>JASUAB010000012.1:23690000-24315000 GCA_037013595.1 Dicorynia guianensis | reverse complement strand
ACACTAACCTTGATCTTGGAACTTTATCCATAACCCTACCATAACCCTAAAATTTTCCCTCCATGGCTTTTCCCTTCCCCTTCATTCGTATGGCTTGGAGTGCCATGACTCTTGGATAAGGCAATGACATTGAATGTTAACATTATAATTGTTTAGTTTATCCACTCTTTTTTTAGCTTTTTGTTTCTTTTTCTATTATGTAAGTCACTGTTGCAACTATACAGCTATTAATGATTTTCACATATCTTAGTGGTAGAGAAGAAATGATATATGGATCATTGCCATATGCAAATTTCAAATGGTAAAATTAAAAGGCCAATTTAAATAGGTGTCAATTAGAATTGCTTCTTTCATCATTAATTCTTTATTGCTTACAACACGATGTTTATTTATTTATTTATTAGACAAATGCAACATCAACATGATGAATGAGGAAGGGTGTATTATGGCTGTTGCACTTCTCTGATATGGAGTTTCTTCATGAAGCCTAGACCTAGTCATTGTAAATTCATATAATAATATCCTTCTACATGTGTCCACATCTATGCCCACTAAAAATCTTGTTAAAATGCCATTTCTTTTCAAATGCCAAATATGATGCAGTTTGATGATAAATTGTTTTTTGTTGAGGTCATATTGTTTTTGTGTTTCATATGCTATCATTCATTTGAAACCTTTGTGCCTACTCACTTGAATTTGGTAAGGCTCCTTATGATTTTTGGTACCACAGTCTCATCTAGTTATGACCCTATTAGGTATCTTTATACGTATTGACATCATCTCTCTATGGTTTGCAATTTTTTTCAAAATTGTGCAATGTCTTAAATGTTTGCAATTTTGATTGAATATGCATTTTTGGCCATTTGCTTCCTGTTTACTTGTTTGAAAAGCAAATTAGATATTTAATGCCCTATGATTCTAGATCTCTTTTAGTCTTCGAATTCTTGGTTATTTTGGCATTTGCATAAAAAAAATTATTTTAAATTCTTTTTTGTAATTTCTTTCTATGTTTGTAGCATATCTTTGTCTAGCAGGTTAAATTGGTACTAGATATGACCAAGACTGTTTGAAAATCCTATGTTGATGCTCCTATCATTATCTATGTCGAGTTGAATTCCACCACTAAAGTTATTCTTTCCATGTATCTTTTTACTATCTTTTTATAAAATATTGTCAGGCTGTCATTGACAATTATGATACAAATATTTTTTAATTGTTTGGGTCCATTGCAAAACTATATCATAGAACAAAAAGGTGTATTCTTGTAGTTATTTACTTTCATCATGTTACATGTTTAGAGGTTGACATAGGCTAAGCTAATAAAACATTGCAAGGAAGTTAATGTTGTTAAAGAATGGAAAGCCTTGTTAGACATGAAGTGTCAGAAGGCACTGATCTTTCTTGTATAGCTTTTGCAGGAGTTGAGTTGTAACTTCAACCATGCTGAGTTGTGAAATTAGTTTGGGTTGAAACTAGCTAGGTTGTCATAAGAACCAACATAGTTTTGTAACCCTTGTTGCTTATCCCTATTTGGTCTTTATACATTTAGAGTTGTCTTTACCTGTGAAGTGCTAAGATAACTATTTTTCTACAATTTTATTTGGTTTCTGCTCCTCCTTAAAACTTAAAACCTTAAATTACTAAAGCACTAACCCTGATCTTGGAACTCTATCCATAACCCTAAAATTTTCCCTCCACGTTTTCCCTTCCCCTTCCTTCGTTTGGTTAGAGTGCCATGACTCTTGGATGGGGCTATGACATTGAATGTTAACATTATAATTGTTTAGTTTATCTACTCTTTTTTTTAGCTTTTTGTTTCTTTTTCTATGGTATAAGTTGCTGTTGCAACTATATAGCTATTATTTAATGATTTTTATATATCTTAGTGGTAGGGAACAAATGATATATGGATCATTGCCATATGCAAATTTCAAATGGTAAAATTAAAAGGCCAATTTAAATGTGTCAATTAGAATTGCTTCTTTCATTAATTCTTTATTGCTTACAACATGATGTTTATTTATTTATTTATTACATAAATGCAACATCAACATGCTCAATGAGGAAGGGCATATTATGGTTGCTACACTTCTCTGATATGGATTTTCTTCATGAAGCTTACACTTGGTCATTGTAAATTCATATAACAATATCCTTCTACATGTGTCCACATTTATGCCTACTAAAAATCTTGTAACAGTCTCTTTATAATGCCTTTTCTTTTCAAATGCCAAATATGATATAGTTTGACGATAAATTTTGTTTTCTTGAAGTCATATTGTTTTTGTGTTTCATATGCCATCATTCATTTGAAACCTTTGTGCCTATTCACTTGAATTCAATAAGCCCCCCTTATGATTTTTGGTACCATACTGTCATCTAGTTATGACCCTATAAGGTATCTTTATACGTATCAACATCGTCTCTCAACAATTTGTAGTCTTTTTCAAAGCTATGCAATGTCTTAAATGTTTGTAATTTTGATTCAATATGCATTTTTGTCCATTTGCTAGCTATTTACTTGTTTGAAAAGCAAATAATATATTTAATGTCCTATTATTCTGGTTCTCTTTTAGTGTTTGAATTCTTGATTATTTTGGCATTTGCATTTAAAATATTATTTCAAATTTTTTTTTTGTAATTTCCTTCTATGTTTGCTACATATCTTTGTCTAGCAGGTTAAATTGCTACTGGATATGGCAAGACTATTCCAAAATCCTATGTTGATGCTCTTGTCATTATCTATGTGGAGTTGAATTCCACCGCTAAGGTTATTCTTTCCATATATCTTTTTACAAAATATTGTCAGTTTGTCATAGACTATTATGATATAAGTATTCTTTATTTGTTTGAGTCTATAACAAAACTATATCACAGAACAAAAAGGTGTACTCTTGTAGTTCTTAACTTGCTTCATGTTACATGCTTAGTGACTGACATAGGTTTTATATTGTTGTTCTTTACTTTCATCATGTTACATGTTTAGTGATTGACATAGGCTAAGCTAATAAAACAACACTGCAAGGAAGTTAATGTTGTTAAACAATGAAAAACCATGTTAGACATGAAGTGTTATAAGGCATTGATATTTCTTGTACTGCTTTTGCTGGAGTTGAGTTGTCACTTGAACCAAGTTGAGTTGTGACATTAATTTAGGCTGAGCTAGCTAGGATGTCATAACAACCAACATAGTTTTGAATCCCTCGTTGCTTATCCCTGTTTGGTCATTATACATTTAGAGTTGTCTTTACTTGTGAAGTGCCAAGATAACTATTTTTGTACAATTTTATCTAGTTTCTACTCTTCCTTAAAGCTTAAAACCTCAAATTACCAAGGCACTAAGCTTGGTCTAGGAACTTTATCCATAACCCTAAAATTTGCCCTCTATTGCTTTTTCCTTCCCCTTCCTTCGTGTGACTTGAAGTGCCATGACTCTTAGATGGGGGCTACGTCATTGAATGTAACATTATAATTGTTTAGTTTATCCATTCTCTTTTTAGCTTTTGGTTTCTTTTTCTATTATATTAGTCTCTATTGCAATTATATAGGTATTATTTAATGATTTTGATATATCTTTGCAATAGAAAACAAATGATATGTGGATCATTACCATATGCAAATTTCAAATGGTAAAATTAAAAGACTAATTTAAATGAGTGTCAATTAGAATTGCTTCTCTCATTGATTCTCTTTTGCTTACAACATGATATTTATTAAATTATTTATTAGATAAACACAGCATCAACATACTAACTGAGGAAGGTCGTATTATGGCTACTGCACTTCTTTGATATGGAGTTTTGTCATGAAGCTAGACCTAGTCATTGTAAATTTGAATAGTAATATCCTTTTGCATGTGTCCACATTTGTCCGTTGAAAATCTTACTATAGTCTCTTTAAAATGACTATTCTTTTCAAATGCCAAATATGATGCAGTTTGATGATAAATTGTTTTTTGTTGAAGTCATATTGTTTTTGTGTTTCATATGCCATCATTCATTGGAAACCTTTATGCCTATTCACTTGAATTCAATAAGCCCCCCTTATGATTTTTTTGGACCATACTGTCATCCAGGTATGACCCTATAAAGTATCCTTATACGTATTGACATTGTCTCTCTATAGTTTGCAACTTTTTTTGTAAATATGCACAATGTCTTAAATGTTTGCACTTTCGATTGAATATGCATTTTTGTCCATTTGCTAGCTATTTACTTGTTTGAATAGCAAATAATACATTTAATTTCCTATGATTCTAGTTCTCTTATTGTTTTTGAATTCTTAATTGATTATTTTGGCAACTGCATTTGAAAAAATTATTTCAAATTCTTTTTTGTAATTTCTTTCTATGGCTGGTATATATCTCTATCTCGCAGGTTAAAATGCTATTCGATAGGGCTAAGGCTGTTTCAAAATCCTATGTTGATGCTTTTGTATTTATCTATGAGGAGTTCAAGTCCTCCACTAAGGTTATTCTTTCCATGTATCTTTCTATTATCTTTTTATAAAATGCTATCAGCCTATCACAGACTATTACAATACAAATATTCTTTATTTATTTAAGTCCATTGCAAAACTATATCACTAAACAAAAAGGTGTATGGTTGTAGTTCTTTACTTTCTTCATGTTACATGTTTCGTGATTGACATAGGTTTGACATTGTAGTTCTTTACTTTCTTCAAGTTACATGTTTAGTGATTGACATAGGCTAAGCTAATAAAACAGCACCGTAGAGAAGTTATTGTTGTTAAACAATGAAAAACCTTGTTAGACGTGAAGTGTTACAAGGATTGATATTTCTTGTATAGCTTTTATGGGAGTTGAGTTGTAACTTGAACCAAGCTGAGTTGTGAAGTTAGTTTGGGCTGAGATGGCTAGGTTGTAGTAACAACCAACATAGTTTGGTATCCCTTGTTGCATATCCCTGTTTGGTCATTATACATTGGAGTTGTCTTTACTTGTGAAGTGCCAAGATAACTATTTTCGTACAATTTTATCTAGTTTCTACTGCTCCTCAAAGCACAAAACCTCAAATTACTAAAGCACTAACCTTGATCTTGGAACTCTATCCATAACCCTAAAATTTTGCCTTGCTAATCGAACCATGGCTTTTCCCTTCCCCTTCCTTCGTGTGGCTTAGAGTGCCATGATTCTTAGATGGGGCTACGACCTTGAATGTAACATTATAATTATTCAATTTATGCATTCTCTTTTTGGCTTATGGTTAGTTTTTCTGTTACACTAGTCTGTATTGCAACTATATAGCTATTATTTAATGATTTTGATATATCTTAGCAGTAGAGAACAAGTGATATATGGATCAATGCCATATGCAAATTTCAAATGGTAAAATTAAAAGGCCGATTTAAATGGGTGTCAATTAGAATTGCTTTCTCATTCATTCTTTGTTGCTTGTAACGTGATGTTTATTTATTTATTTATTAGATAAATGTAGCATCAACATGTTGAATGAGGAAGGGCATATTATGGCTACTGCACTTCTTTGATATGTAGTTTCTTCAGGAAGCCTAGACCTAGTCATTGTAACTTTGTATAGTAATATCCTTCTACATATTTCCATGTCTACATCGCTAGAAAATCTTACTATAATCTCTTTAAAATGCTGTTTCTTTTCAAATGACAAATATGACACAATTTGATGCTAAATTATTTTTTGTTGAAGTCATGTTGTTGTTGTGTGTCGTATGCCTTCATTCATTTGAAACCTTTATGCCTATTCACTTGAATTCAGTGTGCCCTCCTTATGATTTTTTTGTTCCATACTATTATCTAGTTATGCCCTTATAAGGTATCTTTATACATATCAACATCACCTCTCTATAGTTTGCAATTTTTTTCAAAGCTGTGCAATGTCTTAAATGTTTGCAATTTTGATTAAATATGCATTTTTGTTTGTTTACCAGCTATTTAGTTGTTTGAATAGCAAATAATATATTTAATGTCCTATGATTTTGGTACTCTTTTAGTCTTTAAATTCTTAATTGATTATTTTGGCAACTGCATTTAAAAAAATTATTTGAAATTCTTTTTGTAATTTCTTTCTATGTCTACTATATATCTCTCTCTAGCAGGTTAATGCGCTACTAGATAGGGCTAAGACTATTTCAAAATCTTGTGTAGATGCTCTTATCATTATCTATGTGGAGTTGAATTCCACCACTAAGGTTATTCTTTCCATGTATCTTTCTACTATCTTTTTATAAAATGTTGTCATCTATCATAGATTATTATGATACAAGTATTCTTTATTTATTTGAGTCCATTGCAAAACTATATCACTGAACAAAAAGGTGTACTCTTATAGTTGTTTACTTTCTTCATGTTACATGTTTAATGATTGACATAGGTTTTATATTGTAGTTCTTTACTTTCAAATGTTACAGGTTTAGTGATTGACGTAGGCTAAGCTAATAAAATAACACTGCGAGGAAATTAATGTTGTCAAACAATGAAAAACCTTGTTAGACATGAAGTGTTAGAAGGCATTGATATTTCTTGTATAGGTTTCATAGGAGTTGAGTTGTAACTTCAAACCAATTGAGTTGTGATGTTAGTTTAGGTTGAGCTAACTAGGCTGTAGTAACAACCAACCTAGTTTTGTCACCCTTGTTACTTATCCCTGTTTGGTCTTTATACATTAAGAGTTATCTTTACTTGTGAAGTGCTAAGACAACTATTTTCATACCATTTTATTTAGTTTTTCCTCCTCCTCAAAGCTTAAAACCTTAAATTACTAAAGCACTAACCCTGATCTAGGAACTCTATCCATAACCCCAAAATTTTCCTTTAGTAATCAGACCATGGCTTTTCCCTTCCCAATCCTTTGTGTGGCTTAGAGTGCCATGACTCTTAGATGAGGTTACGACATTGAGTCATGTTTGGCATGAGGTTCATAACTTAGGGGACACAATCTTGTGGTTGGTTGTTGTGTTGGGGTGTGACTGTGCATGGGTAGCTCCAGTTGAGTTTGTTTGGCTGTAATTTTATGCATTAGTGACTTGGGTGGCTATAATTTGGTGTGATTGAATGTAAAAATTGACTGATCTTGAGTTGGATAATCTAAAATTAGTCCATTGGTTTGCTGCATTACTGGTTGAAAACCATTTATGGCCACATGGAACTACTATATTGGTGTGTAGGATCATTGTTGTTGAAGGCCATTTTTGCCGATATTAAGAATGCACTGGCTAAACAATCTCTAGTTGAAAAGGTGGCTAATGAAGAAAGTGGTGACTTAGGAGTGTTGACTAAGGATTATATCTAATGCCATACTTGAAATGAAGAAAGAATAATGGATAGTGGAAGAGGACATTCTAGAGATACCTTAGTGGAATTGATTTATGAGTCCATCTAATGGATGATCCTCCTTCTGGCAAAGTGGCAAAAAATATATCAGTGATGATTGATGAATTAAACAATCATTATTAGATGGAAGGTCTTTAGTCACATGATCTCCCAACTTCACACAATTTATGAATTTAGTATTAGATATAATTTCAGTCACCATTCTCATATAATTACTTTCTTCCTTCAATTTTTTTCCAATTTGGCTTTGTTGAATGGGTGCATCCCCTATGCTAGTAAACATATTTTCCAATTGATCACACAACAAGATAGTGTTCTCCAATAGATAAGATGGTTAGAAAAGGTTCAGCCTTGGCCATTTGTCCCTACCATAATTTAAAGAACGCAGACTCTGCCCTAATTTCAAGATGCCCAATTATAGAGCATTCAAATCAAATGAAATCTCTCTTATCCAATATAAGCTACTCCAAATAGGTCCTTGCACATCAAAAATTAAAGCCACTTTATTTTTTAATGACTTCCCCCACTAAATTGAGACTTGAATCTTCAAATTACACAAGGACGTGTGACTTCATTGCTAAAAACATTCATATTTGGATCAAGCTTGCCTCAAACACAAGAAGCAGGTTGCAATTTAGTCTGATGTGACTCTCAAGGTCCTTCTCAAGCTCTATTTGTGACTCTTTCTAGGTTGGACTCCACAAAAGATTCTAACTCTCTTGGCCACCGAAGGGAGGGACGGATGGGTCTTAAGGTCTAGTCAGAAGAGGAGAACAGAAAGTTATGGTTAGGGTTTTTTGGGAAATTAGGGTTAAGTTTAGAGTTCAATTTTGTGACCAGTTGCTTGCTTCATTTTTTAAATTTTGTTTATTTTACCAATCAACACCAATAAAGAACTATGTAAGATAATCTTTATGATGTTTTTGGTCGCCTTTGATGAAAAATGCCTGTTTTATTATAATACCTATGACACAGTCATGTATAATTAAAATATGAGGATGGGTTGTAATAGATAGAAATAGTTGGTTTTGTACATTGGTCTTTTACCAAAAACACACCATAGGTAGGATTTTAAAGTGCATAGAGCTTAAACATTATATGATGAAAATGTTGTAAGACTTTACTAAAACAGCAAGGGAGTGGAGGGAATCAAGGGATAGGTTACTCTTCAATTATTTATCAGCTTTATTTTAGGTCATTTTTTTGCTTCTAATTGATTGTGTTGAAATTCAAATCATCAGACATGCAAGAGTGTCCATCTTTTGGTGTTGAAATTTTCCAACCTTTAGTAATACTTATTGTCTGCTTCCTATTTTGTGTTGGTTTAATTGTGATATTTTGTTTTGGTGACACTATTTCCATATAATTTTGGATACACCATTTTTACATAATTAGGTTGGAATCCTCGGATGGTGTAGGTGTCACATCTATGGTGTAGGACCCACATCATCCATGGGGTCCCATATAAAGTGAGGACGATGTGTCCAAAATTATGTTTGAGAATCATTATTCATTTTGTTTTTACACTTCACAAAACGGTTTATGCTTCTTTGATATAATATATTGGCTAACTACCTCATCACATGTTGAGCTTGAAGTGGAGAAAGAGAAGTATAAGTTTTGATCTTGGATTGTGGTCCACTAATATCATGTGGTTACAATTTATCATAATGTTACATATTACACTACAATGCTTAGTTCTAACATAGAAGGTTTAGTTTGGCTTGTCCAAGAATGACATATTGGAAGAGTGACTTTTCTCTTAAAATTTTTTTATGGCTACTTGGATTCTAATATTTCAATACATATTCTACTTTAGTTTTGGAAATATACTTTGCTTAAGTTTTGAACTAATCTTTTAAGGTGCATTCAATGCTCAGTAGGATCTACATCTCTTGAATTGCTTTTTTTTTTAATTTTTATTTAGACTTTAAGAAAACATTAAAGGTTCATTGTGTGCATTGGACTTGGAAAATCTAATTGACCATAAAAGGAGTACGATTTTGTAATTCCATATCATAGTTATTAGGTTGGTATTGTCAGTTAGAGGGTAGTCTAGGATACTTGAAATAAAGGGATAGAAATGGTTCCATATTAGAACTTGCAAAGGATTGATAGATTTCATGATTTGAATGAAAAGGTAATTATCCTCTTGTTGACTAATTATGTTTTATACCATGTTTTTCTCCTAAAAATCCATTTTGCATCACATAATGAAGTCTAATGATGGTTCAGTCAACATATAAATGTAGACAGGCATTCCAATTGATGGTTGTGCAACCTTTTGGCAATGATGAAGGTTCTATATATTTTCATTTCGTGCCATATCTTGGAGGTCAATGTGTATGTCATTTCTATTTTGTGTCCTAAATTTCCCTATATAACCTTAAAGCTAAAATGATATTGTCAAAACTCTCTAGTCTAATATGAACTAATGTATGTAAATGTGATGTGTAGAGAAAAGTCTTGCTCCAAATAAGGCATGGAAATAAATTGTTTGGAATAGGTAATGTCTATTAGAGGTACATAAGCTTTCTAAAATTGAAACAAATACTTGTGGCATTAAATTTTTGTGGTATTTGTTGTGGGTCTTTTTTTTTCTTTATTGTCTTGCAATTACTTTAGTACCACTAGCCCATTTTGTATTTATTTGGCATTACCTATGCATAATGTTATTTTTCTTTTCTATTTTTGGTTGACTTGACCTGATCTAATGCTACCAGACAACATTTTGTGTTCAATGATCTTTATTTCATAATAATGATAATAATAATAATAATAATAATAATAATAATAATAACAATAACAATATTATTCTTCTCCATGTCTCTTAGGTCCAATTTGTTATATGAAGAATGTGTTGAAGTTAATAAGCATGGATGTTAGTATAGTGTTACTCAAATATGTACTAGAGGTATGTCACATAGTTATACAATTTTTTTTAGCTAAATAATAATTTTGGATTACTAATATTTATTATCCTTGATTTGTGTGCTTGCATATTATGATCATATCTTACCCTACTGAGCAATTGATTAATCAAAATCTACCATCAAGGTACTTGTGCCTTTCTTGATACATTCTTCTCATGAATGAGGCATTGAATACATTATAGGTTTTATTTTCATTTTTTGTTTTATCATTCCTTTATAACATGGGATGATTTTTTATGGTTTTATATTGTATCTACCTACAACTTGATAGGTTCTAGTAATTTGTGATTTGTAACATTCATGTGGTTTACAATTCTAAATAGAGGACAAATTAAGGTTGGTCATGTATTCATTGTCTTTCTTGAGGTTCTAGTAATCTGTGATTTGTAACATTCATGCGGTTTACAATTTAAATAGAGGATAAATTAAGGTTGGTCATGTATACATTGTGTTTCTTGAGGGCTCTACTTACTTCTTCAATATTCATGTGGTTATACAATTGAGCAATATAATGAGTAACAAATTCAGTAGATTGTTATCTTCGAAGCTTTATTATTTTACTACATTGTATAATGTTAGCTTGTTTTGAAGATACCTTTTGTGAATCTAAAACTATTCTATTTGGGATACATCACTATTTAATGTTGCTTAAATATTTCTTACATTGATGGCTATTCACATTCCCTAATGTGTTATAGAATGACACTAATTTTTCTTTTGTTATTGATTTTGTTGTCATCTCACCTAGATGTAGCTGCAACCATTCACAATTTTGATCATCCATCCTTCTGTTCATTATTTTGGGCAAAATATTTTAAGTGTTTGCATATGGTGATCTAAGATGATGCAGTTTGATGATAAATTGTTCTATTTTAAAAAAGTCATTCTATTCTTTTTTTTTTAGGGTGGGGTTCCATATTCTAGTCATTCATTTGAAACCTTAGTGCCTATTCACTTGAGTAAGAACATTGCTTGATATGCCCCCTTATGGTTTTTTTCTACCATACTATCATCTAGTTAAGACCATATATAAGTATATTTGTCAAAATCAATGTTGCCTCCCTACAGTTTACTATATGGTTAAAGCAATTAAGTCGTCTTAAATGTAAGCAAGTTCAATTGAATTTGAATTTTGCCCATCTACTTGCTCATTACTTCTTTGAGTAGTGAATAATGTATTTGATGTCATTTGATTATCTTGACTGCAGTACACAATAGTCAATAATGATTTATTAGAGGCGCTTTAGCCTAATAAGGCTTTATTTCCTTATATTTGTGTGATTTATTACCAAAGATCTGAATAACCAATCACCTCTTATTACATTATGGTGTTGCTCATGAGCTCATCAATTGTAGAGTTAGTCTACTATTTTTATGGACCATTCAGTGTTGCCTCCGAACTTGGAAGCTTTCTTTCTTTATTGCATGAAGATCTTGGTGTAGAAATGAGTGTAAGACATTATGGAGTAGTGCTTTTTCTGCTAATTTAAAGTCCATTTGACTTTAGTCTAATGTAGTCAAAAGTTTGTGTATATTTGGTATAGCATTGTTTTTTTAGCTTACTTGCCAATTTGCCTTAGGATTAAAAAATTTAATAGTCTAAATTTTATGTTGTGATAATTAAGCAGGAATAAGGTTATCAACTAGGAGATACAACTAAACTACCTGCTCCTTATTGTGGTAAGCTCACAATTATATGATGATAACATTTATGCGTTAAGTGTTATTTAGTGTTTATAAAGAACTACGTAAATAATCTTGTTGCCAATTTTGGTCATCCTTGATGAATTTGCTTTACTTATGATAACCTGGATAGATGACATAGACATGTTTAATCAAAATGTGAAGATGGGTTGCAAATTGATTGTGTTGGAATTCGAAATCATTAGATGTGCAAGAGTGACCAATTATTGGTGTTCAAAATTTTCTAAACTTGAGTAATAATTATTGTTTGTTTCCTATTTTGTGTTGATTTAATCGGGACATTTTGTTTTTATGCTTCACAAAACAGTTTATGGTTCATTCATGTAATATATTGACTGACTACCTCGCCAGTGACCACTGGCACAAACATTACTTTCAAATATCTCATCATATGTTGGATTGGCGGTGGAGAAAGAGAAATGTAAGTTTTGGGCTTAGATAGTGGTCTACTGATATCATGTGTTTATAGTTTATAGTTATGTTACATATTACACTACCATGGTTAGTCCTGAACTCCTGGCATAGATAAGGTTGTTCAATAGTCTTTATGTTTGTATTCTATTGTAGACATTTGAAGATTTGGTTTGGCTTGTGTAAAAATGACATATTGGAAGAGGAACTCTTCTCTTATAATTTTTTATGGCTAATTTGGATTTTTATGTTTCAGCACATAACTCTACTTTAGTATTGAAAATATACTTTCCTTGAATTTTAAACCAATCTTTTAAGGTGCATTAAATGCTCAGTAAGCCTTGTACCTTTGTCTTTTTTATAATTTTTCTTCAAATTTTTTGAGAAGATTAAATGTTAATTATGTGCACTGGACTTGGAAGATTTGATTAACCAAAGAAAAAGTATTATTTTCTAATTCTATATTATGGTTATCAAGTTTGTAATGTCACCTTGTACCCAATCTAGGATGCTAGGGATAGAAGTGAAACTAGTCACATAAGACATTGGTAGGAGGTTGATAGATTTCATGATTTGTGAGAAAAGTAGTTTAAAGGCTACAGCGGCATCTTGAAGGTAATTATCCTCTAGTTAACTATTATGCTTTATGCCATGTTTTTCTCCTAAAAATCTAATTTGTGTCACATAATGAGGTCTTATGACGTTTCAATTAAATCATAGATGTAGATAGGCATTCCAGCTGATGGCTATGCCATCTTTTAGCAATGATGAAGGTTCTCTATAACTTCATCTTGTGCCATGTTTATTTTGAAGCCTAAATCCTGCATTTGACTTATCAATGTCAATTTTCTTTGCAAATGATTTTGCATTCATGATATTCTTGCATGCATTGTTCTTCTTAAGTTTCTTTTTTGTCACACAAAAATATATGTATCTTTTGCACCTTAGATGCTTTTTGTAAATGACATAGTCCTAGTAGAGGAATCAAGAGAGGAGGCTAATTGTAAATTAGAGATATGGAGGGAAGCCTTGGAATCAAAGGGTTTTCGTTTAAATAGGAGTAAAACAAAGTATATAGAGTGTAAATTTAGCAAGAGGCGAGAAAATAATGATTTAGAGATAAAAATTAGGGAGCATAGGATACCATAGGTGTCTGAGTTTAAGTATCTTAAGTCGATTTTACAAAGTAATGGAGAGATTGATAGTGAAGTCACACAGGATCCAAGCTGGATGGATGAAATGGAGAAGCACATTAGGGGTCATTTGTGATCGCAAAATATCTATCAAGCTTAAAAGGAAGTTTTATCGAATTGCAATTAGACCAGCTATGCTTTATAGTAGTGCTGGGCTCTGAAAGGTCAACACAAGCAAAAAATAAGGATGGCAGAGATGAGAATGTTAAAATAGATGAGTGGACATACAAGAAAAGACAAAATTCAAAATGATTGTATTTGGGAGAGAGTTGGTGTGGCACCTATTAAGGAGAAAATGACAAAAACTTGGTTATGGTAATTTTGGCATGTACAAAGAATACCACAAGAGGCACTAGTGAGAAAGGCTGATCAAATAGTGGTTAGTCCTATGAAGAGACATAGAGGAAGACCAAAAAAGATACTTGAAGAGGTGATTAAAAGGGACCTTTAGTTAAATGTTATTTCCAAAAATTTGGTTTCGGTTAGAAGTCTATGGTGACATTTAATCCATGTAGCTAATCTCACCTAGTGGGAAAAGGCTTAATTTGTTGTTGTTGTGTTTGCACCTTGGATGTCAATTCGTATTTTCTTTCTATTTTGTATACATAATTGTCCCATGTATATTTAATGCTAAAAAAATTATATTACCAAAATTCACTAGTGAAAAATTGATTTATGGAAATATTATGGATAGTAAAAAGTTTAGTTCCAAATAAAGTAATGTTAGGCTTACACTATTATATCTGCATATTTTGTACAAATGCTAATAGAATACTGGTGTCAAATGGTGCAAAATTTTGAAACCCATAGAACACCAGTATCAAATGGTGATTTGTAGAAAGTGTATAAGAATAAATATGTAGCTCTAACATTTCCAAATATGAGGCATGGAAAGATTGCATTTGGATTAGGTGATGTTTTTCTATATATATGTCTAACAAATTGAAATTCATACTTCTGTGGTATTGAATTTTTGTGGTATTTGTTTTGCTTCCTTTGTTTCTGTTTTGTCTTGTGTTTATGTTTACACCACTGACCCAATTTACATTTAATTGGCTTTATCTATGCATGAAAGTTTTTTTTTTCTATTTTTGGTTAACTTGACCTATCCTAATGCTTTCAAACAACATTTTGTGTAATTTTCTTCATTTCATAATAATAATAATGGCAGCAATAATAATATTATTCATCTGAATGTCTCTTAGGTTTAGTTTGCCATATGAAGAATGCATTGAATTTAACATGGGGGACTTTGGGATAATGTCACTCAGATGTGTAAGAGATGTACATCATGTAGTCATACAATTTATGTTGAGCTAATTAATAATTTTTTAGTACTCATTTTTATCCTTGATTGATGTGCTTGTAGATTTTAATCACATTTTACCCTCTTGAATAGTTGATTAATCAAAATGTACTATCAAGGTACTTGTGCCCTTCTTGGAGCATTCCTTTCATGAATGAGCCATAAGTATAACAGTATAGGTTTTCTTTTATTTCTTGTTTAATATGATTCCTTTATAATGTGGGATGATTTTTTGTGCTCTATATAACAGTATTGTATTATATTTATTTGTAGCTTGACAGGTTCTAGTAATTTGTGATTTGTAACATTAATGTGCTTTACAATCCTAATTGAAGAGAAATTATGGTTGGTTTCTTCCTATCTTCTATCAATGCAGTTGCAATGGTTCCTAATCATGATCATCCTTGCATCTTTTAATTATTTGTTTGGCTAAATATTATAAGTGTTCATATAATGTGTTCAAAAATGCTGCAGTTTAATGATAAATTATTTTCATTAAGTCATATTCTTTTTTTTTTTTTGTTTGATATCCCTATCATTCATTTGAAACCTTGGTGCCTTATTCACTTGAATTGAGTAAGGGGGTTTCTTGAGATGGCACTTCATGGTTTCATTTTTTTTTTTTTGCACCATACTATCATAAAGTTAAGACCCTATATAGGCATCTTTATCAATATCAACAATGTCCCTTTATACCTTGCTATTTTTTTCTTATTACTATGAAGTACTCTTAAATATAAGAAAATTCAATTGACTATGAATTTTGTCCATTTGCTAGCTTTTAACTACTTTGAACAATAAATAATATATTTCATGTTCTTTCTTAGTCTTCAAATTTGTAATTGATTTTGTCAGCTACTGCATTTTATAAAATATGATTTCAAATCTTTTAATGTAATTGCATTCTACTTCTATGATATATTTCTATCTAGCAGGTTGTAGTGCTACTAGATATGTATTATGACATTTTAATTTCAAATTTGTTTGCAGTGTAGTTGTATGTTTTATTCATCTAGAATTTGTTGTTTATATTGTTTTGCTATTTCTTCATGCAGCTTATAGCACCTTCAAATGTTTGCCTTATTCTAGGTTGGAATATTGAGTGCTCCATCCTCTATTGTTGGTATGGTTTTTGTTCTATGTTTACTAATTTTGTACTTGACAGAATAATTCACAATGAACTTTGTTTTAGATATAAATTTGCCGAATTCATGGTATACTTCCATATGGATTCCTATGAAGTAATTGAAATATTGAACTCTTTTGACTCTAGATATTACCTAACATTTATGTGAAGTTTGATTGTAATGAAAATATTATAAGCTAACACAAAATTAGAAAATAAAAGTATACAGAAGTATGTTTTTCTACTTGTGTGCCTAAGGTTGTCCAAGTACATGAACTTGTAGTTTTGTTGAGTTGGGACCTACATGCTGAAAAATATTCCATCCTGTTACAATCAATTGATTCTTGGAATGTAACAATTGTTTAGTTTATCCATTCTCTTTTTGGCTTCTAGTTTCTTTTTCTGTTATATTAGTCTTTGTTGCAACTATATAGCTATTATTTAATGATTTTGATATATCTTAGTAGTAGAGAACAAATGACATGTGGATCATTGGCATATGCAAATTTCAAATGGTAAAATTAAAAGGCCAATTTAAATAGGTGTCAATTAGAATTGCTTCTCTTATTGATTCTTTATTGCTTACATGATGTTTATTTATTTATTAGATAAATGCAACATCAACATACTAAATGAGGAAGGTTGTATTATGGTTGCTGCACTTCTCTAATATGAAGTTTCTTCATGAATCCTAGGCCTGGTTATTGTAAATTCATATAGTAATATCCTTCTACATGTGTACACATCTATGTCCACTAAAAATCTTACTACAGTCTCTTTAAAATGCCTTTTCTTTTCAAATGCCAAATATGACGTAGTTTGATGATAAATTGTTTTCTGTTAAGTTATACTATTCTTGTGTTTCATATGCCATCATTCATTTGAAACCTTTATGCCTATTCACTTGAATTCAGTAAGCCCCCTTATGATTTTTTTGTACCATACTGTCATCTAGTTATGACCCTATAAGGTATCTTTATAGTATCAACACCGTCTCTCTACATTTGCAATTTTTTTCAAAGCTGCACAATGTCTTAAATGTTTGCAATTTTGATTGAATATGCATTTTTGTCCATCTGCCAACTATTTACTTGTTTGAATAGCAAATAATATATTTAATGTCCTATGATTGTAGTTCTTTTATAACCTTTGAATACTAAATTGATTATTTTGGCAGCTACATTTAAAAACATTATTTTATTCTTTTTTGTAATTTCTTTCTATGTCTGCTATATATCTCGGTCTAGTAGGTTAAAGTGGTAATGGATAAGGCCAAGGCTATTTCAAATTCCTATGTTGGTGCTCCTGTCATTTTCTATGTGGATTTGAATTCCACCACTAAGGTTATTCTTTCCATGTATCTTTTTACTATCTTTTTATAAAATGCTGTCAGCCTATCACAGACTATTATGATACAAACATTCTTTATTTCTTTGAGTCCATTGCAAAACTATATCACCAAACAAAAAGGTGTACTCTTGTAGTTCTTTACTTTCTTCATGTTACATGTTTAATGATTGACACAGGTTAAGCATATGAAACAACATTGCAAGGAAGTTAATGTTGTTAAACGAATGAAAAACCTTGTTACACATAAAGTGTTAGAAGCCATTGATATTTCTTGTAAAGGTTTTGCGGGAGTTGAGTTGTAACTTGAACAAAGCTAAGTTGTGATGTTAGTTAGGGCTGAGCTAGCTAGGTTGTAGTAACAACCAACATAGTTTTGTAATCCTTGTTGCTTATCCCTATTTGGTCTTTATACATTTATAGCTATCTCTACTTGTAAAGTGTTAAGATAACTATTTTTGTACAATTTTATCTAGTTTCTGCTCCTCCTCAAAGGTTAAAACCTCAAATCACTAAAGCATTAACCTTGATCTAGGAACTTTATCCATAACCCTCAAATTTTTCCTTGCTAATTAGACCATGGCTTTTCCCTTCCCCTACCTTTGTGTGGCTTGGAGTGCCATGACTATTAGATAGGGCTGATGTCACATTATAATTGTTTAGTTTATCCACTCTCTTGTTGGGTTTTGGTTTCTTTTTCTATTATATTAGTCTCTGTTGCAACTATGAAGCTATTATTTAGTGATTTTGTTATATCTTAGCAGTAGAGAACATATGATATATGGATCATTGCCATATGTGAATTTCAAATGGTAAAATTAGAAGGCCAATTTAAATGGGTGTCAATTAGAATTGTTTCTCTCATTGATTCTTTATTGCTTACAACATGATGTTTTTATTTATTTATTAGGTAAACGTAGCATTAACATACTGATTGAGGAAGGCCATATTATGGCAGCTGCACTTCTCTGATATGGACTTTCTTTGTGAAGCCTAGACCTAGTCATTGTAAATTCATATAGTAATATCTTTCTACACATGTCCACATCTATGTCCACTAAAAATCTTACTATAGTCTCTTTAAAATGCCTTTTCTTTTCAAATGCCTAATATGATGCAATTTGATAATAAATTGTTTTTTGTTGAAGTCATATTGTTTTTGTGGTTCATATGCCATCATTCATTTGAAACCTTCATGCCTATTCACTTGAATTTAGTAATCCCCCTTACGATTTTTTGTGCCATACTGTCATGTAGTTATGACCTTATAAGCTATCTTTATACATATCAACATCATCTCTCTATAGTTTGCAATTTTTTTTAAAGTTGCACAATCCGTTAAACATTTATAATTTTGATTAAATATGATTTTTGTCCATCTGCTAGCTATTTACTTGTTTGGATAGCAAATAATATATTTAATTTCCCATGATTCTAGTTTTTTTTCAGTCTTTGAATTCTTAATTGATTATTTTGGCAGCTACATTTAAAAAAAATTATTTTCAAATTATTTTTTGTAATTTCTTTCTATGTCTACTATATATCTTTGTCTAGCAAATTAAAGTGCAACTAGATAGGGCCAAGACTATTTCAAAATCTTGTGCTGATGCTCCTATCATTAACTAGATTTGAATTCCACCACTAAGGTTATTCTTTCCATGTATCTTTTACTATCCTTTTATAAAATGTTGTCAGCCTATCACAGACTATTATGATACAAATATTTATTCGTTTGAGTCCATTGCAAAACTATATCACCAAACAATAAGGTGTACTCTTGTAGTTCTTTACTTTCTTCATGTTAAATGTTTAATGTTTAGTGATTAACACAGGCTAAGCTAATAAAACAACACTGCAAGGAAGTTAATGTTGTTAAACAATGATAAACCTTGTTAGACAGATGTGTTAGAAGGCATTGATATTTCCTGTGTAGGTTTCATGGGAGTTGAGCTGTAACTTTAACCATGCTAAGTTGTGACATTAGTTTGGGCTGAGCTAGCTAGGTTGTAGTAATACCCAACATAGTTTTGTAACCCTTGTTGCTTATACCTATTTGGTCATTATACATTTAGAGTTGTCTTTACTTGTGAAGTGCTAAGATAACTATTTTTGTACAATTTTATCTAGTTTCTACTTTGCTTCAAAGCTTAAAACCTTAAATTACTAAAGCCCTAACCTTGATCTAGGAACTCTATCTGTAACCCTAAAATTTTCCCTTGTCAAACCATGGCTTTTCCCTTCCCCTTCCTTCGTGTGGCTAGGAGTCCATGACTCTTAGATGGGGCTATGACATTGAGTCACATTTGGCATGAGGCTTGTGATCTAAGGTGTCACATTTGTAGATCTTTGGGCCTACAACTTGAGCTTGTTGAAAATCGATCTAGGGGACACAATCTTGTGGTTGGTTATTGTGTTGGGATGTGACTGTGCATGGGTACCTCCAATTGAGTTTGTTTGGCCATAATTTTATGCATTAGTGATGTGGGTGGCTATAATTTGGTATGATTAAGTGTAAAAATTGACTAGTTTGGAGTTGGACAATCTAAAATTAGTTTGGGCTTTGCATTGATTTGTTGCATTAGTGGTTGGAAACCATTTTTGGCCACATGGAACTACTGTATTGGTGTGTGGGAGCTAATTATTGGTGAAGACCATGTTTACTGATATTGAGAATGCACTAGCTAAACAATGTCAAGTTGAAAAGGTGGCTAATGAAGAAAGTGGTGGCTTAGGAGTGTTGACTAAGGATTATATCTAATGCCATACTTGAAAGGAAGAAATAATAATGCATAGTGGAAGAGGACATTCCACAGATACCTTAATGGAATTGATTTGAGTCCATCTAATGGATGATCCTCCTTCTAGCAAATTGGCTAAAAATATGTCGGTGATGATTGATGAATTAAACAATCATTATTAGATGGAGGGTCTTCAGTCAGATGATCTCTCAAGTCAATATTATCTTCACACTATCTATGATTTTCGTGTTAGATATAATTTCAGTTAGCATTCTTTGATAATTACTTTCTTCCTTCGATTTTTTTCCAATTTGGCTTTGTTTAATGAATGCATTCCCAATGCTAGTAAACATATTTTCCACCTAATACTATCATCACACAATAAGGTAGTGTTCTCTAATAGATAAGATGGTCAAAAAAGGTTTAGCTTTTGCCTTCTGTCCCTGCCATAATTTAAAGAATGCAAACTTTGCCCTGATTTCAAGATGCCAAATTATAGAACATTCAAATCAAATGAAATCTCTCCCATCCAGTGTAAACCACTCCAATTAGATCCTTTCACATTAAAATTGAAGCTACTCTATTTCTTAATGACTTCCCCACTAAATTGTGACTTGAATCTCAACTTACACAAGGAATTGTGACTTCACCATTAAAAACATTCATAAGTGGATCCACCTTACCTCAAACACAAGAAGTAGGTTGCAATTTAGTCTAATGTGACTCTCAAGGTCCTTCTCAAGCTCTATTTGTGACTCTCTCTAGGTTGGACTCCATTAAAGCTCATGACTCTCTTGGCCACCAAAGGGAGGCATGGATGGGTCTTAAGGTTTGGCCAAAAGAGGAGAATAGAGAAATGTGGTTAAGGCTTTTTGGAAAATTAGGGTTAAGTTTAGGGTTCTATTTGTGACTAGTTGCTTGCTTTGTGTGTTAAAATTTGTTTATTTTACTATTAAACACTAATAACGAACTATGTAAGATAATCTTTATGATGTTTTTGGTCACCTTTGATGAAAAACACCTATTTTATTGTGATACCCATGATACAGTCATGTATGATTAAAATGTGAGTATGGGTTGTAATAGATAGAATTAGTTAGTTTAGTACATTGGTCTTATACCAAAAACATGCCCTAGGTAGGATTTTAAAGTGCATAAAGCTTAAACATTATATGATGAAAATGTTGTAAAACTTTACTAAAAAAGTAATGGAGCGGAGGGAATCGAGGGATAGGCTACTCTGATTATTTATTAGATTTAGTTTAGGTCATTTGTTTGCTGCTAATTGATTGTGTTAGAATTCAAATCATTAGATATGCAAGAGTGTCCAGATTTTGGTGTTGAAATTTTCTAGGCTTGAGTAACAATTATTGTTTGCTTCCTATTTTGTGTTGGTTTAACTGTGATATTTTTTTTTAGTGACACTATTTGCATATAATTTTGGATGCACCATTTTTACATAATTATGTTGAAATCCTTAGATGGTGTAGGTGTCACATCATATGGTGTAGGACCTACACCATCCATGGGGTCCCACATAAAGTGAGGACGATGTGTCCAAAATTACGTTTAAGGATCATTATCCATTTTGTTTTTATGCTTCACAAAATAGTTTATGGTTCTTTGATATAATATATTGGCTGACTATCTCATCACATGTTGAACTTGTAGTGGAGAAAGAGAAGTATAAGTTTTGGTCTTGGATTGTGGTTTGCTTGTATCATGTGGTTACAATTTATCATAATGTTACATATTACACTACAATGCTTAGTTTTGACATAGAAGGTTTAGTTTGGCTTGTCCAAGAATGATATATTGGAAAAGAGACTCTTCTCTTAAAAATTTTTGGCTAAAATACATACAACCCCCCTGAACTTTAGGTCAATTTTAAAAAACCCTCCTAAACTTTAAAAGTTTTCAAATGACCCTCTTAAACTATGAAAAAATTTTAAAACAACCCCTTCCGTCAAGTTTTCCGTCAAAATTTGAATGTTTTTTAGTCAAACTCTAATTTGACCTAGTAAAAAAACTAAAATGCCCTTAAAACATATATAAATTTTTAAAATCTGCCATAAATGCAAAAGAATGCCTAAACCATGAAAGTTAGAATATACAAACAAATAGCAAAATGGAAGAAATTAAGAGTGGAATATATATTAAATGAGTGATTTGGTGATGAATGAGAAGTAAACTAAGATTGCAAACTCACAAAAAATTAGGTTGGTAATCATCCCACCTACCATAGCCCCCTTTCTTGTACATCTTGATATTGGAGGAAGACTCAAGAACTTTACTGTTCACGAGGGTCATTTTTGTCATTTTTTAAAATTTTGACGAAAAACTTGACGGAAGAGGTTATTTAAAAAATTTTCATAGTTCAAGAGGGCTATTTGAAAACTTTTAAAGTTCAAAGGATTTTTTAAAATTGACCTAAAGTTCAGGGGGTTCTGTACATTTTAGCCAAAAATTTTTATGGCTACTTGGATTTTAATATTTTAGTATAGATTCTACTTTAGTTTTCAAAATATTTTGCTTGAATTTTGAGCCGATCTTGTAAGGTTCATTAAATGCAAAATAGGACCTGCATCTCTGAAATTGTTTTTTTAATTTTTATTTAGACTTTTAGAAAACATTAAAGGTTCATTGTGTGTACTAGACTTGGAAAATTTAATTGACCATAAAAAAGAGCATTATCTTCTAATTCCATATCATAGTTACTAGGTTGGTAACATCACTTAGAGGGTAGTCTAAGATACTTGGAATAGAGGGATAGAAGTGATTCCATATTAGAACTGGCAGATGGTTGATAGATTTCATGATTTGAACAAAAATTCAAAGCTTTAAGGCTGTAGTGGCATCTAGAAGATAATTATCCTCTTGTTGGCTAATTATGTTTTATACGATGTTTTTCTCCCAAAAATCTATTTTGTATCGCATAATGAAGTCTAATGATGTTTTTGTCAACATATAAATGTAGACAGGCATTCCAGTTGATGCTGTGCAACCTTTTGGCAACAATGAAGGTTCTATATATTTTCATTTTATGCCATGTTTATTTTGAAGCCTTTTGACTAATCAATGTTAATTTTCTTTGCTAATGATCTTGCGTTAACAACATTTTTGCACACTATTCTTCTTTAAGCTTCTATTTTGCCACAAAAAATTATAGGTATCTTTTGCATCTTGGAGGTCAATGTGTATGTCATTTTTGTTTTGTGTCCTTAATTTCGCCATATAACTTTAAAGCTAAAATGATATTGTCAAAATTCTCAAGTCTAATATGAACTAATGTATGCAATTGTGATGTGTAGAGAAAAAGTCTTGTTCCAAATGAGGCATGGAAATAAATTGTTTGGAACAGGTAATGTCTATCAGTGGTACATATGCTTGAAAAATTGAAACTAATATTGTGACATTAAATTTTCATGGTATTTGTTGTGGGTCTTTTTTATCTGTATTGTCTTGAAATTACGTTAGTGCCATTGGTCCATTTTGTATTTATTTGGCATTACATATGCATAATGTTGTTTTTCTTTTTTGTTTTTGGTTGGCTTGACCTGACCTAATGCTACCAAACAACATTTTTGTGTTCAATGTTTTCATTTCATAATAATGATAATAATAACAATATTATTCTTCTTCATGTCTCTTAGGTCCAATTTGTTGTATGAAGAATGTGTTGAAGTTAATAAGCATGGATGTTGGTATAATGTTACTCAGATGTGTACTAGAGGTATGTCACGTAGTTATACAATTTCTTTTGAGCTAAGTAATAATTTTGGATTTCTAATATTTATTATCCTTGGTTTGTGTTCTTGCATATTTTGATCATATCTTACCCTACTGAGTAATTGATTAATCAAAATCTACCATCAAGTTACTTTTGCCTCTCTTGATACATTCTTCTCATGAATGAGGCGTTGATATACATTATAGGTTTTATTTTCATTTTTTGTTTTATCGTTCCTTCATAATGTGGGATGATTTTTGATGCTTTTATATTGTATCTACCTATAGCTTGACCGGTTCTAGTAATCTATGATTTGTAACATTCATGTGATTTACAATTCTAAATAGAGGACAAATTAAGGTTGGTCATGTATTGTCTTTTTTGAGGTTCTAGTAATCTGTGATTTGTAACATTCATGTGGTTTACAAATCTAAATAGAAGATAAATTAAGGTTGGTCATGTATGCATTGTCTTTCTTGAGGGCTCTACTTAGTTCTTCAACATTTAATTCCATCAGATTTTTGCAATGCTCTATCCATTAGCTTTTGGTTTTACAATGGAACAATATAATGAGTAACAAATTTAGTACATTGTTATCTTTAAAGGTTTATTATTTTATTATGCTGTATAATGTTAGCTTATTTTAAAGATGCCCTTTATGAATCTGAAACTATTATATTTGGGATGCATCACTATTTAATGTTGATTAAATATTTCTTACATTGATGGCTATTCACATTCCCTAATGCATTCTAGAATAACACTGATTTTTCTTTTGTTATTGCTTTCGCTGTCATCTCACCTAGATGTAGCTATAACCATTCACAATTTTGATCATCCCTCCTTCTGTTCATTATTTTGGGCTAAATATTTTAATTGTTTGCATAAGGTGATTTAAGATGATGTAGTTTGATGATTGTTCTATTTTAAAATAGTCATTAGTTTACCAAAAAAAAAGTCATTCTATTTTTTTTCCTTTTTTTTTGGGGTTCCATATTCCAGTCATTCATTTGTGCCTATTCACTTGAGTAAGAACATTGCTTGATATGCCCCCTTATGGTTTTTTTCTACCATACTATCATCTAGTTAAGATCCTATATAAGTATATTTATCAAAATCAATGTTGGCCCCTATAGTTTGCTATTTTGTTAAAGTAATTAAGTAGTCTTAAATGTAAGCAAGTTCAATTGAATTTGAATTTTGCCCATCTAGTTGCTTATTACTTCTTTAAGTAATGAATAATGTATTTGATGTCATTTGATTCTAGTTATTTCTTAGTCTTTGACTTTGTAATTGACTTTATCAGCTACTGCATTTTATAAAATATAATTTCAAATTCTTTTTTGTAGTTACTTTTAAATCTGCTTTTGCTGTATATTTTTGTCTAGCAAGTTAGAGTGATACTGGGTATGCATTATGACATTTCAATTCCAAATCCGTTTGCAGTGAAATTATATGTTTTATTCGTCTTGAGTTTGTTTCTTTATATTACTTTGCTATTCCTTCAAGTAGCTTATTGTTCTTTCAAATTGTTGGCATACCATTTTGTTTTGTTCTAATGTTTAGTACTTTTCTACTTGCAAGAATACTTAACAATGAACTTTATTCCAGATAGAAAATGGTCAAATTCATGGCATAATTCTATATGGATACTTGGAAGTAATTGAGATATTGAAATCTTTTGACTCTAGATATCAACATCATCCCTCTGTAGTTTACTAATTTGTTAAAGCGATGTAGTAAATGTAACGAAGTTCAATTGTACATGCATTTTTTGTCCATCTATTAGCTCTTTACTTCTTTGAGCAGTCAATAATATATTGCAAATAATGTGTTTTAATGCCTTTCGATTCTGGCTCTTTCTCAGTCTTAGAATTTTCAATTGATATTATCAGCTGCTGCATTTGATAAAATATACTTTCATTTTTTTTATTGTAATTTCTTTCTGCTTTTGCTATATTTCTTTGTCATAGGCTATTACGATATTAATATCCTCTATGTTATCTAAGAGTTCGTTGTACAACTATATCACCAAATAGAAGGTTTCTCCATGTTTCATCTTTAATGATTGACATAGACTAAGTTAGTAAAATGATATTAATCATTTTATTGTAGTTAATTTGTCTGTAATAGATAGAGATAAGTTGTCTAAACAAAGCTACTTGTGCAATTTACATACCAAGATTCTTTGGTCCTAATTCTTAGTACATTTTGATACATATATGTGATGAATTTTTTGAGGAGAATCTAATAAATCTTCGCAATTTAATGTAGGGAAAGATCTGCTAATGGTTCAATTCAAGCCACAAGTATTGTGACTAACAAGGAAGTTAATGTTGTTGAGCAAAGTAAAACTTTGTTAGACATGTAGAATGAGGAATATCAAGATAATGGAGAGAATCAATCCGCTCACTATGTTGGACATGTCTGACAAATCTTGGACAGGTGTGCAAAGTGAAAAGGAAAGTAGCACGTTATATGATGGATTGATGGATACAATAGAATGCTGTTGACAATTCTAAGATTTTTGGTGATCTTGATTATGGAAAATAAGAGTCTTATGCTTCATACATTGAAGATAGGTTCCTTGTTGATCATATCAATGATAAAATTCATGACATTTCACCTTATACATCTTCATCACTTGATCTAGTTCACACTGATGAAGTGGGATGGGATGCTATTTCTTCTTCAAAACAAGAATCATGGAGTGAAAAATCCATCTTATATGTCCCTAATAAATTGAACATAAAGAGTTTCATAGTCATCCAACCTCCCTTGCATATGAATAATTTTTTTTTTTATCTTGCTGTCTCTTAGGTTCAATTTGCTATATTAAGAACACATTGAATTTAATAAGCTAGCATTTAGGGACAATGTCAGTTAGTATGTGTAAGAATTATGTCCCATAGTTATATAATTTCTTCTGAGCTAAATAATAATTTTGGATTACTCATCCTTTTATCCTTGGTTGATGTGCTTGAATATTTTTATCACATTTTACCCTCTTAAATAGTTGATTACTCAAAATGTGTTACTATGCTATTTGTACCTATCTTAGAGCATTTCTTCTCATGAATGAGGCATTAATAACATTATAGGTTTTGTTTTCAATTTTAGTTTTATCATTCCTTTATAAGGTAGGATATTTTTTATGCACTATATAACAATATTGTATTGTATCTATCTGTAGTGTCATTTTTTATCATTCCTTTTTAAGGTGGAATGATTGTTTTGTGTTGTGTTTTGTAACATTCATGTGCTTTACAATCCTAATAAAGGATAAGGTAAGCTTGGACAAGTATGGACTATCTTTCTTGTAGGCTTTGCTTGATTCTTCAACATTTAATTCTCTAAAGATTTTTGCAATCACTAATCCATTAACATTTGTTTTAAAATTGGAGCAAAATATAATGAGTAATTTAGTATATCATTCTTTTTGAAGCTCTATTATTTTACTATTTTTTGTAATTTAACAAACACTGCTTAATATTATGTTAGCTTGTTTGGAAGATGGCCTTTGTGAATTTGATACTATTCTATTTGGAATGCATCACTATTTAATGTTGCTTAAATATTCCTTACATCGATGGCTCTTGTCATTTCCTTTTGCATTATAGAACAACTTTGATTTTTCTTTTCTTATCAATTTGTTACTCATCTACCATCAATATAGTTGCAACGTCCATAACTGTGATGTTCTTTCCATCAATTCATTATTTGTTAGGCTAAATATTATAAGTATTCATATACAATGTTGATGATAAATTGTTTTATTTTAAAAGGTCATATTCTATTTTTGTCAGTTTCATATCCTGATCATTCTTTTGAAACCTTGGTGCCTATTCTATTCACTAGAATTCAGTAAGAGTGTTGCTTCATATGCCCCCATATGGGTTTTCTATACTAAACAATCATCTAGTTAAGACCCTGTATAAGCATCTCTATCAATATCAATATTGCCCTTCTATAGTGTACTATTTTGTTAAATAATAAAATACTCTTAAATGTAAGTAAGTTCAATTGAATATGCATTTTGTCCATCTAATTGCTCTTTACTTCTCTGAACACTACATAGTGATGTCATCGGATTTTAGTTCTTTCTTAGTCTTTGAATTGTAATTGATTGTATCAGCTACTGCATTTTACAAAATATGTTTTGAAATTCTCTTGTAAATTCTTTTTGTTTTTGCTATATATTTTGTGTAGCAATTCTTAGTGCAACTGGCCTAAAGCTGTTTCAAAAACTTGGAATGTGATAGATAACAGAATAGTTTTTTCTGTATATTTTTGGCAATTAAAAAAAGGGGCAGATGCAAAATTGATGAAGGCTTCTCTTGGTACAACTCTGAAATGGATAATTGCAAGTAATGAAAAGTTCTACCTTAAACAAGGTAGACCCCCCTAGCCATTCAAGAAGCTAGCTTCCTCCTACTCATTCTTTTGCAATTCCCTACTGTTAAATTTTAGAGAGACAAAATGCAAAGAGAAAAGAGAGAATAGAAGTTAGAGATTAGAGTTTCATAAAATGAGTTTTTCTTACATAACATAACCCTTAGGCCTTTATTTATAGAGGAACTAATTTAACACAAAGACATAAATACCCTCACACTACATGTACACACATGACACATTCCCTAACTAAATAGTACCTTTCAACACTCCTCCTCAAGCTAAAACTTGCAATAGTTTTAGCTTGTTACAAAATATGAACTACCACACTTTTAACTCAACATAACAAAAAGTACAATTACTTGACACTTTTAACAAAAACACACTTGCAACAAGCCAACAATGTACAACAACAAGTGACCAACTCTCCCTAAGCACTAAGCTCCACAAACCACAACTATAACATAACATGTGACTAATGTCCTTGGTAGACATAGCATCCATAGGTCTTTTATCAACTTCCTTTGAGTTACTCCTTCAACCTTCTTCTAGCTATTCTTCTTGGCAACACATCATCACCTATTGACATAGCTCTAAGAAGTCTTCTGTCAGCTTCTCCTAAGCTATTCCCTTGACCTTCTTTAGCTAGTCTTCACATAACCTCCAACATCCTTAGTTGTGTAGTCAACATTAACATACCAAATTCACACCACCAAACTATCAATGAAGCTACTCTCCAATTGTGCTCATAATCAAGTATCCCAATAGGCAACTACACCAAGTTGGATATCACTCCCCCTTAAGCTAAAAGCATTTAGCTTATTACAAATTAAACACCCAAGGTCAACAGCCAACCTACTCACATCTTAATACTTCACACACTAAACAAGGTTGTAAACCATGACATTGTGTAACTTGATAGACTTCATAAATCATAGCAAATCATAACAGCATGCAAAACATGACAACCAAGCAACCCTTGACAACTTTAGCAACACAAATGGTCAATGCACTTGTGTGTGTGATTATAAGGAAAACTAACAAATTTAGAGCAAAAGTACAAAGACAATTAAGGACAAGCACATCTGGTGGGAATGTCCATGGTCCATGTTCATCCATCTTCAGTTTCTCTAGAAAAATCCATGGAATAAGTGGGCAAAGAACACTGCAAGGACTAACATAATACATCACAGATACACAGTTCAACTTGAGACTCTTCCTCTTAACAAAAATCTCCATGAAGATGAGTCTTAGAGCTCCACCAGTGATATCACCTATTTGGTAAACTACTCCAATCTAGTTCTGATTGATCTCTCCATTAGAAACTACTAGAACGCCAAAACTTATCACTAACATTGATTAAGAGCATTCTATAGCTCATTTCCTTAAGTCCCCCACCTACTCCAAGCACAAACATAGCTACAGGCATAATTGGCTTTAACATTTGTGCAAATGCAACAAAAATATATAGGTAGGTAGTATTTCCTAGCAAAGATTCATTACAAACATAGCCCCAATTGGCATAACTAACAAAGCATATATTTCGAGATTTATTGCTTCCTCAACCTCTATGACCTTTAGAATTTTGGTGAATACAAAACATAGAACAAAAGAGAAGACCATTTGAAGTAGAGTTAAATTTGACTCCATGCTTACCTGAATTTGACCCTCTCAAAATAGCCCAATTGGAGAATCCCCTGTACCTGTACTGAGAAAATGCTAACAAATCTTCACCAATATGCCATATACTATGGTCAGATAGTGGATAGTAGCAACCATAGGAGCCACTGCCACTTTCATCACAACTAGGCAAGTCAATTGCCTCACAATTTGCTTTGAAGAATCCTCACAATCATAGAGGCTAATAACATTATCAATTGAGACTCTAAAGTGCCTATTTGTTGCAAAATTTTGCCCAAATGGTGAACCACGGCCAAAATGCACTAGAATCACCTCAAACTTAACAACCCACATCCAGAAATAAGAAACCTTCAAAGTTGCGATCCACCACCACCAAACACGATACACTAACCTTGGTTGTAGTACTGCACCACCAGTAGCAGGAAATGTCCCAAAATCACAACTCACCTAGATTGCAAAACTACACTGCCTTTAGTAAGGAAGCTCAAAATTGTGCCACCACCACTAAAGGGACATGAAATTACACCGTCACCAACATCAAATAGCCACTGTTTATAGCTTTTAAGGCCGTAACTAGCCCAAACTTCATTGTCCCAGACCAAATCATGTCCAAGAGCAAACACCTCAAAATAGTCACCAAGTCATGTAATCCAATCAAAGCATCAGTACAATTGGGCCACACCTTGTGAGTCTGTTCCAAGTCACTTTATTCTATGATGCACATGAAATTCGGCCTCAACTCTTCAGTTGCAATACTTTAGGTCACTCCTTCACCTGTAACACTTCATGTCACTCAAAAAATCATGACTTGTGGCTCTGGCAACCACTCAACAAAAGGGATGGCTATCCTTTGAGCTTAATCAGAATAGGTAGGTTATGGCTATAGAAATTTAAGGTTTAGGTTTAGGAAACTTTGGAAATTAGGATTTTGAATTTGGGATTAGAGTTTCAGCAAATTACGATTTATAGAAATTGAGAATTAGGTTAGAGGAACAAGAAAAAACTAAGAATTAGAGTTAGCTTTCAAAGTGGATGATATGACTCTGATACCATGTTAAATTTTAGAGAGACAAAATGCAAAGAGGAAAGAGAGAAAAGAAGTCAAAAATTAAGGTTTCATAAAATGAGTTTTTCTGACGTAACATAAACCTTAGGCCTCTATTAATAGAGGAACTAATTTAACACAAAGACATAAATACCCTCACACTACATGCATACACATGACACATTCCCTAACTAAATAATACCTTCCAACACCTACCTCTCTCCTCTCTCATTCCACAACTGATTCTCCAAATAATTCTTCTACTCTCCATTTCTTGGGATAAATGATTTGAAGATGTTTTGAATCTGAGTCATTCTTTATGGTTCCTTTCATACGTGTTGTGGATCTTGGGTTTAACAGAATAATGCTCAAGTTGTTAGCTATGGGGATTTTAATTGCATATGTCAGACATTTTTACCAATTTACTTTGTTATATCATGTAAAAGTACATGATGCTTCTATTTAATTTTTCTTGCAAGCTAAGAATAAGGGAGAATGAAGAACTACATGGGGAGGAAGAGGCAGTAGAGTAAAAGATGCCAACGAGGGAGGCATTGCCCCTTGAATGGCCAACTTGATGTAGTTGTGGACTAAAAACAAGAATGGTGATGTTGAACTTTGCCAAAGTTTAATGATCGATTCCTTACCGAAATTGAGACTTTGGTTGAGACAATTCAAAATGGTACACTTACTCCAAAGTTCCAAGGTTTTTCCTTTGTTTATATTTATTTTGTTTTCTATTTTTGCTCACATATCTGGGACCTTTTTCCTTAAACTAGATTAACTTAGGAATAAGAGAAATGGCTGGAAGTGAAATGAAAATTTCCTTGTGGATAAAATGCACTGAATACATGATTTTTCGTTCTTCATTATGCATTTCATTAAGCTTAGGAATAAGAAATGGTTGGTGAAGGATGTATGTTTTTGTGTAATTTATGCCAAAGGCTTCTTTGTTTGATTCCTTTCCCAATAAGAAAGATGTACCAAATATGCTTAATGTAGAACGGTGCAAGAAACTAAGAAGGATGTTCATTGAGATTCTAATTCCAAGTCTGTTTGTAGTGCAATCATAAGTTTCATTTGTGTTGAATTTATATCTTTAAATTTTCTTTATTATTCCTTTGTGCAACTTATTGCCCTTTCGAATTGTTTGCCCCATTCCAAGTTAGAATATCGAGTGTTAGCATCCTTGTTTTTTGTATGCCTTTCTGTTTTCCTTTCCCTTCATGTTTACTAAATTTATACTTGACAATGAAACATTGTCAAACTCATGGTATATTTTTTGTATGGATGCCCGGGAAGTAGTTGAATATTGAAATCTTGTGACTCTAGATGTTATTATACAATTACATTAAAAATTTGTGATAAACATATAAGCTAATGTAAAATTAGAATATATATATATATATGTGCCTAAAGTGGTCCCAATACATGCACTTGTAGTTCTATTGAGTTGGGAACTGAATGTTGATAAATATTCCATCCTGTCACAATTTAGTAGTGGGATGTCACTTCCTATTCTTGAGTTTATCCCATTCTATTTTTTGCTTTTGTTTTCTTTTTCTTTTGGATTTTATTGTCTTGGTAAGCTGCCACAATGAATTAACCATACATTTTCTATTACATTAGTCTCTTTTGCAACTATGTAGCTATCATTTAATGATTTTGTAAGTATCTTAGTTATAGTGAATACATGATATGTGGATCACTATCATTTGCAAATTCCAAAAGGCCAATTTAATGGTTGTTTCTTTAATGATTACAACATAAAATTTATTTATTTATTAGAGGAATCCAGCATAAACTTCCTGTACGTTGAATTACAAAGGCTGTCATGTGGTTGCTGCACTTCTCCCAGTTCTGACATGGTAAAGGTGCCTAATGAATTATGCACAACTGAGTCCCTTTAATGTTTGTTGACCTCTGTGAATTGTTGTTTCCCAATAGAGGTGTACCAAAATCTAGGTCTTAGAGTCCTTTGTGTGAGCTTTGCTAGAATATGCTAGTGGCATATCACTCTATGGTTTTTGGTTTACTCAATTTGGTGAGTGAATTCATATTACTTGTATGTTGCTGCACTTTATATAGTCTTAACTAGAATGTTCCTGTAGACTTGATTGAGCTAAGCTGAATGTACTATTGATGTGGTGATATTTTGTATATAAAGTAATAATTAATAAAGGTATATTGTTTCCATGGTGCTAATTGATAATAATGATAATAATAATAAGAATTTTGTTCATCTTGATGTACAATCAAAATGTATGATAAAGGACCAAAATAAAATAAAATAAAATAAAATAAAATGTATGATAGATATTTGTGTTCGTCATGGAGCATTTCTTCTTGGTTAACATTTCAAGCTATCTTTTCATTTTTTGTTTTATCATTCATTTATAATGTGTGATATTTTTTATGCTCTATTTAAAAGCATTGTATTGTATCTATCTTCAGCTTGACTGGTTCTACTAAAGTTGTGATTTGTGGCATTCATGTAATTTGCGGTCCTAATAGAAGAGAAATTAAGCTTGGTCAAGTGTGGATTGTCTTTCTTGTAATCTCTGTTTGTTTCTTTGACATTTAATTCTTTGAGATTTTTATAGTTGCTAAATCTATTACCATTTAGTTTTACAATGGAGCAATATAATGAGTAAGAAATTTAGTAGATTGTTCTCTTTGAAGCTTTATTATTTTACTTTTTTTTGTTTATAATTCAGTAGACACTGCCTAATGTAAAGTTAGCTTGTTGTTTTGCAGATGCCAATTGTGAATCTGATACAGTTCTATATGGCATGCATCACTATTTAATGTTACTTAAACATTCTTTATGGGAATGGCTATTGACTTTCTCTTCTGTATTGTGGAATAAGTGTTTCACCAGTTCCTATTAGTTTTCTTCTAATCTACTTTGATGCAATTGCAACCATTCACAATTTTGATCACCCTTCCACTTGTCCATTATTTATTAGGCTAAATATTGTTAGTGTTCATTTATAAAGTTTATATATGACGCAGTTGGATGATAAATTGTTCTATCTTAATGTCATTCATTTATTTTATTTTATTTTGCTTCATATCCCCATCATTCATTTGATACTTTGGTGCCTATTCACTTGGATGATATATTTGTTGCCATGCCTTTGAAATGGCAATTGATTTTTTCAGCTGCTGCATTCTATTAAAATATGATAACAAATTCTTTACTGTAAATGCTTTCTGCTTATGCTATATCTTTCTATCTTGAAGGTTAGAATGCTATTGGATAGGGCTAAAGTTATTTTGAAAACCTACAATGATGCTCCATTTGTTATCTATTGAGATTTTAATTGCATATGTAAGATATTTCAGCCAATTTACTCAATAATATCATGTAAAAGTAAATAAGTATTTTTGTTTATTGGTTCAGGCAGGCTGATAAAATTATAAAGAAGGAAGAACTACATAGGGAGGGAAGGGCAGCAATGATAAAAGCTACCAATGAGAGAGCTATTGCCCATTGGATGGCCAAATTGATTTGGATCTTGAACCAAAAATAGAACAGCAACATTTGAATGGTGCTAGAGGTTAAGGATTGGTTCCTTACCTAGACTTTGGGTAAGAGTTCAGAATGGTACTCTTATTCCAAAGTTCATAGGTTCGCCATTTTTTTTATTGTTTTTGTTTTCAACTTCCACCCACATATATGGAACCCTTTTCCCCAAACTAGACCAACTTGAGTCCAAACTTAGTTGGAAAATGAAAATTTGAACTTGAAGCTGGGAGGAAAATGGCCTAACTTAGGAATAAGAGAAATGGCTAGAAGTAAAATGAAATTTTTCTCGTGGATAAAGGTGCAGTGAAGAAAAAAATTCTCCTTCTTCATTATGCATTTCATTAAGTATAGGATTAAGAGAAATGGCTAGTAAAGGGTGTGTGTATCTGTGTGAAATATGCCAATGGCTTATTTGTTTAATTTCTCCCACCAATAACAAATGTCCATGATATGCTTCACAACTATGGAATAGTGCAAAATACTAACAAGATGGATTGCATTATGAAATTCCAATTCCAAATTTGTTTGCATTGCATATGTATATTTCATTTGTGATGAATTTTATCTATTTATTACTTGGCTATTCCTTTGTAAGCTTATGCTCTTTCAACTTGTTTACCCTATTCCATTTTAGAGTATTGAGTGTTACCATCCTCTTTTGTTGTATGCCTTTCTATTTTCCTTTTAATTTTACTAATTTCTACTTGCAATGGATACTTAACACAATGAACTTTATTCTAAATGGAAAATGGTCAAATTCATGGTATACTTTCTATATGGATACCTGGAAAGTGATTAAGATATTGAAATCATATGATTCTAGATATTAATAAACATTTATATGCATATTTAATTGTAACAAAAATATTATAGGCTAATGTAAAATTAGAAAAAAATATATAAGTACATGCAGAAAGCATTTGTCTTAGGTGGTAAACTCTGGTTATTATTAAAATTTTGTATGAAAGTTTAATTGTAATAAAAATATTATAAGCTAGCACAAAATTAGAAAAAATATATGTATAAGTACATAAAGAAAGCATGTGCCTAAGGTGGTCCAAATACATGCACTTGTAGTTTTGTTGAGTTGGGGCCTATATGTTAACAAATATACCACCTTGTCACAATTAATTCTTGGGATGTGACTTTCTATTCTTGAGTTTATCCCATTCTACTTTTTGCTTTTGCTTTCTTTTTCTTTTAGATTTTATTGTCTATGTAAGCTGCCCCCATGAAGTAGAAGACTCTACATTTTCTATTGTATTAGTCTATGTTGCAACTATATAGCTGTCATTTGATGGTTTTGATATATTTTAACGGTAGTGTGATATGTGGATTATTGTCATTTGCAATTCCAAATGGTGAATTAAAAGGCCAATTTAAATAGTTGTTATTAGAATGGCATCTCTCATTGATTCTTTAAAGCTTGCAACTTAGTATATATTTATTTATTAGAGAGATACAAGATCAATTTCCAACATACTGATTGAGGAAGGCCATATTTTGGCTGCTGCACTTATCCCATATGAAGTTTCTTTGAGAAGCCTAGACCTGGTGTAAATTTTTGAAGTAATATCCTGTTACAAATGTACACATCTATGACCATTTAAAACCGTACTCGAGGTTCTTGGAAGTGCCTCTCTTTCTCAAGTAGTAAGTTTTGAAATGGCATAGGTGCCTAACAATTTAAAGCACAAGTGAGTTCTTTTAATGTTTGTTGACTTTGTGAATTGTTCTTTCTCATTAAAAGGTGTACCAAAATCTAGGCCTTGGGATCCTTAGTGTAAGGGGTATATACTATTGACTATCGGGAATCATTATGAAGATGTTTGGACATTTGTGCAAGGATTAGCAGCGCAAGTCCCAATTAATCATAATGAGCATCCCTTTTGATTTTCAATTTTCATTTGATTTAATGAAGTCAAAGTTTGAGGGAATATTGGATCATTGTGATTTTCTCCTAAAAAGAAATTGCTTTTTTTTTTTTTTGCTCTTTGGTTGTTGTTCTCCTATTTTCGTTTTCCTTTCTCCTTCACTTACTTCTCTTTTAGAATCTTTGCTTGGCACTCTAAATTGAATTTTAGTTGCTTATTTCTTTCTTTTGGCAAACTGGTTCATCTAGTTATGTATTAAATTTCAGTCTTACAACAAATGCTTTGGTCTTGTCACACTATTTTTGAGGTTGTCTTGACACAAGAAAACACAAAGTATTTTAATATCAAAGCTTGATTTGTAAGGTTCTATCATATTCATATTCAAACATAAACTTTCAAAGAAATATCAACCCTAGTTGCCATCTTTATATCTGGTTTACTTGTAAGTTTTACTAGGTATGCCTTATATATTGCTTTTGGGTAACCCTCCCAACAACTAAGAGATCCGTTCAAAGAACATGGGGACTAGTTGAAGTATTGAGCCTCCCTATATTGGGAGGAACCCACGAGGGTGAGCTAACTCCAAAATCTTGTCCTCAGTTTGGATCGTAGGCTGTAGTGGAAATAAGGTAATTTGGTGGTATACTATTAGTATATGCTTAATGGATCTCATTCTGACAACCTGTGTTCCTAAAACTTCTCCCCTTCTCTCTATCTAAAATATTCTTTCCTTCACTCTCTCCCTCTTTCTCACATTTACTCACTTTCTCTCTCTTAAAATACTCTTTATTCTTAAAACTTTTCTATCTCTCTTTCCAAAACTCCTCTCACTCTCTTTCTCTCTTTCTAAAACTTCTCTCACACTCTCTCTAAAACTTCTATCTCTCTCTCTCTCCAAAACTTCTCTCTCCCTCTCTCTTTCTCTCTCTATGTCTCTAAAACTTCTCCCCTTTGTCGTTGAAACCTCTCTCTATCTAAAACTTCTCTTTCCCTTTCTCTCCCCCTTTTTCTCTAATTTACTCACTTTCTTTCTCTAAAACTACTCTCTCGACTTAAAACTTCTCTATATCTCTCTCTAAAACTTCTCTTACACTCTTTCTCTTGCTTAAACCAAGTTTTGTTTCTCTCACTCACCCTAAAACTTTTCTCTCCATCTAAATCTTTTATTTCTCTCTCCCCCTGTCTATTTGTCTAACATCTCTCTCTTACACTCTTTCTCTCCCAAAAACATCTCACTCTCTCTCTTTCTCATTCTATTTCAAACTTCTCTCCCTTTAAACCTCTCTTTTCTCTCTCCCCCTCACTTTGAAAGTTCTTTCTCACTCACTCTCTCTTTATATCTCTCTCTGTGTGTTTGTTTATCTATCTATCTCTCTCTAAAGCTTTCATTTCTCTCTCTCAATCTGTTTAAAATTTCTCTCCCTTACATACACACTATCTCTCTCTTTGAACTTTACTCCCTTTCCCTCTCTCTCTAACATGTCTTTATCTTTGCACTCTCTTTAAAAGCTCTCTTTTACTCTTTCTCTCTCCCTCTAAAACTTCTTAGTTTCCCTCTTTCTCTCTCTCTTCCTTTATAAAACTTCTCACTCTCTCTAATAGTTCTCTTTTGCTCTTTCCTTTTCTCTTTCGCTCATGTTAAAACTTCTCTTAATGTCTCCTGCTCTTTGAAACTTATCTTTGTCTCTTTCTTTCTCTCCCTCCCTCTAAAACTTCTCCCTTACTTTGAAGAGATGTCTCTCTTTCCCCCACTCTAAAACTTCTCTCTCTATCTCTATTTCGTCTCCATCTCTCTCTATGTCTCTAAAACTCCTCTCTCTTTCTCTCTCTCTTACTCTCTTTCTATCTCTCTCTCTCTCACTCATTCTTTTTCTCTCTATACAAAACCTCTCTCTCTTTTTATCTAAAAATTTTGTCTCTCTCAAATTACTCTCTCACTCTCTTTTTTCTCTCTCTTTCCCTTTCTAAGACTCCTCTCTCTTTGTTGCTATCTCTCAATCTCTCTCTGAAACTTCTCTCTCATAATATTTTCTCTCTCTCTCAATTGCTCTCTTTCACTCTATAAAACTCCTCACCCTTTAAAACTTTTCGCTAGCTTTCTCGCTCTAAAATTGCACTCTGTCTTTTTCTCTCTCTATTTATCTCTTTCTCTTCAAAACTTCTCTCACCACACACTCACTCCCTTTAAAACTTTCCCGACCCTCTCTCTCTCTCTCTCTCTCACTCTCTCCTTCCTCTCTCTAAAACTTCTCTCCATTAACGTGTCTCTCTTTCTTGTTCTCTATGTCTCTCTCTAGGTCTAAAATTTCCCTTTCTTTCTCACTCTAAGTAAAATTTTTCTCTCACTCTCTCTCACACAAAAAATTTACTCTCTCGCTCTCTCTCTAAAACTTCTCTCACTGTTGAGTCCAATTTCCACAATATTTTAATGCCTTTTTTCTTAGTGTTTGATGGTTGTTTATGTGATTTGATTGAGTATAATTCACCTTCAGATCAAATATTACACTAACTCTTTGATTTTGTAATTTCAAGTGAATATCATGAAGGGTAGACTTTTCTTGCATTTCAAAGTGAAACAAGGGTAGTATGGAGCCAAACCAGAGAGAGGCTAGCCAAGGCATGCTACGAGCCATGCATGGCTAGAAACTCCTTAGTACAAGTGAAAAATTGGAATTGAACCTTGAAGACTAGAGTTTTTTAAGTAGTAAATTATTGGTCCACATCTGAGGTTTTCAACATCTAATTGAGGAGATTCTTGAATTTTAGGAATCTAGACATCTCAAGACTACTATGTGCCTTGATTGGATGTGGATAAGATGGTCAAATTAGTGGCAAAATAGTCCATAAAGAATTGGCCATATCTTGGGTTACACAACTCAAACAACGGTGATTCTTAGCCGAAACTAGACATCTAGAGCTTTCCAATGAGTACTCATGAGCTACTAGAGGATGTGTCTAAGGTATAGTAATTTTTGGATAACGTTCTAAGTTAGCTAAATGCACAAAATTACAAAGTGGGCTACCTTAAGCCCAATATCTTATAAGCTGATCCAAGACTTCAATAAGGCCGAGGAGGGGTGCTGATCCAAGACTTCAATAAGGCTAAGGAAGCGTGCGATAAGGTCCTATTCTTCATAATTAAGTTGGTTCCCAAGAGTTCTAAGGTGAGTCAAACATGGGAAAGTAGCTAGAGTTCAAAATGAAGTTAAATTTCAAGTAAATCTCTAAGAAATGGACCTCCACCTATTCAGCACCTAACAAAGGCCTAAGATTCACTTTTCCATCTTATGAAGGCTCCTAAATAGAATTTGAAGAGTGACTAAGCATGGGTTATGGGCTAAATAAGCAAAAATGGCCAAGATTACACTAGAGCATCCAAGAAAGTCCCAATCTACTGTTGAGATGTTTTTGAAGTCTTGGAATAGTTGCTTAGTTTTATATCCATATTCCCTTTTTATTTTATAGCTTTTCTATTCTATTTTTAGGTCCTAGTATGCTCATTAAAGTCATATTGGTGTTAGGACATGATATGGAAGGCTTTGGTGGTTTTAATTAAAAAGGAGAAGAATTCTAGTTCTAATAGAAAACTGACCTCCAATCTATTTTTTAGGTTTTTGACCATTAAGGATTTCTAGAATGAAAATGTGGCCTTTAGAGATTTTAAACTAGACATCTAGTGCTTTTCAGAATGGGCTGGATTATCCATATTGGAGTTTGTTAGGGCCTTTAACCTGAGCTTCAATGTTTGTATAGAATTAAAACTCCTAGTCCTACTCAGGATTGGATTTTGATTGAAGTGGTAATTAGTATGTTGGTGATATCATGCATCGTGACATCTACGCGATGCAGGCGAAGAAAATTTTATTTTATTTATATCTATCTATATATCTTTTTGTGAAAGAAGAAAAGAAAAAAAAAAAACAAAAGGGATGGACGACATTATTTGTAAAAAGGGAGAAATGGGGTTTAAAAAGAAAATTAGGAGTCGCCACCAACCTAAAATCTAATGAGATCAGACCTCTTTATAAAAAAATGGTCTGTATTTAAAAAAAGGGGTTTGAAAATTGATTATATGTAAGGAACGTGTTAGCACCCTACAACACCCTTTTAATACCATGTTAATTTTTATGCCCTTGTATTTGTAATAAATTTTGTCCATGCTTCCTTATTACATATTTAAATTACAAAAGGCTTGAATAATTTTAATTTGACATTGTAATTTTTGAAAGAAAGATAAGCTCATCCTTTTTAAGTAGGAGCTTACTTTTAGCTTATGGGAATAAATGCATTCGCCTTTATTCCTCATAACCTTTCCTAGAAACCTTACTTTGGGTGATTCTTTGCAAAAGGTTTGAGTTCTAATAAACCCTAAAATAGGCATTCCTCTTCAAGTAAGGCCTATATAAGTTATAAAAATAAATGCATTTGCCTTGCTTTTTACAACTTAAAAAAAAAAATTTGCTTTGCAAAAGAATGGTACTAAAAAAAAGTTTTCATTTTTATTTTATTTTATATATTCACTTCTCTAATTCCTATTTCTCCACTCTCTTTATTCTATTTATTTATTTATTTATTTATTTATTTATTTATTGCACATATTTATATTTTTTCTTTTACAAACAAAAGAGATGGCTAGGTTCTTTTACTACTCTTCCATTAATGAAAGTGACTTGCAAATCTAAAATCAAGTTGAATGCAGAATAAACATAAACCAAGCTAACTCAAAACAACCCCATCATGAGATTGGTGATGAATTATCAACCTCTTAACTCAATACCTAAATTTGTAGCTAGTGCATGGAAAGAGTAAGAAGGAAAACTGAGCCAACCAGAACTTACCAAGTTTCTATGGTACCTAAACCAAGTTGAACCATGGTGCTCTGATGATCTTTCCTTTGCTATTCTGCCAACCCTTGTCTTACTCTCTTCAGAAGCAAGATAAATTTTGTTGCTCTGCCTCAAGGCTCTTCACCTTGTCCTCTGGTCTTGCAACTCATGCCTGTTTGTTTCTGGCTGTGTGGAGGGCCATGCATCATCCTTGGTACTGCTAGATGTTGGAGGATTGTGGATGTTGTAACGATACCTTTCAACCTATGAATGCCTTACTTTATGTCTCCAAGTGCAGCAGCATTTGTCTCAGGCTTTATGGGGCCGTGAGTTGTCTTTGGTACTACTGGGTGTCTGAGAGTTATGCTAGGACACTATGGTGATTCTTTTGCCTTGTGAGCGCCTTGCCTCTTGCCTCCAGGTGCCATAGTTATGAAGCACTCTCCTCATGTGTGTATATTCTATTTTCTTATTTTTGGATAGAGGTTCCACGACACTCTTCTTGTTTTGGGTTCTCTTTGTTTTTTGAAGACTCTCGGCTAGGAGAAGAATTCTTTACTAGTTCCCTTATCTTCCACCTTTTATAGCTAAAATTGGGTGATGGTTTTACACCAACCTATGGGTCTATTCTACTCCACTCTTCTGCTTTTCTATTGCCCTTCATGCATCCAGTGCCTACCATTTTTTTACTATAAGCCATTACTCTACTCAGTTCCACTCTTTTGCTTTTTAACTACCTTTCAAGCATTTAGCGCCTACCATTTTTCTACTGCTTTGCTCCATTCTTCTACTTTCCCCTACCCTTCACGCATCCAGTGCCTACCATTTTTTATGCTGCAAGCTACTGCTCTGCTCCTTCCTATAGGTAGGATTTGATGGATGCTTAAAGGGTGGTAGTACAGCTTGTGTACCCTCTGTGACTTCATCCTGGCTCCAGCAAGTGGCTGTCATTTTGCATGCTATGCCATTCTGCCTGCCACACCATTCATCCATCATGTTTACTGCTTCTCCTTCTATCGTGATAGCTAGTGGAACTTTAATGATGGTGGTGCATGGTTCAAGCTTTGTAGTTCTATTCGTTCTTGAGGATGTATAGTTCGGTCTTAAGGGTGAAGTCACCGGTTTAGTTTTCTCTTTGAGAAGGAGAGGCACCAACCTCAAAGGAAAAGGGGGGGGGGGGTTTGGTTCAGCCATGAAATCGAGCCCCCTCATGCATATTTTCAAGTTCTTTCATTTTTCAATTTTTTATTTTTATTTTTATTTTATTATATATTTTATTCTAATATGATATTATTTTTTTATTATTATTTTTTCATTTATTATTATTATTTTTAAATTATTTAATAAATTAATTACTTTTTTATTATTTTACTTATTTTTTATTTTTTATTATTATCTTTTATTTTTTATTATTTAAAAAAAAAAATTCCCAATACAAGTTATTTTGAGTTTCAAACAAAATTTGGTGTCTATAGTTGCCCCTCTTTTGCTTATCTTTCTAGGAACTAAAAGGTAAGTAAAGGTAGAAGACACAATTTCATTTAGAAAAAGATGGGGTTGAGTCAAACAAAACCCAGCTCTAGCTTGAGTGATAAAAAGTTAAGTCAAACGAGGCTCGACTATAGCTTAAGTGATAAAGGGTTGAGTCAAATAAAGCTTAACTCTGGCTTGAGTGATAAAGGGTTGAGTCAATGAAGCTTGACTCCAGCTTAAGTGATAAAGGATTGAGTCAAATAAAGCCCAATTTTGGCTTGAATGATAAAAAGTTAAGTTAAACAAGCCTGACTGTGGCTTGAGTGATAAAGGGTTGAGTCAAACAAAGCTTGATTCTAGCTTGAATAATAAAAGGTTGAGTCAAATAAAGCTTAACTCTGACTTGAGTTATAAAATTTTAAATCTGAGCAAAGACTGATGGTATAAGCCTAGGCTTGAACTTGGCTCAACCAATTGGATAAGAGTGTAAATTTAATGACATTGAGATGATTTGAAATGTTAACCTAACTTGACATGAGCTCGACTTGTCAGATACAAGTCTAAATTTAGTAATCATAAGGATGATCTGAAGCAGCATACATGCATGTTGACTTAGGGATCCACCACACGACATGTACACTGACTTGGAGATCCATTGCCAAGTGTGATTGCACTGAGGAATAAGATTATGTTGGTAATATGGATTTGAGGGACACAACCTTCCCAACTCTTTAGTCATTAGTTGGGTTAAGATCAAGTTCTAGCTCTAACCACCTTTTAGGGTTATGTAAAAATGCCTGGTTTCTTAAAAATTGTTGTGTTTGCTAACCATGACATGATCAATTACTATACTTACTTTGGATTCTTTATTTGAAAGACACTCAAAGACATTCTCAAGCACAAAACTTTGATCATCAACAACCATTAGATTCTCATCATTGTATTTGGATGGTTGCATTTTTTTTATTGACATAGAGATGATCCAAGATGTTGGCCCAACTTGATGTACGCTTAATTTGTTGGATGTGAGTTTACTCTCAACTAAGACCTGAATAAATGCTTACTTGGTGGAAAATTCCTAAACATACGAATTTTCATGTAGAATTATGTTGTATACCCTTATCTATATGATGGTGGGAATAATGCATGAAACTATCTCCACTTTCATCACATCTAATGGTCTTTCTTGAAATCAACAAGAAGCTAGTGACAATGCATTCTCAGAGAGTTTAAATTGTCACCCTTTGCTATGCACCTTCCATTTGAGAAATAACTTCCCCTTTTTAGGAATTCAACTTCTCGTATGTGGCATAGGCCCTTTTGATATGCCTTGTCCTTAAGGCAATGGTAGCATTGTGATGAAAGTCCTTTTTTCTTGGAAACATCCAGATGGACACATCCTATCATTATTAAGCTTATAAATTTTATCAGTGGTACGACTTCCATTTATTTTCAATTTTCCATGTAATTGCTTAATCACAAAATAATAATGATGACATGCTTACGAAATAGCAATGTTAACTTTGATATATGACGCATGTCAGTGCTAACACAGTCTATAGAAAAGGCAAATAATTATAAAGGAAATTGAAACTTTATTGATAAGTAAGAGTTTACACTTCCAAGAGAATTTAGGATAGGAAGGGGGCAAGAAAGCATTTGAAACTAGGATGTATAGGAAGGAAAATTGGCACAAAAATTAGGGAAGTGGAAATGGTCTCTTGAAGACAACTTGGTTCAGACCGTGCCTTCCTTTTATGTTGCAATTCTAGGCCATTTAATCAAGCATAATATTTCTTTACAGTGTCAAAATTTATTGGATTGGGCAACTCATCACCGTCCATATTTGTAAGGACTAGTGCACCTCCTGAAAATACCCTCTTTACTGCATAGGGCCCTTCATAATTCTTGGTCAATTTGCCTTGGATGAACTTTCTTATCATGAGCCTTCATTAGCCTTTTCTGATAAAGTCTTCCATGACATAGAGCTGCTAGTCTCTTTTCCTCAATCAAATTTAATTATTCATACCACATTTGAACCCATTTAGCCTCATCAAGCTAAGTTTCCATAAGTACTCTCAAAGAGGGGATCTCTTCTTCGAATGGGAGTACCACTTCCATCTCATAAACCAAAGAGAATGGGGTTGCCCCAGTTGATGTTCATACTAAGGTACGATATCCATGTAAGCCAAAGGGCAACATCTCATGCCAGTCCTTATAAGTTACTGTCATCTTTTTAGTGATCTTTTTGATATTTTTGTTAGCTACTTCTACTGCTTCATTCATTTTGGACGATATGGCATCAAATTATGATGGATTATCTTAAATTGCTCACATAATTTGGCCATGATTTTGTTGTTTAAATTACTAGCATTATCAGGAATAAGCCTTTTGGGTAATCAATATTTGCAAATGATCTCCTTCTTTAGGAATTTAAGGACTACCCTCTTGCATATGAAGTTGCTTCTACCTACTTAGTGAAATAATCAATTGTGACCAAATTGAAGCGATGCCCATTAGAGGCTTTGGGCTCAATGGGACCAATGGCATCCATTCCCCACATTGAAAATGGCCATGGTGCAATTAATACATTGAGTGTGGTCAAAGAGGCATGGATTTTATCTGCATAAATTTGGCATTTATGACATCTTTTGACATAATTGATGCAATTAGATTCCATTGTTGGCCAATAATATCTAGCCCTTAAGACTTTTCTTGTCATTGCATGGCCATTGATATGGGTTCCACAAATTCCATCATGCACTTCTTGCAGCCATTGTTGGGCTTCCTTGGCATTGACACATCTTAAAAGCATTGTGTCATGATTTCTTTTGTAAAGCACATTATTACTCAAGAAAAACCCTATTGCCAACCTTCTAAGGGTCCTCTTATCATTTTTTGAAGCTCCATCAAGATATTCTTAATATTGAATGAACCGCTTAATATCATTATACCATGGCTTGCCATTAGGTTCTTCCCCTACATTTGCACGTAGGCCAGCTCTTCCTGCCTTTCTAGCCTTATTTTGGGGATGTTTTCATACTCATTTAGACTAAACATGGAAGGCAATGTAGTTAGGGCATCAACCATTATATAGTCATCTCAGGGTATATGTTGGAAAGTGACCTCTTGAAATTGCCCCATCATTTCCCTTATGTACTTTTGGTAAGGGATCAACTTGGGATCCTTGGTTTCCCATTCACCCTTTAACTAATGAATAACTAGTGCAAAATCACCACAAAGGTCTAAGATTTTAATTCTGAAATTCAATGCTGCTTGGATTACCAAGGCATAGGCTTTATATTCTGTAATATTATTGGTAAATCAAAGCATAACTTTGCAGTCATAGGAAAATATTTTACTTCAAGTGATATTAGAATTGCCCCAATTCCATACCTTAAGGTATTTGATACACCATCAAAGAGAAGAGACCATCATTTTTCACCCAATATCTCATTCTTTGTAAAAAGTGCCATGATATCCTTATTTGGAAATTCTAATCGAATTAGTTCATGATTAGATATTGCATGATTTACAAGATGCTCGACAATTGCACTCCTTTTTATAGCCTTTTATAGGACATAGATGATATCATATTCAGACAGCAACATCTATCACCTCAAGATCCGACCAGTAAGAGTTGGTTTTTCAAAAATATATTTGATGAGTTCCATTTTTTAGATCAACCAAGTGGTATGTCTAAGCACGTACTGCCTAAGATGGTGAGCTGCCTATGCCAAGACACAATAGGTTCATTCTAACATTGAGTATTGAGATTCATAGTTGGTAAACTTTTTACTTAAATAGTAGATTACTTGTTCTTTCTTTTCAATCTCATCATGTTGCCCCAGCATACAACCCATTGACTCTTCAAGCACAATTAGGTATATCAAGAGTGGTTTACCCTACATTGGTGGGACTGGGACTAGTGAATTTTGCAAATATTATTCTATTTTGGCAAATACCTCTTGGCATTCATCATTCAACTAATTGGGTTGATTTTTGTGTAAAAGCTTGAAAATTGGTTTGCATTTAGTTGTTAATTACAAGATGAACCTAGCAATGCAGTTCAATCTTCCCAAGAAACCCCATACCTCTTTCTCAATTTTTTGAATTAGCATGTCTAGGATTGCACAAACTTTATGTGTATCTACTTCTATTCCCTTTTGGCTAACCATGAACCTAACAATTTGCTTAACCTAACACCAAATGTTCATTTGGCAAGATTTAGCCTAACTTGATACTTCCTTAATCTGTCAAAGAGCTTGCAAAGATGAATGACATGTTCTTCTTCTGATTTTGACTTCAATATTATATCATCAATGTAAATCTCGACTTCTTTATGTATTATGTCATGAAACAGTGTCACCATAGCTCTTTGATAAGTTGCCCCAGCATTTTTCATGCTAAATGACATTACTTTGTAACAAAAGGTTCCCATTGTGTGATGAAAGTGGTTTTCTCCTTGTCTTCTAAGGCCGTTTTGATTTGGATATATCCCAAAAAGCCATCCACGAATGAGAAGATAGAATTCCTAGTGGCATTATCCATGAGAACATCTATGTGAGGGAGAGGGAAATCATCTTTTGGACTCACTTTATTTAGATCGCGATAATCTACACATACCCTGATTCTCCCATCTTTCTTAGGCACTGGCACAATATTGGCAATCCATTCTGGATACTTTGATACCTCAATAAAATTAGTATCAAACAAATATTTTACTTCTTCCTTGATTTTTGGGAGCAAGTCAGGCTTCATTCTCCTTAACTTTTGTTTTACTGGTTTAAATCCAAGTTTAATTGGCAAACATTACCACTATGTTAGTATCTAATCCAAGCATATCTTGATACGACCATGCAAATACATTATTGTATTCTCACAAGAGATTGATTAAATCACATTTCTCCTTTTCTGCTATTTGCGTGCAAATTTTGACTTCTCTTCTATCTTCTTCAATGCGTAAATTAATTATTTTATTGGGTTCTTGATGCGGCATGATGGCTTTCTCCTCTTGCTCAACTATCCCTAACAATTCAGGGGAAGGTTCCCATTCTTCTCCTTCCTCTTCTATTGATTCACTATTGCCATGATGTTTGAAATTATAGCTCAAAGGAGAGGTACAACATTCTTTAAAGTTGTCATTTCAAGACCTGAATTATTAGGTTCAATTATTGCAGGTAAAAGGTGGGACATGAATCCATGAGTTTATGTGGTTAATTTAGAAGATAATGGAAAACAAAAGAAAAAGTACATTTCATTCAAACCAAACATTAAAGCACAGTAAACATGTCCTTCCCATACAAAAAATCCAACCAAGACCTTGGGCGAAAGTGATTAATGGGGTGATAAGAGAAATTACATGGACTTCAAATTAAAGACAATAAGAAGCTCTTGGATGGTCTAATTCTTCAACTCTAACCCTAGTGTGTAAGGTGTCACTAAATCAATTTCCTTATTTATCTCTTCTCCAATGATAGATACTTGCTCCTGGTTAGGTATCCCACCACTTATGAAGGACTTATATAATAGTGGAATTTTTAGCTTGCTGATCTCAAACTCCCTTCCTTCTAGGTAGGCAAGCCTTCTTTCTCTTTTTTCTTGAGCAAGACGAGTACGATAAGCTCTTGTGGGCCTATAACCAAGGCCAAATCTTTCTTTTGCCTTTGGTATCTTGAAAGGCTTGCCATCACCTTGCCCCCATTTTCCTAGCCCTTCATTGCCTTGTATCCCTGGCTCAACATTGACTTTGTCACCATCACAGATATGAAAGAGAGAGAAGGTGCAAGAATTTGTGATCCTTCTTGTACATAAGTCGCATTCACAATTTCAAACAATTGGAAAGCACTTTCTAAGGATTCCTCCGCTACTTCTATGTAAGGGGTGGTAGAAGGCTTGGTTACTAGTAAGTCTTCTTCCCCATTCACTATTACTAGCTTATTATTCACTACAAATTTCACTTTTTGGTGTAGTGAAGATGGCACTGCCTTAGTAGTGTGTATCCAAGGTCAACCAAGTCAACAACTTATGATGGCTTGATGTCCATCATTTGAAAATCTATATTGAAAACGCAGGGGCATATTTGAACTGGGATTTTTATTTTCCCCACAGCTGATCTCATGGATCCATCAAAAGCCGAGACTATCATGGTACTTGGTTTCATGTAGGTCATATTAAAGGGGAGCCTTTTCGAGGTAGTCTTTAGCATAACATTCAACAATGAGCCATTGTCACATGTTGACTAAGCTATATTCCTTGTATCTAGCCGATATGTGTAATCCCTTATTATAGCCCTAGCCTTCTGAGGGAATCTCCTCATCAAGAAATGAGATGATGCTGCTAGCCATGATATTTCCAACCAATCCTTCTACCACTTTTGCGGATATGTCCTGGCTGACATCAGCTTCATTTAGGACTTTCTTAAGTGCTTTTTGGTGAGGCTTAGAGTTCAAAAATAGTGAGAGTAATGATATCCTAGCAGGAGTTCAATTAAGTTGCTTAATTACCTGATACTCACTTTGGTTGATCAGCTTGAGAAACTTGAATGCTTCTTCTTCTGATATTGGGTTTTTAATGGATTCCTAAACAATCTTCTCTACCTGCACAGTGGCTAGCTCTTCACAAACCTCTTTCCCTTTTTCATGTTTCTCTTCCCCTTCCTCATCCTGCTTTCTTACCTCATAAGTTGGAGTAGGGCCATAGCATCATCCACTAGTATTGGATAATTATCGGTTTAAAACCAATTGGTGCTCAAGGAAATACTAGGATCACTATTTGTTCCTCATCTTGTAGGCCAACAACTTGCACTTCATTAGTTAACTCTCTCCTTATCTCAACTTGTAAAATTTTCCTATCAAGCAGGTCTTGGAGGAAAATCTTAAAGGTCTCATAATCCTCTAACTTAGGATACATGTAGCATTTAAAGAATTGACAGCCAAACTTATGATTTTCGTTTGCCTCTATAAACCCATTCTCAACCAGAACTTTCAAAATGTAATTCAGAGGCATCTTGATGTTTGATACATAATTCTTTTAAACTAATTCACCATCATCAGAAATGGAATTAATTAGCCTCTCCCCATGATTTGGTAAGGGATTTTGATTAACACTGGGCAAAAGGGGAATCTTCTGAAAATCTAACCACTTAATGTCTATTGATTCCTGTACTTTCCTCTTTAAAGTCTTACAATTTTCTATTGAGTGCCCTTGGCTCTATGATAATCACTAATATCATTTTCTCTGTAACATGCTAGGTATGGAGGTTGCAGTGGTTTGAGCGAGGTCACAATTACAACCTTATTCTCAACCAACTAAGGTAACAATTGGGTATAAGACATGGGCATTGGGTCAAAGTGTTCCATTCTTCGACCTTGCGGCCTTGGTTAACTTGGTTGTGGGTACTGAGATGTAGATTGGCTTTGTGCCATAAATCGCTGTGCTAAAGTGATAACACTTACAAGGGAATCCTGATGAGTCTGGAATGATTGGTAAGGTTTCTTTTGCGTATATTATCCATGATATTTCCCTTTAGATGCCATAGAATTCGCTTCCTCTTTTTTCTTCCCAAATAAGGGCTTTTTGGCTGAAGGCTTCAATGCTGCATTTGGCATCTTTTACTTTTCATTTCATTTTCAATGTTCTCCCTAATTATCACTAGATAAGCCAAATTAATGGAAGTATGGCTAATCATTCTATCATAGTAGAATGCGGGGAAGGTGTTATGAAGATAAAGACCATTTCTTTATCTAACAGAAGCAATTGAATACATGCCACTATCTTTCTCCACTTTTTAGCATAGTTCTTAAAGGATTTAGTAAGACCCTTTCCATATTTTTTAGGTAAAGATGATCTGGTGCCATGTCTAAGTTAAATTTATATTGTTGTATGAATGCTTTAGCCCGATCCCTCTAAGTTCTTATCACTACATTATCAAGACCCATATACCATTCCATTGCAACACCAGTGAGATTGTCTTGGAAGATGTGGATGAGCAATTTTTCATCTTTAGCATATGCTGATATTTTTCTTGAATACATTACTAGATGGGCTCTTTCGCATGTAGTCCCATCATACTTATCAAATTCAATTACTTTGAATTTATGTGGCATTACTACGTCTGGTACTGAGCACATCTCAGGTACATCTAGGACCCCATGGCTCTTAGTGCCTTCCATGGCTTTTAACTTTGCTTCCAAAGCAGCCCACCTTGCCTGCTCCTCTTTTTCCTTCTCTCTTTCTTCAATTTCTAGATCAAAGTTAGGGAGTGATATGTGATTTCAAGGTCTCTTTCAGGTCCCCTATGCTAAACCTACAATGTCTCTTAACATTGCTTTTCTTTTTCTACTAGCTTGGATGTTTGACCAACATTTGTTAGGTCTGTGATGATTTGCTAGCCTGATTTGTTAGCATCAATTGGGCCATTTGTCCTTCTGAGTCAGAGATCTAGCATTTTAGTTCATCATAAGACAGCTTCATCACTGGCTGCTCCATTCTCTTTTTTCATAAGTGCATAAGATATGGTAAATGTGGAGTCATATTTCTTCCTTTTTTAACAAAATCTCTAAAGAATAAAACATATTACTAAATGAATGATGAAAATCCATGATGCTAATGTAAATGAGTAAGTAATGAAATGGAAGTTCAAGCTATAGGAATTGCAAAATAGCCATTACATATAACCAAAAGTGGTTTTAAGTACCAAAAACATCCATCGGGTCCTTTTGAGTATAAAAGGCTCAAACTTTAAGGTCTACAATCCTCACAAAGATGCCTAACTACCCAAAGCTTCCTAACATGGTAAGGTCTTTGTACAAGTCCCAAAGAAAATCTCTGATAGGGCCATGGGGAAGGTCATGCTCCAAGATCATCTGTGCCCTAACTCTTGCCTCCTGTGCTATCATCCGTATTTGGTCATAAAGTTCACAAGACATCCTCTCAAAGCGATCCTGCTCTAGGACTAGATCTAGTTTTTCCAATGACAGGTCCAGCCAAGCCATATTATGTATCATTTCTCTTTTCAGTCCTTCTTGAAGGGCTAAAGTTTAATGAAGATGCACATTTACTTCCTTAAGAATTTACATTCTTCTTTGTGCATCTTGGTAGTCCACTAGCTATCTCATTAACTCTTAGATTTTTTATTCATATCGAGATTGACTATGCTAAATACAATCAGCCATTTGATCTTTTTCCTTCTTCATGTTTGGATGGCTTGTACATGTGCAATTTAGGTTTCTCGCAATTTTTTATTCTCCTTCTAAAGTCTTAGCATTTCAAATCCTAAAGAATCACGAGCTTTCCTCAAATCCCTTTCAGCAATCTTTCATTTTTTTTGTGGCCTTCTCTAGTCTACTTTCAAAATTCTTAAACATTTTTTTGTACAAGCCTACCTCTTCTTGGTCCATTTCCTTCATTCTGGTTATATCTCTTTCAAGCAAGCTTATCTTTTTCCTAAACTACACATTTTGTGTTAATAGTTGCCTTTCTTTCCCTTTCCATTCCTTCTCTTTGCTTCTAAAGTTCTCACACATTTCTTCATATTTAGCTTGTAGCTTTTGATAGGCCTACTTTTCTATGAATTCTGGCTCTATCTGGAATTGGGGAACCTTTTCATCTCACCTAGGAGGTGTGGGTACATGAACCATTAACAGTGCAAAACCCTTGCCCTTAGTTTTGTGCCATTGAAGATATCCCTCTATAATAGCTCCTTTCGTGCTTACCAGTGGCTCCATATATCTAACATTTTGCCATGTAGTTTAGGCTTTTATCATGTTATTAGCACTAGAATCCTCTCCATAGGAAACATGTAAGAGGGCAATCTATATGTTGCAGGGGTGAATTGTATATCACCCATCTATCTTCTTACCATAGTAGGCACATATTCAATTATTCCTCTTAGACCAACAAGGGGAATTCCTGCATTGTTGCCACATTGATATAGAGTAGGGACAATAAGTAGCCAAGGTGCTTTCCATCTAACTCCCTTTAACTCAGTTAAGGCTCGAATCCACTTACTAGTCACAGGTATTTCTTTGGGCCACTACAGATTGGCAAACTCAGAAAAAGTGTTTCTTTTAGTATTGAACTCGTCAAAGAGACTTATCATGGGATACCTTATATTACTCATTGTTGGCAAGTGACTAAATCCCAGATAGTTAAAAGTTGTGCACAACTAGTAAAGTATCCTTCTCCTTTTTCTCAAAGATAGCACAATGAGTGCAATGTTTCAAATAAGATTGGCAGCATTAGGCAGACCCCATGCTCTACTTGTGCAAATAATTAAATAACCTAGTGGTCAATGTAGCCTTCCAATTTTGGATACAAAATTAACCAATATGTGGCTAAAGCCAATAGACTAAAACCCCTCTCAGTATTAGTGTGTTGCTTTAATGCTGTTACAATCAAGTCAATTGGGATGCCTTGAGAATTCCCCTTTGTTTTACAAAGATGTCCAGCATCTTGAGCCTTAATCCCCATGATTTTGGCCAATTGTCTATTAAAGGAAGCTTTGATACTATGAAAGTACATTTTTCTACTAGCACTAGGGCTAATTTTCAGAAGGGCATCATATTCCTCCAAAGTAGGTGTCAAGTCGTACTCTCCAGATGTAAATACTTGATATACTAGATCCCAAAAAGAAAGTAAGGCTTTGATCAGGGACTCATCTGTTCGAACAAATAAGAGGTAGGCTAAATGTCCATATCTCTTTTCAAACTCTTCTTTTTTAGCCATGGCACACTATTGACCCCTAAAAATTTTGTTTTGGAGTCGCCACCGATCTAAATTATCTAAAGGTGAGATCGGACACCTAATTAAAAAATGGTCTACGTTTCAGAGATTAGGTTCGGGGATTGGTTACGTTTTAGGGAAGGTATTAGCACCCTAAATGCCCTTTCGGTACCAAAAATGATCTAATTAATTTTTCTTGAATTAATTTATGTTGGTTTAGAAAAAGAATTTCAAAAAAACAATCCCTGCCCATTCCGGATTGGGATTTTAAAAATAAAATGATTTTGAGGAAAAATTCCCTTTCCTATTCCAGTCCAGGGTTTTAAAAAATAATTTTGAGAAAAATCCCCATCCTATTCCAGTTCAGGGTTTTTCAGAATAATTTTGAGAAAAATCCCCTTCCTATTCCAGTCCAGGGCTTTAAAAAAGAATTTTTAAAAAATCCCATCTCTATTCCAGATCAAGGTTTTAAAAATAATTTTAGAAAAATCTCTTTTCTATTCCAGTCCAAGGCTTTAAAGAAGATCCTTAGAATAATTAGGCACTATTAATCTTTGAATTATTGTGTTTGAAAGAAATAAACTTTAATTTTAATTTTTAGAATTCATTTAATCAAATTAACCAAAAGTCTCAAATACATAATTGTATAATTACGGTTTCAAAATAACTAAAATTTAACATAATCAAAATAGGTCACAAGTTCACCAACTTGCAATGAAGGTAAGATACATCATTAAAATTTCCAAACAAATTTAATGAAATTAAAATATGGGACAGCCTAAAGTTAACCAACATTATAACAAATTAAGCCAAGAAAACTATAACAGATTCCAGAAATTTGAGAGCACATACACAGCAACTAAACTTCACAAGAATGCCTCACGCTAATCTCCACAAGAAAACAGGAACCAATAACACTTAATAAAATTCTAAGCAAAATTAACCAATTAAACCATAAGTTATACAGACCAGTCCATGGCAAAAACCAAGATAGCAGAATACACTAGTCTTCAAGAATCATACTTTTCAGCTCCAACTTTCACACTTCAAACTAGAGTGGCGCTTGACTCAAAGGAAGAAAACCCAATCAGCAAAGGGGGCCGACTGTCAACAAGGCTTCATGAAGGATCACAGACGCGATTCTCTGGTGGCAAACGGGACCTCTTGACAACATGAATGAGGCTAGAAGATGCTACCACGACCAGATGCTCCAATCTATTACAGCGACGGCCGGGACGAGTATCACAGCAGCAGGGACAAGTTTCAACGGCAGTGACTCTTGTTGAAGTCGATGTAGTCGATCGTGATGAAGTTAGTAGCGACAGGAGGGATAAACAGCACTAGTCAGCTTGAACTCAGTGATGGGAGGGAGTATCGGGAGAAAATGTCGAAACAACGGCCCGGGTTCAGCGGCGCTGGATCACGAGTCTTGGAGTGCCGACGAAAGACCGGTGGCGCGCTTGATCCTCGCTGGAGGTAGTGGTATCCAATTCTCTTGCTTGTCTGGTTGCTGGAAGAATGGGCTAGCCTAGACATCGGTGTGAAGAATGGAGATGAAGTCTGGTTCCTTTTTTTCGTGAAGTTTCCTCGTTGAAGTGATGCTGTGAAGTACAGTGACTGTATCTGTTTTTTGTGTTGTGGCTGGTTTGTGAAGTCCTGGAGAGTAAGTGGACGTGTTGTGGATGGACGAGAGTGCTGGAGAGTGTTTTTTTTTTTTTTGTAAGTGTTGTGGCTGGTTGCATGAAGTTTTTTATGTGTGCCGTAAGTGGGTTTTTATACTTGCATAGTTTAGAATTTGTTTCCTAGTCTGATTATTGTTTCCTAATCATATCTTAACTTTATCTTCTTATCTAATATTTACCCAACAATTTTACTTATCTTTTTGGATTTATTTCTTGGATTACAAATTTTTATCTTTTATATTTTATCATATCTTAATTTTATCTTTTATTTATTTTGTTGAATTATCTTAGAATTTTCTAAATTATCTTAGATTATCTTTATTTTTCCTTAATTATCTTGGATTATCTTGATTTTTCTGATTTTTTGAATTTATTTGATTTTTTAGAATTTTGAATTTATTTGGTTTGGATTGGGTTTTAATTTTGGGTTTGTGATTTTTGATTTGGGCTTTTTTCTCAAAAATTGGGTTTTATTATTTAAAGTTTTATATGGTGGGCAAGACAAAATTGAGTGTCTACAGATTGCCCCCCTTTGCTTATCTTTTAGGAACTAGAAGATGAGCAAAGGTTGAGAGACACTGTTTTGGCCGGAAATGATTGTGATGTGAAGGGTACTTAATCCACCCTCGGGGATGTGAAGGGTACTCGATCCACCCTCGGGGATGTGAAGGGTACTCGATCCACCCTTGGGGATGTGAAGGGTACTAAATCCACCCTTGGGGATATGAAGGGTACTAAATCCACCCTCCAGGATGTGAAGGGTACTCGATCCACCCTTGGAGATATGAAGGGTACTAAATCCACCCTTGGGGATATGAAGGGTACTAAATCCACCCTCAGGGATGTGAAGGGTACTCGATCCACCCTTGGGGATATGAGGGTACTTGATCCACCCTCATGGATGTGAAGGGTACTTGATCCACCCCCGGGGATGTGAAGGGTACTAAATCCACCCTCGGAGATGTGAAGGGTACTAAATCCACCCTTGGGGATGTGAAGGGTACTTGATCCACCCTCAGGGATATGAAGAAGTAAAGAACTTGGAGAAACCCATTCCAAGTTAATGTCCTAGAGTAAGCCATTCTAGGATGAAAAAAAACATTCTAAGTTAAACTTATCTTTATATATGGATGCAGATGCATGTTCATGCAGCTCAATGATTTTGATATTCCATTATTTTATCAATTAAGGATTTCCATGGCTCCAACTTGTTTTCCCAATCATGAACTCTTGGGAAGAATAGCATTTGGAACATGTAACATCTTTCAAGTGTTTGCTCTATTGGCAAGGGACTTTATTGTTTATTTTTCTTCTTTGTGGAGTCTTGTCATCATCATCTTGAGGAGTTTTTTGCCAAAGAAGCTTAAACTCAAGCAACTAGATCAATCCACACCTTTTCCTTTTTGTTATTAGAATTTAAAACATGTAATTCTCCATCACTACATATATTTTGTTTACCTGTTTATCATGTTTCAAATACATGTTTATAACAAAATGCAAGAAGGATACAAATAATTAGGATAGATGAAAGAAGGTAAGCTTTTATTGACAGAAATCCAGGTTTTACATCCCTTTTAGGGTTCTGATAAACGAAGGACAAAGTACAAGGCATAGTGAAAAGGGAGTTTTAGTGAGGGTAATCGGGTATTTTGAAGAAAATACTAGATACAACTATGCCTAATCACAAGTCCAGACTCTTAGTCCATCATGCATAATATTTCTTGACAGCATCTGCATTTATTGGATTTGGGAGCTCATCACCATCCATGTCTGCAAGGATTAATGCCCCTCTAGAAAATGCCTTTTTTACTACATAAGGTCCTTCATAGTTTAGGGACCATTTGTCACAGTTGTCCTTTGTAACTGGCAAGATCTTTCTTAAGACCAAATCTCCTTCATAAAATTGCCTTTGGTGGACTTTCTTGTCATGGGCTCTCATTATCCTTTTTTGATAGAGTCGACCATGAGACAAAGCTGCCAACCTTTTTTCTTCTACTAGGTTTAATTGCTCGTACCACATTCGAACCCATTCTGCTTCATCGAGTTGGGTTTCCATCAGTACTCTTAAAGATGGTATCTCTACTTCAAATGGTAAGACTGCCTCTGTTCCATATGCTAAGGAAAATGGGGTTGCCCCAGTTGAAGTTCTAACCGATGTGCGATATCCATAAAGGGCAAAGGGCAAAAGCTTATGCCAATCTCTGTAAGTGATAGTCATCTTTTCTATAATTTTCTTGATATTTTTATTTGCTGCCTCTACCGCACCATTCATTTTTGGACAATACGGAGTTGAGTTGTGATGAACTATCTTGAATTTCTCGCACAATTCTTTCATCATCTTACTGTTGAGATTGCTGGCATTATCAGTAATGATTCTTTCTGGAAGGCCGTATCTGCATATAATCTCCTTTTTAAGAAATTTTAACACCACGTTCTTTGTCACGCTGCCATATGAAGCAGCTTCCACCCACTTTGTGAAATAGTCAATTGCTACTAAGATGAAGCGATGACCGTTGGAGGCCTTAGGTTCAATTGGCCCAATCACATCCATGCCCCACATTGCGAATGGCCATGGTGAAGCTAGCACATTGAGTACTGAAGGAGATACGTGGATCTTGTCTGCATATATTTAACATTTATGGCATTTTTTGACATAATTAATGCAGTCTGTTTCCATAGTTGGCCAGTAGTATCCTACTCTTAGGATTTTTCTAGCCATAGCATGCCCATTGATGTGTGTCCCACACACCCCTTCATGAATTTCTTGTATCATCTTCTGTGCTTCTTTTGCTTCAATGCATCTTAAAAGCACTGTATCATAATTTCTTTTGTAAAGGATTTTGCCACTAAGAAAGAAACCCATTGCCAATCTCCTCAAAGTTCTTTTGTCATTTTCTAATGCCCTAGTGGGATACTCCCTGGTTTTGATAAATTATTTAATATCTTTATACCATGGTTCTTCATCTGGTTCTTCCTCAACAACTGCACAATATGCAGGGAATTCTAGTTTCCTCATGCAGATTTTTGGGAAATCATCATCGTTCATTATGGGATACATAGATGACAATGTTGCCAAGGCATCTGCCATCTGGTTCTCTTCTCTGGACACGTGATTGAAGCTGATGTCTTTAAACTATTTTGCCAGCCCTACAATGTGTTTCTGATAAGGGATCAACTTGGAATCTCTGGTCTCCCATTCCCTTTTCAACTGGTGAATTACTAATGCTGAGTCTCCATACACATCTAATAGATCAACTTGATAACTCAGGGCTGTTTCAACAACCATGGCACAAGCCTCATATTCAGCCACATTGTTTGTACACTCAAAGCATAATTTGGCGGTCATGGGGTAACATCTCTTTTCAGGAGATATTAAGACTACCCCAATTCCATGCCCCAGTATGTTGGATGCTCCATCGAACAGTAGGGACCATCTTTTTTCTTCAGTTGTTTTATCAATTGCTAAGAGTGTCATGATATTTTCATCAGGGAATTCGAACTGATCAAGCTCCTGGTCTTGAATAGGATTCTCTGCCAGGTGATCGGCAATTATACTTCCTTTTATTGCCTTTTGTGACATATATTGGATATCATACTCAGACAGCAACATATGCCTCCTTGCAATTCTCCCTGTTAAGGCAGGTTTTTCAAAGAGGTATTTAATTGAATCCATCTTTGAAATTAGCAGCGTGGTGTGACGTATCATGTACTGTCTGAGGCGATGAGTTGCCCATGCCAAAGCACAGCATGTTTTCTCAAGCATCGAGTACTTCGACTCGTAATTAGTGAATTTTTTGCTGAGGTAGTAAATTACTTGCTCCTTTTTTCCAGTTTCATCATGTTGCCCCAGCATACATCCCATCGACTCTTCATGCACAGTCATATAGATTAGCAATGGTTTTTCTGGTATCGGTGGGACCAGAATTGGTGGGTTTTGAAGGTATTGCTTGATCTTATCAAACGCTTCTTGGCATTCTTCATCCCACTTAGCCTCTTGATTTTTGCGAAGGAGCTTAAAGATCGGTTCACAGGTGGCTGTCAATTGAGAAATGAATCTCGCAATATAGTTAATTCTCCCCAGAAAACCCCGCACTTCTTTCTCTCTTTTGGGTGGAGGCATGTTTATGATGGCTTTGACTTTATCAGGGTCTACCTCGATCCCTCTCTGGCTTATCATGTATCCTAGCAATTTTCCTGATTTTACACCGAATGTGCATTTTGCTGGGTTCAACTTAAGCTGATATTTTCTCAAACGGTCAAAGAGTCTTCTGAGGTGTATCAGATGTTCTTTTTCAGATTTTGATTTAGCAATGATGTCATCGACATATACTTCTATTTCTTTATGCATCATGTCATGAAACAAGGCCACCATTGCTCTTTGGTATGTTGCCCCAGCATTCTTCAGTCCAAATGACATCACTCTATAGCAGAAGGTTCCCCACAGGGTGATGAATGTTGTCTTTTCTTTGTCTTTAGGGGCCAATTTAATCTGATTGTACCCTGAGAATCCATCCATAAATGAGAAAAACAGAGTTTCCTGCAACATTGTCCACTAGTACATCAATGTGGGGAAGTGGGAAATCATCCTTTGGACTCGCCTTGTTCAGATCTCAGTAGTCCACACATACTCGGATCTTGCCATCCTTCTTTGGTACAGGCACAATATTAGCAATCCATTCTGGATACTTAGCCACTTCAATGAAACCAGCGTCAAGCAATTTCATGACTTCCTCCTTGATCTTCAGTAGCAGGTCTGGTTTCATTCGTCTTAGTTTTTGTTTAATGGGCTTGAACTCAGGCTTAATTGGCAAGCGATGGACTACGATGTCTGTATTTAATCCTGGCATATCTTGGTATGACCAAGCAAATACGTCACGATATTCTCTTAATAGTAAAACCATTGCTTCCTTTTCTTGATCGGCCATTTGTGCCCCCATCTTAATTTCTTTTTTTATCTTCATCCATTCCCAGGTTTATTACTTCGATTAGCTCTTCATGTGGCTTGATCCCTTTTTCTTCTTGTTCAATCATTCTTTGCATTTCAGGTGATAGCTCCCAGTCTTCTCCTTCCTCTTCTTCATCAATTACACAACTGATTGAACGTTCGAAGTCCAGACTTGGGAAGTCGGCGTAATCTTCTCCAGTATTTTCTTCATCATTTAACCTGGATTATTATTGAGTATTTGTTATGGTTTATTTATGTTATGGACAGTATGATGTATGCTAACAATGATAATAGATAGAAGTGAAGTCATTTTTTGGAAAAAGGAAATGCATTTTATTAATCATATATTTGAAATAAGTAAACAAAGCAAGCCCATACAAATCCATTCTAGGCCTTGGGCAGAGCCATAGATGGTGAGGTTTGAGAATTACATGTCTTCCAGACTAAAAACAATAGGAATTGGCTTGATGACCCAATTGCTTGGCTTGCTCCTCGGAATGCATGGCATGACTAACTCAACCCCTTCCTCTGTAGGGCTTCCTTCCTCAAGAGCGGCAACTTGATTTGGAGTCCAAAGACCAGCAATGATGAAGGTCTAGTAGAGGTCCTCAATGACTAATTTCTTTGTTTCCACGACTCGGCCCTCTAAATGAGCTATCCTTCTTTCTTTCCTTACCCAAGCCATTCTAGCTTTATCAGCCCTCGTGGGTTTAAATCCCAAGCCATATGTCCCTTCGTTTTCTGGCAACTTTGGTGGCTCCTTCATGCCTTGCCCTGAGCTCCCCAACCCTTTTCCAGGGATGTAACCATCTCTTTTGAGCATCCTACCTGTCATCAGGGCGGCTTCAGAAAAATGCAGTGTCGATAATGGTTTTCCTTCCTTTGCAAATTCTACATTTACAATCTCAAAGGTCTGAAAGGAACTTCCTATCTCAGCTTCTGCTGCAATGTATGGGAATGACAATGGCCTAGACACCAATAAATCTTTCTCAGCAGCAATTTCTACCAGCTTCCCTTTATGTACCAGCTTTACCTTTTAGTGGAGAGATGAGGGGATTGCCCCTGCTAAATGAATCCAAGGTCTCCCCAAAAGACAACTATAGGCAGAATTTACTTTCATGACCTGGAAAGTGATTTCAAAGTCGCATGGCCTGACTTGTATTGGAAGCTCAATCTCACCCAATACTTCACTCTGGGTCCCATCGAATGCTCTTACAACAATAGTGCTAGGCCTTAGAAGAGTTTGATCAATGCCCAACCTTCTCATAGTGGATTCTGGTAGGATGTTCAATGCAGAACCATTATCAATCAGGACATTAGCTAGATCATGGCCTCTGCATTTAGCAGAAATGTGCAGAGCCTTGTTATGTCCGCGCTCCTCAGGAGGGAACTCTTCTTCAGAAAATGACAAGTAATTGTGGGCCAGGATGTTTTCCACTACACTATCAATTGCCTCTGTGGAGATATCCCTGTCAACATGGGCTTCATTCAGAACCTTCATTAGAGCCTTTCTGTGTGGCTTAGAATGTAGGAATAAGGATAGCAGCGAGATTCTTGCTAGTGTTCTCTTTAACTGCTCAATCACCTTATACTCACTTTGGCGAATGAGTCTAAGGAACTCGCTAGCTTCCTCTTCAGTCACTGATCTTTTCAGAGAAATTCGTGCAGACTTATCATTTTCAGCAAAATCCCCTTTGCAGGGTTCATTTCCCACTTCAGTCTCTCCAGGCTCGATTGCCCCAGTGTCATCTTTTGCTAGTTTCTTTGCCCCATCATGTTCAATTGCCTTTCCGACCCCTTGCTCTGGGAGATCGCAGCGTCCACTTCTTGTTATTCCCGAAACTCCTGAGATATTAGTGACTCGTGGATTAGATTCCTCTGGAGTCCCCTTATAATTCCACGGAACTGCCTTGTCACTTTTGTATGGAAATGGGGCCGGTGTTGTAATTGTTAATGGCTTCATGAGTCCAGTAGAGACTTTCACCTTGTCAGCTATACCACCCGCTACGAATGGTTCTGGTATTTCAGTTTGAGGCAACTTCTTTACATACTGAATAGCTAGTGGCTTCTGCGTATTTGAAGAGGTGTGCACCATGTTTACAAATTTAGAGCTTTCTCCTACTTGTAACATGCCATCATCCATCAACTGCTGCAGTAAGCCTTTAAATGACTCACACTCTTCTATTTCATGATCTGAGCCTCTTTCATGAAATTCACATCTAGATTCTATAGATGTTCCCTTTTCAACCTTTATTACTCCATATTCGACTAGGATGTGAAATATAGTCTTTAATGGAGTCTTGATTTCTGACACAAAATTCTTTAAAGTAGGCAATGTCCCCTCAAAAGCAGCATTAACACTTGAATTATGGTTAGGAAGGGGCTTTCCATCTACATCTGGCCCTGGAGCTACCTATTTGAATGTCAACCACTTGGCATCAATTAGGGATTGTACTTTCCTTTTGAAGGCAGTGCAATTGTCTACTGCATGTCCTTTTGCCCCTGCATGGTAATCACAAGTCAGGTTCTCATTGTACCATGCAGGGTACGGAGGTTGGAGTGGGTGAATAGGGCTTAAAGTTACCAAGTTATTCTGCAGCAGCTGCAGTAATAACTGTGAATACGGTATAGGGATAGTATCAAACTTTTGGCACCTCCGATCGTTTTGTTGTCTTTCACGGTTAAACTGAGCTTGAGGCTTAGGTTGAGGTTGCACTGGCTGTACTTGTTGATATGGTTGATACTAGATAGGCTGCTGAGGTGTGTTCTGATTGGTGGTTCGATGTGTTACGGTGCTCATTATTGGTGCATAAGACACTTGGCAAGTTTGCTGGTTGTTGTCAAGATTTTCATTTTGCTTTTCCCCTTGTTATGGTAATCCACAGAAAGGATTTCCTCTTTCTTTTTATTATTGGGTTGAGGACTCCTTTGTGATGGATTGCTTGCCATGGATCTTCCCATCTTCCCAACTTTTATGCCTCGCTCAATTCTTTCTCCAGTTTCTACTAGGTCAGCAAAGTTCATGTTAGCAAATCCCACCATTTTCCCATAAAAGGGATATGTCAAAGTGCTCATGAATATGGTAACCATCTCCTTATCAGAAAGAGGTGGTTGTACCCTTATTGCCACATCTCTCCATCGTTGGGCATAGGCCTTGAAGGATTCATTATCCTCTTTTGCCATGTTCTGAATTTGGAACTTGTCAGGGGCTACGTTCCTATTATACTTGTAATGCCTCATGAAAGCTTCTGCCAAATCTTTCCATGTATGGATGGAGTAACGATCAAGGCTCATGTACCATTCAGCAGCCCCATCGACCAAACTCTCTTGAAAGATATGGATCAGTAGTTTCTCATTGTCAGCATAAGCTGCCATTTTTTTTATGTGCATAAAAATGTGTGCCCTAGGACAAGATGTTCCATCATACTTCTTGAATTCTAGTACCTTGAATTTTGGGGGTATAACAACATCAGGTACCAATCCGATCTCATGAACATCTAGGACATCTTCATCAGTGAACCCCTCCATTTTCCTCATTCTAGCTTCAAGCAGCTCATATTTCTCTCGGATCAATGCTTTTTCCGCTAATTTTTTCAACTTTTCTTGCTCTTCTAACTCATCAAAATCTGAGGCAAAGCTCGCTTCTATTTCTACAATATATGGCTGATTGGGGTTTGCTTGGTTTTGTAGTTGCTGGGGTGTCAGGTCTTGGGGGGTCTCTTTTTGCATATTCTCCTTGGTCATGGGTAGCTCGGTCAGTCTAGCCAATTGTGCTTTGAGACTCCCAATTTTTGCATGTAGTTCTTCAACAGACCTTTCTTGCCTTTGTTCCGCCATGAGCTTTGACTGAGATCGCGTTGTAGGAGCCGTGGTTTCCTTTTAAAATTTTTTTAAAAATAAATTATTTACATGTGCTAGGAGATAATGATATGCATGATATGAATGATATGCAACTTGAAGTAAATTATTGGATCAAAGAACTATAAACTTTATTATTATGAATGGATCTTTAATTACATCAATTTAAATAAACTAAAATAGGCTAGGCATAATCTACTGGGCCTTGTTTTCCATCAAGGTTCATGCTAGGGGGTTTCCCAAGTCTTTTTAGATCTTTGCGTAAGGCCCAATAAGATTCTCAACTTGGCCCTCTGGCATTGCCATCTTTTCAATCTCACTTATCCACTATTTAGCTCTTTCAGCTATCCCTATTCTCTCTATGTAGAGTGCCCGGGCGATCCTTTCATATAGATTTCTATCAAGGATAAGTTCTATCTTGTAATAAGTTGCATCTAGTATGGTAGCCAATTGCCGCATCTCCTCCTGGTGCGCTTGTTCCATCTGTATTATAATTCTTTCAAGCCTTAAGCATTCAGCTTCAGATATTTGCATTTTCCTTTGTATATATGGGACATCCTTTAATTGATTGAGGAGACCTTACACTTTCATCTCATGTCGGTTTTCATTGTCCCTGATGTAAGCAACTAACTGAGCCTTCATATTTTCTAACTCATGGATGGATTGCAGTTGAGTGACTTGGGCACCTCTTAGCTCCTTGTTTTCCTTTTGAAGCTTTGCTACCTCCATTGTTAGGACTTGATTTTCTTCTTTTAAATGTGAGACTTCAACTTTTAGTTCTTTGTTATCTTCGCACAAGACGTCTTGGATGTCATTCAAATCCTCTTTAGCTTGTTTATATCTCTTTGTTGCCCTTTCCAACCTGCTTTCAAGGTTCCTATACTCTTTTCTGTACTACACAGCTCCTTCTTCATCAGCTTTTTTATCTATAGCAATCTTTTTTTCCAAGGATTCTATTCTTTTAGCATATTGCTTATTCTGAGTTGTTAAGCATCTTTCTTTACTCTTCCATTCTTCCTCTTGCTTTTGGATGCTTGCATGCAATAGGCTGTATTCTTCTTGTAATTTTAAATAAGCTTGTTTTTCTACTATCTCTGGCTCGAGCTGGGTGTGTGAAACTTCAACATGCGAGTTCTCGGCTTCTTGGATGGATGCTGTAGGAACAACGGGCACCGGGGGTACAAAACCCCTTCCTCTTTTGCTTTGCCATATGGAGTATTCTTCAGTGGTTGCTTCTCTATTACCCCCCAAGCCTTCTATAAAGTAAATGTTCTTCCAAGAGGCTCTAGCTTCTCCATTCTTTATGCTGGTAGGATTATCACTATATGTCACATCTAGAGAATGTAAACCCAGTGTCGCCGGTACATATTGGATGCCTCCGAATTGTCTTCTCACCATAGAGGATGAATACCCTATTACTCCCCAAGGCCTGATAAGAGGGACCCATGGCTTGTCACCACAACTATAGAGTGTTGGAACTACTGGCATCCAGGATGCCTTCCATTTTACTTCTCCCAAGTCTGTGAGTGCTTGGATCCACTGGTTTCGGGTAGGTCTATGTTTGGGCCATAAGAGCTGAGAAAGTTCATATGGGGTATTCCTTGCTGTATTTTAATCTCGAGTCAGTTTCACTTGTGGATATCCCAAATTGCTCATATGTGGGAGATGGCTAAATGCCCATATTGTTAGTAGCTATGCGCATGCAACAAAACATCCTTTTCCTTTCTTCCTTAGATAGCACAATGTGCGAAAGGTTTCTGCTAGAATAAGTGGAATTGGATGAGCCCCATATTTTACTTCAGAAAATAAAACTATCACCTGACTGTTAATGTGACCTTCTACCATTGGATAAAGAAGCATGCCATATATGGCCAGGGCAAGCATGTCAAAGCCTTTCTTAGTGTTAATGTGGCTTTCTGCAACTGATAGAAGAAAATCAATAGGAAGGTATTGCTTTCCCCCTTTTTCACAGAGGATCTTATCAAAATCAGTAGACTTATCCCCTGTTAATCTGGCTAACTGTCTGTTGACAACTGTCTTGGGATTATAAGAATATGCTCTCCATCCCAGATTGGGTGGGATCTTCAAGATTGCTCCATATTCTTCTATAATAGGAGTTAAGTCCATATTCCCAAAGGAGAATACCCTATAATCAGGATCCCAAAAAAATAACAAAGCCTTAAGTAGTGACTCATCAACCGGTACAGACAACAAATACCCCAGATGGCCAAATTTGGCTTGAAAAGCTGCTTTATTTGTGGTATTCTTCCAAATTTGTTTGAGTCTTGATAAGTCATGTTACTTGAAAATAATTTTTCCAATTTCTGGGAGATCAGGGACTGAGTCTTGAGGCAGGCAATCCCCAAATTTATTTTGAAGTTCCTCTTGGGATCCCCTAGCTTGATCTTGAGTGATAACAAGAACTCTAGTAGATGATGTAGCCATGTGAGAATTAACTTTTGAAAATCCTATTGTTTAAATGCAAAATGGAAAGGAAAATGTTAAAAATGAAGATGATTATCCTAATGCCTTATGATTTTCAAAGTGTAATTTTTTATTTTAAAGAAAAATGATGGAAATGGAGACATGCATGATTATGATAGAATGATTTAACAATTAATAGGATATTCCCCATCGTGCCTAATTTATGGCATATCCTAGGTCCCTGTACACTCACATAGGTTTGGGTCAAAAGTCTCTCTTGCAAAGGATAGCTTTAAGGTTATTAATAGTGAAAGGGTAGGTTCTATGTTCCCTACATTGGGTCCCCAAATTATCCTTAAAAGGATCAATTCGAGTGGAGTGTTTTGGGCGCCCATGCAGAGACCGAAGGTCTCTCGAAGGCTAACCTTACTACACGCCTCTAACCTATAGGGTATCCTATATGGCCCGGGCATAGGGCACAAGGGTCATGACCTCCCCTTTGTTCTAGTGTGTGGTGAGTGGTAGTGTGTGCGGGAAAACATATCCTAAACCTACCAAAAGAATCACTTACAAATATATACATATAGAAAAATAAATAAATAGGTACAAAATTTAAACGCCCAAAACACTAGGAGCTAGTAAGTGTACCTTTTAATTTCGTCATCTCCACAAAAAAAAAAAAAAATCAAACCAACAGATCAATCAAGAAATTTATAAGATCATTTTTAAATTGGCCTAACCCTCTAAATGTCCCCAGCGGAGTCGCCAAGCTGTTGAGCCCTAAAAATTTTGTTTTGGAGTCGCCACCGATCTAAATTATCTAAAGGTGAGATCGGACACCTAATTAAAAAATGGTCTACATTTCAGAGATTAGGTTCGGGGATTGGTTACATTTTATGGAAGGTATTAGCACCCTAAATGCCCTTTCGGTACTAAAAATGATCTAATTAATTTTTCTTGAATTAATTTATGTTGGTTTAGAAAAAGAATTTTGAAAAAACAATCCCTGCCCACTCTGGATTGGGATTTTAAAAATAAAATGATTTTGAGGAAAAATTCCCTTCCCTATTCCAGTCCAGGATTTTAAAAAATAATTTTGAGAAAAATCCCCTTCCTATTTCAGTCTAGGGTTTTTAAGAATAATTTTGAGAAAAATCCCCTTCCTATTCCAGTCTAGGGCTTTAAAGAAGAATTTTTAGAAAATCCCATCTCTATTCCAGATCAGGGTTTTAAAAATAATTTTAGAAAAATCTCTTTTCTATTCCAATCCAAGGCTTTAAAGAAGATCCTTAGAATAATTAGGCACTATTAATCTTTGAATTATTGTGTTTGAAAGAAATAAACTTTAATTTTAATTTTTAGAATTCATTTAATCAAATTAACCAAAAGTCTCAAATACATAATTGTATAATTATGGTTTCAAAATAACTAAAATTTAACATAATCAAAATAGGTCACAAGTTCACCAACTTGCAATGAAGGTAAGATACATCATTAAAATTTCCAAACAAATTTAATGAAATTAAAATATGGGATAGCCTAAAGTTAACCAACATTATAACAAATTAAGCCAAGAAAATTATAACAGATTCCAGAAATTTGAGAGCACATACACAGCAACTAAACTTCACAAGAATGCCTCATGCTAATCTCCACAAGAAAATAGGAACCAATAACACTTAATAAAATTCTAAGCAAAATTAACCAATTAAACCATAAGTTATACAGACTAGTCCATGGCAAAAACCAAGATAGCAGAATACACTAGTCTTCAAGAATCATACCTTTCAGCTCCAACTTTCACACTTCAAACTAGAGTGGCGCTTGACTCAAAGGAAGAAAACCCAATCAGCAAAGGGGGCTGACTGTCAACAAGGCTTGATGAAGGATCACGGACGTGATTCTCTGGTGGCAAATGGGACCTCTTGACATCATGAACGAGGCTAGAAGATGCTACCACGACCAGATGCTCCAATTTGTTACAGCGACGGCCGGGATGAGTATCACAGTAGCAAGGACGAGTTTCAACGGCAGCGACTCTTGTTGAAGTCGATGTAGTCGATCGTGACGAAGTCAGCAGCGACAGGAGGGATAAACGACACTAGTCAGCTTGAACTCAGCGATGGGAGGGAGTATCGGGAGAAAATGTTGAAACAACGGCCCAGGTTCAGCGGCGTTGGATCACGAGTCTTGGAGTGCCGATGAAAGACCAGTGGCATGCTTGATCCTCGCTGGAGGTAGTGGTCTCCAATTCTCTTGCTTGTACGGTTGCTGGAAGAATGGGCTAGCTTGGACACCGGTGTGAAGAATGGAGATGAAGTCTGGTTCTTTTTTTTCGTGAAGTTTCCTCGCTGAAGTGATGCTGTGAAGTACAGTGACTGTATCTGTTTTTTGTGTTGTGGCTGGTTCGTGAAGTCCGGGAGAGTAAGTGGACGTGTTGCAGATGGACGAGAGTGCTGGAGAATTTTTTTTTTTTTTGTAAGTGTTGTGGCTGGTTGCGTGAAGTTTTTTATGTGTGCCGTAAGTGGGTTTTTACACTTGCATAGTTTAGAAATTTTTTCCTAGTCTGATTATAATCATATCTTAACTTTATCTTCTTATCTAATATTTACCCAACAATTTTATTTATCTTTTTGGATTTATTTTTTGGATTACAAATTTTTATCTTTTATATTTTATCATATCTTAATTTTATCTTTTATTTATTTTGCTGAATTATCTTAAAATTTTTTGAATTATCTTAGGTTTATTTTATTTTTCTTGGAATTATCTTTATTTTTCCTTAATTATCTTGGATTATCTTGATTTTTCTGATTTTTTGAATTATTTGATTTTTTAGAGTTTTGAATTTATTCGGTTTGGATTGGGTTTTAATTTTGGATTTGTGATTTTTGATTTGGACTTTTTTCTCAAAAATTAGGTTTTATTATTTAAAGTTTTATATGGTAGGCCGGACAAAATTGAGTGTCTACACACACCAAACCTATTTGAGTTCTGTCAAATCATGTTGTTTAAAAGTAATTCTTCTAACTTTTGGCAAGATAAGGATATAATTAGTAGGTATACAATCCCCATGTTCCTTCTGAAGCCTTTGCAGTGAATTTTTTAACCAGTTCTTTAGTATCAATCAAGGACCCAGTGGATGGTGGTACAGTGGAATGAGCCATGTAATGGTTATTTTGGCAAACCTATAATGTACAGTATAAAAGAAAAGGTCATGAAAATTTTCTTTTTTTTTAAAAAAAAATGAAAAGTGCATTTCATGAGGGTGGGTTCTACAATCCTAAACAGGTCTTCAAATAATCCTTACTACCCCACACTTAGCTAGTAAGGGATTTTAATTTGAGTAGGAGGGTTTTAAGTGCTTGCACAGAAATAAAGGCTTCTCAAAGGCTAACCTTACTTCGCTTTTATCTAACCTATGGGTGAACAATGTCTAGGTAGAGGGCTTTATGCATGCAATAGTGCAAGAAAGTGTTGAGGAATCTTCCTTGTGCAAACAAACAACATGCAACGACAAATAAACTACAACAATCAAAATACAAAAGTGTTCCCCATGGCACCTAAAAGGGTGAATTCTAGGTTTTATTTTTTATCCAAAGGTTAAACGTCTTGAGTGGTTCAACTCTAGATTTCGACTAACATGATGGTTAGGTTCTAAATTCCTATAATGGGTTCCCAAATTGTCTTCACACTTGGTTAGCGGAGGACCCCAATCCTTGCCCATGATAGGCTACAAACGAAAAGGGTTCAATTCAAGTGGTGATTTTTTAAGCACCTACATGAAGACAAAGGTCTCTCAAAGGCTAACTTTACATTGCCCCCTCTAGCCTAAAAGAATGACCTATGTGGCCCGAGTATAGGGCATAGGGTCATCACCTCCCCTTTCTATAGCATGCGAAAGTGAGAGTGCATGTGACTAACACTCACAAAAATCTACATCACAAGAGAAAGATAGTACAAATAAGAATGCCATAGAAATTATCAAAGATAAAACATTCTTGTAAGAGAAGGCAGAAAGCACACCGTGTGTCTTGGCATCTTCACAATTTATATAAAAATCTATTATCACCAAATACACAAAGCATGCAAAGCCAAGACCACAAAACAAAACCACAAATGTGAAACATGACAATTGCAAATTATAGTTCCATAATGCGACATAAAATTAACCTACAATGCTATGCCCTCTAAAAATGTTCCCTAGTGGAGTCACCAAGCTATCATGACGTCCGCACAACACAGGCAAAGAAAATTTTATTTATTTATATCTATCTATATATCTTTTTGTGAAAGAAGAAAAGAAAAAAAAAAAAGAAAAGGGATGGACTACATTATTTGCAAAATGGGAGAAATGGGGTTTAAAAAGAAAATTGGGAGTCACCACTAGTCTAAAATTTTGGGAGATTGGACACCTTTGTAAAAGATGGTTTGCATTTTAAAAAAATAGGTTCAGAAGTTGATTATGTGTAAGAAAGGTGTTAGCACCCTACAACGCCCTTTTGGTACCATGTTAATTTTTATGCCACTTGTACTTGCAATAAATTTTGCCTATGCTTCCTTGTTACATATTTAAATTACAAAAGGTTTGAATAATTTGATTTTTACATTGCAATTTTTGAAAAAAAGATAGGCCTATCCTTTTCAGGTAGGAGCCTACTTTTAGCTTATGGGGATAAATGCTTTCACCTTTACTCCTCATAACCTTTCCTAGAAAGCTTATTTTAGGTGATTCTTTACAAAAGGTTTGAGTTCTAATGAACCCTAAAATAGGCCATTCCTCTTCAGGTGAGGCCTAACAAGTTATAAAAATAAATGCCTTCGCCTTTATTTTTATAACTTAAAAAAAATTTGCTTTGCAAAAGAATAGTACTAAAAAAAGTTTTCATTTTTATTTTATTTTATATATTCACTACTCTAATTCCTATTTCTCCACTCTCTTTATTCTATTTATTTATTTATTCATTTATTGTATATATTTATATTTTTCTTTTACAAACAAAAGAGACAGCTAGGTCCTTTTACTACTCTTCCATTAATGAAAGTGACTTGCAAACCTAAAATTAGGTTGAATGCAGAATAAACATGAACCAAGCTAACTCAAAACAACCTCATTGTGAGATTGGTGATGACTTATCATCCTCCTAACTCAACACCTAAATTCGTAGCTAGTGCATGGAAAGATTAAGAAGGAAAACTGAGCCAACCAAAACTTACCAAGTTTCTATGGTACCTAAACTAAGCTGAACCAGGATGCTCTAATGATCTTTCCTTTCCTGTTCGGCTAGCCCTGGGCTTACTCTATCCAGAAGTAAGATAGATTCTATTGCTCCACTACAAGGCTCTTTACCTTGTCCTCTGGTCTTTGTAGCTTGTGCACATTTGTTTCTAATTGTGTGAAGGGCCAAGTATCTTCCTTGGCACTACTGGATGTCAAAGGATTACAGATGTTGTAACGATACCTTTCGACCTGTGAATGCCTTGCTTCATGTCTCCAAGTGCAGCGGCATTTGTCTCTGGCTTTGCGGGGGCCATGAGTTGTCTTTGGTACTGTTGGGTGTCCAAGATTATGCTGGGACACTATGACAATTCTTTCGACCTATGAGTGCCCTGCTTCTCGGCTCCAGGTGTTGCAGTTACGAGGCACTCTCTTTGTGTGTGTATACTTTGCTTTCTTGTTTTTGGATAGAGGTCCCACAACACTTTTCTTGTTTTGTTTTTTGAAGACTCGACTAGGAGAAGAATTATTTGCTGGTTTCCTTATCTTCCACCTTTTTATAGCTAAAAGTAAGTGATGGTTTTACACTAACCTGTGGGTCTATTTTGCTCCACTCTTTTGCTTTTCTGTTGCCCTTCACGCATCTAGAACCTACCATTTTTTTGCTGCAAACCACTACTCTGCTTAGCTTCACTCTTCTGCTTTTCCACTGCTCATCTAGTGCCTAATATTTTTTTGTTGCAAGCCACTACTTTGCTCCACTCTTCTACTTTCGATTACCCTTCACACATTTGGTGCCTGCCATTTTTTATGCTGCAAGTCACTGCTTTTTGCCTTCTTGCAGATAGGATTTGATGGATGCTTAAAGGGTGGTGGTGCAACTTGTGTACCCCCCGTGACTTCATCCTGCTCCAGCAAGTGGCTACCATTTTGCATGTTGTGATGTTGTGCCTGTTTCATCCATCATGTTTGCTGCTCCTTCTTCTATCATGACAACTAGTGGAACTTTAATGATAGCGATGCATGGTTCGAGCTTTATGGTTTTGTTCATTCTTGAGGTTTTATAGTTCGGTCTTAAGGATGGAGTCACCAATTTAGTTTGCTCTTTGAGAGGAAAAGGCATTGACCTCAAAGGAAAAATGGGGGTTCGGTTAAGCCAAGGAACCGAGCCCCCTCATGCATAAGTTCAAGTTCTTTCATTTTTCAATTTTTTATTTTTATTTTTATTATATATTTTATTTTATTATTATTATTTTTTTAAAATTTATTATTATCATTTTTAATTATTTAATAAATTAATTACTTACTTTTTATTATTTTTAAGTATTTTATTTATTTATTTTTTTTTAAAAAATCTTAATACAAGTATTTTAAGTTCCAAACAAAATTTGATGTCTATATCATGAACTACAAAACTTCGATTGAGGTGATTCAAAAGGCTACAAAAAGCTACAAAAAAGGGCTACAAGCCCAAATTTAGCCATCCTCAGCTCCAAAATTGCATTGCAATGTTCAACATCTGTAAAAGCATCTTTTCTAACCTAGTTTACAAAGAGAGGGGTGACACATCTTCTTAAAGGCAAATCTTGGTGAAGAAAGCAAGAGTGTAGCACATCTTGGTAAGGATCTAAGTGTGCCAATAGAATCTTGAGCACAATAACATGATCTACACTTGAATCTTTTGCTAGGATGTGTTCTTGGAGGCTTGAAAGTGTGATCTAAGAAGAAAAGAGGCCTTGTTCAAGGGGAGTCTAGGAATAGCTACCTTAGAATTAAATTTCTTTAATTCTTGTTCTACATCTTTGTTCTTATTTTTGTTCTCCTTAATTCCTTTAATTCTTTTCAAGATTATGATTACATGACGATTTTTATATATTTAAATCTTGATTTGAATTTTATGAAGATGTGTGGCTAAATCTTTATTAGAGATTAGCATTTCAACTAACATGAATACTTGGTAAATTAGTTGATTTGGTAAATTAGTTGATTTTTCTATTCTTGACTTAAAGATATTTTTTCTACTCTAAGCTTAAAGAATTTAATTAACCTAATCACCTAATTAGATTTAAGAAAAAGTCAAGTGATTCTAGGAATAGATAACCCCTCTCTAGGTTCAATTGGGTAGAATACATTTATAGATTAGTAGGATAAGAATGTCCCTAACTATAGGTGCAATCTTGTAGATGCCCAAGATTTATGTGTTCCCTAATTCTATTAATAGAGGCATATAATCAATTAGATGCAAGGGTAGACTTAATCACCTTAGGAGTAAAGGATTAGATATAAAAGTACATTGATTGGTAGTCTTAAGTTTAAAGAATAGTAAGATTGTTAGTTGTTGATTAGGATTGTTAGTGAAATTGTGAAATCCCTAGTCTTTTAATTCATCAAAAAAACATTATTGCAATCTTTCAAGCTAGGTAGTTTAGTTTTACATTTTTAGTTTAGATTCTTTATTTTACATATTTCCAATTTCCCAAATAGATTTTAGCCTAAGACAATTTTAGTAGTTAGATTATTAGCCAAATCCCTGTAGGTTCAACATCCTAGGAATACTACTGTAGTACATCTAATAGTGTATACTTGCACTTAAGAATATTAGTATAGCTAATTTCACATCAGGTTTTATGTGTTGTTGTCGAGGATTTGCCTTACATAGTCTAATATTAATACAAATTAGGCTATTTGTAATTTGGGTTTTCATTAGTTTTGTTTGTCTTTTCTTTGATCTCTTTAAATTCTTGTTACTATCTTTAATTTTGGTTGGCATCTTTATTATCCTAAAAAAAAAAGGAGCTCCTACTTTTTAATCTTGTGTTGTGTTTTTGGGTGTGACCCAAATTCTAAAACCAAAAAAAAAATTAATATAGAAAAACAGAGAATTGTAGTCATAGAAGGAAACTACAAAATAGTTGCAGATAGAGTTATAGTTATAGAAGGAAATGCAAAACAATTGCAGATAGAGTTGTAGTTTTTGAAGAAAACTGCAAACAGTAATTTTTGACAATTTTTGGGGTTCTCAACTATAGAAAATATATACAAAAACTAGAAACCAGCATGTTAGTAGTATTCTCTTTTAGTTCTGCAACTGTACAAAATACTGGGACAGCAACTACAGTTTAGTTTTGAGGTTTGCTACTGTCCAAAATAGCAAAACAGTGAGAGTGCAATTTTTCTGCAATTTTGGCTTTTGGGTGCTGCATAAAACAACAACTGTTTAGGATCAATTGTTTAGTCCAAATTTCAGCCTTGTAACTAAATTCTGCATAGTGAAATTTCTCTTCTTCTGCCTATGGTTTTTTCCTTTCATTGAATTTTTTCATATTAAATATTTGTGTGCTTTCTCTTCTCTTTCTCGTAAATTATATTCTGCAATTTTATTTTTTGCTAGCCATCATCATTATGCCATAACAAATTGGTATCAGAGCCTAGTTCTCAATAGCTTCTACTTCAGCAACAACATCTAAGATAAACATTGAGAAATTTGATTGGTCAACTAGTTTTGCTCTCTGGCAAGTTAGGATGATGGCAATTCTGTCAAGAGAAGGCACAAAGAGAGCACTGCTTGGGAAGACAAAGAAGCCCAAGACTATGACAGATGCTGAATGGGATGATATGGATGATAGAGCTCTTTCCTCTATTTAGTTATGCTTGGGTAATGAGGTTCTTCAAGAAATTCTCACTGAGAACACTGAGTAGATGCATGGTTGAAATTAGAGAACCTTTACATGATGAAATCTCTCACCAACAGGCTATGGTTAAAGAACACCTCTGTTCTCTACGTATGTTTGAAGGTACTCCACTAAAATCTCATATAGTGGAGTTTACTTCCATCATTATTAATTTAAGTAAGATAGATATGAAGATTAATGATAAAGATAAAGCGCTTTTACTATTATGTTCATTGCCTACTTCCTATAAAAATTTTAAAGACACCATGATCTATCGTAGCGAAGAAATTTCCCTTGATAATGTCAAGTCAAATTTGCAAACTAAAGAAAAAATTGATAATAATTTGACATCTGTTAAAGGGGTGATCAAAGTGTTGGTCTATTATTGATAGAGGAAAAAGCAAGGGGAGAAATCCTGATTCTAACAAGTCTAGATCGAAGTCTAAACATAAGAATCCAACCTATAATTTTTGCAAAAAGAAGGGACATATTAAATCTGACTAGTTTAAACTGAAGAAAAAGGAAAAGCAAGTGACAATAAAGGTTAGGCAAAATTAAGAGAACCTAATGTAGCAAAAGATGAGAAAAGTGATATACTTTGTGATACTGATGCTAAAATTAGATTTGAAACTAGTTGGATGATGGATTCAGGAGCTACATAGCATATAACTTCTAATAGGGACTGGTTTACAACTTATGAGCTGTTCAATGGAGGTGTGTTTTTAGGTGATGATAATTTTTGTAAAGTTGCTGGGATAGGCACTGTATAAATTAAAATACATGATGGTATGATCAGAACTTTGTCAAATGTGAAACACATTCTAGATTTGAAAAAGAATTTAATTTCTCTAGGTACTCTAGAAAAGAATAGTTGTACATATAAATGTGAAGATAGTGTGCTTAAAGTCTCTAAGGGTGCACTTTTACTGATGAAAGCAAATAGGATTGGCACTTTGTATTTCTTGCAGGGTTCTACTATTACAGGTTTAACTGTAGTTGCTACTACTTCTATTTCTAATTCAGATGTTACTAAAATCTGGCACATGAGACTAGGCATATGAGTAAGAGAGGCATGATAGCATTGAGCAAGAGAGGTTTGTTGGGCGGCCAAATTACAGGAAAGATGGAGTTTTGTGAACATTGTGTCTTTGACAAACAAAGGCGATTGAGTTTTAGTTCAACCATTCACAAGACAAAAGGAACTCTTGACTACATTCATTCAAACATTTGGGGGCCTTCTTAAGTTCCTTCTAAAGATAGTCATTCTAGATACATGTTGACTTTTATTTATGATTATTCAAGGAAGGCTTGGGTCTACTTTCTGAAATAGAAAAATCAAGTATTTGTGACCTTTAAAAAATGGAAGGCTTTACTTCAAAAGCAAATAGGAAAATAGATTAAGAGACTCAGAACAGATAATGGCCTTGAATTTTGTAATAATGAGTTCACTAAGTTTTGCAAAAAAGAAAGCATTACGCAGTATAGAACCGTTGTAAATACACCTCAACAGAATGGTGTTACAGAGAGAATGAACAGAACTCTTCTTGAAAAGGCTTGTGTATGTTTTCAAATGTAGGCTTAGGTAAGAAATTTTAGGTTGAAGCTATTAACAAAGCTTGCTAGTTAGTGAACCGATCTCCTCATATAGCCATTGAATGTAAAACACCAGAAGAGGTATGGTTTGGCAAACCTGCTAATTATTCTATTTTGAAAATTTTTGGTTATCCTACTTATGCACATGTTAATGAAGGAATGCTTGAGCCTAGAGCAAAGAAATATGTATTTCTTGGGTATTCATCTAGTGTGAAAGTATACAGGTTATATTATCCACATTAGTCCAAGTTTCTTATCACAAGGGATGTAACTTTTAATGAATATTCCATGCTTGCAAAGAAAGAAGTGACAGAATTAGTTATTCAAAATAATGAAAAAGGTGGATAACAGGTGAAGTTTGAAGTTCTTGTTTAGCATAAACAATTCTCTATTCCTAGTTCTGTAGATGATGATTCAGAAGAGACTTTAGATTCTTCACAAGTACAGCTTTACACCATAGCTATGGACAAGTTAAGGAGAACTATTAAACCACTTGAGAAGTATGGTTATTCAGATTTTGCGTATTGTCTTGCTTTAGTAGAAGAGGTAGAGTACAATGAACCTAGAAGCTACAACGAGGCAATATCTTTTGTAAATGCTACAAATTGGATCTTTGCTATGCAAGAAGAGATTCAATCTCTTTAGAGAAATCAAACTTGGACACTTGTGAAGCCACCAGAAAAGAAGAAGATTGTTGGCTACAAGTAGGTATTCAAGAAAAAGTCTAATACCTCAAGTGACTCAGATGTCAGATACAAGGCAAGGTTGGTAGCTAAAGGTTATAGCCAGGTACAAGGCATTGACTTTAATGAAGTTTTTTCACCTATTGTAAAGCATACTTCTATTCGTATTTTGCTTTCATTAGTTGCTATGAATGATTTAGAGTTAGAGCAACTGGATGTGAAAACTGCATTTTTGCATGGTGATCTTGATGAACAAATTTATATTCATCAACCTAAGGGGTTTGTAGTTGCTGGTAAAGAAGATCATGTTTGCTTGTTAAAGAAGTCCTTGTATGGTCTTAAGCAATCTCCTAGACAATGGTACAAAATGTTTGACTCTTATATGGGAGTTATTGGATTTCAAAGATCCAATTATTATAATTGTGTGTATTGTAAAAGGCTTCCTGATAACTCTTTTGTGTATTTGCTATCATATATTAATGATATGTTAGTTGCAGCATCTAACATGACTGAGATAAAGAAGGTGAAATAGTAGTTGAGTTCTTAGTTTGACATGAAAGACTTGGGAGCTGCTAAAAAGATTCTTGGTTTGAGATTATAAGAGATAGGCTGAATGAAAAATTATACCTTTCTCAGAAAGCTTTTACCAAAAAGGTATTGAGTCAGTTTGGCATGAAAAAGGCCAAACTAGTGTTTACTCCTTGTGCTGCTCATTTCAAACTTTCAGCAGATTTATGTCCAACCATAGATGAAGAGATGAATCAGATGTCACATATTCCTTATTCCAGTGTAGTTGAGAGCATTATGTATTTGATGATATGCACCAAACCTAATATAGCACAAGCTGTTAGTGTTGTGAATAGGTATTTGGCTAATCCTGGCAAACAGCATTGGGAAGCAATTAAGTGGATACTCAGGTACTTGGTTGATATAGCAAATGCTCATTTGGTATATGAAAAAAGTAATGATAGTTTGATAGGTTTTGTGGACTCAAACTATGTTGGAGATCTTAATAAGAGGAGGTCTTTGATAGGATATTATGCAACCAGTTGGAAGGCTACACTTCAATCTACCATTGCTCAATCTACCACAGAGGGAAAGTATATGGCAATAGCAAAGGCTGTTAAGGAGGCAATTTGGTTAAAAGGTTTGATTGGTGAAATTACATCTGAATCTATTTCTATTGTTGTTCATTGTGACAGTCAGAGTGTAATTCACTTAGCTAAAGATCAGATGTATCATGAAAGATCTAAACATATTGACATCAAGTATCATTTTGTTTGAGATCTTTTTGCTAAGGATGAAATTTCCATTAAGAAGATTGATATTGCAGACAATCAAGCTGATATGCTCATTAGGCCTTTGCCTATTAAGAAGTTCAAGTACTGCTTGGACTTAATTGGTGTTCATTGTTGAGTTTTGCTCTTAGGAGTTTTTCATAGAAGAGGTGGAGAGTTTCTTTGTTGAAGTTTATTTTTAGAATTTATGTCAAGGTAGAGATTGTTGTGTTTTTAGGTATGACCCAAATTACAAACCCAAAAAAAAATTAATATAGAAAAACAGAGAGTTATAGTTATAGAAGAAAATTACAAAATAGTTGCAAATAGGTTGCAGTTTTAGAAGAAAACTACAAACAGCAATTTTTGACAGTTTTTGGGATTCTCAACTACAAAAAATATACATAGAAACTAGAAACCAACATGTTAACAGTCTTCTCTTTTAGGTCTACAACTGTACAAAATAATGGGACAGCTACTGCAATTTAGTCTTGAGGTCTGCTACTGTGCAATATAGCTTAACAGTGAGAGTGCAACTTTTCTGCAATTTTGGCTTTTGGGTGTTGTATAAAACAATAGCTATTTGGAGTCAATTGTTCAATCCAAATTTCAACCTTGTAAATGAATTCTACATAGTGAAATTTCTCTTCTTCTACCTGTGATTTTTTTCCTTCATTGAATTTTTTCACGTTAAATATTTATGTGCTTTCTCTTCTTTTTCTCTTAAATTATATTTTGCAATTTTATTTTTTGCTAGCCATCGTCTTTAAGCCATAACATCTTGAATAGGCCTAGTTTAGATCGTTAGTTATAACTAGTTTATTTCTTTTAGTTGGCACCATTAGAGCTCTTTTTTGCTAACTTTGATTCTTTTCTTTTGAAGGTGATTTTGGGACTTCAAGTTTCCATATCGCAAGCTGCATAGAAGCAATTGAAGCTAGTTCTTTTTTTTTATTTTACCTTAATTTTGTTTCTTTTTTATTTTTATTTTTTTTATTTTAATTCCCTTTTTTGGGGTTATAAAACCTACTTTTAAAGTGTTCTTTTCCTTTTCCCCATTAGATTCTTTTAGTTTCATTTATTGTTCTTTAAATATTTCTCGTTAGTATGTTTATTCTAAAAATCTAAAAAAATATAGCAAATTTTAGGGTGGATGACTTATTGCTTTCTTGTTATTGCACTCTCTCTCCCTCCCTCCCAATATCTCTCTCTCTCTTTGGAATACATCTCTCTTTGTATCTCTCTAAGAAGTCTCTCTCTTTCTCTAAAATACACACTCTCTCTCTCCAAAACTTCTCTCTTTGTCTCTCCCTCTCTCTCTCTCTCTCTCTCTCTCTCTCTCTCTCTCTCTCTCTCTCTCTCTCTCTCTCTCTCTCACTCACACTCTTTCTCTCTAAAACATTTGTTTCTCTTTATCTCTTTAGCTAAAACTTCTCTTACTCTCTCTCTAAAACTTTTGTCTCCCTCTTTGTCTAAAACTTCTCTCTCTTGATCTATTTCTTTCTCTAAATTGTTGTCTTTTTCCCTCCCTATCAAACTTCCCTCTCTTTTTCTCTTCTAACTTTCACATTTTGGTTCTTCTCTCTCTATTTTTCTCTATGTCCCTCTCCCTCTCTTTCTAACTCACACTTTCTCTAAAGCTTCTCTTTCTATCTCTCTCTTCGCTAAAACTTCTATCACTCCCTCTCTATGACTTCTCTCTCTTTCTATGTAACACCTCTGTCTCTCTCTTTCTCTCTCTCTCTCTCCCTCTCTCTCTCTCTATATATATATGTCTCTCTTTAAAACTTCTGTCTCTCTATCTCTCCCTCCATCTAGAACTTCTCTTTTTCTCTCTCTATGTCTAATATTTCTCTTTGACTCTCACATACTCTTTCTCTCCTTCCCTCCCTCTCTCTTTCTCTCTCTCACTCTATATTCCCCTAACACGCTTTCTTTGGCCCCAAAATTCACTCTCACTTTCTCTGTCCAACATGTCTCTCTCTCTCTCTCTCTCTCTCTCTCTCTCTCTCTCTCTCTTTCACCCCTTAACATATCTCTATCTCTTTGGAACACACCTCTCTTTGTGTCTCTCTCCAACAAGTCTCTCTCTCCCCCTTTCTCTCTCTCTAACTCTATTTCCCTCTTTCTCTCCTCCCAAACACACACTTTCTCTCTAACACATCTCTTTCTCTCAATCTCTTTCTCTAAAACATCTCTTTCTCTATCTTCTCTTTTGCTCACACTGAAACTTCTCTCTCTTACTCTTTTTCTCTCTCTGAACTTCTATTTCTCTCTTTCTCTTGCATTCTTTCTAAAACTTCTCTCTCTATTTTCTCTCTGTGTCTCTAAAACTTGTCTCCCTCTCTTTCATTGAAACCTCTCTATCTAAAACATATTTTTTCCTCTCTCTCTCTCTCTCATTGAAACCTCTCTCTTTATCTAAAACATCTCTTTCCCTCTCTCTGCCCCTCTTTCTCTCATTTACTCACTTTCTCTCTCTAAAACTACTCTCTCTCCAAAGCTCTTCTCGCACTCTTTCTCTCTTTCTAGAACTTCTCTCTCTAAACTTCTATCTCTCTCTTTCTCCTTCTCTCTCTAAAACTTCTCTCTCTATGTGTCTTTAAAAGTTCTCCCCCTTTGTCACTGAAACCTCTCTTTCTATCTAAAACTTCTCTTTCCCTTTCTCTCCCTTTTTCTCTCATTTACTTAGTTTCTCTCTCTAAACTACTCTCTCTACTTAAAACTTCTTTATATCTCTCTCTAAAACTCCTCTCACTTTTTTTCTCTTGCCAAAACCAAGTTCTCTTTCTCTCTCTCTAAAACTTCTCTCTCTATCTAAATCTTCTCTTTCTCTCTTTCTCTCCCTCCTCCTCTCCCTCTCTTTAAAAGTTCTCTCACACCCTCTTTCTCTCTCCTTATGAAAACTTCTATCTCGTTTTTCTCTCTCCCTCTATCTCTTTGTCTAAAATTTCTCCCTCTTACTCTCTTTTTTTCCTGAAAACTTCTTACTCTTTCTCTCATTCTCTTTAAAACTTCTCTCCCTTTCTCTCTCACTTCATCACCTCTCTCTGTCTAAAACTTCTCTTCTCTTCTCTCTCTCTCCCCTTTACTCTGAAAGTTCTCTCTCACTCTCTCTTTATCTCTCTCTATTTGCCTATCTCTCTATCTCTCTAAAGTTTTTCTTTCTCTCTCTATATGTCTCCCTCTCTCTCGGTCGTCTAAAATTTCTCCCTTACATACTCTCTCTAAAACTTCCTCCTTTCCTCTCTCCCCAACATGTCTCTTTCTCTCTCTAAAACTTCTCTCTCTTTTTTTTGTAAAAGTTCTCACTCTCTCTCAAAAAAATCTCTTTTGCTCTTTCCCTCTCTTTCTCTCCCCAAAACTTCTTAGTCTCTCTCTCTCTCAAAAAATTGTCCTTCCCTTTTTCTCCCTCTCTTTCTCTATAAAACTTCTTACACTCTCTCTAAAAGTTCTCTTTTTCTCTTTCCCTCTCTCTCCCAAAAACTTCTCTTAGTCTCTCTCTGAAACTTGTCTTTCTCTCTTTCTCTCTCCATCTAAAACTTCTTCCTCTCTTTGTCTCTCTCTCCCACTCTAAAACCTCTCTCTCTGTCTCTCTCTCTCTTGCTCTCTTTCTATCTCTCTCTCTTTATCTCTTTGTCTCTCTCCTTCCCCATCATTCACTCTCTTTCTCTCTACAATTTCTATCTCTCTAAAATTACTTGCTCACTTTCTTTAAATCTTCTCTCTCTTTTTCTCTCTCTCCCACTCTCTCTAAAATTGCTCTTTATCTCTTTGTCTCTTACTCGCTCTATTTCTCTATCTAAACAACTCGCTCTCTTTCCAACTTCTCTTTCTCTCACTTTATCCCTATAAAATTTCATGCACATGCTCTCTCTTTCTCTATCTCTGTCTTTGTCTCCCTCTCTTACTCTCTGTCTCTAAAACTTCTCTCACTCACACACATACACATAATCTCTCTTAAACTTTCCCTCCTCTTTCTCTCTCGCGCATGCATTCTCTCTCCCCTTCTCTCTAAAACTCCTCTGTCTCTCTTACTCTTTTTCTCTCTCAAAAACTCTTTTTTCTCTCTTACTCTCCCTTTCTATCTAAAATTTCTCTCTCTTTCTAAAACATCTATGACTCACTTTCTCTCTAAAACCTCTCTCTATCTAAAACTTCTCTTTCTCTCTCTCCCTCTTTCTCTCATTTACTAACTTTCTCACTCTAAAATGACTCTCTCTGTTTAAAACTAATCTTTCGCTTTCTCTTCAAAACTCCTCTCTCTCTCCCTCACTAAAACTTTGCACTCTTTCTCCCTAACACATGTCTCTCTCACTCTTTATCCCTCTCTAAAACTTCTCTTTCCCTTTTGTGTGTATCTTTCTCTATGTCTAAAGCTTCTATCTCGCTCTATCACTCTCTCTAAAACTTCCCTCCCTTTATCTTTTTAAAACTTCCCTCTCTCCCCCCTTCTCTTTATCTCTCTCAAAAACTTCTCTTTGTATCTCTCTAAAACTTCTCTCTGTCACTCTCTTACACTCTCTCCCTTTCTCTCTCCTTCTCAAACTTCTCTCACTCACTCCTCTTTCCCTTCCCTTTGTTTCTATCTCTATGTCTAAAACTTCTATCTTGCTCTCTCTCTCGCAAACTTCTCTCCCTTGAAACTTCCCTCTCGCTCTCCAACACATCTTTCCCTTACTTTTTTTCTCTTTCTAAAACTTCTCTTTCTCTCTATCTTTCTAAAACTTCTCTTTCTCTTTTTCTTGCTCTTTCCCTCTCTAAAACTTCTCTCACTCTTTCATTCTCCCCTTCACTAAAACTTATCTCTCTCTCTCTAAAACTGCTTTCACTCTCTCTATCTCCCCAATAATCTCTCTTTGTGTGCCCCCAATACTCTCTCTCTTTCTCACTCACTCTCTAAAATTTGACTTTCTTTCTCTGTCTCTCTCTCACTCATTCTCTAAACTTGAATCTCTTGCTCTCTCTCTTACCCTCTATAATATCTTTTTCTCTCCCCCCTAAACTTCCCTTTCTTTCTGTCTAAAACCTCTACGTCTGTCTGTCACTTTAAGACTTCACTTTCTCTCTCTATTTAAAACTTCTCTCTCACTCTCTCTAAAACATCTCTCTCCCCCTCTCTCTCTCTCTCTTTCTTTCTCTCCAAAACTTCCCCTCCCCTTTCTCTACACACACACTCTCTCTTGCCCTCTCTGTCTATAACACCTCTTTCTCTCTAAATTTCTCTTTATTAATCTGTGTCACTTTCTCTCTGCATAGAACTTTTATTAATATGTCTATCTCTCTCTCTTTCTCTCTCTCTCTCACACACACAATCCTCTCCCTTTCTCTAACATTTTACTCTTTCTTTCTCTCTTTGTCTCTCTCTCACTCACTTTGTTTCTCTCCTACTCTAACTAAAATTTTTCACTCACTTTTTCTCTCTTAAAAGCTTCCTCCCTCTCTCTCTCTCTCTTTTCCCCCATTAAGTTTCTCTCTCTCACTCTTTCTTAAACTTGTCTCTCTCTGTTTCTCTCACTCTCTCTCCCTCCCTAAATTTCTCTCTCTCTTTCTCTTTTCCTCTCTCTCCAACTCTCTCTCTCCCCCTAGCACCTCTCTCTCTCTTTCTCACTCTTTCTCTTTCCACCATGTCTTTCTCTGTCTCTCTCCCTCCCTCTCCCTAATGCACACACACACACTCTCTCTCACTTACACTCTAAAATTTGGCTTTCTCTCTCTCACTCACTCTCTAAAACTTGAATCTCCTCTCTCTCAACCTCTATAACATCTCTTTATCTCTCCCAAAAATGTCCCTCTCTTTCTCTCTAAAACCTCTACCTTTATTTGTCTCTTTAAAACTTTTCTTTCTCTCTCTTTGTCTAAAACTTCTCTCTCACTCTCTAAAACATCTCTCTTTTTTTCTTTCTTTCTCTAAAACTACTCTTTAAAACTCTCTCACAATCAATCTCTTTCGTTCTACCTAAAACTTCTCTAACTATCTTTTCTCTCTCTCAAACCTTTTTTATCCCACTCCCTCTCTCTAAAACTTCTCTTACACTCTCTCTTTGTCTCTCTCTAGAACATCTCTTTCTCTTTATGTCCCTCTCCTTCTCTCTCTCTCATTCATACTCTTTCTGTCTCTAAAACTCTTCTTTCTCTTATTCTCTCTCTATCACTCTCTTTGTCTAAAACTTCTCTTTCCCCCTCTAAACTTCTCTATCTCTCTCCCTCTTTATCAAACTTCCCCCTTTTTTCTCTCTATAACTCTTTCATTTTGGCTCTTTCTTTCTCTATTTCTCTCTATGTCCCTCTCTTTCTCTCTCTAACTCATGCACTCTCTCTAAACTCTTTCTCTCTCTCTTTGTGTCTCTCTCTAAAACTTTTATCTCTCTATTACTTCTATGTCTAAAATTTCTCTTTGACTATCATGCTTTCTCTTTAAAGCTTCCATCTCTATCTCTCCCCTACAACACTCGCTCTTTCTTTCTCTTTCTCCTCCTTGCTTCCTTTTTCACCCTCTTTCTCACTTACTTTCTTTCTTGCTCTCTCTCCATCTCTCTCTCCCTTTATCTTTCTCTCTTTCTCTATGTCTCCCCCCATCGCACTCTTTTTGCCCTAAAATTCACTCTCTTTCTCTTTCTAACATGTCACTCTCTCTCTCTAGAACTCATCTCTCTCTAACATATACACTCTCTTTCTAAAACATCTCTCTCTGTCTCTCCCTTTCTATCTCTCTCTGATTGCAACGCATCTCTCTCTTCCCCTCCCTCCCTCCCCCCCATACACCATACTCTCTCTCTCTTCCTCCAACATGTTTCTCTATCCCTCTCTCTAAAATGTCTCACTATATATCCCTTTGTCTCTCTCTCTCTCTCTCTCTATTAACATCTCTTTCTTTGCTCTCTTTGAAGCTCTCATTGAAACTTCTCTCCCTCTCTTTCTCTCTCACTAAAACTTTTCTCTCTCCTTTTATCTCTCTTACTCTCTTTCTCACTCTAAAACTTCTATTTCTCTCTTTCTCTCTCCTAAAACTTCTCCCACTTTCTTTCTAAAACTTCTCTTTCTCTCTCTCACTCACTCTCTAAAACATTTCTCTCTCACTCTCTGTGTCTCTAAAACTTCTTCCCCTCTCTATCGCCAAAACCTCTCTATCTAAAATATCTCTTTCCCTCTCTCCCTCTTTCTCAAATTTACTCACTTTCTTTCTCTAAAACTTCTATCTATCTCTTTTGCCCTCTCTCTATAAAACCTCTCTCTCTCTCTCTATGTCTCTAAAACTTCTCCCTTTTAGTTGCTGAAACCTTTTTTTATCTAAAACTTCTCTTTCCTTTTCTTTCCCCTTTTTCTCTGATTTCTCTCTCTAGAACTACTCTGTTAGCTTAAAACTTCTCTATATCTCTCTCCAAAACTCCTCTCACATACTCTCTCTTGCTCAAACCAAGTTTTGTTTCTCTCACTCTTTCTAAAACTTCTCTTTCTCACTTTCTCTCCCCCTATCTCTATCTAAAATTTCTCTCTTTCACTCTCTTTCTCTCTCTCCCCTCACTTTGAAAGTTCTCTTCTATGTCTGTCTGTCTATCTTTCTCTCCAAAGCTTCCCTCTTTCTCTCTCTATAGCTCTCTCTCTCTCTCTTAATCTATCTAAAATTTCTCTCTCCACACACTTTCTCTCTATAAAACTTTGCACTATCTCTCTCTAAAAGTTCTCTTTTGCTCTTTCCCACACTCTCTTGCCATAAAACTTCATAGTCTCTTTTTCTCTTTGAAACTTGTCTTTCTCTCTTTGTCTCTCTATCTCTTCCTTTGTAAAACTTCTCACTCATTCTTTCTCCGAAAGTTCTCTTTTGCTCTTTCCCTCTCTCTCCCTAAAACTTCTCTTAGTCTCTCTCTGAAACTTGTCTTTCTCTCTCTAAAACTTCTATTTCTCTTTTTCTCTCCCACTCTCTCTATCTCATTATCTCTTTGTCTCTCTTTCTTTATCTCTAAAACTTGTCTCCCTCTCTCACTAAAACCTCTCTTTATCTAAAACATCTCTTTTCCTCTCTCTATCTTTCTTTCTCATATTCACTCACTTTCTCTCTCTAAACTACTGTCTCTCTAAAACTCCTCTCACACTATTTCTCTCTTTTTTTAGAACTTCTCTCTCTAAAACTTCTATCTCTCTCTTTCTCCTTCTCTCTCCAAAACTTCTCTCTCTGTGTGTCTCTAAAACTTCTACCCCTCTCTTGCTAAAATGTCTCTCTCTATCTAAAACTTCTCTTTCCCTCTCTATCCCTTTTTCTCTTATTTACTGACATTCTCTCTCTAAAACGACTCCCTCTATTTAAAACTTCTCTATATCTGTCTCCAAAACTCCTCTTACTCTTTCTCCCTTACTTGAACCAAGTTCTCTTTCTCTCTCTCTAAAACTTCTCTCTTTATCTGAATCTTCTCCCCTTTCCCTCTCTCTAAAAGTTCTCTTACTCTCTCTTTCTCTCTCCCTATGTCTCTATCTCCCTCTCCAAAACTTCTATCTCACTCTCTCTCTCTCTCCCTTTGTCTCTTTGTCAAAAATTTCTTCTCTCACTCTCTTTCTCATTCTCTCTAAAACTTCCCTCCCTTTCTCTCTCACTCCATCACCACTCTCTCTCTAAACCATGTCTTCTCTCTCCCCCTTACTTTGAAAGTTCTCTCTCTCATTCACACTCTCTTTTTCTCTCTCCATGTCTGTTTGTCTCTCTGTCTCTCTAAAGTTTCCTTTTCTCTATCTATAGCTCTCCCTTTCTCTCATACACACTTTCTCTAAAACTTCACTGCCTTTCTCTCTCCCCCCCAACACATCTCTTTCTCTCTCTAAAACTTTTCTCTCTTTTTCTTTATAAAAGTCTCACTCTCTCTCTAAAAGATCTCTTTTCTTTTTGCCCTCTCTTTCTCTCCCTAAAACTTCTTAGTCTCTCTCTTTCTCTAAAACTTGTCTTTCCCTCTTTCTCTCTTTATCTCTCTCTCTTCCTTTGTTAAACTTCTCACACTCTCTTTCTAAAAGTTCACCTTTTCTCTTTCCCTTTTTGTCTCCCTAAAACTTCTCTTAGTCTCTCTCTCTCTGTGACACTTGTCTTTCTCTCTTTCTCTCTCCCTTTAAAACTTCTTCCTCTCTATGTCTCTCTCTCTCTCTCTCTTGGTCTCTTTCTATCTCTTTGTCTCTCTCCCTCCCTCTTATTCACTCTCTTTCTCTCTTAAACTTCTATCTCTTTAAAATTACTCCCCCTCTCTCTCTAAAACTACTCACTCTTTGTCTCTCTCTCTCACTCACTTTGTTTCTCTGTCTCTAAAACAACTCTTTCTTTTAAACTTCTCTTTCTCTCACTTTCTCCCTCTTAAATTTCTTGCACACTCTCCCTTTTGTTTGTCTCTATCTTTGTCTCTCTCTCTCTCTCTCTCTCTCTCTCTCTCTCTCTCTCTCTCTCTCTCTCTCTCTCTCTCATTTTCTCTATCTCTAAACGTTCTCTCACTTATACACACACTTTCTCTTTAAAACTTCTCCTCCTTTCTCTTTATCTCACTCACACACTCTCTCTCCCCTCTCTCTAAAACTTCTCTGTCTCTCTTATTCTCTTTCTCTCTCAAAAACTCCTTTTTCTCACTTTCTCTCCATCTCTATATAAAACTTCTCTCTCTTCTAAAACATCTCTAACTCACTCTCTCTGAAACCTCTCTCTATCTAAACTTCTCTTCCCTCTCTCTCCCTTTTTCTCTCATTTGGTGACTTCCTCACTCTAAAACTACTCTCTTTGCTTAAAATTGCTCTTTCTCTTTATGTTCAAAACTCCTCTCTCTCTCTCTCTCTCTCTCTCTCTCTCTCTCTCTCTCTCTCTCTCTCTCTCTCGCCCTCTCCCATTTTCTTTCTCTTTTTAAAACTTCTCTCTCTCTCTAATTCTCTTTCCCTTTTGTATGTATCTTTCTCTATGTTTAAAACTTCTGTCTCGCTCTATCACTCTCTCTATAGCTTCCCTCTCTCTTTCTCCTTCTCTCTATCTCTCTCAAAAACTTCTCTTTTTGCCTTTCTAAAACTTCTCTCTCTCATACTTCTTACAGTCTCTCCCTTTCTCTTTCCTTCTAAACTTTTGTCCCTCACACTCTTTCTCACTCTCCTTAAGAGAGAGACAAAGAGAGAAAGACAAGCTTCAAAGAAAGAGAGACTAAGAAGTTTTAGGGAGAAAGAGAGGGAAAGAGCGAAAGAGAACATTTAAAGAGAGAGTGAAAAGTTTTAAAAGAAAACGAGAGGCAAGTTTTAGAGATATAGAGACATGTTGGGGAGAGAGGGAAATGGAGTGAAGTTTTAGAGAGTGTGTGTGTGAGAAAGAGAAATTTTAGACAGACTGAGAATAAGAGGAAGAGCTATAGAGAGAGAAAGGAAGCTTTGGAGAGAGACAGGAAAATAGATAGATGTAGAGAGAGATAAAGAGAGAGTGAGTGAGAGAGAAAACTTTCAAAGTGAGGGGGGAGAGAGAAGAAAAGCTTTTGCAAGAGGGAGAAGTGATGGAAAGAGAGAAAGAAATGGAGAGAAGTTTTAGAGAGAATGAGAAAGAGAGAGAGTAAGAAGTTTTTGAGAGAGAAAGAGAGTGAGAGAGAGAAATTTTAGACAAAGAGATAGAGGGGAAGAGAGAGTGAGATAGAAGTTTGGAAAGAGAGATAGAGACATAGGGAGAGAGAATGAGTGAAATTTTAGAGAAAGGGAAAGGGGTAGGGGGAGAGAGAGAGAAAGAGAAGAACTAGATAGAGAGAGAAAGAGAAGTTGGTTCAAGCGAGATAGAGAGAGTGTGTGAGAGGAGTTTTAGAGATAGATATAGAGAAGTTTTAAGCAAAGAGTGTACTTTTAGAGAGAGAAAGTAAGTAAATGAAAGAAAAAAGGGAAAGAAAAGTTCTAGATAGAGAGAGGTTTCAGCTAGAGAGGGGGAGAAGTTTTAGAGATACAGAGAAAGAGAGAAGTTTTGTATAGAGAGAGAGAGAGAGATAGAAGTTTTAGATAGAGTGAGGGAGAGAAAGAAGAAGAAAGAGAGATATAGAAGTTTTAGAGAGAGAGAAAGAGAGTGAGAGAAGTTTTAGAAAGAGAGAGAGGGGGAAAAGTTTCACATTCTCTCTCCTCTCTTCCTCACTCTACAAACCACCTAGGTTTATCATTTTCTTGTTTTTTGTTAGCTATGATCCTTAACTTACTCTGACAAATGTGCAGAAGTTGACCTCAATTAAAATGGTTGCCATGTTATTTCAATCATAGAAAGTGATCAAGCATTTCTATTTGACTTTTTCTTCCAATTCAAATTAATGATAAGCCATGCCCTGTCCCCTCTTAGATAGATAATGCATAATTTATTAAAAGTATAAACATAAACATAAGACTGCAAAATTGTGGGTTACCTTCATCTAACAGACATCAAAAAATCATTAAAATGTTGGTACGCAACCTAGTCCAAATCTTTGCTTTCTCTAAGATTAAGCACAGGGAAAAGCTCAAGTAATCACCCACCAAGTTCTCTATATATTCAGTAATCAACTTTCAAGAATTAAAAGATTGACTCTATGAATGAATAGAATAAAAAAGTATATAAATCGGATAAAAGAATAAAAAGGAACCCTAGAATATTATTACTTTGAACCAAAATCTTGACATACTAATATCTAAATGATTGCCTTTTATACTACACTATATCAAATTTGACAAAAGTAACTCATTTGCCTACTTAAATAATGAAACAATAATCAAAAGTAGTAAATACAAAATGACCTAATTGTCTCTTGCATAAAATTTTACATTGACATATCTAAATTAAGCATTAAAATAGATACAGCACAACCAAAATAGATGAAGTGTAAAGAAAACTCAACAATTAGAAACTTCAAGAGATTATGAAGAAAATAATAGGAAAAAGATTGAAAGTGTGTGCATTGAGAGTAACCAAGCTCTTAAGGGCTCTTTAGCATCTTTATATTTTTCTTTCCTTTTATTGCTAGTTTCCTTATATGAGTTTATTCAGGCAATCAATAAAAAGATAACAAACGTATTAGTACTTATATAAAAGTCACATAACTGTTAATATTTAATGGCAAATAAATAGAATGGGTGCTTTTACATTGTTTTAATCTATAAAGAGGTATATTTACATGATTCAGAGAGTTAAAGGGGTGTATATGACACCTTTTATAGTTGAGGAGGTGCAAATGTCTTAAAGTTGAAAGAGTGCATGTATATTTTTTCCATTTTTTTTCATAGACAAAATTTAGGATGAAAGGAGACTAACCCATTTTAAGGTTAGACATATTGTTGACAAAGGGATTCGAACATAAATTTTATAATAAGATACTGCTACAAGAAATTTTGTTATTATTGGCATATATTATTAATTGATTTTTTATCCATTGGTAAAATTTATTTTATCGATAGATTTTCTCACAAGTAAAACTTAGTCATGGACATACATATCTACTGGTAGATTGGACAAAAATTTTCCTACTAAGGAGCGGGAAGAATCTACTATGGATTTTCTAGCAGCCATGCTACTAATAATATTATCGGTGTGGCATGGCCATTGAAAGTATGCAAGTAAAATTAAGGGCAAAATGTATCAAACCCTTTGTACTTTAAGTTATATATAAAAAATCTTTTGTGATTTCAATGGAGACAAAACACCCCTATATTTGAAAAATTATACAAATTACTCTCATATATCCTAAATTGTAAGTAATTTGAGAGTAATTTAGGATATATGAGAGTAATTTAAAGTTATTTAGGGTATATGAGGGTAATTTGAATAATTTTTGAAGTGTACAAAGGTGATTTATTTCAATTGATACCACAAACTTTTTGTGCATGGTTTAAAGTGTAAGAGTTTAGTATGTTTTGTCCTAAAATTAAATTATTTGAGTTCCCATAAAATCCAACAATAAATTCCTCAAAAATTAAAAGATTTTCGAATTTTACTTGTGGCAGTGAGCTGCGATAAAAAATTTTAACGATTTCAAAGTTTATCAATAGTATGTGTGCCAATAAACACTTTTTATAAGGGGAAGCCTGCTTGACAACCCCTTTCCCAAGCGCTTTCTACTCCTCTTTTCCTCAATTTTCTCTCCACTTTCTTTATCACTGTGTAGGCATTCTTCAGCAATGTTTGGCCATTTTCAGGTGACTTTACGGCGTGTTGCACATACATTAGGCGAATTTCAATACTTACTATGTTTCTACAGTTTGAAGTCTATTTTCTCTCTATTTTTCACTTTTTCCATCTCTCCTAGCATTACATTTCTTTTTATCTCCAGTGATTGTGGGTGTGACATTACATTTCTTGCTATTTTTAGTAATTGTGGGTGTAACATTATGTTTCTTTCTATTTCCAATAGTTGTTGGTGTGATTTCATCAATCATTGTTTCTCATTTACTCTGTTTTTTGTTATTGTTAAGATTAGTAACATGAAACTTCTCGTTTATTCCAAACTTAACTTATTTGAAATTAAGGTGGATAGCTTAAGATGTTATGACTTTAAGACTGAAATTATTGACATTAGAATAGGTGGCTTCTCATTTAAGGGTATGCACTAGACTTTATTATAATTTCATAGTGTATCTGAAATATTTAATTTAATTTTAAAGATATAACATTTAAATTTTAAATGTTTAATTTTATTTGAGAAAATTGAATATAACTTTAAGTAAAAATAATTTTATAAAAATTTGAGTGAATTTTTGGAAAATATTATCCTTTGGTAAAAATGTGAAATAAAAATAAAAAATTTTAAATTACAAAAAGATTATATTTTTTTGGTAAAATTTATATTTTAAAACATTATATTTTATTGAGGATTTATCTATGGAGAAATTTAATTTTTTCAAAAACAAATATTTTTTATTCTATCATTGAATATTCCTCAATATATTTATCAAAAAATGGAAAAAACACCAATAATATTTATAAATGAGAGTTATACGTTGACAATAAATATTACCCATTGTTTTTTATTTTATTAAAAAATTAATCTCTCAATAATAGATAAAATTTCAATGTGTATTTCAAAACTTACCATTTAAACTAAGCAGCTACACTTGGTTAATAAGAATATAGCAACATAATTACTTCATCCATTAACATAAAAAATTACTTTGCAGTATGACATGTCTTTTTTTTCATTATTCCTTGACAGAAAGTTTCATATTTTATATGGTGGAGTCTTTTTTATTGCACGTGTCTAAGACTTGGGTTTATGTTTGTACATGAATTTCTCATGTATCAAAGCTTTTATAAATCTTAAATGCTGACATCTATTCTTTTATGAATCATGATGATACATAGTGTTTCGTAAGTTAACTAATTTCCCAATGCAAACAAATTGAAATATCGATATATATATACCAAATGAGTGTAATCCATTTGCAGCTATTCAAAATCATCTCTTCTAATTTAAATATGTTTTTATAAATTAAATTATATATTTAAGAAACAAATTCTTCACTTTTTACTACTCCAATACAGAAATAAAATGTTGGATAATTTCTTTCATTTTTAAAAGTTCACAAAATAATTTTCTTTGCTCACATTTCTCTTTTTTTCTTTTTTTTTGCTTTCCAATATAAAAAATTACAGATAATTTAAGAATATAGTAATTGATTCGATATATTTTAAGATGAATTTATAAAATAATCTCTTATACACTGTAATAAAATAAAAGTGTTCCAACAAATATTCGTAAAAGGGAGAAATAACTTTCAACAAATTTATCTACATTTAAATCTTTATCTATCTATATTACATTTTTAATATATAAAAATGTAGAAGTTAAAAAAATTTTTTAAGTAAATATCTTTTTCAAAAGTTTTATTTACCAAAATACTATTGATTATAAGTTTACTTTATTTTAAAATTTAAATAATATTTCTAGTGGAAATTAAAATAAAATTATTGCATTTGTTCTTATTATAAATGATATATTCTTTTGAAAATAAATTTGAATTTTACATGTTTTTGGCATTTAATTTTTTTTAAAATAGTTGATATAATATCCATTATCTTAATTATAAAAATTTATAAAAAAGTATTTTTATCAGAAAAACTCATACTTTCTTAATATGTTGTCTTCACGTTTTAAATGTTATTTCACATTAAAATTTAAACATTGTTTTATATTTTTTAATAGTTAATCTTTTTATTAAATATTTAATATAACAATAATTAGTCTTCTAAAACTAGTTTATGTTATTTTATTACTAGTTTTTTCATATCTACATACAATGCTTGTGTCTAAAAAGGATGTGGATTCCAATCTTGATACTCTATCTTTAGAGATTCAAAGATTAAAAATTTAATAAGAGAGTTATATAATTAAGATAAAAAATTAGACTTAAAAACATATATATTTTAGGGTAAAATGCAAAAAACCTCCCTGAACTTTAGGTCGATTTTAAAAAACCCTCCTGAACTTTAAAAAATTCCAAATGACCCTCTTGAACTATGAAACTTTTGCAAGAAACCCCTTCCGTCAACTTTTCCGTCAAAATTTTAAAAAATGACGAAAATGCCCTTCATTATAAAATTAAGAAATTGAAGGCTGTGAATAGTAAAATTTTAGAGTTTTAACATTGAACCTTAACCCTAAACCCTAAATTCTAAATTCTAACCCTAAAATCCTAAACCCTAAATCTTAAACCCTAAAATCCTAAAACCCTAAATCCTAAACCCTAAACCCTAAAACTCTAAATCTTAAAACTTTAAATCCTAAACCCTAAACCCTAAACCCTAAACCCTAAACCCTAAATCCCTAAATCCTAAATTCCTAAACCCTAAACCCTAAATTCCTAAACCCTAAATTCCTAAACCCTAAATCCTAAATTCCTAAACCCTAAATTCCTAAACCCTAAACCCTAAACCCTAAACCCTAAATCCCTAAACCCTAAACTCTAAATTACAAATCTACTTTAGATTTTTTTTTTTTGCATTTATGACAGATTTGAAAATTTGTGTGCATTTGAAGGGTATTTTGGTCTTTTTATCAGGTCAAAGTGGAAGTTGACCAAAAAACATCCAAATTTTAACGGAAAACTTGACGGAGGAGGGTATTTTGCAAATGTTTCATAGTTTAAGAGGGTTATTTGGAACTTTTTAAAGTTCAGGAGGGTTTTTTAAAATCGACCTAAAATTCAGGGGGGTTGTGTGCATTTTGGCCTATATTTTAATATAAATTTAAAAAGAATAAATAAATAATTGTTAAAGTTAATAAATAATAAATATAGAGAATTTAAATATGTGGATCTCTACTTTTATTATTGTATGACTTTAATAATTTTTTTAAAATTTTTTACTTTAAGTTAAAATTTAATTTTTATTAATTTTGAATAATTATATATATTTTTACTGTTTTAGACTGGTTGGGAACATGCAAAGGTTTGTCTCATTCAAATATACAATTATGCTATTTTAACAAAACAAATTTCATTAAATATTCAAAAAACATACAATACTATTTCATAAAAAAATAAATATATTTTTTAAAATGAATCCTACGCGGTCAAAGCGGCACATCTTGGTACTCAAACGAAAAGGGTGAAAGACGAAAGAAAAAATTGAAACAATAGAGTAAGGCATTGCATTCGTCTTCAACTGCAAAGGCTGTCTTAGAGGCAGTAAGAATGAAGTCACGGAGGCACTGACCTCAGTCACTGTCAGATCCGCCACCAACCTTTCTCACAAGCTACATTTCATCTGTAAGCATTTTTATTGCTTTCGCTTCAATTTTCTCTCATTTTCTTTCAGCCTCTCGTTTTCTCTGCTCCAACAACCAAATCTCTTTAATCTCTTTTTTCTCTCTGATAGGTTCTGAGATCTGAATCTCTCAGAATTTGGGTTTCCAGATAAACCCATGAAAGAATCAAATCCGAGCGCTGAGCCCATTGGGCAAAACCTGATAAAACTCATCAGCAATCTCTGTTTCTCTTTCTTTGTATTCTCAGTACTCATATTCACTGTGATAGCAATCACCTATCAACCCCCAGATCCATGGCTGGAATCCGCTCCAGCTCTAACGAAGCTCTTCACTGAATCCGAAAACGCCACCTTTCAAAATGACAATTCCATCATCAAAACCGGCGAAGATTTGCCATCTGTGCTTCCCCCGGCGGCCTCGCCGGCTTCCTCGCCAAGTCCGATTACGGAGACGGTGATTGAGAAGGCCGAGGAGAAAATCACGAATTCGACCGCGCGACCGCAATGCCAAGACCTGGGTTTTGTGAATTGTTCGGACCCTCGTGTATTGATTACAGTGGAGAAGTTCAATTTGAAGGCCTTTAAGTCTATCGTATTCTTTGAGTATCAGACACCGGTTAATGGGTCGAAACCCGACCAGTGTGATGTGGCATGGAGGTTTCGAAACAAGAGGGAAAAGTCATGGCGAAAGTATAGAGACTTTAGGAGGTTTACGTTTGGTGTTGGTGAGAATTGCACATTCAAGGTTGTGCATGTTGGTGGTTGGCATTCGGGCATCAATGCCAAGGGCCCAAGGAGCAGAATCAATGCCACGAAGGGTGCTGGCGGAAATGCTAAAGTTGCCCCAAAGATCCGTGATGATGAGATCAATGACACAATACCCCGTTTGGGATCAGAGATGAATTTTAGGAAGGGAAGATACTTATATTATTCACGTGGAGGGGATTACTGTAAGGGAATGAATCATTATCTTTGGAGCTTCTTATGTGGCTTGGGTGAGGCAATGTATTTGAATAGGACTTTTGTGATGGATTTGAGTGTATGCTTGGCTGCAACGTATAACCCGAGTAATAAAGATGAGGAAGGGAAGGACTTTAGGTACTATTTTGATTTTGAGCATTTAAAGGAGGTGGCTTCCGTTGTGGAGGAGGGTGAATTTTTGAGGGATTGGAAAAAATGGGATAAGAGCCATAAAAGGAAATTACCTGTTAGGAAGGTTGTGAGCCATAAAATGACACCAATGCAGCTTAAGAAAGATAAAAGCACAATCATATGGAGGCCGTTTGATGCCCCAGAGCCTGATAATTACTGGTATAGAGTTTGCGAAGGTCAAGCTGCAAAGTATATTCAGAGGCCGTGGCATGCTGTGTGGAAATCAAAGAGATTGATGACTATTGTTTCAGAGATTAGTGGACGAATGGACTGGAATTTTGATGCAGTCCATGTGGTTCGAGGAGAGAAAGCACAAAAGAAGGAGGTATGGCCTAATTTGGATTCTGATACATCCCCAGATGCTCTTCTTGCAAAGCTTAAAGGGATGATTCAGCCTTGGAGAAATTTGTACATTGCCACCAACGAGCGCTTCTATAATTACTTTGATAAATTGAGATCTAATTACAATGTCCATTTGCTTGATGACTACAAGGAGCTGTGGGGAAATACAAGTGAGTGGTACAATGAAACACGGCTTCTGAATAATGGAAAACCTGTTGAGTTTGATGGATACATGAGAGCTGCTGTGGATACAGAGGTCTTTTACCGGGGAAAGACACGTGTTGAAACATTCTATAATCTAACTAAAGATTGCAAGGATGGAATCAATACTTGCTGACCAGGTTGGATCTTTTGATGTTAATTCAAAATTTATTGCTCATCAGGTTCTCATTTTTTTCCTCAGTTTCAGAATCATACCATTGCGTCAAATGTAAGCTTCTTGTTGTATCTGGTTCGTTTATTGTATTAATGATTGATGATTTATGTTAATTGTCATGATTTTATATACGTCCCATAGAATTACCTTCTCGCTTTATCTTACTTCTTGACTGTAGTTGTGCATTTCTAAATTCTGTCTGTGCATCTTCTTTCTCTTTTGAATATTCGTTGACACTATGAACGAACCTAATTGGAATGAAGAAGGGCTTGGTGACCTAGTTAGCTAAAGCAGCATCTGTTGAAGTCATTTAATCTTTCATTTTCTCAGAGTAAATAGCTGTCTTTCACTTGGGAAATGTTAGAAAGTGCTAAAGACATATTTCATCAAGATCAATATGATTAGTAGCTCTGAATTATAAATTATTCTTAATATAAATAAATGAAAACAAGGGTCACATCTTCAAGTTCTAAAAACATAAAAGCCGACTTTGGCAAAACAACCAACTCAACTTTTTGACCCTCAATCCCACAAGTTCTGCAAAACTTAAAATTTTTCTGAATCTAGCACCTCTAGCAAGATGCATGCTGTCATTTTGATGTTTGCTATATAGGATAGTGCCCTTCTCACTGCAGGCCCATATTTTAAACTCCATCAATTTGCTAATGTGCTACTTTGAAATTCATTCTTATACCTCTTAAGGTGGATTTTAGATTTTAAACATCAACATTTTATTGGGTACCTTGTTCTTCTCATCATGTGCAGTTTGCTCCTCATTGTTGTAATTAAGCAATTATTTGCATCTTCTAGGGCCCAGACTGTAACTTGGAAAGTTCTTGCTTCTTTGCCAATAAAGACAGTCGCTGCAGAACTTCCTTTTGTTGTTATGGATGAACTTGCTAAAGCTTGTAGCGTCCCTGAGGAACAAGTTTTTTCCTTTTCTCCTTCGTTTGATGTGAAAATTACAGTTTGTGAATTCTATCAAAACTGCAGGATGGAGTTTTCCTATATATTGAGAGACATCAGCACCGAAGGTTTTTATGCTTTGGGTCATGCGATAGTCATATAATTGCTTCCTTCTCCTTGTCAATTGATTTTTGAGACTGTTACATCTCTGCCATGGCTGATGTATATCAATCTAAATATTGCTGGGTTTTTCCTTGATATCCAGCAAGAGGTGGCAGTTTTATTTGTTTTGTACTTTGTTCCATTAAGGACATGGTGGCCTCTTTTAATGCTTTCCTAGCAGAAGCCATTCCGCTTGGGTGTCTACAAGGGGAAGTGGTAGTTTGCATTCACTTTTCTCGTCTTGGGTTTAGATCTGCATGTTGCTTACTTGTTTTCTTGCAACATCTTGTTAGCTTCCATAGGCATATTTTGTTCACTATTTTCCTTTTTCTTCTGACTATTAAAGCATAGATTCAAACACGGTTCCTGTTATTTCAGTCCTTGTATTCCATTTTTAACGACAGTCATAATTCACAACTCAGAATTACTTTTTGGCACAGATACAAGTAAAGATTTTGCATATTTCTTTTCATGCTTGTGCATAACTTGTCAACATCCTCGAAGACATGTATCTGCAGGGAATGCTTCTTGTTTGTTAAGAATGCACAGTATTATGAATTTGCTCTTTCTTCTGTGCCCCAGCTCTCACTTGGTGCCACCTGTTTGTGCATGGGTGTATACTCCTGCAGAAACAGAAATTCTTTTCAAGCCTTGAGCATGAGTTGTCATTCTTCGCACATTAAAAATAACATGGATCAGGATGCCTTCCGTCTAAATTATGTTTGCCTATAGCTCATATTTTCACCTTTACTTTTCTGATGGCCTCGTGGTAATTAGCTATGTTTTAGTTTGTACTCTGGTAATTATTTTGCTCTGTTTTATTGGGGTGGACATAGATTAATGGCACGTCATCCTGTACATTGTGATAGAAAGGCTTTTGTTGATTAAAACCTGAGAGGTGCAAGAAGATGAGGAAGTTTGTTTAATAGATCAGCCAAGCATGGTATCCAAGAACATCTTAGCATATATTCTTTCTTAGAAACAGTTCAGACAAAATATTTAGACAGACCTTGTTGAGCTGGTTGATACAAGCCACTGGGAGTGGCCTAGTGGTTAGGGGTTGAGTGGTTATGCAGAAGGTCATAGGTTCAAACCTTCTGTAGAAACTCATTGAAAGAACACATTTGCTTGTACTGTGTGGTTCACCGTGCTAACTTTCAGTTAACTTCTGAGAACTTGAAAAAGAAGAAATAGTTCTGTTTTGATTTAGCTTAAGAAATTGTATCATTACCTCCATCTTCTGCAGAAGCTCCTTTGCAGTGGTTGCAATTATGACAATATTCCTTGCATAGGGATTAATAAATCCCTCTTCCACACCTTTGTCAAACAATCCCAGCAGGAAATTATAGTAGCCATCCACATTGAGAACACCCACCTGTTTTTGTTAAACCATGTAGTTTCAATTGTGACGTTAACTTTTCTGCCAAAACTTAAGAGCATACATTGTGATTGTGTAACAAATTTAGGTACTTATTATTGTTAAACCAAACTTTGGTTGAAGCCTGGCCCAATTAAAATATAAATAAATAATTACTAACAGAAAATCAGTGAGTGAGCTTTTTGATATAAAAATTGTAATTCAGTTATGTATGTTTATAATAATTTAAATGGAAACTTTCTTAAAATAATAATAATAATAATAATAACTAATTTTCTAAATGCACATTTCATTTTCAAAAATCATTTTTCCATTACATCAATTTATTGAATGCTCACAACTGTTTTTGTGGGCTTATAATTTTTTTTGAGTTTCAAAGTTTAGATTTGGATACTTAATTTTTCTGACTTCAATTATTTGATCTTTATTTTTTTATATTTAAATTTATAAATTTTAAATTTTTCACTAATTTTTTTAAATTCTGTCTCTCTTATTATATACTGTAAGAAGGTAATCAAATTTTTATTCTTAAAATTTAATTTGTTACATTTCATAAATATAATAATATGTAAAATAAGAATTGTATGAAATTAAATCTATATTTTACTAATTTATTAAGGAATTAAAAAAAATAAAATTAAATAAAATTAAAGAAACGACATAAGCAGCCAACATGGACTCAAAAAGTTTACGTAAGAGCTACTTAAAGTATGTACCTAAAAATGGGTGCCAAGTCATAATCATGGGCGTAGCTATCGGAGTTTCGAAGGGTCGGTGAGTTTTCAAGTGAAGGAATTGTCTCAACCACTTGAAGTTCTAGCCTTCAAAACCAAATTTGGGTGGTGTGACTCAACTTGAAATGGTAAATCATGTGCATCATTACTAATTACAAACAAACAGGCATCTCAACCAAATGGTTTTCAAATGTAATACGCTTTACAGAAATGATGAGGACACACTGGTGTTTTTCTTTGTGGATGTGACCCTCATTGACGTTAAGACGCGCCTGTTTGGATGGATTCAAAATCACTTCTTACAGTGCAATATGTGTATGAATTCTTTTATTTCTTATAAGAACATCTTCATATTTTTTTTAATCAAGTGAGCTCACATATTTTTTATACATATTTTGATTATTTTATTAAAAATTAATTATATTTACAGACAGATCATTTGATAGAGAAGTTGACATTATAGATATAAAAGTTGACATTATCTTGATGAATAAATATTACTTAATTTATTTTCATCAAAAAGTGGGAAACTCAAATCAAGTATCATTGGTTGAATATATATTTAAATTGATTTTATTGATTAAATAGACTTAAAAATTGAGATGATTGCAAATGTAATTAAAATATTCAATCTTTTAAGAAATTTGCTATTACCCTTTAATTTATATGTATAATCAGCCAAAAATTGCAGTGAACTTAATTTTTTTTTTCTTAATAATCTTAGTTAAAGAAAACTTAGTTTTGACTCTGGTTTCAGGACTTTTTTTTTTTTTTTAATTGCACTATTCTCACATCTAAATTTTACATAGAATTAACATAATGAACATTTATAACCGTAGATGTGTGGAGCCTGTGGGACCAATTAGGAATGTGAAAATAAAATTACTTTTTTTTTAATTTTATCTATTCAAAGTACCAAAAAGAAATATATATATATATATATATATATATATGTATGTATTAAACTGAACAAACGGCTCTGATCCCTTATTAGGTTGGAAATTATAAAGAAATTATAACTTATATTATAGAGACCTAAATCCTCTTAGATAATTTTTTTTTTAAAAAAAAATGATGTCATAGGTTGAAGCTAGCTTTGCATTGATCTAACAACTTGGAAATTACATCGTACCTAATAGAAAATCATATGACTAATTAAAATCACACAAATGCAATATTTAAGGCAACAATTTGATATATGTACCAAGAAAAAAAAAAAAAGCAACAACTTGATATATATATATAAACATAAGTGTAGCAAGGAGTTTGACAGGTCCAATTGATACCAGAATTTTTAGACAATAATTTGTTAACTGATATAGTTATAAAGCCGCAAATACACAATTTTTTTAAAGAGTATAGGATAAAGGGGTAAGATAGCAAGTCCCTTATATTAATTTTTTTTTTATGGTTAGAGAATTTATAATTGTTTAAATAAACAAATAATTGTTGATAAAAATATACTTATTTTTGTATAAATTATAGCTTCACATGACCGATTAAAATTCAAGTTGTTGCTTCAATTAAATATTTTTTTGTTTATATCATTCTAGTTTTACAATACAAAAGGTAAAAGGTAAAAATCACACAAAATATGATACTTCATTGTTTGATATTGAAAATGAAATAGATCCTTTACCATTTTATATTTGAGATTCAAATCCTTTAGTATTTAATAAAGTGTGAAAAGCAAAAGTTATAGACAGCCATATATAGAGTTAATAGTGTGTATATCTCTAACACTTTAGAAAAAAAAAAATCTATTCACTTTTATTACTTTGAACTTGTTAAATTTTATAATTTAATATATGAAATTTAATAAATTATTATTTAAATTTTATAAAATTAAAATTATGTAAAAATGTTAAGACTCATTTTGTACATGAACTTCTCAAGGCATAAACTTCACTAAAAAGAATCCACTTGTTTCAGGGCTAAACTTAAATTATGTGAACCAAATGTTCTATTATATCTTTTAAAGAAAATAATAGTTTACAAAATAAGGCAGGTTTATTAAAATGTTATAAAAGATCATTTGGGTTAATTTTGTTCAATCATAATTATAAAATTTAATAAATTTAACAACATAAATTTAAAAAAAAAAAATTTTGACATTCTGAAAATAGATGGATCTTTTACTTGAAGTTTTTCGGTGATTATGAATATAATTTGTAATATTAATTATATATTCACGCTTGACAAGAAAACAATACAAAATTTTTATACTATAAAAGTCTCCATTTTTTAAATTTGCAATCTAAATCAACGGTCTTCCGAAAATTTTGAAAAAGACAAATGAATACAATGAATACCATACAGGTTATTGTCACTGTCCAATAATTTTATCATCAATCTATGAAAATAAAATTTTCTTTTTATAGATAAATATGTTACTAAAAAATTTTAGATTTTTAGTTACCTTTCAATTTTAATGATCACTTGATCATCTCATCCAACATTGGTTTATTTTCTTAATCAAAGTTTAGAGAGAAAAGTGCTTTTTTTTTGGTGACACAGGCAAAAGTGCTTTAACCCTTTGAGACAAACTTCAGAGAATATAGGCCTAGGGAAATATATATATATATATATATATATATATATATATATATATATATATATCAAGATAGCAAGTAACTGAGGGAGAAAAAAAAAAGAAAACAAAATTACTTACTGGTTTGTCATGGATTCCTAGCTGAGCCCATGTTATGACTTCTAGTACTTCTTCCATGGTTCCATATCCTCCTATAAGTATTACGGAAATATATATGCAGACAATAAATCATTAAGGGCATCTAATCAAAGAGAATTAACTGAGAAGAGAAGAAATTAACATATTCTTAATATATATTTTATATCTATTTTAAAGTTGATAAGGAAAGGTGCTACGTGGTAACTTCCTGTCCCAACATCTTTTCTTAACCCTTCTTCTATTCTCTCTCTTCTTGGTGTTCTTTTTTTCTTTTTTCTTTTTTTCATAAAAAACTTGAGCAGCTGCCATCGTGCTCTACACGGCAACTGCCTGCGAAGTCAATTATATGGATACATCAAATATACCAGGTAGTGCAATGAATGCATCAGCTCGACGAGCCATCTCAGCTTTTCTTTCATGCATATCTGATACAATCAACACCTCTCCCACTGCATGGCCTGATATCTGAGAGCAATGCTTTAGTAAGTGCATAGTGAGAGAGAGAGAGAGAGAGAGAGAGAGAGAGAGAGAGAGAGAGAGAGATTCATACCTCAACAGGAACAAGTGGATCTGGGATTACTCTATTCCAGTATCCAAAAATCAAATGGAAAAGAATTGGGATTAATGAGTTGCACTGACTGGTATGGTTTTTTCTAACAGAAAAGGTTTTATTTGGTTTGTAAGTTATTAATTCTTACCCAAGTACTTGGCATCCACCATCATATACTGTCTGAGAAACCAACCCCATCAAGCCGATACTTCCTCCTCCATAAACCAAATCCAGCTGCCTCTCCACCTGCAATATACAGTTTAATCCCCATTCCTTTAATCAAAGCTTCAACATAAGTACATACTGATATCTTTCTCGCCTGAGACATGTATGCAGTGGCATAATACATAAGCACAGAGAGAGAGAGAGAGAGAGAGAGAGAGAGAGAGAGAGGTAGAGTACCAACCAGTTCCCTTCCAAGATCAAGAGCTGCATCACTGAATATTTTTCTATTTCCTGATTTACTTCCACAGAAGACGCAGACTCTTTTGAACTTAGCCATTTCTCTGTCTCCAAGCTAGCTCCAAATAATGCACAAAGTACATATATTCACAAGATTTTATATGTAAGACCTCTCCCTGAAAAGTACACATCATAAATATAAATAATATCACTTATATCTTTTTCATTAAAAGTTTGAATATGTGAATTATAATAACTTTATAAATTATTTATTAAAAAGTTATTAATATAAAATTTTAAATTTAACTTTTATAAATAAAATATTTTAAAATTTATCAATTCAATTTTCGCTTCAATCATCTTTTTAAATTATACGATTTGAAGTTTTTGTTTTTATTATTTTTAATTTTAACAACTTTTTATTTATCTTCTCTTAATTTAAAATTAAAATATATTTATAATTTTCATGTTTTTAATTTTATATCAACCCTCTTATTATTTTTTTCTTTAAACCTCTTAAAAACAGAGTACCCATTTCCAAATTACATGTATCCTTTGTTCCGCGTACATAAAGCAATAATTGTGCTGAACAATTATGCAGTCTCCCTGGCCAGGACCTGCTTGACACGTGAGCTCTGACGTTTATACATGGCCCATACCTTTTGGATTTTTAAATGTCAAAGAATGTGTTGTTTCAGTCAAAGCAGATTCTTTCTCTCTTTCCCATCTTTGTTTTCTGTATCAGACGTCTTTGGTGGGTGCACCAGTACTATAACTATTCATCTTCTTGGAATGCAGGGGAAGGTTCATCGCCACTTTCAGTCTGCGAAATCATGAAGTGGGTCTTCGTGTTTGGTGGTCAGTTTTGCATCACAAAAAATATTTTCTTCCCACAAACAAGATCAATGCACATTTTCTTGTTTTTTCATCTTGTCCTATATGGGCTCATCTGTCCCGGTGGCTGAGAACATTTTTACTCATTTTTATTTTCTAACACCTGCATACAAATAATAAATATTATCTTGTTTAACTCTAAAAAAACAAAATTGCCTACACTGACAATACAAATTGCATTTCCAATAGCATAAATCATATAGAGATTATTATTGTTTAAAATTAAGGGTGGAAATAAATTAAACTGCTTCTAAGTTATCATAATTAAATCATAATATTGTTGCTGTTTAAATTAAGAATAGAAACAAGTTACGCCGTTCATATATGCTGCTCATGATTTGATTTATTTTAGTTTGATTTGATTCAATTTGTTTATTTAATTAAGGTAGACTTAAGTTAAACGAAGCTTAAGTAATATATCATTAATAATATCTGAATATATATTTAGATATAATATGTCAAATGTATTATTAATATCATAAAATATAAAAATAAATTTTATAATGTTCAATGTATTTGATTAGTTAAGCTCGATAAACCAACGAGATAAGCCATGCCTTGTTGATTTTATATATAGGTAAATTCAATCAAATTTTTTAGCTTGTCATGGGCCGCCAGATAGACTCAGGGTAGTGATTTCCATTAAGTTATGTCTTAAATAGATTGGAATTATCTAAAGTACATTATGGTAGTGTGTCATTAACACTCTAAAAATAATATGTTAGCCTCAATTATCAACTAGCACGATGAGTAAGAGTTGATTCTACAAAAAGTGTAAGTTATCAAATACTGGTATTCTTAAAACAAGCATAAATCAATTGTGGGGTTGGACGCAAAGCAAGCAATAGCAAGTAAATAAATTTGAATAAAAACAAAAGTATTATATGGAAACAACTTCAATTCTAAGCTCACTTCACAGTAAATGGCAACTATCTAAGATCAAGTTAATTTATTCTCTTACAAAGTTTTTAACCCTAGACAATAACAAGTTCTATTATCCAAAATCTCTCTTAATTGTAACTAATGAAGCAAGCTCTTTACTAATATCTAACTCCTAGACAACCTAAAATAAGCTCTTCAGATTTAATGTAGTAACAGCATTAAGTATAAAGAGATGAAGTTGATCTAAGCAATAATCACACAAGTTTAAATTATTTAATTTAGGTTATGTTATTTACAATGAATTAAATGAAAACTTGTTCATAATTGCAACCATTATATACCACTTAATGATTAAGAAAATGATTATTACGTATCACAATCGTTAAACTAACAATAGCTATCCACTCAATCAACCTAATGTGCACTATTTAAGTTAATCAAGATAGATATCATAAGTTTTCAATTTAGAATAATATAAGAAACTTGATAAAAAAGAGTAGAAATAACTTCACTAACATAATTAATCTATCAACATATGTTTAAGGCTTGATATCCCCATGAACTAAAAGAAAAACTTAGCCTGACATGCTGCAAACTAAAAAACAAGTGTTCTAGATTGTGTGCTATAAGAAGAAGTAAAAGAAGGTGATGGTGTAAAATAAATCCTAAGAGGCCTATTTGTACATTAGTTCATTCCTCTCAGTCTCCTAGTTTAGAAAGGTGGTTTGTTGTAGTTGCTGAACATCACAAAGTCACCCCAAACCCATGGATCTTCTCAAAACTAGTCTGCTACAAAATTTTGAATCTATATTATACTTTGAGATGAAGTTTTGGCCTAAAAGATGGCAAAATTTGGGTTTGGGATCTTCATAAAAGTTGTAGACCTTTCTCTTAGATTTATGTACCCTTTCAATCACCTCAATTGAACTTTTGTAGCTCTATATATTGCTAAAATACTGATTAGTTGGAGGCCTAAACAAATTCTAAATTGGATGATCCAACCTATGCTAAAAAGCTTTGAATTGCCTACTTTAAAACCTCTTAAGGTAATTTTTTTCATTCTAAACTCCTTAATAGTCTAAAACCTAAAAACTCACATAAAAGTTAGTTTTTGATTAAAACAAGAATTCTTCTCCTTTTTAATTACAACTACTAAAGTTTTTCAAATCATATCCTAGTACAAATATGACTCCAATGAGCATACTAAAACCTAGAAATAGACTAGAAAAGTTATAGAATAAAAGGAAGAAAAATATAAAGTATGCACTGATCACATTATGTACTTTAGAAACTAAAATACAAGTGGATAACCATTAATAAGAAAATCGATAGTGTACATTATCTTAAGTCCATAAATTGTTATTTACTTGCTTGTATTTGATAGCAACCTACACCATTATTTTCTTATCAATAGTTGATGATAAAGGCATTGCGGGTACAACTGATCCAATTCAAATGCAGATTCCAAGTGGTCCAGTTACAAGAGCTAGATCTAAAAGGTTCAAGGAGGCTTTCAATAGATTAATGCAAAGCATTTGGGTTGAGGAATATTCTTTAAGGCCCAAATACTTAGACTCAAGTGCAGATCAAGGATGGATTTCATTGATCTAAGTGGTGAAGTAATTTCAGATCTTTGTTGAAGCCCATACATGTGGAAGAAACCCATACACTTGGAAGGATTACTTTTAGCTCAAGCATGTGGAATCATTCAGCAATTATAGGCCATAATTAGCAAGATTCATGTGGATTTGAGTGATTCAAGGAGATCAATTTGACTAATTATTGAAGATCAATTTGCTTTATTTTGGGATAACTTTCCTTTTTTTTTATGAGATTTGCTCAACCTTTTCCATAATGGCTGATTTGTTTCGTTTTCTCATTTTAGTTATTCTAGATTGTAATAGATTTGATTAGCTTTCTTCATAATGATTGATTTGTTTCATATTAGTTGTTTTAGGAAATCAAATTGTACTAACTCAGCCTATTTAAAGGCGTATACCTAGGCTAAAAACAATTAGATCAGATCAGACCAGTTTTAGTTTTCTCTTTGGTTCTTTGAAAAACTTTTCAAACTTATCAAGAACTTGTTCTTGTGGCATTCATCTGACTTATTAAATGATTCACCATCCCATTTGTGGCATCTCCACATACTAAGGTTCATGTTTTCTTATAAACAATGGGTCGAGGTTTCACCTACAAATCTGATCATAGAACGATCTTGCGAATCAATTTCGTTGTCGGGTCTCGTTATTCTTGGCAAGATTTACATTAATAGTCACCTACTTATACTTTACTTTCTAAAGTGTATCCTATACTTTGGAGAATCCAAATTCATCTTATACTAGGTTAATTCATTTCCAACCCAGTCTAAAACAATTTAGATTGTGTTCAGTTCGAGAATGTAGCTATTTTATGGAATTTACATGGCAATGGATTTGAATTACAACATTTGAGATTGCTTAGATTGCAGAATCTCTTATTGCAATTCTGTATCATAATGTTAATGTTCATTCTAGTATATTGCATAGAAGTACATGACCCTTGATGCTGTGTGGATAAATGAAACCTGTAATTCAGTGTTGTCAAATATTCATGACTGACATATGTGACACAAAAAAGGTCTTCACTTGAATGAGATGAGCGAAAGAGTGTCTGTCTTTCTCCTTTATGTTGAGTTTAAGCTTAGTTTATTTTCTTATTGTGCATTTGAATGTCTGAAAGTTCCTAATTTACCTCCTAATAAGGCTAATTTCTAAGTCTTTGATTATTGCATTCCTTCTAGACTTTCAGCTAGTGGAATAAACTAGCAGTGAATCAATCATTCTTTCAGGGAGGATAGGATATATATATATATATATATATATATATTTATCTCTACCCTAAAGAGGTACATTATGCTCTGGGCATTTTCATCTAGATGCGTGGTATAGCCCCGTAGGGAATTGATGGTCCTACATAATAGCTTATTCTCTATTTGTGACTTTGATGCTGTCATACATCTTGGGTCTACTTGCCTTCTTGAAAATGCTTTCAATTTATCTTTTAGACATCAACTTCCTTTGCTCCACTGGCACCAATGATCAAGAATTTGAATGAGATAGAAAGAACGAAGGATTACCAGCCTACTACTGCCTCACCACAAGGCTAAAGCTAAACTACTTAATTATCTACTTATTAAGTGATAACCACACAAGTTACAATTACAGTTATTAATTTGCACACAATAATTTATTAATTAAAACATGGTTTCCATGTTTATGATAGTACATGAAAATGGACATGAGGTGATATAACCAATTCAATAGTTCATACCATATAAGTGTATTTGTAAATGATATTAAGTTTTACCTAACCTAATTTCATATTTAGAATTTATGTCTTGACAATTTGCTAAATGCAAAATGAAAGAAGCTACATCCTTTGATTTGTATAACAATTTTGTTTATTTTTTTAGTTTGTTTTCTTTTGTTAATGCCAAAAGACAATTAATGAGATATATCAAGAACTAGAAGGTCACAAATGCTCGGAGAAGGATTTGCAAACCAAATACAAGGATCATTAAAAGCAAAAGCAAATGAGATAGGGTGTTTCTGATCCAATTCCCTTCTTTGAATACAGGAGCAAAATGAATGGAATCAAAATGACTAGCAACTAAGAGATAGTCAAGGAGAACTAATCCAAGATAGCGTGAAGGAAAGCTCTTGGACAACATGCAATGTTTTAAAAACAAAACTAGTTAGTGAACCATTTTGAATAATGTATCATGGTTGACCTAGTTTGATTGGTTAAACCAATGATTGAACTAGATGATATCATAAATATAACTTATTATATTATAAAATATAAATAATAAAACAAAAATAAACTATTATTTATTATTAATACTGTAATTAATAAATCACTTGTTTATGTTTTTTATCATAACAATACAAAAATTCATTAAAGAATGAAATTTATATTAGTTTATGAAAAAAAAAGTGTTTAGAAAGGGAGGTGTTAGTAATTATAAGAAGCATAAAATACCATCCCAATATTCATGAATGGAACTATAAAAAATACATAAGTTGAAATATATAAATGTAAAACATGAAAGAATAGAAGCATAAAAAATAATAAAAAGTGAAAATATCTAGAAATGATAAAAAATTAAAAAGTTAATTTTTAAATACCTTCTAAAAGTCAATGCCAATGATAAACAATGTGACATACAGCTGTATTATCTTTTCATTAATTACCAAAAATGCAAAATGAAAAAACAATAAATAATTAACGTTGTTGAAACTCAAAAGCAACACATCATAGTTAACTTTGCAACTATGAAACAATGAAACCAATAAAAGGCCTCCTTTGCCTCATTGAACTTACTATGTAGAAAATCACAAGGGCCTTGTCTTGACTCATTTGAGAGTGAGAATGAGAGAGTTAACTAAGGATGCAAATGTACATAAGTTGCATTGTGATATTGTGGAGGATGTGAAGATTTGCACTTGTAGAGCAACTTGTAAGCTCGGCATTGTAGGCATAGCTCAAGGACTCAAGTGTTTTTCTTCTAAGATTTGGATTTAGGGTTAATCAAGCGAGTTGCTTTTAACATTTTTGCCATTTTTTTTTTCAATTTTAATGACTGGCTTGTTTTGCCAAACCAATACCGCTTTGTCTATTTCCACTGAGTGAACTTATGCTTAATGGTTTTCATTAGTCTAACTAGTAAATTGGGTTAAGTAGTTGAATTGGACTGATACCATGATCGGTCGCCAATTATATTACCATCCTAGTCCAATTTATAAAACATCAACAGCAAGAGATCAATCACCGACTAAACATCACTTTAAAGAACCACATTTTGGAAATGTAGCATCAACCTTGATTTTAAAATATGGGTAAGAAGGCGTAACCCACTTGACATAAGGAGGTCTTAATTGTAGTTCACCATCTGAAGGGTGGTTAAAGGATACATGATGCTCCTGTATGAAATTCAAGGCCTAAGCCCCACCTACAAAGCATCCTTATGTGACTTCCCAGCCATTGATGAAATGCCCCACCAACAAGCCACCATTAATGCTAAACCACCCAATTGAAGGACTTCACAAAATTGACTAAGAAGTAAAGATATCATTGATTTGAGTTACAATCATCCCATTACTCCTATGAAAGCTCATAGTGTTGCATTTGTGAAAGGATAGTCACCAAAGATGTGTGTGGCAGATTCTTGCTTTGAATTAGATAAGTAACACTACCTTGAAACATCCACTTGAAGTTTGAGAAGATTGACCTAGATAGGCAAGCAATTATAAGTAAGACACCAAAACTAAATCTTCAGCTTCGGGGCAAGATATTTTCGATACTTGAGACCTATGGGCTTTGTTTTCTATAGGAGCACCATGGTTGTCTCTTTCAAATTGGGTACCATTGATGTGGGCGAGCTTTTCTAAATTGTAGAGACTTTTTACACTAAAAGTTGCCATGCTTATTATGAAATTGGTATGGGGTATTATCCAATATAAGAAGACATCTAGGCAATGAAGAAATAAGTAAGGCTTTATTTAGTTGAAAAATCTAGGAGATTAAGGACTAGTTCTATTGGCTTGTTTAAGAGTCTAGAAGCTCCAAGACAATGGCCTCCTCCTCAAGGACAAATATAGGTATGGTTACATTAAAATTGGTAGCTTGAGGGAGCCAGGCATCCTTCCATAACTGGACAGATTGGCCATTAATATTCTCCATACAACACCTTTGTGGAGTACATGTAATCCACCGTGAATGTTGCTCCAGGTAAAAGATGGATTGTACCCAAAATTAGCATCTAAGAGACCTTTCCAAGGGAAATATCTAGCTTTGAGAATATGGGTGCATTGAGAATTTGGATTTTGTAGGATCATCCATCCTTGTTTGGCCAGCATTACTAAGTTGAAGACTCCAAGATCCCAAAAACCCAAACCCCCAAGGATTTTGGAATACAAAGTTTATCTCATTAGATCCTATGAATCTTTTTATAGTTAGTTTGGGATCTCCATTTGAATCCAAGCATATTGTTGAGCTCTTTACACAAGGAATGTGGGGATGGCTTGTGCAACAAATTTAATTAGAAAATCTTTGACTGCTTTAGAGAGCAATTTCTCTTTCCAACCTTGGATATGCTTCCATTCTCTGTCTTTGATAGATTGAAAAGGGGTATTCTTTGATTGCCCCATCATCATAGATCACCTAAGCCACAAAGTTAATATTGAAAGTCTAGAGAATATGAGAACTCACATTAGAGCAACAATTAGGGCTAAATAAAACTGTTGATTTATCAAAATTTACATTTTGACACAAAATTGCCTCATATAGATTAAGTATGCAAAAGATTTCACTAACCTCTACTTGTTTTGCTCATGAAAGGATTATGACAGTGTCCTTAAAGAATAAATGGTCAATGGATGGCTCCTGGTGATAGACCCTTACACCTTTGATAGACCTAGAAATCTTAGCAGTATATAAAAGAGAGGATAAGCACTCATCACACAATAAGAATGGATATGGGGATTGGATCTACTTGCTCATGTTCAGTTTTAAAGTAAAGAAACCACCTCTCATAGAATGACAATTCTTTAGAGAATGAATGAGCTTGTGTACTATCAAAATATTATCAGTAATGTGTCTTTTTGGCACAAAAGCACTCTTAAGCTTTAATATGATATCAAGAAGGGTATGCTTTAATCTATTTCCCAAAACTTAGCAATGACCTTGTATAAAACATTACATAATGCAATTGGTCTAAATTAAAAAAATGACTTTAGGATTATGTGCTTTACAAATGAGGGTAATAAGAGTGTGGATAAAATAAAACCTACAATTCATTAGTTTTAAATATTCATGACTAACATGTGTGAAATGAAGGTTTTCTCTTGAATGTGATTAGGGAAGAAGACAAGGTGATATGGCTTTCTCCTTTATGTTGAGTTTGAGTTTGACTGCTTTTATTATTGTGCATTTTAATGGAGAAAGAAGTGGACCATGATTGGAGCAACATTCTAGTTTCTGTGAAGTCAATACCATAGTTTAAATTCCTTTAGGGAAGGCTAAGGTTAAACTACTTAATTATCTAGTTAATAAGTGATTACTGCACAAGTCACAATTATTGTTATTTATTTGCACACAATTATTTATTAATTAAAGAAATGGATTCATGTTTATGATGGTGCATGAAAATGGACATGAGGTCATATAACCAATTCAATAGTTCTTACCTTATATTGTACTTAATGATAATTATTTTTACCCAACTAAATCTTTTGTTTTGAATTTATGTCTTAACAATCTGCTAAATGCAAAATATAAGATGTTGCATCCTTTTATTTGTATAACACTTGCTTATTTTTGTAGTTTATTTTCATTTTAAATGCCAAAAGACAAATAATGATATATATCAAGAATTAAAACATCACAAAGGCTAAAAGGAGCATTAACTGGCCAAATACAGGGATCACCAAATGCAAAAGCTAATTGAGATAGGGTATCCATTGTCCTATTCCCTTCTCTAGATACATGAGCAAAATGAATAGAATAAGAATGACTAGCAACTAAGTGAGAGTGAAGGGGAACTAATCCAAGATTAGGTGAAGGAGAGCTCTTAGACCACAAGCAATGTTTTAAAAAATAGACCAGTTAGCATTCTATTTTGATTAGTGGATCATGGTTGGACTAGTTTGATTAGTTAGACTAGTGGTTGAACTGGATGATATCATGAATATAATTTTTACATAAATAATATTTAAATAACTTATTATATTATAAAAAATATAAATAACAAAGTAAGAAATTATAAAAATAACTAAAATAAACTACTATATATCATAAACACTGTCACTAATAAATCACTTGTTTATTTTTTATTAGAACAATACAAAAATTTATTAAAAAGTTAAATTTATATTAGTTTATGAAAAGAATTGTTTAAAAAGGGGTGTGTTAGTAATCATATAAAGCATAAAAAATAATCCCAAATACTCAGGAATGGAATTATAAAAAATTAATAAGTTGAAATATATAAACATAGAATATGAAAGAACATAAGCATAAAAAATAATAAAATGTGAAAATATCTGCAAATCATAAAAAATTAAAAAGATGATTGTTGAATTCCTTTTGAAAGTCAATGCCAAGATAAACAATGTGACATACAACTATCTTATCCTTTCATTAATTACCACAAATACAAAATGGAAACCAATAAATAAGAAACAAGAAAACATGTAAACCAATAAAGAACCTCCTCAACTACATTGAACTTACTTTGCAGAAAATCACAATGGCCTTTTCTTGACTCGTCTAAGAGTGTGAGATTGATAAAGTTAACTAAAGTAGACTTACAAAAGCTTAATTGTGCTATTGTGGAGGACAAAGATGATTTGCCCTTGTCGACCAACTTGTGAGTTTGGTGATGCAAGGGCCACTCGAGTACTCAAGGGCTTTTCTTCTGAGATTTAGATTTAAGGTTGGTTAAGTGGGTTGTATTTAATGTTTTCACAATTTTTTTTCCAATTATAAGGACCTGTCACTTTTGTGAAACCAATACTAGTTTCTCGATTTCCACTTAGTTTTATAGTTCTTAGTAGTTTTTACTGGTCTAACTAGTAAATTAGGTCAAGTGGTTGAACTAGACCTATACCATGATCAGTGATTAGTCAAATTGACCAACCAATCTAATTTTTAGGACATTGATAGTAAGAGATCAATCACCTACTTAACATTACATTCAAGAACCACATTTTAGAAATATGCATCCTAAGAGATCACCTTGGAAAGATCCCTCATGAAGGAACCTTTTTCATTCCTAATCATGGATCCAAGACCGACCAAGTTATTTAATATCTAAAATGTAGCATCAACGTTGATTTAAAAATATGGATAAAAAGGTGCAACCCACTTGACATGGGGAGGTCTTGATTGTAGTTCACCAGTTGAAGGGTGGTTAAAGGATACATGATACTCCTACATGAAATTCGAGACATAAGCAACCACTTGCAAAGAATCCTTATGTGACTTCCTTAGCCATCGATTGTTGCACTCCAACCAAATGCCCCACCAACAAGCCACCAGTAATGTTAAACCATTTAGTTGAAGGACTTCACAAAATTGACAAAGAAAAGCAAAGATGTTGATTTGAGTTACAATCATCCCGATGGCTCTTGTGCAAGTTTGTAGCACTGCATTTGTGAAAGATTAGTCACCAAAGATGTGGGTGGTCAATTCTTGCTCTAAATTAGATAAGTAACACTCCCTTGAAACCTTTAGTTGAAGTTTGAGAAGATGGTCCTGGTAGGTAGGCAATTATGGTTAAGACACTAAAACCAAATCTTCAGCTTTGTGGGACAAGAGATTTTCCTAGTTTAAATCAATGGGCTTTATTTTGGTAGTAGCACCATGGTTGTCTCTTTCAAACTGGGTACCATTCACATGGGCTTGTTTTTCTAAATTGGACACTCTTTATATTGAGGTTACCATGCTTATTATGAAACCCATATGGGATATCATCTAATATACAAAGACATCTAGGCAATGAAGAAATAAGTGAGGCTTCATTTGGTTGAAAACTTTGGCATATCAGGGACTGGTTCCATTGGCCTATTTGAGATTCTAGAAGCACCAAGATAGTGGCTTCACCCTCAAGGACAAATATAGGTGTGGTTACATTAAAATTGGTAGCTCGAGCAAGCCAGGCATCCATCCATAACTTGACTATTTGGCCATTACCAATTCTCCATACAACACCTTAGTAGAGTACATGTAACCCATCATGAATGCTAATCTAAGTAAAAGATGGATTATACACAAGATTAGCATCTAAGAGACCTTTCCAAGGGAAATATTTGGCTTTGAGAACATAGTTACATAGGAAATTTGGATTTTACAAGATCATCCATCCTTGTTTAGCAAGCATTACTAAGTTGAAGACTTTAAGATCCTGAAAACCAAAACTCCCTGGGGATTTTGGAATGCAAAAGTTTGTCTCATTGGAGCTTGTGAATCTTTTGATGGTCAATTTGGGATTTGGAGCAGAATCTATTAAGCATATTGGTGAGTTCTTTGCACAAGGAAGAGGGGATTTTGAAGCACCATGTAATGTATGTGGGGATAGCCTATGCAATAACTTCAATTAGGATCTCTTCACCCACTTTAGAGAGCAATTTTTCTTTCCAACCTTGGATATGCTTCTCCAATCTAAGATAGATTGAAAAGAGTCATTCTTTGATCATCCTATTATAGTAGGCACTATAAGCCATAAAGTTAATATTAAAAGTCTAGAGAATATGAGAACTCATGTTAGAGCAACAATTGGGGCTAAAGAAAACAATTGATTTATCAAAATTTACTTTTGACCCAAAGTTGCCCCGTATGGATTAAGTATGTGAAAGATTTCACTAACCTCACTTCTTTTGCTCTTAAGAGGATTATGCTATCATCCTCAAAGAATAAATGGATAAGGGAACCCACCTAGTGACATCACCCCTTGGGTAGTCCTAGCAATCTCAGCAATCATTAAACAAGATGATAGGCCCTTAGCACACAATAAGAATGGATATGGGGATCGGTTCTCCTTGTCATGGTTCCTTTGTAGGTGAGAATGATTAGATTGGAGTGCCATTAAGGAGTATAGAGTAGGAGACCAATTGAACACGTGTCATAATGTGCCTAATAAATCTATTATGGAATCCCCTTTTTTTCCATCATAGGAGCTTACAATAAATCCTATTCACATGATCATATGCCTTGCTCTTGTCTAGTTTTAAAGCAAAGAAACATTCTCTCCTAGAGTGACAATTCCTTAAAGCATGAATGAGTTATATGCTATCAAAATATTATTAGTAATATGTCTTTTAGGTACAAAAGTACTCTAGGATTTTCATATGATATCAAGAAGGGTGTCCTTTAATTTGTTTTCCAAACTTCAGCAATGATCTTGTATAAAACATTACATAATGCTACTACTTTAAATTAGCAAAGACTTCAAGATTATGTACTTTAGGAATGAGGGTAATCAGTGTAATTACTTGCTAACAAGAGATAAATCTTAGAATCACAATTAAGAAAATTAATACAAGCTTTGGTTATCTCATTCCCTACAATATTCCAGTAGCATTTGTAAAATAGTGGTAGTATCCCATCAGAACTTGGGGTCTTAGTTGCACCCATATGTAATAAGGCTTCCTTGACTTCATCTTCAGAAAAAGGCTATGAAAGATGCTTATTTATGTACTTAGAAAATCTTTTTTGAAAGGGTCATAGTGCTTCTTCAAGATGATTTAGGGATCAAGAGGAAAAAATACGCCTTAGATATCCATTTATATTATGTTCTAAATCACCACCATTTTGCAATTGACCTAAATCATTTTTAAGCTCGAGGATTCTATTTCTTTTTTTTTTTGACACATTGAGGCCCTAGTATGAAAAAAATTGGTTTTTCTATCATCCTCCTAAAGCCATTGAATCTAGAAGCTCTATCTCCACATGATTTCTTCTCTCTCCAAACTTTCACCCATTTCCTTAGTTGTAGTTTTTTCTTTCCTACATAGGTTCATATGGAGGATTTTTGGCAGTTAATCTTTGAATTTTGTGTTGTAAGCTTGAATTGTTTTCCAACATGCCCAAAAGTATGTTGTTTTAGGCCTTTAAACCATCACTTGAAGAATGGATTTTCTCACCAAGGTTCAAAAGATCTTCTACATCATGCAACTTCCAAAAGTGTCCAATTAAAGGCTCATGCTCATCATGTTTGGTCCACAATTTTCAAACTGAAAAGGCCTATTATCCCTTCTACCAAGAGACTTATTTACACCCATGAACAATGAAGAAGTACTAAATTATGATTTGAAGTAAGGGTTTAAGATGGGTCATTGAAAATAGTCCAAAGTGCCCTTCACTCTAAATTTACTAAGAAATGGTCTAGTTACCCTTGCACATTGTCCTTCCCTTTCCTATTATTATTCCACATGAAAGAATACTCCTACACCCCTGGACTTGAAGGCCACAATTATGCACAATCTCTCTAAATTCTTCAATTTGATTCTGGGGTCTCACAAAGTTATTTGACTTTTCTTGGGGAAATAAAATTTCATTGAAATCCCTTACCATAACCCATGCCCCATTATGCTGATCATTAAGCCGTTTAAATAAAGACCACAAATTATTATAATGCTCAATACTAAGATATCCATAGAACCTTATGAATTGCCACCATTTACCATCTAAGACCAACTCCACTATGCAAAAAAATATTAACAGAGTAAGGCAAGAGTGATACCTTTAAGTCATTTTCCATAACAAAGCTAGACCACTATGTCTTACTTCACAACCCACATTAATTCCTTGACTGAAGCCAAACTTGACTCTTAATGCATTCATCTCATGAGCAGACAATTTTGTAGCTAATAAGAACACCAGGTTTGAATCTTCTTGCCTCCATAACCTCTAGAGGCTTTGAATTGCACGTGGGTTCCCAATCCCACAATTGTTCTATACTATGGAATTTATGGCAATCAGTAGTACTTGATTTAAACCTGGCTAATTTAGGTATAGGGTCAACCTTCATGGCATTCTCATCAATCATAACCGAGCTCAATTTACTTTCAAGGTAGTGGCCATCGGCTAGTTGATTGATTCACTGCCAATGTTCCAAGCAACCATTTTCTAGGATTGAAGATCTTTACTCTTTGTCACATTGGTTTGTTACAAAGGTTCAAATAATTCTTCCATGAGACCATCCTATCCACACCACTCATCTAAGATTGAACTTCCTCCCTAGCCTCACCCTTTTACCATCTCCCTCATGTGGCACATATAAAGGTCCAGATGGACTATGAGAGAGTCTAGAACTCACCTCCCCAGTCTTTGAGGAGGTAATCATTATGATTAGCTAGAAGATTGACCATGATTGTCCTCCATATATTGCCTTTTTCCATTCATTTATCAATAAGTGTCCTCAACCAATCACCATATTGTTTCCCATCACTCATATCCTCTTCATCAATTGTGCACTTCTTATCAGTATGTCCTAAACAAGGCATCTTGGGGCAATCTTTATGAATACTTAGAAATACACTAACATTGAATTGCACTCTAATCCTAAAAAATGGCCCCATGTATGACCATATTTCTCAACATCCACTTCCACACACGTGCCAATGGAATCATTGGTGGCTTCCCTTACCTTATGAGTCATGGAGATTGAGGGAAGATCATACACCTTTATTCAAAACAAAGTTTCCTTTTATTTGATCTAAGAAGGATGTATGTCTTTGTGAAAATGTTAATGTAAGAAAATATGTTTATCAAAAAATCATTGACTCCCTTCCATCAACTTTCCATAGTCTTTTCAATAATTAAATTCGAATAAGATTAGGCTAGATCCATGAACCTTGAAGTTTATTCCCTTTCTTGTCTTCCACACTTTCTACATTGTTCTTCCTATAGTTTCTTGATTGGGCATCCATATGTAGATATACATCAACATTGGCAGATTTAGGACTTTTTTAGGGTGGACACTTATAAGAATGACAAATATTTTTATTACACAATAATGATATGTCCTTTCAATTTACAATCATATAAAATAAAAAAGATAATTGAGACAATTGTTGCCTATGCGGTTTCATCTTTTGAAATCATTGAAAAATTTGTTCATCCTCTATACTATCAAATATGTTCTTCTCTATATAGGTAACTATGTAATTATTTAACCATCCATCTCCCACACGATTGTGAATTCCACTATTTATAATATTTATTACGTGAAAAGCTCTTTCAATAGATGCAGTTGCAACCAGTAAGATAAAGCCTAACTTGATAAGCAAGTACACCAATGGATACATAAATATATTTCCTTGTCTCAAGCAATTTTTGAGAGAGATCAATGATTTCTTTCAATTCTTACTACCTTTCATCTCAGTACATATCTAAAATATTATTTTCAAGTTGAATACCAAGTGTAAGAATTTCAATTGCAGAGAAGTCATGTGGATAAAATTGAGAAACCTCTAGAAGCTTTTCCTTATTGAAAGCAACAAAAAAGTTTCTTGAATTTAAGCATGCTACATAGAGAAGTAGCTCAGCATTTACATCATTGAATTGATTATGCATGTGAGCAATTGCCTACCTAAGTGCTAATGTGGATTCACCCATGCATTATTGCATTAACTTTGGAATTGAACAGCAAGTCTTTGTTACCTTCAGCATTCAAGGGTAATGCTTCTTTTTATTTTTTTGCATCTTTTGTTGAGCCCATCTTAAATTCATGTAGGGGGTATGCCTATGAAATCCTACTGCAACATTATATATCATATGATAACAAAGAATGCCTTTTAACCTGGAAAGCACTAATACAAGACATGACATTGATATGACATGACATAGATGCTATGATGTTATAAAATATAAAAAATAGGATATGGATACAACATATATGTAATTATATATTATATATAATATTAATAAATAAAAAAGAAGAGGTGGCCACAAAAGTGTCCCAAGCTAGAGTGTTTGGGTTTTAGGATTAAAACCCATCAAAACTTCAAGTCTTATGACCATGTCTTCTCTCTACTATTTGTAATAGCTTTAGGAGTCAATTCTTTGCATTTCTTAATGATGAAGAAAATGAAGCACCCCAACTCATTGAGTGTGTTACATTATAGGCAATGATATTTGTAAAGTAGAAACTACAATGGCAAATCATTTGGTTTTGGCCTTTAGTGGAATCATAATTGATGGTTAGTTTAAGGAAAGACAAAGGAGAAATATAGAGTAATAGAAACTTTATTTTAGAGAATGGGAGCAATCATTGCATCACATTCAATAACTGACAAAGCATATTTTAGTTGCATCATGATAGATATCATGATATATTGGAGGAAGGATGGCACCATATCTTAGTTGCAACTTTTTTTTTTATGAAATGGAAACACTCATCAAATGTTTCCAATGTTGTCACAGCTATTTAGGTGTCAAATCCATGTTTGACACTAAAATGGTGGGCCAGTTGTCATGTGTATGCTTCCTTGCTTTGAACTCAAAACTGCCCACTTTGCACTTTAGTTGGCATCCATTTTCCTTATAATTGATTACTCGTGACTTTGCATGGTCACAATATCTTACTATAGTATTATTAAGAGTGGTTAATTTTAAGATTACACTGGCCAAAATATTTGAGGTTGCACTTCATAATGAATGCAATCAATTGTTGATTATTTGGAAGAACTTTATTAGTAGCATTTCTTATTTATCTATTGCCATCAATGGCAATAATATATGGTTTCTTTCCCTTTTTAGATTCCATCAATATCTCCAAAACCTAAGTATATGTCTCCTCACACTCATCCACCACAAGGGCATAAGTGAACACAATTGTTTGTTGATGATGATTAACTTCAATGAAAACAAGTGGTCAATTGTTCTTGTTCTTCTTGTAAGTACTATCAAATGCTATGACCTCACAAAGCAATCATATATAGTTTAACAAACTAATGCCATTAGCCCAAAACAAGTGTTGCAATCTACTCTAATCATTGTTTGTGTGTCTTATGTTAAAGATAATTCAAGTATATAGTGTCTTAGAAAAATCAGCAACTCAAAAACTTCTTAATTTTTAGTCATGCCCTCCTTATCAATATTTAATCTTATTAGTTATCTATTCAGTAGAATTGGTAAAGCAAGCCCTAATTTACCTCATAGTAGTTTTGTTTTTCTATTCTTTGCAATTATAAATGTACCTATTGTAGAACTTAACGAACTAAGAGGAATTCATTTTATACTTATTGGTTTCATGGTATGATAATTGTGCAATTCTGCTCATCAAAATTCTTTATCCATCAATAACTTACCCTATATACCAAGGTTAGTGTGGTGCCAACATCATCTCTAGTGGTGTATTCTACTATGCCTTCAAGACCCACTAACATTTTCTCCCTTCTTTCTTTGAATATCAACCAATATTTACAAATCACCCAACACAAGTTAAATGGGTCTAATTTATGTGTGTGGTACTAATCAGTCCTACTTGTGATAAAAGGCAAAGGCAAAATCAACTATCTCACTTGTGAGGCCATCTAGTACTTATCTAACTTTACAATGTGAGAAGCAGATAATTCTTTGATCGTCATGGCATGATTAATCAATACAATGGAACCAAGAATTAGGCGTACTTATTTATTCTTTAAGATAGCACTCAAAATTTGGTAGGCTATTAGGAAATATACTTTGATCTCAAAAACACATATTAGTGTTTTGAGATTTGTTACTCCATCATAACACCAAGCAAGAAACAAAGTGTGTCATGGAGTACTATAGCCTCTTGATAGAATTTTGTGGCAAGAAATGGATTTGTACTACACTATTGCATGGAAATTCTTATATGATGGTGTTCTTTACAACTAGATGTTTGAAAAGTAGTAGGTTTTTATTTTTTTCCAAGGATAAGGGCATGCATTTTGTGAACCAAACCTCTCCCATCAATATGTGCCAACTACGTAGAAGTTTGTCATAAAGAATGCTGCAAGAAGGTGATAATGCCCTCCCTTTTCTACACCAACCTTGAGGAGGATCCTAAAATTTAGCACTTTTCAATAAGTATAGCAACTTTGCCTTGCATCCATAGCCTAAGGACAATAGACTATGGTGCAAACATTGTAATAAATTGTACCATACTAAGGACACTTGTTGGGAGATTAATGTGAAACTAGCTAATAGGGAATCTAGAAATCAATGAAAAACAATGGCCATGCACATGTTGTTGACTCTATCATCAACCAGAGCAACCTAGCTAGTTTCCATTCACGCCTAAGTAGATTGAGGTCCTAAAGAGCTTCTTAAACTCATAGAAATCATCAAAGGATCTTGACTTCACCACTTCATATGCCACAATAGCCATTGCCTAACAAGGTAACCCCATAAGCCTTTTGCACTTACTTAGATGGTTGTGATGAGTGGATAATTGATATTGGTGCTTTAGATCATATGATCACATCTTTTGTCAAATTATCAAAGATGTGATAATGACGTGAACATCATGATTGCAGATGGCAATGAATCCAAGGTTGTAAGACTGGGTGATGGTACACATCGTGTTCTAAATTTGAAATTTATTCTCTATATTCCTTGCTTACAATATGATCTTGCCTTCTAATAGCTAAATAATTAAAGATCAAATAGTGCGGTGACTTTTTTCTCTAATCATTGTGAATTTCAGGACTTATTTTCGGGAAACATGATTGGCAATGTAAAAGTATGTAATGGTCTCTACTACCCTACTAGATCTTTTCCAAAATGAATAGTGCCCACAAGTCTTTTTATGTTGACTATCAAACATTGTAATGTAATTCTTTAGTACAAGTATCTAGGCCATTCTAGTTTTCACTACTTGAAACACTTGTACCCATAATTTTTAGTGTGAATCTAGTATATTGGCAAGGCAAAGAAGAAAAATTTATCCTAACCTTCTCTATTGTCCCTCACAACCTTTTCATTATTCACAATGATATCAAGGGTCCTACTTGAGTTTCAAGTCTCACAAGCACAAGGTGGTTCATCACATTTATCAATGGCCACACTTGTACTTGTTAGGGATATCTACTATAAGATGAATTTGAAATTGGATAGATTTTAAAAAAATTTCACAAAATGGTTGTAAATGTGCTCTAATCTACCATTCAAGCACTCCACACAGATAATGTCAAGGACAAGACCTATCTTCCCTTAAATTCTCCCCCTGAAGAGAGGTATTAGTAAAAAAGGTTGTTGAAGATTTTGTTGATGCTAATTGGGGTGGTGTTATTGCAGACAACAAGTCAACTACAAGGTACTACTTTAAGCTTTGGAGAAATGTAGAGAAATGAAGAAGCAAAAAATAAATGGTAGTTCCAAGAAGTAGTGGTAAAGCATATAATATGGGTATTTCACAAGGAAAATTCAAATTGATGGAGATAGAAAGGCTCTTAAAAGACCTAGATTTTATCTTACATGGTCCAATGAAATTGTATAGTGATAACGAGTTAGCTATTGCTATTGTTCAAGCCCTATATGGCATGACACGTTGAAGCATGTAAGAATTGATTGAAGCTTCATTATGTTAGAGATAAAAAATGGGACAATCAACTTACGCTACATCCTTACAAAGCATCAAGAATCTATTGTCCTCACTACAGCTTTACTTAAAATGTAAGCAAGTTAGGAATGATATATATTCATTCACTAGCTTAAGGAAGATTGTTCAAGATAATATGAGTATCTCATATCTTAGGAAAATCAAGAACTCAAAACTTCTTGATTTTAGTTCTCCCATTCTTATCAATATTTTATCTTATTAGTTATCTATTCAGTAGAATTAGTTAGGTAGGTCCTAGTCTAGTTCATAGTAGTTTTTTTGTTTTGTCTATTCCAATCTATAAATGTACTAACTGCACAACAATGAATATACCCAGAGGTTTTCATTTTATACGTATAATTTCATCGTACAAAGAACATGAAATCATGGTTAACCTTTCCCCTCAAATACTTAAGCTTAGCAATTACTTAAGTATTCTTCAACACTCATATTATGCCATTTACTAATGAAATTAGAAACAATCTTGCTCATGAAATGGCCCCCAGTTATGGATGCAAGTAGACCTCCTTATATACTAGTATGTACTAGAAGCAACTTGCTGTAAATAACTAACAAAAGGATCAACTAATATAACAGACTCTCAAAATTGAACCAAATATATGTGAACTTTTATTTATTCTAATAGCTCCCTTAAGACAGAGAGTGAACATTGTGAACTCCCATCTTAGCAAGAATAGTAATGAATTTGGTAGGGTAGAGGGGTTTGTTGAGCAAGTTATTTGCTTATTAAAGGAGACATGCAAGGTCTTGATTATGCTAGTTAAAGCTTCTCTCTAACAATGTAGCAATCAATTTCAATATGTTTAGTTCTTTCATGATAGACAAGGTTGGCAGCAATGTGGAGGGTTGCCTGATTGTTATATGATAAGAAGGCAAGGCTTGAGTTAGACATGTGAAGGTCTTTTAGCAAGTTAAGGACCTAAACTATCTCATATGTGAAGGTATTGTGCCTCTACTAAAGACTAAAATATTCTATGCTACTCCTTTGAGTTCTAATTGACAAGAAAGTCACCAAGGATCAAACAATAACTATTGATGTAGTGCCTACTATCAATGTAAGAGACCCAATTAGAATCTACAAAGCATTTTATCTAAGGTGATAAGTTACTTGGACAGAAAAGGCCATGACTAGGTGTTGCTTTCAAATATTGGAGAACTCTTTTGGCAGTATACATATGAGTAGTTCTGGAATGTGCTAGACATTGACTCAAACAGTTGGCCATGTAGGCTAAGTCTGACCTTGTTATGGTGAGATAGAGAAGCTTTCTAATAAGTCTATGATAGGAGGTAGGATTCTCTAATAGTTCTTCATTAGACAAATTGAGTTTGGCATTTGCTTCCATAGGTGTGCTCCTTGGTTTGACTGTAAGAGTACCAATATCAAAGAAGAGTTGAAGTGTATAGTGACATTGGCACAGAAAAATTCCTTTGGCTAATCTTGCTACCTCAAGACCTAGGAAGTACTTCAAATCTCCAAGAACTTTTAATTTCAATTATGTATCAAGATGTTGTTTGAAAGAATCAATTTTTGCTTTATTGGTGCCTAGCACTACAATATCATCTACATAAATTAGTAATCTAGAAAGGAATGGAAGCTATTTTTGACAAATAGTGATGGATCCATAGCCAATTGAGTAAAACTATAAGCAAGTAATGTCTAAGAGTTTTACAAACCATTGCCTTGATGCTTGCTTAATCCCATATAGGGACTTCTCTAATTTACAAACTATGTTTAGAGGAACCTATTGTCCTTTCTTAAGGAAGCCCTATGGAAGTGACATATATACTTGTTGGTCTAATTCTTCCACATTGTTTACATGTATTTGCATCAGATGCCAAACATTAATAGCAGTAAGAGTCAAAAGAACTTTAATAGTAGTCATTTTAGGAACTAGAGAAAAAGTTTCCAACTAATCAATACCTTCCCTTTGTGTGAATCCTTAAGCCACCAAACAAGCCTTATACTCTTAGCCATCTACTTTATATTTAATCTTGTATACCCATTTTAAGCAAATCATATACTTGCCAGGAGGTAGGGGTACCAATGACCAAATCTTATTTCCTTCTAAGGTTTGCTTTTGCACTAATGGCATCTTACCACTCAAGGTACTTCATTGAGAGTAGCATGTGGGTTCAAAATTAGAAGAGATATTGCAAATGAAGAGCTTATAGGAAGAAGAGAGATTGTTATAGCTATGTGCCTCAGACAAGGGATAGGTATGTTGACTATTGAGACTGTGGACAACATTATAGTGATAGCCGTTGAGATAAGAAAGGGGATTAATGGTTTTGGTTCTGCTAGTTTGTGGTCAAGGAGGAGTCTATGATGTGGAAGGAGAAGGTAAGACCCTATCAAAGAAGAGGTCAAGTTCTGGTGTTAAGGGTAGGATAGAAAATGGAAGATATCTTCATGAAAGACAACATCTCTAGACACAAAGGTAGAATTAGTCTCAAGATTTAAGAGCTTGTATCCTTTATAACCAAGAGGGTAGTCTAAGAAAACAACCTTGATTGTCCTTAGAGAGAATTTTGTGCTTGTCCTTAACACAAATAGCCAAAGACTTTAATATGGGAGTAATTGGGTGGTTTATTGAAAGGAGTCCAAATGGATTTTATTTTACAAGAGAAGGGATGGAGTCCAATTAATGATGTAAGTGGCAATGGCCACATAGTTACTCCAATAAGGTAAAGGAATATGAGATTGGAAGTAAAGGGATCGAGCCACATTTAGGATATGCTAGTGTTTTCTTTCTACAACACTAATTGGGTGAGGTCTCTTAGTACAAGACTATTAGGAAAGAACTCCCTTAGAGGCATAAAAAGTTAGCAGAGCCAATTCGAGAGTATTGTCTCTCCTTACACTCTTGATGGAAGCATGAAACTTAGTTTCTATGAGGTTGAAAAAATTTTGAATATGAGTTAGTGCTTCAAATTTTGCATGAACATAATAGGTCCAAGTGAATCTAGAAGCACCATCTACCGTGGTAAGGAAGTATTTGAATCCTTCTATATTGAGGGTATTAAAAGGACCTAAATATCAAAGTGCACTAAATCAAAAGGTTTGGAGGACAAATGATTATACGATAAAAAAGGTAATCACTTTTGTTTAGCCAATAAACATATAAGACAATTTTGATATGGAGGCAAATAAGAACTTAAATTGCACATTGATTCAATAGACTTCCTTTTTACATGAGAGGGATGTCCCATTCTAAAATGCCAAAGTTAGGACCTTAAAAAATGAAACTGATACAATGTGAACTTTTATTATTCGAATAATATCAACATCTTTGATGTTTACATGAAGTTGTGATATATGTTTGTGCTTAGACAATAATATCAAATGAAAAAGTTAGTTTGTTAAATATGAAACTTCCCATTTCATTATCTCCCTAATTAGATGGATGCACAATAAAGCTTTACACCCAAATCAATTTATTACATGATGTTCTCTTATGTGATAAGGCTTCTCAATGTGTTTCTAATCATAATAACCTTTTGAACTACACACATGCACATGCTACAACTTTTTGCCTTCATGTTGTAGCCATAATGATACTTTTGGACACCAAAACTCGTCGTAAGTAACTTCTCCAAGTAGAATGTAAATGCCTCATCCACATGGGCAAAATTCTTCACTTGAATATCTTTGGCAATTAAATTCAATATTCTTCAACATCTAGTTAAGATTTCCAAAATTGTTGTATACAAGGTCAATGTCTTCAATAGAATGTATATGATGTGCATGAGCCTGAATGCTATCCTAGCTAGTATCTAAACCTTTGTTCAAATAAATAACTAATTCATCTATCCCCTTTCTATCCATAATGGCACACACTGTAATAATGTCCTTTTTAACAAGAAAGATTTTGGGATTGAAAAATCCATCCTAACCAAATTTCTTTGTCACAAATCCCATTAGTGACAGAAATTGGGATGAATAATTTTCCATTGCAAAGTCCTTCATGACAAACAATTAGGGATGAAAGTGAAAATGGCATAGAAAATTTGGAGCAAAAGCTTTCCATTGCAAACTCCATAATTTCCACCGTAAACTCAATCCCACAATGAGACAAAATTGAGACTAATTTGTGACCAAAAATTGGTTCAAAGTACATAACAACTGCAAGAAAGAAATCTACATAAAAATTAAGAAGGGACAAAAATTCCATCACAAATCTATCTCAAGTGTGTGCTTTCAAAATATTTTGCTTAAATTTTATATTTTGTCCCCTATTAACAAGAAAACAAAAACAACACATATTATTAGCCACACATACTTATTCTACAAATAAATCCAAAAAGAAATATGTACGTTAGTATATATATTAATTGAACATTTAATTATTATAACTTAAACCAAAATTTGAATCTTAAGTTCTGAAAAATTACATAAATAGATGCAAATCTAGAATTAATAAACTTTGAGCTATCCTATCCTTTAGTTGGTCTTCTTGAACACATCAAGAAAAAATGTCTAATTTCTACTTTTTGCAACCTGCATAAATTTCGAGCAATAAACACACTATAAAGTAGTATAAAATCAAATTCAACGACTAGAAATTAGGTATCATCTTCATCCAAATATCATGTGACATGAAAGTTGGCTTTTTTGTCTATCTTCTCTCATGCCCATTGTATCATCTGGCATAGTAGGGTAGCAACCTAATGGTCCTAGTTTTTGCAAATTTGAGCATCATATTGATGCAACAAGTTGTAGAAGCTCTACAAAAATTTTAAAAGATAACACAATCAACTAGCATAATTTAATAGTTTCTAAATTACAATTAATTGAATACATAATATATTGTCTAATTCCAAATTAACATGTAGTAAGGTAGAATTTTATTAATATTCTTGAATTTGCAAAATTCTAGGTCAGTTATGTAACACTTGAGTCAATTTTAATTTACATTGTGCTTTTGTGGTCTCCTATTGTTGCCTTTGCTTGTCTTCATTCTAATTGAAGTGGTGGACCAAATTGCGTTATTGTTATCTAAGTTAGTTATGTAACATTTGAATCAATTTTAATTTACATTGTGCTTTTATGGTCTCCTGTTGCTGCCTTTGCCTATTTTAGTGAATGGAATGTTTTCTTGTTTGCTTTTTGTAGGTGGATACCATGTCAAATTGGTACATTTAGAGTTTCACCATGGGAGTCGCATCATGATAAAACCTCAATTGGCTTATATTGATGGAGAAATTGATCCATAGGATGGGTGTGATATTGACAATGTGTCAATCCTTGTTGTCAACGAGTTATTTAGAGAACATGGTTACCTTATGTATAAGAGAGTTTTGTGGTTACCTTATGAACTTGTATATGATGAAGATATTTTGAATCTATACATAGCTACTAAAAATATGGATGAATTTCAGTGGAAGTGGAGGTGGGAGAGTATAATGATGATAGAAATGACAAGAGGTAGGATGTTGAAGTGAAGGTGGTAGAGGAGTGTGATGGTATAAATGAAAAGGAACAAGACGCTGAAGTGGAGGTAGGAGGGGATAGTGATGGTAGAATTGAGAAGGAACAAGTTGTTGAAGTGGATGTGAAGATAGTGCTTACAAACTAGGACTAGAAAAATAGTGAGACAGGTGATGATATATTCATGGAAAATATTTACATTGATGTAGAAAGGATTGAACTTGATTTCAGTGGAAAAGGAGGTTCTTAAAAAAAATAAAAAGAAGAGGGGAATTGATAGCATTAAAAACCAAAACCATGGGAAACAAACATTTGTGACTGTGTTTGAAATGATTTTGAACACGATGATGGTTACCATTTAGAAGAGTTGATGAGCTTGAAAGCAAGCTTAGATGTTAAAGATGGACATAAGCCTCCTGAGTTCAACCAAAGTGTACAATTTTTTAATGTGGTGTTTGAAGGGTATGTTATTCCCATCACTAGAATCCTCAAGAAAGTAGTTAAAGAGTACCCAATAAACTTTGGAAAGCAAGTTAAATTTGTCAAGAATGACAAGGGTTGATGCAATATTGTATGCAAACATGGATGTCCTAGGGAGTTGGATGTTCATAGTCTAACTACTATAGTAGTTATAAGATAAAGTCTTTCAACCATAATCACACTTGCAAAAGGTATCGAAGAACTAGGAAGCAAACAGGAAGGGGATAACAACTAAACTAGTGTCTCAATAGGTCTACACCTAACATGATTGCTATTTAAGCATTTAAGTACTTGGTTAAAAATTTTCAAGTTCAAGTGTGTGAAATGAAAGTTTACAAAGCTATGAAGGTTTCTTGTGCTAAAGTAGAAGGCAATGAGAAGGAACAATATCTTAAACTTGGGGGCTATCATGGGGAGCTAAGGAGCAACCTTAATTCAAAATTCAACTAGGTGTAGATAAACCAGATCTTGGTTTACTCATAAGATTTGATAGGTTATATGTTTGTCTTGCTAAATGCAAAAAAGGATTCCTATATGGTTACAGGCCTCTTATTGGATTTGATGGTTGTCAACATCTTAAAGGCTATTATGGAGGGAAATTGTTAGCCATAGTAACTCAAGTTGACAACCATTCTTTTTATATCATAGCATATGTCATTGTAGATTTGGAGACAAAAGATACATGGAAATGGTTTCTTACAAAATTATTTGAAGATATAGGAGATCCAAGAAGTCAAGGGTGGGAGTTTATATCATTTGACATGCAAAATTCTTTATCTAGGGTGTTGTAATGAAATCTTTATGAAGCTTATGCTATTTCTTTAATTTCTTGCTTAATTAATTTATGCATTGAATGTTTCTTTGATCTATTCTTAATGCTTTGATTAAATTGGCCACTTAATCATTGATTTGAAAGATTTGAGTTATCCTTGAGAAAGATTAGCAAGATTCTAGATTCAATTAGTAGCCTCTTAACTTAAAGAAGATAGGTACCTGATTGACATTCATGCTAATTGGACTAAATTAAGTTGTGCATAAGTGAATTAAGATGGATTTGCATTGCCCTGGGCCCTAATATTTGTTGATTTTCTCCTAGTCAATTCTTTCAATCACTTGATATTATCTATTGCCCTAATTAATTTTTGTAACTCTAGTTTTCCTAAATTGGTTTGATAAAAAAGAATACGGCAGCATAGGATTAGTAATTGGTAAACACAAGTCTTTGTGGGAGCGATATCTTGTGATTACTTGCTGCTACTAAATCTGATTATGTATACATTAGATGAAAGCAACAAGACTTTCCAATCACAACCACACAAAATTGGCATAACATCTCCAAACATGCTCGAACTCCTATAGGAACAATTTATAGTGTTATTAGTCAAAGGGTGAGGACAATTTTCATGTATGCTCCACTAAATTCACAATGGCAACATGCAAATTGTGCTTGAGAGTGAAAACTCATGGCTACTTTGGGTTTAAGGTTTGAGAAGCTGAACGGGAATTTTGATTCCTCCTCTTATAGATACTTTGGGGGCCAAGGGGGAATTAGTTGCAAAATGGTGTGTTTGGAGGCTTTACAGGGTTTACACGTAAGGTCCCCAAGTCAGCACACCAATTCAGCTTCTTAATGCCACATGTGCACTCCCATTAGTTTAATTGTGTCATGTTAACAATAGGATGACATTGTCAACCAAATTAAATAATATTCAATTGTAAGGTTTAATCATTTTAGAACTAAAATATTAGAGGACCAAAATAAAAGTTCTCCATTTTTAATGCAATGAAACTTACAAAATCATCAATCAAGAAATTGTGACGGAACTTTGGATGCGACTTATGGATCTTAAAGTGTAGATATCATCAAAATGGGTTGGTATCCATTTGCTATTCCATTGTGCCCAAATTATTTGTTGTAACAAAGCTACTTATACAAGCGTATAAAAGTAAGACAAAACATACAAAATGACACCTTAAATATAAGCTAAACCTTAAAAGACTAAAACCCTAAATCCTAACTCATAAATCTTAAATACTAAAATTTTAAACCCTAAATACAAATCCTAAATGATAAAAACATAAAACCCTAAATCTTAAAATCATAAACCTAAGTATTAAGATTTTAGAGTTTTAAGGTTGCGTGTTAAGACTTATAATTTAGGGGTTTACATTTTTAGGATTTAAAATTTAAGGATTACGGTTTAAAGTTTCAAATTTTACATTTAGGATTTAAAGTATAGAGTTTTAGGTTTGTAAAATTTTAAAATTTAGTATTTTAGGGTTATAGTTCAAGATTTGTTATTTAATAATTAACATTTTTTAGTTTTAGGGTTTATATTTTAAATTTTAGAGTAAATTACATTAAACTCCCTTGAGATATTTGATTATAACACTCCACTTCATTCTTACTCAAATATGATACTTCACCCCATTTATTCAAATATTAATTAAAAGAATATGCTTAAATATTAATAGAATATTCAACAAAAGAATATTAAATTAAATTTACTCTAATTTTATTTAAAATTATATTTTGACTCAGTTAACCATTTTAAATAATTAATATCTTAACAAATTATATTTTTTTAATCAAATAATTATATTTATTGTAAGGTGTAAATTTAACAATGTATGTGATTATGAGAAAAAAAATTTAGTCCAAACATAGAGGCATCTTGGAGGTAAGTTTAGTTAAAAAAAATGTAGAGCATAATTGGTTTTATTTTTTGCTAACTAAAGTCACCTCAAGATTTCTCTATTTTTGTACAAAATTTTTTTCTCATAATCATATACATTATTAAATTTATATCTTGTAATAAATATAATTATTTGATTAAAAAAATATAATTTATCAAAATATTAGTTATTTAAAATAGTTAACTAAGTTAGAATATAATTTTTAAGTAAAACTAAATTAAAATATTAATTTAATATTCTTTTTATAAATATTTTATTAATATTAGGCATATTCTTTTAATTAATATTTGAATAAATGGGGTTGAGTGTCATATTTAAATAAGAATGGAGTAAAATGTCATAATCAAATATTTCAAAGTTAGTTAATGTAATGTACTCTAAATTTTAAATAATTATTTTAATGAAGAGACTAAATTATAAGCAAATTTTAGGATTAGTCAAATCATGCAAAGTCAATAGTCCGAAAACTCGTTGAATTATCTTACCAAAACTAGTCGGAACCAAAGTAAGCAAATAAAATCTTTAACCCTCTCTAACTAAAATCTATAACACTGATATGGATTCTTTATTTTTGGAATCTAAAAATAGAAATTTAATGAGAGAAATAAATATAAAATTAAGAATAAGAAAAAATTAATGAAAAATAAAACTCAAAATATATTTAAATATAAAATAAAAAATTATCAAAATTAATAGATATCAGACTCAAAAAGTACTCAAGACTTTTTGCTCCTAATCTAAATAGACACTGGGGAGATATAGGCGAGCCACTCACAAATAAGAGTAATGATATATATATATATATATATATATATATAATAACTCCATACATTGATTGTACACATTTTTACATTCCCTTTTTATATTTTTCTCTCTCCTAAAATATCTCCACAAACAATTTAGTACCACGCGTGAATGATGCACCTAACATTCTATCCAGACATCTAAGTTTTGAGCCCTTCGGCTCTAAGTTTTTCCGTATACAATGTTGAAAAGAGTATGTCCCAAATCAATAAGGTTGCCATAAAGGATCTTAGTTTTGTGCACAAGGTAGATAAATCAATTGATCAAAATTTCAAAACCAGTTTGAGCATGAGAACTATAAACTGTGTCAATTGGTTATTAGAAGCAAAAGAGCAAAACTATTTACATGTGACCACCTTGAACGTGTAAATAGAATAAAATTTAGAAGAAAAATAATTTAAATTTAAGAGTTAAAAATGTGAAAGTATGTATAAAGTTTATGTATAGTTGTTTCAGGACTAAAAGCAAAAACTATAATCCAGAGCTGAAGTTATGCTTATCAAGTTAAATTCAAAACTCAAATTTCATTATGGAGTTCATACTTTCCAAATTTTCAATAATTAAACCATGCATGAAAATCAAATAATGAACTTCATATAATCTAAGACTTCTCCATAAATGCATGACATATATAGTTCTGAAGTAAAGAAATGGATACATAGGTATTAACACAATCATTGAAAATTTTGGAGTCACTATTTGCATCCTACAACATTCAATTAAAAATGAAAAACTATTCCCTTACAATAGAAAATATACAGTTTAATGATTCAAATTTGTCGACATGCGATGCGGAGCGGCAATCCCGAGGCGATAAAAAAAATAGATTTAGGTGAGGTTTTAGAAAATGATAAAAAAAAATAACGTCGCCACCGACTTAAATTGAAATGTTGAAGTCGGACAACGAATAGTATGATCTATGTTATAGAAAATGGATTCAGGGGTTGGTTACGTGTAGAAAAGGTATTAACACCTTACAACGCCCTTTCCATATCACGTTGGTGTTTGTTATTGTTAATTTCAAAAATATGCTTTGTCTATTGTCAGATAAATTTATTTTTACATGTAATTATAATTTAGGATTATTTTTAAATACATCAATGGAGTTATGCCAGTTAACTGGCTAAACTCATTATGTAATTTCCTTCATGATAGTTTCATAGCGGTCAGTTGACTGACAACTATTTTTATCCATCGTCGAGATTTTTCAAAATGCATTAATGGAACCATGCCAGTTAACTGACTAGATTCGTAACATAACATCCCTCAGGATAATTTGATAGCAGCCAGTTGACTAGCAACCCTCTATCCATTGTCGGGATCTGTCAAAAATATATTAATAGGACCATGCCAATTAACTGACTAGGTCCATAATATGATTTTCCTCAAGATAGTTTAATAACGACTAGTTAACTAACAACTATATTTATCCATTATCGAGAATTTCTTTCTAACCAAGATAATGGATCAAAATAGTTGAAAAAATTATAACTAAATAGAACGTTGTAAAGTGGTTGGAGCAAAACCACAACTATTCTTAAAAAACTCCAAATAATCAATACTTCAATACTTACTTGTAGAAAAAGTATAAGCACAGTTGTAATAGCATATAATTATTCAACAAAACAATATGTCTAATAATGGGAGAACATAAAGAAATAAGTGAAACTTGTGTTTAGAGTGCTTGAATGGCCTAACAAGGACTGGAAATATGATCTTCAAGATATGAATGAGGATAACTTTCAAAGGCAAAGTTAAACTTCTCAAAATCAGTGTGATGAGCTTGTTCAAGGGAAACTAGAAGAATCAAGGGGATTTAAATTTTTTCTCTCTAACCCCTTTCCTTACTCCTATCTTTCTCTTTTTCTCTCTTCTTCTCCTCTCCCTCTCTTCTTTTGTTTTTCCACACTTTCTCCTCTTGCTCTCTTCTTCTGTTCTTCCTCACTTTCTCCTCTTGCTCTCTAAGTGTCTTAGTTTTGTTGCGTGTCTCAAAAGAGATTGATATGGGCTATTTATAGTAGTTTAATTGTAGATTTTTCTCTTTTTTGTTTAATTTTTATTCTTAATTTTCATCTTCCTACCTAATCTTTATTAACTTTATTCATCATCTTCTTTTTTTTTTCCTCATTTTCTTCCCTTTTTTCAACCATCATCTTCACATCTTTTTTTGACTTTCATTCATTCATTTCTTCATCATCTTTACATTTTGTTTTTGACTTTTATTCATTCATTTCTTTCTCTTTTTTTTATTTTTTTATAATTTTTATTCATTCATTTCTTTCTTTTTTATTTTTTTCTAATTTTTATTTTTCATCCTTGAGCTTGTTTTGTTTTAGGCTTTTTGGTTTAGTTTTAGTTTGTTTTGGGCCTTTTGGGTAGTTCTATTTTTATTTTTTTTTTTGTATTTTTGATTTTTGATTTTGATTTTTTGATATTTTTTGATATTTTTCTTGATTTTTTCTTTTTTTATTTTTTATTTTTTTATTTTTAGGACTTGGACAAAATTAGGTGTCTACAAAATTCTTTTAAATAAAAATTTTATAAAATTTTATTTATGCAAATAAGACTACCAATTAAATAATATGGGGATGATTCAATAAATGAATACTGTAGAGCTTACTTGAAAACAATGTCTAAGTTCAAAGTTTTCTTTTTTTTTTTTTTTTCTCTCTGAATTCAAGCCTAAATTTAATGTTCAAAATGTAAAACCAAATGTTGAGACAATTTCAAAGGGCTAAAGATTAATTACATGCTTACTGACAAATCATGACAAATACATGCGGCCCTATTTTCCCATTTCTTTCAGCTTTCAGAAACAGCAAATGAGAATCTGAGACAAAAGTAGGCAGAAAAAACACGTGTAGCTTGAGAAAGCTACTCTTTCCAAACTTAATGAATGAATGGCATTATTACTTCATAGATACATTCCATATCTGACAAAAACCACAATAGACCAAAACTGCTTGAATTGTCTCACAGACAACCCTAAATTCATTTTCTCGCATACACCATGTGGTAATAAAATCCCCAAATAGGAGTAAAAAACGTGAACCCACCCACACAACTACCTAAACTTTCTTCAGACTCAATCGCGCTATTAACACTCATAATATACACATCCAACAATGTTCCCTTTCCAATCACAATTATAACTATGCATTCTCAAAACTGAAGCCATGCTGCTATAAAACACCATGCAAGAATGAATGATGGAAACCATCTTATGGAAAAGAATGGATAAAATATAACAACCAAAGCGCATTTCTGAAAAACAGCAAGACACCAACTGCTGACCCAGGTGCTATGAAGAAAGAATGCATTGTAATGCAAGCTGTTGCTGCGGCTGCAAAGATGACCAAGTAGAAGCCAGTGTAGCTGGTGGTAAAGTCTGCTGTAGCTGTCTGAGCAGATTAATCATACGGCCAGCAGTTTGTTCCGTTGCAAGATCTCTACCAGCACATAAAACCTGATTCACATTATATGAATTCCATAAATTAGAGAACATCCCATGCCAGTCCAATATGTTACCTAAAAAAATCCTATATATATGGAATCACTAGTACATGGCATTAATGGAACTAGGTGAACTACAGCACGTTAACAAAGTATGTGCCCAAGAATATTTAGTCAATAAAGGCACCAATAAAGGCCAACAACAACAACAATAAACTAAGTCTTATCTCATTAAATAGATTTGATGCATGGATTAAATAACGTTGCTATGCTTGATTAAAAACAAAATCTCCAGAGATTTTGTTTAAAAGGTCCTTTTTAATAGCTTCCCTAAGGAACATGATATTCCCACTAGTTCCACCTCTCTATGCTCAAACCTCTCCACGTGGGCTGTCGATTTTTTGGATCCCATAGTTAAGTCTACAGGACTTAGTAAATTTAATGGTTTAAATTTTGTATTATGAGAATTAAGTAGAAATGTGTTTGTAGGAACAGTGGAACTCCTCTCTAAAGTCTTTTTAGGTTTTCCTCTACCCTTTTTACTTAGACTATTCTCCATTTGATTGACTTTACTGTCTAAAGCTTCCATTCGTCTTTTTTTCACATGACCAAATCTCTTAGACGATTTGCTGTTAGTTTCGCGTTAATAAGTGCTACCCCCACTTTCTCTCGAATGCATTCATTCCTAATCTTATCCTTCTTTGTAAGTCCATATATCCACCTTAGCATTTTCATCTCTATTACTTTCATTTTCTATTCTTGGCACTTCATTGGCCAACACTCACTATCATATAACATTGCTAGTCTTATAGCAATCCACTAAAATTTTCCTTTAAATTTGATAGGCTCTTCGCAATAAAAAATTACTTGAGGCATTTTTCCATTATATCCACCCTAGTTAGATCCTATATGTAACATCCCCATCAATCTTCCCATTATTTTGTAAAATCAATTCAAGATATCTAAAAGATGACATCTCCAATTTCCACCTCCAAACTCACCTCTCACTATACATGCATTCTATATACCCGTTTTGCTCCTATATACTGAAATCCTATTAATTCCAAAGCTTTTCTCCACATATCAAGTTTAGAATTTGCTTTTTCTCTTAACTCCTTCACTAAGACTACATCATTTGAAAAAATCAATTCATTTAGGCAATGCCTCTTAGTTATGCACAATAAGTACGTCCGTAACTAAAATAGAATGATGTGGACTCAAGACTTCTATTGTTCCTTCATGAGTTGTCACACCAGTCATTGCCACATCATACATATCTTTTACAACACAAACGTATGCTATATGAACTCTCTTCTTCTCCAAAGCATTCCTTAAAAAAAAAGGGACGAAGAGTGGGGACAAAGATAAAGGAAAACATTATAGGAAAAGAAGACACAGGCCTTTCCAAAATGCAAATTAAAAAAAAAAATGACAGTCCATTCATCAATGTCATGTCTGATCCTATAGGATGTTTACAATATCAAATTACAATATCAGAGTCACTTCAAGCGCAAATAGTTTTGGATTATAGAAACAAACACTGGTCTCTCTCCCTCAATATAAACAGTGTCTCCACATACCATAAGCCACAAACAAGCTATCACAAGAAACACAAATTCATTCTCTTGAAAGAACAAATTTTCTAACTTCCAGAAATTGTTGCCAGAAGAGAACATCAATTTTTCCAAATTGTTATAAAAATGAGTCTGGATCTAATCAATATGGTAATTGTTTTCTTTCTTTCTATTCTTTAACCACTTTTTATGTTCAAATATACTTTGTTTTGGGTTCTCATCTCCTAATGAAAAAATGAAATGAATACAGTAAACGAAGCTAGAAATGTGTGGTATGTGTTTAGGGCTTTAAAACAGATCTTTTAAGGATGTAGAGCTGCATGAAATAATCAAAAGGAAATATTTTATTATTCAATTTCTAGACAGTATGAGGCCTTCACTTTATATCCTATTGCTTGGGGAAGGCCTTCACAATGGTCAATGAGGCACATAACTAGTCAAGGATAGAGAAAAAGTAGTGCAAGTTGTGCAACACGAAGAAGCCATGCTGGATGGATGCCTGCCAAAGAGAGTGACAGCAGGTAAGTTTTACTTCAAGAGAGTCAACCCAATCTCTCCTCTCATGCATAAATAGCACATGCCCTCTCATAAGTCGCCCATGCAGCTCATGAAAACACATCAGAACAGTCTCTGAAATGTTCTGAGTCACAAATGGTGTCAGGCTAACTACCTCATTGATGTTTCATGCTCATTATTTACTCTGCCAGAAGATCCCTACTTATGTAAAGCTTCACTAATTTTTAAGGAACATGACCTGAGAACCCCACAAACAGCAATCTTTCTCTGCAAGGTTTCTTCCTCACCTCATCCATCAGAGATTCCTGCCTGTCTCAGTCATGGTATTGCTCAAGAGAGGGCCCCATTTGACCCGAAAAACACCTATAAGCCATTTTGTTTGCACTTTTATGCCCGATGATGTAACAGTGGACTTCAATCAGTTCAATCCCAAGCTCCTCACCAACAGTTGGCTAGGAAAAATGGGGTTACCTTTGCCTTCAATGTATTTGAAGTGCACTAGATCCTATAATTATATGGAAATGAATTTAAAGGAACCTAACTGTAAATGTATTACATAAGCATGATTAGATTAACAAGTACCAAGAAGTAAACTATTCTTCCAAATAACCTCTTTTTCATCTTCCTTCACTATGAAAACTATTTGTTCAGCAGTAATCAATTATAAATTCATAAGTTTCTATATATGTCTCCCAAATGTTTCATCATTTTTTATGGTCTCCACACTTCTTAAGAATTATATTTTTTACTAATCTGATCAAAAGCAAAAACTGGACACGACATTTTGGTCCTGTTTAGGGAGAAAAAAATATAAGCAGCTTAGCATTAGAAAGTACTAAATTCATGACATACTAACCTCAGCAAACACTGAAACAATTTTTGAAAGGTAGTGATTGTTTGGACCCAAAAGCTCTGTGTCAGAACTAAAGAAAAAATATATAGGAGCACAATCAATATAATTGACAAAAGAAAATCAGGTGCACATCAGAAAACTGGATAAGAAAATTTGAGCTCCTAACGTCTCCACCATTGAACAAAGTTGATCATGAACAACTTTAGCCTCAATCAAATCACCTTTTATTGGTAGACAGTTCAACCATGCAGGAACCACCTTCCAACACAACAGGGAGATTTAGACATAGAGTTAGGTGACCAAAAGTTGACTAAAATGCAACTTGAAAATACTTTCAAGTACATGACAAACGAAAAATAATAAAACAATGCTAGACTTGATTTAAATGCATAACAATAAAGCTACTCAAATTGGGAAAAGATGTAAAGACCTGAGCAGAATCAATACTGTTGCGATGAAATTGGCAAATTTTTCCCAGAGCAGAAACAGCATTGTCATAAGCCATTGCATTGTCCTCTTGCAAAGCCTGAGGATACTGGTTCACAGCATTTAACCTCAATAGAGCCTCTGTGGTAAGCCATTTAAATCCGTTAATCTCAATCATATATTTGCCAAATCCATTACAATATTAAGAAGCCACACCCATACCTCCAACCAGAGGTTTGAACACAGATCCACCATACTCTGCACAAACACCAAGGCCATATACAGCAGCCTACAGAAAGAACAAGTAAAATCCAAAACCATCAAAATCAGACAGCTCAGAAAATAATACTGGCATTGCAACAAACAGAACACGTTTATTGCTGACCTGTCTAACATCAGGATTGTCATCATTACATGCCTCCAACAGGAATGGAAGATATGTATCATAATACCTGACCAGTAAGCATAAAGAACAACGAAATCAATAATGCATGTGCTTGAGAATTATCACTGATTACTTACAGGAAATCTAGCACCCAAAAAAAAAAAAGAGCTTACTTCAGAGCTGCTTCGCAACACTGTTCTGCAACATCATCAAAGATGCAAATTGCAATTCTTCTCTCTTCAGGAGTCTTATCCCTTCCCTATATCCAAAACATAAAAGTGTATCAGTAAAATTCTTCACATAAGCTGAAGACACAAGGTGGAGGGGGAAAAGAGGGCAAAGACAGCACAATAGGCACAAAACATGTAAAATATCTGCTAATCACAAGAGATTGCAACACAAATCAAATTGCAGAACTAACATTACAATTTCTGTTTTCATTGCACATTTGATTCAACAGACAGGTATATATATATTAGCAGGCTATGATGACACACAAGACAATGAATGAGTGAGATCAAAGATAACTAAGTGTATAAATAAGAATAATAATTCTAACATAAGTTTATAAAAAATGCACTTCAATTACATTCCCATTTGGATAGGCCCTTTTTTCTTTTTTCTTATCCTTTTTTGTTCTTTTTTTTTGCATGAAAGTGCTTTTCTTTTCTTCTTTCAAGTTAAAGCACTTAATAGAAAAAACCTATTTTTAACCTTCTCTAAAAGCTCAAAATTTTAAATTGTATGAAAATTTCATTCTATTAAAATCACTTTTATGGATTTTCGAAAAACCAACTCAAATGGGCACTAACTCCACAATCCACACAAGGTTTATATAAGCTTCCTTATGATTAGGCACATAATTGCCACTTTAATAACATTCACAACATAAGATTTTGAAAATTATGTTTCACAAAAAAATTTTATGTGCTCTAAACTGAATATTCCACAACCTCGATCTTTAAAAATATAATTTAAAAACTAGATATTCATGCAAAATCCCCTATTATTATCACCTATATAAATTCCCTTTAAAAACGCAGATAACAGCAAATTACAAAGAAAATTAGACCCATCTCTAAGAACACTATAATAGCACACATGCTCATAGTTGTTAATTATGAATTGCACACTTATTGCGCTTGGAGTCATTATAACATTACACATTGCATTGCACATTGCAATTTGAACAATTGCGTAATTATATAACACATATAAAAATACATTTTATATATGTAATATAACACCAAATAACAAAATATATAAAAAAAAAAACCTTGAAAAAAATATGACAACTAAGCAACTTCATACCAAAAGCATAAATCTATCAATAGTCCAACTGTCTAAGGCTAAAGCTTGCAAGCATCACATAAAAACACAAAGCATAAGAACTTTAAAACTCATCCTCATCATCAAAAGTATCATTCTCATCACAAAAATGGAGCATCACAACATTAAAATGTAAAGTATATGCCCAAATTAGACTTGAAACACACCCATCAAATGTCATATTAAGAGAAACAATAGCAGGCATGTTTTGTTTATGTTGTATACGCCCAAACTAGAAGCATCACATAAAAACACAGCATTAGAAGTTTAAAATTCATCCTTATCATCAAAAGTATCATTCTCATCACAAAAATGGAGCATCACAACATTAAAATGTAAAGTATATGCCCAAATTAGACTTTGAAACACACCCATCAAATGTCATATTTAGAGAAACAATAGCAGGCATGTTTTGTCTATGTTGGATTCACTGAAATAAAAGCAAAACATATTTGGAGAAACACAACCATTGAGAGGCTATATGCTCTCCTCACCAAATCCTATGATTTTCCCTATCCCAACCCATACAAAGGACACTTTTGTTGGTGATTGCTATATTATTTGTATGTATGACTTATGGGTATTATTGTAATTTCTCTACAAGGGGCATTAGTGTATTTTTCGTTTGTATGTGAGGGTATTTTGGTCATTCTAACTGGCTGATTTATGGCTGGTTTCTGGCCTTCGGAACTCTACAGAAAAAAGAAACATGAATTAAATTTTTCTGATTTTTCTCTCCCGCGCCCTCCGCTCCATTGTCTTCCTCAGCCTCTTCTGTGTGTTTCAACTTGGTATCAGAGCAGCAGGAGGCATACTACGAACCAGACGCTGGAATGGAAGCTTGCGGATCAGAAGCTTCGTGCTCTTCTGGTACTTCCTAATCTCTCTCAACACGACGGTTCCAGGCCTAAATCGGTGAGGCTTCTTGACACCACCAGTGGCTGGAGCGGGCTTCCGAGCAGCCTTGGTAGCGAGCTGCTTGCGAGGAGCCTTACGCTGGTATCTGACCGCTTCTCTTCCATTCATCCATTTCTCGGGGTGGTAGCTAAACGCAAAGCCAAGACCCAGACCCAGAAGAAAAGAGAAAACGGAGATACGCCAGAAAGGTGAGGAAAAGGTCTCTGTTTCGTGCTGATTAGCGCTTTGATGTGGAGTTGATGAGAGATTAGACCAGAAAGATCAGTCAGTTCTGGGGATAATGGAACCATTCCCTCAGCCAGTGATTAGCTACTGATTTTAGTCCAGTATTCTTTCATATTTTTGTCTGTTTGTCTTGCTTTGTGATTTGCCACCAAGTGTTAAACTTCTGTTATTTAGAAATGTCTGAAATCAGCAGTGGAGCTGGAGGTGGTTCAACCTCAGGTGGTACATTGAGTAAGTTAGGGACCTTAAATGATAATCTCACCCTCCAAATGTGTCCTAAGAAGCTGGATGGTTCTAATTTTCTGGTGTGGTCAAGGGCATGTACCCTTTCCTTGAAGGCCAGAGGTCTGTTTGGATATGTGAATGGCAAAAGGAAGAAACCAACAGAGATAGACCCCACATTTGATCAATGGGACTCAAACAATAGTTTGGTCATGTCTTGGTTACTGAATTCTATAGAGTATGAGATAGCCAAGTCTTATATCTTCCTTGATACAGCTGCTAAGGTGTGGAATGCAGTATGTGAAGCCTATGCCAAGGTTGGCCATGATGCACTGGTGTATGAACTGAGAAAGAAGGTTTATGAAACCAAGCAAGGGGAAAAGTCTGTATCCCAATACTACAATGAAGTGAACAGCCTTTGGCAGGAGTTAGACTATTATCAGAACTTTCAAGCTGAATGCATAGCAGATGCTATCAAATTTCAGCAACTAAGAGACAAAGAACGGGTGTATAACTTCCTAGCTGGCTTGAATGTGGAGTATGATCAGACTAGAGCCCAAGTGCTTGGAAAAGAGCCATTTCCAACCTAGAAACAGTCTTATGCTTTTACTCAGCAGGAAGAAAGTAGGAGGCGCTCTATGCTTTTTCCTACCTTGAGTGACCGATCCGCCTTGGTGGCAAACCCTCCACAAAGGCCTCTTAACTCATCAGACAAGGACACATTGAAGTGTGATTTTTGTGGAAAAACAAGTCACACGAGAGAACAATGTTGGAAGTTCCATGGAAAACCCACTAAGGGTCGAGGTGGTAAGAAGACAAGCTCACCTAGACCTCAAGCCCATCTGTCAGAAGCAGCAGTTCCAGCCTCTACTGAACCTAGCTCTTGCAGTGAAAAACTCTCCATGGAGGAAGTTCAGATGCTTAAGAGATTGATGGCTAAACTTGAAACACCACAGTCCTCTAAGGTGGAAACTTCTTCTAGTTCGAATTTTGCTCAGTCAGGTATACCAATATTAGCTTTCAATGCTGTCCCTAGTCCTAAGAACAATAATTGGATCATTGATTCAGGAGCATCTGATCATATGACTGGTACCTTGAATTCTTTTTCATCCTATACACCATGTGATGGTCAAAATATGATTCGTGTAGCAGATGGTACCTTTTCTAAAATAATGGGGAAGGGCTCCATATCTTGTACACAATTATTAAATCTATCCTCAATCTTGCATGTCCCACGATTCTCAAATAATCTTCTTTCAATTAGTGCTATCACTAGAGACTTGAATTGTAAAGTCACCTTCTTTCCTTTGCACTGTGTTTTTCAGGAGCTGGAGACGGAGAAGGTGATTGGCTATGGTAGAGTGAAAGATGGCCTCTATTTTTTGGAAGACAGTCTTGAAACTTCATGCAATTCAGTGTCCCAAGGGAGCTTGAATGGGTCAATTGCATCACAGTTGCATAAATGGCATAGACGTCTGGGCCATCCTTCTTTTGTAGTTTTGAAGAGATTATTCCCAAACTTATATTGTAAATGTGATGAGAAAGATCTTTTTTGTAATGAGTGTGAATTTGCCAAACACACTAGAAACTCCTATCCAAGCATTGATAATAAAAGTTCGGCTCCTTTTGTGACAATTCACTCTGATGTTTGGGGCCCTAGTCGCACAACTTCCTTACCTGGCTATAGATGGTTTATTACTTTCATTGATTGCTTTAGTCGTACTACCTGGGTTTACATGATGCATTTAAAAAGTGAAGTCTTCTTATGTTTTAAGAAATTTCATGCAATGATCTCCAATCAGTTTAATGCTAAGGTAAAGGTTCTCAGAAGTGATAATGGGTTGGAATATATGAGCAATGAGTTTCAACAGTACTTAGAGTCTTGTGGAATCATCCATCATACTAGCTATGTGAACACTCCTGCCCAAAATGGAGTAGCTGAACGTAAAAATAGACACTTGTTAGAAGTGGCTCGATCTCTCCTATTTACAATGAAAGTACCCAAAATGTTTTGGGCAGATGTAGTGCTATCTGCTGCATACCTCATCAATAGAATGCCATTGAGAACACTTGACTTTAAGTCCCCTTTAGAGATTCTCACGGGGTTCTCCTCTTACCTGGTTCCACCTAAAATATTTGGGTGTGTATGTTTTGTACATGATCATAGAGTAAATGCGGGGAAATTAGACCCTAGAGCCCTTAAATGTGTTTTTATTGGGTATTCTCCCACTCAAAAGGGTTACAAGTGTTACCACCCTCCAACAGGGAAAGTTTTAGTAAGTATGGATGTCACATTCCAGGAAGATGAAGCCTACTTCTCTCCTGAATCCACACTTAATCATGAGGAGACTCAAGAGGGTAATGAAAAATTCTCTGTTGCAACCTATAGTCCTATGCCTTATCAAAGTCAGGGGGAGATAGACAATACCCCAGAACAATTACATCTTGAGGAACATGAAGAGGAGGTCAGTGAACTAAGGAAGCAGAAGGAACCAGAAATCTTGACTTATTCTCGAAGGAAGAAAAGGCAAGTGGATGCTGTTCAACCAACTCTACCTAGCCAAGAACCCACTCCTGATTCAGTTCCCTCACAACTTGACTCATCAATTGTTTGTAAGTCCCCTCTTCACTCTTCTACTCTAATTGTTGATAATGATGATCGTCCCATTGCTCTTAGGAAAGGAATTAGAAAATGTACTCAACATCCCATTTCTAACTTTGTCTCATATGATGCATTATCCTTCCTATAGAGCATTTATCTCTTCTGTAGCTTATGTGACTACTCCTCAGAACTAGAGGGAGGCCATGGATGACCCAAAGTGGAAGGAAGCTATGATAGAGGAAATGAAAGCTCTAAGGAAAAATGACACTTGGGAACTCACTCAACTTCCAATGGGAAAGAGACCTGTGGGTTGCAAATGGGTGTACTCTGTTAAATACAGGGCTGATGGATCAATTGAAAGATACAAAGCAAGGCTAGTAGCTAAGGGATTCACACAAATCTATGGGATAGATTATCAAGAAACATTTGCTCCTGTTGCAAAGATGAACTCCATTCGAGTTATTCTCTCTTGTGCAGCCAATTTTGGATGGGAATTACAGCAATTGGATGTAAAAAATGCTTTTCTCCATGGGGACCTAGAAGAAGAAGTATTTATGGATATTCTTCCTGGGTTTGCAAGTGATAAGACCACAGGGAAGGTAAGTTAAAGAAAGCTCTATATGGTTTGAAGCAGTCACCACAGGCATGGTTTGGCAGACTTAGCAAGACAATTGTTAGTCTTGAGTACAAACAAAGCAATGCAGACCATACATTGTTTTGTAAGAAACGTGATGGAAATATTACTGCCATAACTGTGTATGTAGATGACATTATTGTGGCTGGGAATGATGTGAAGGAAATTAATTGGCTCAAGTCTCAGCTGGCCAAAGAATTTGAAATCAAAGACTTAGGGAATTTGCATTACTTCCTTGGAATTGAGGTTGCAAAGTCAAGTAGAGGTATCTTCATTTGTCAGAGGAAGTATGTCTTGGACCTGCTCCAAGAAACTGGAATGTTAGGATGTAAACCAGCAGATTTTCCCATTGTAGAGAATCATCACTTGAAGGTCGGTGATGAAGAGGTAGTAGAACTTGGCAGGTATCAAAGGCTGGTTTGGCAAACTGATTTATCTCTCCCATACTAGACCAGATATAGCCTATGCTGTAAGCACTGTTAGCAAATTTATGCATGATCCTCGCACCACTCATCTTGATGCAGTGCTTTGTATTTTGCGGTACCTAAAATCTGTCCCTGGAAGAGGGTTGCTGTTCTCAAGATACGGACATTCTAGAATAGAAGCCTATGCAGATGCTGATTGGGCAGTGTCAATTGACGATAAGAGGTCAACCTCAGGCTATTGCACGTTTGTTGGTGGGAATCTTGTCACTTGGAGAAGCAAGAAGCAATCAGTTGTGGCTAGATCAAGTGTTGAGGCGGAATACAGGGCTATGGCTCATGGTGTGTGTGAAAGTTTGTGGCTTCAGAGATTGGCTCAAGAACTTGGAGTTGATGATGAAGGACCTCTCAATCTCTATTGTGATAATAAGGCAGCCATCAATATTGCACACAATCCGGTTCAACATGACAGAACAAAACACATAGAGATTAATAGACACTTTATTAAAGAAAAACTATCTGAAGGGATCCTAAAACTCGCCTTTGTGAAGTCTGAAGACCAGCTAGCGGACATTTTTACTAAGGGACTTTCAAGCAGAATTTTCCATCCAATCACATGCAAGATGGGCATGAGAGACATCTATGCTCCATCTTGAGGGGGAGTGTTGGTGATTGCTATATTATTTGTATGTATGACTTATGGGTATTATTGTAATTTCTCTACTAGGGGCATTAGTGTATTTTTCGTTTGTATGTGAGGGTATTTTGGTCATTCTAACTGGCTGATTTATGGCTGGTTTCTGGCCTTCAGAACTGTACAGAAAAAAGAAACATGAATTAAATTTTTCTGATTTTTCTCTCCCGCGCCGTCGGCTCCATCGTCTTCCTCAGCCTCTTCTATGTGTTTCAACTACTTTTTTTTTTACTGTTGTCCTTATTGTGCAAATTGCAATGGCAATTTGCTCAAAATTGCGCACCATTACGCATACAACTTTGCATAATTTGGATCTCGCAACACAATTGCAATTTTATTGTGCATAGGCCCATTGCGCATCGCAATGCACAATTGCGATCGCAATTGCGCGCACTTGACAACTATGCACATGCTAATTGAATGGAAGGCAACTGTTAACAAGAAAAAGCATTTCTACCCTACTCACAGATTATTTCAATGTATTGCTTTTACAACAGTGTTACTGTGCAGCATCTAGACCAGAACTATAAAGCAAGCAAAAATTTATTTAAAAACTAAGGACAAAATTAATATTTAAGGTTGATCAATCAATTGGCTTCTATGATGATATCTAATCAGAATAGGCATGCAAACCAATACATTGGGTCCCCCACCTACAAGTACAGTAGTACCTTAGTGACACTGCAGCTTTAAAATCTGTTTGAATAGTGTACATTTTAGTATAGTAACTTTTCTTATTATGGATTGTACTACAGTTGTACTACTTTACTACATTTACACTACAAAGCCCATTGCTCATAACTACCTGTATATATATATATATATAAACTTAGTTTTATGGGATCAACATCACTCACGAACATCTCCCTCCAAGTCTTTCTCTCACTTTATTCTCTTTTCACACAAACAGCACAAAGAACAAGAGACAAGGCCAAAGGGGGCATTGATCAAAGTAAGGAATTAAACACCAGTAGAAGTTAATTATGTATTGTTAGTATCTTCCTAGAAATACATACCCACATAGGCATTAGATATGATGACAATTCATCAAAGAAAGGCAAGAAGGAAGCCTCGAAGGTTTTGATCAGAGTTCCCAAAATTTCGCCCACCTGGGACAACACATAGATATTTTATAAGAATGACCACTAAACTGATCTCCATAAACTTTTAAAACAGATAAGAGAATGCTATATATGCTCCTTTTTAGGTGACAGCAAACATACTAACTTGGTCAAAAACTTCTTCCTCTTGTTCGTTTTCCTCTTTAATCAATTCCCCCTCTTCAGCATCAAAATCTTGAGCTCTAGCCCTTTCTGCTGTCTCTCTTTTTCTACTTGAACTAGCTGTGATCACCTGCTTTATCTCATCAACAATGGATCTGACCTGGCTTTCATCTAAAAGCATCCCAGAAATCTGAAAGAAAGTTTACAACACATCCCACATATATTTACACAATGTATATCAAGTAAATACAAGAGAAAGGGGAAGAAGAAAGGTAGACACATTACAAAAGAACAAGGAGTTAGTCAGCACCTAAAAGTCTAACAGACACATAACCACTCATGCAAGATACAGATTAAAAAAGGTATGCAATTAATTAATCGAGAAAGAGAGAAATATGGATAGGGGGGAAAAGAAGACATGGAAACTAAATAGGAAACCCAGGAGAAAGCATGTGATTCCTACTCTCCAATATAACGAGAGAAACAGTTGAAAAAGCACATAAAGGGTACACAAAATGAAGTAAACAGCTAACACTAACTACACTGAAAGCACTGCGAATTCTAGCATGACAGTTATTCCATATAGATATGTCAAATCTAAGGGACAAAAAATCAACTTTAAAGTAAAATTTATTTGACCATTGAGGATGGAAACTAGCATAGCTAGCATCAATTTCAACAAAAACCATTAGTAGAGAGACTTTAACGATTTTCTTTTGTAACTAAAAATTTTACTATAAAACTCTGTACTTTGAGAATGCTATAACCAGTGAAGTGTGAGGATGCCACCAGTGATACTTTCACTAGCACAAGGCTAAATAAGAGAAAAAATTTGAAGCCACCTTGGATCTCTTTTGTTGGCTGAACTAACAATCTGGTTCTTGAAATGTGTAGCCCAAATGGAGTTAGCACCTAGAAGAATTTCATTGTACAAGCTAACAAGCTTGACAGATATATTGATCTAGCACTTGATCTAATGCATTATCTGATGTGTTGGACCATTAAATGTACATTTTCTGTAACAGCTGTTGAGGCAGCAAAGTTTAAAAATGGAATGCTAGCCACAAATCCCTAACCCTTAATGACTTTTTGACTAACCTACTTAGTTGGTCCCTGAAAAGTATAGCTCAAAAAGAGTTAGTCCTAAGAAAAAATTTAAAAGCATGAATTAAGCTCTAGTTGTTTGAAAACTCAATACGAACGAATCCTTGTGCCTCTTTAAATTGCCAGGATCTGATGAAATTCTTCCAAAATCAAAATTTACTATATATCCTAGAGACCAAATATTTAGTCTAGTCTTATTCTTATTATGTGGCTCAATATGAATGTCGAATCAACTCCAAATCATAACCTACTTGTTTTATGCTGTATCACATAAAAGGTTAAGGTAATTTTAAGGTCATAAATTCCAAGAAAATTGTGTTGCAAGGTATAATAAAACTTTGTCTAATGCAGGACGGAACTTGTATAATATATGCACAACCACAGCAAAAAAATATGTAATTCCCTTATTTCATGACCAAACTGACCTGTAAGCATTCGTTTAATGAATCCAACAAACTTGCACAAATCTCTGTATCTGGTTCCTGGAGGGAAATTGAAGTGGAAGAACCTTAGTACTAGAACTGCAATCTCTGGAAACAATGCCTATCAGGCAAGTGTGCCAAAATATCATTGAGATTGAGCTTCACTCTGAAACTTGTGCATGGGCCCAAAATTTGGTTTAAGAAGTGCATGCCACACAAAAAACTGGCTCTGCTTATAAGAATATTAAGAACTTTATATAATTTTCATAAATTTTCAGATCAAGATATATTATTATTCGTACATAGAGGGGAAAAAAATCTAATACAGGCCAAGGTTTGGCCAGAGGACCATGAAGTGAATACTCAAAAGCCCTGACTAGTTCCTGCTAGTGAAAAAAGATTCATCCAACACCTGCCATCAAGTAAATATTCCATATTAACACAACTTAAAATGGATGACTTTGACTGATAATTACCTTATGTAAAGCTTCCACCAGAGCTGGGATAACACTGTCAGTCAGAAACTTTAAATGGGATACATCCAGACCTTGAGATTGCCCTTTCTCGATAGCCAGCTTTGCAGAACGTAAAAGCTCCGGCATTGCTAAAAACATGTAAGAGATGTTGATCATCAGGATGATCTAGGTAACATCGTAATTAATTTATATGACGCAGAAGCAAATGGCTACAAAGAAATAGCACAAGAATAATTATTCTTGTACCTGAAACCCTGCTTTTCTAACCTCCTCATGGAAATAAAACTTAAGGAGTGGAACTAAAGTTCCTGCAACCTACATAAAATACAAAAAATTTATTAGAAAAAAAGTTAGATAACAGTTTGGCAAGAAATCAATATGGAAAGAGATTTTCTAGCACTCTTAAGTCTAACCTGATCAATCCAAGGAAAGAATCCTTCCTTCAGCTCATCAGCATAGCAACAAAGCATGTTACAAGCTGTAGCTTTTTCCTCCAGGACACTAGTCTTGATTCCAATTCTTTTATCCCCTAAAGTGATGGTCTCCATACTATTAACAACAAAAATTAGTTGGACACATACTGGCTAAAGGTGAAAATGTAACCCTAAAGCCAAAACTATTAGAAAACTTACAAGGCCAGAATGACACTTTAACCAAAATAACAAGTGCAGGGTAAGAAATACATTATGCAATGATAATAAAATGTATAAAGTTTAAGAGGACGGAAGATCAAACCTTTCATCATCAGAATCCTCAATATCATTGTCAGAATCTGCAGATGTGATAATTATGTCAGGCTTAAGTGAAGCAGAATGAAGCAGTGGGGGCATGACAAACTCCATATAAGGAAGGAATTCTTGGCCTAGACACTTGCAGAGTCTAGCCCATGCCTACAACAAATTAGAACAATTATAACTGAGAAAAATCCAAGGGATATATAATATATATGCTACTACACAATAAAAGGCATACCTGCAGCATGTAACTTGTTGTTGGATCGTCTGTCTCCATTTGAGATACTTGCAAGGGCAAAAGCACCTCCATAACCTGGTAAGCAACAGCATATGTAAAATTAGATCATGCCTTGTAACAAAAAATTACACCAGATGTATAGATTATTTGAAATCAAAAGCCACCAGCACATAATAACCAATAACAATGATATAAAGAGATTAATTTTATTTTGCAGATAAAAAATGTCCTATTTATACAGAAAAGACCATGGGATCATTTTTAGGAACAGTGAATAAAATAGCAATTTTCGCATTTTGGCAGTGTTATTGCCAAGTTTAAGAGCAAAAGCACTCTGTGGTAATCATAACAGTGTTTGGCCAGAACCAAACCCGATAACCTGCTTTTTCATTAATAATGAATAGTGACTCTTGGGACGACAGAAACTTTACATCAAGGCCAAACAGGCACTAACTTGCTATTTTAACACACAAGACCAACTGGTTTTCTGATTAATGGCAAAGCAAAATTTAAAATTATCCATGACCCACAAAGTTGCAGAAATCAATCTCTAAAAAATGCACAAAAATTAAAAGTAAAGAAACAATCATAACCACCTACCTGCTTGGCATCATCCCTGAACTTATCCTTCCCAACAGCCATTCCAACAAGACTAATACACTCCATAGACTTGGCACGTAGCATGCAGTTAGACTTATCAGTAGCATTTACCAATATAGCCTTCAGATATGGGATGACTGCATCATAATATTTTTGGAAGTGTTCCTGAAGATGCCAATGGTTATATTTCCATCATATGCAAGAACAGGAAAAAAAAAAATCCCCGAAGATGCCAGTGGTTATAATTGAGTCCTATGCAAGAACAAAAAAAATAAAAACTGCTGACAAAAGCAGATTACACAAAATACCTGAGATGAATCAGCAACTGATGCCAAAGCAGTTAAGGCACCCTCTTGCACCATCTGCCTCCCATTCTGCGACACATTTGAAACATTCAAATTAAGAAGAACTAAAAAAATCTTGTGATAGTTCAGGAAAATATTAATATTCAGCATTAGTCTTCAGAAACAATATTTTTGTTATCATACCTGAAGAAGTACAAGCAGTTTGCTAACTATTCCATCCAAGTATGGTGTTAAAAGATCAGGAGTGCAGTTCTCATTGAAGTTTAGCACTGCTGAAGCAGCATGTGCCTGTGTAGATAACATTATGAGAATATGCTTACTAGAAAAATAAGAATAAGATGACTTCAGAAATGGTACTCTGATAAGCAGATTGATTGAAAAGAACAAGAGAAACATAAAAGCAACCACATAAAGGGGAAAAAAAAAAGCACAAATCCTCAATTGATGAAAAGAACACTGCTGTCACCAATCTCTTCCCTCTTCAGTTAAATCATGAAAGTGCAATTTAACAATACAAAAATCTAATAGTTCCCCAACAAACTGCAATATATTCAAACTGAAGCAACCAAGGTACTCTTCCCAAAGTCCAAGCCTCAAGTAGAAGCTAACTGCTCCCTGTTATAATGTACAACCAGAATTCCAGATTGCAAAGCAACCCAGCTGTCTAAGTGATCGTTCATATTTGTCTGAGCTTGTACTGTAATTATCGCAAGCTTTCTAACTAATCATTGTCTACTCACTGATGATAGACAACACCAAAGATCATTGGCAAAATCACACTAGACTTTCAATAATACATTCAATCACAATGTGCAAAATTCATACTTGAAATATATACTTCAATGGCAGCAGCTAAACTGTACACGACGATTCTGAAAATCATCCATGGAAGCAGCCAGTGCTGGCAACACCCTTTGATGGTATTGAACTTGTAAATCTGGACCCAAATCAGTAGACAACTGCCCAATTGCATTGATAGCTGCCCATCTCACACGACGGTGTTGATATTGAAAGGAGTTCAATACCATTGCCACCACTTGCTCCAAATTTTTTATCATAACCTGCAGCATTTGAAGGAGAGAGTAAAATCACAAAAAAAAAAAAAGAAAAAAAATCCTTACAAACTTGAAAAATTACAAGGTATAAAAAGGTAAGCTAACAAACTTCTACAGCAAGATATATTCGTTTATAAAAATCTACCAGACACAAGCAAAATTCAGGAAAAGAAAAGAAGGGCTGGTGGGGGAAAGACTAAGTGAAAATAATAAAAATGACGGTTACAGCTATCGACAAGTAAAGGGAAGAAATAACAATAGCAGCTAAAGGGCATAGTAAAGGTATCCAATAAACTATTCCATGAGGAATGGGGGAATTTTCATTACCTTTGAGCAACCCTCCGCTATTTGGGCAAGCGCAATCAATGCAGCATGGCGTTTTTGCCACTCGGGAGCAGCCAAATAAGCAGGCAATTGCTCAGATGCAACGGGAACAATGGTATTTCCACCCAAACAAATCGACAGCCTATCCAAGCACTCTTGCCCTACGCTGTAGTTGCTTGTTTCACCTGCATCCTCATCTTCAGTCTCAGCACCATGCCAAGCTAGATCATTCTCAATATCCAAAAGCATCTTCATCAATATAGCAAACAATCTGCTAATGAACTGCGGCAACTTCCTCATCATTCCTGGTGCCCGCTCCCTGGCCTCTGCAAGTGTGATGACGAACTCAATAGCTAAATGCCTGGTCCCTTCCTCCAATGACTCTGCCTCTGCTATCTGTAACATGGCTCCCACCACATCAACCAACTGCCTCCTCAAGAACCTAGGCTCAGTTCCAGCCAATTCAATCAGTAATTCGAGTGCTTCCTGCGCGGTAGCCTCCTGCCCACTATTCAATGCTTCGGTCAACGTGCGCATCATCGCCGGTAGCAAATCCTGAAACCTATCGCGATCAGCAGAAGTTGATAAACACTGTATAAAATTGATCACCGCATTCAAAGCAGCAATCCTGACGTCAGAATTTGCTGTTGAATATGTCAAACACCGCAAGAGCACGGCATGTAGTTGCTTGGTATGAGGAGTAAGAGAGTCACCGATATACTGCGATAGCTGAGCAAATATCAAAAACGCATACTCCTGTAGTTTGGATGAATCAGACGAGAGGCATTAAAACATAAAAGGCAACAATTCGGGCCACCCATTATTAGGAAGAATCCCAGAAGCAAGCTCGGAAATGGTATCGCATAATTTCTTTGAAATGGACTTGGTTTGCTCGCTGTGAATACAGGAAAGCAGAATGGATTTAAGGGAAGATTGAGTCCCGGTGTTAAGACGAGGCCAAAGGTAAGTGTCATCGCGAGTAAGCTGCTTCCTGAGGAGGATTGCAGACATGGCACGAGCCTCAAGGTGTTGTGAGAACTGTAGAAGTTAAGCCAGTTTCAGAGAAAGAGAGTCAGGATCGTTCTGCTTGCAGAGGTTGAAGAGAAGCTCAGCTTGTGAACGTTGTTCGTTGGAAGAGGACATGAGGTGAGAAATCAGGGTTTCGAAGGGTCCAAGATCGGGACCGAGAAACGCAGCAAGCTGGGCTTGCTGGAACTGAGTCGACTCGGGATTCATGGCGGCTGAGTTGGCGAGCGAGTTGGGGTTGATGAATGATGAGCGCCTTCCTCTCCCTGTGTCTAAGCCAACCTGGCCCCGCGTCTCCCTTTTCCTCTCTCTCTCTTCCCCTTTCCCTCCCTTTGGAGGCAGGTTTAATGAGTAATGCTATTTCTACGTCATTTTTTTGCTACGTTCGCTACATCGTTAATATAGCAATGAAAAGCGAGAAATAGAGCAATGCCAAATTGAAAAAATTTAAGCGCAACGAAAGCAAAAATAAAACACCCAACCTCTCTCACTAGCTCCCGCTCTCTGCTCTCGCTCTTCCGTTCTTCAGCTCTCGGTCGCCGGCGTCCTTTGTTGCTCATTTTCCCTCGCACATCATTAGCTCAGCTTTCCCAGCTCTTTCGTCACCATCGCTGTCTAGTCAATCCTCCTCCTGTGAACTATTTCGTGGGGTGAAAAAAATTTTTAAAAAAATGAACAGAACGCAGCTCGAAAAAAAAGGAAAAACGACTCTTGTTCATTTTCATTTCAAACCTCATCCTATAGTTTCTCTCTCCCTGGGGGTTTCTGTGGCTCGCTTCTCACTAACATTTCTGTTTGTATACTATTTAATCAGGTTAGAGGTTGTGCTTTTGTTCATAGTAACCTTGCATATGGCTATAATGAAGGTGGAAGCCTCTCATACATTCTTTTCATACGTAAAATGTACCCACCATTCTGTCTTCTCTTTTTCTATCATCATTTGTTTTCTATCCATGCACAAAATGTTAAAGTGTAACACGGCCATAGCTAAAGTGTAACCTCGCCACTGCTAAAGTGTAACGTGCCACACAAAAGTGTAACTAACCATAGCTAAAGTGTAACTTTTAATGGAACGTTTATTTTGCCTAAAAAAATAGTATGATGCACTAGATAAGGTTTTTCCTTCAAATAAAACATTTACTGTGCATAAGAAAGTAATTTTGATCAATTAAATCCGAATTGAATCATGAAATTTCTTATACGGAACATCGCCGTAGCTAAAGTGTAACCTCGCCATTGCTAAAGTGTAACATGCCATTGCTAAAGTGTAACTACCCATAGCTAAAGTGTAACTTTTAATGGAACGTTTACTTTACCTAAGAAAATAGTATGATGCACTAGATAAGGTTTTTCCTTCAAATAGAATATTTATTATGCATAAGGAAGTAGTTTTGATCAATTAAATCAGAATTGAAACATGAAATTTCTTATGCGGAATATGGCCGTAGCTAAAGTGTAACCTTGCCATTGCTAAAGTGTAACTACCCATAGCTAAAGTGTAACTTTTAATGAAACGTTTACTTTGCCTGAGAAAATAGTATGATGCACTAGATAAGATTTTTCCTTCAAATAGAACATTTATTATGCATAAGAAAGTAGTTTTAATCAATTAAATCCAAATTGAATCATGAAATTTCTTATGCAGAACATGGCCGTAGTTAAAGTGTAACCTCGCCATTGCTAAAGTGTAACGTGCCATTGCTAACGTGTAACTACCTATAGTTAAAGTGTAACTTTTAATAGAACGTTTACTTGACCTAAGAAAATAGTATGATGCACTAGATAAGGTTTTTCCTTCAAATAGAACATTTATTATGCATAAGGAAGTAGTTTTGATCAATTAAATCCGAATTGAATCATGAAATTTCATATGCGAAATATGGCCATAGCTAAAGTGTAACCTCACCATTTACTATGCATAAGGAAGTAGTTTTGAACAATTAAAGTAAATATTTCATTAAAAGTTATACTTTAGCTATGAGTAGTTATACTTTTGTATGACACGTTACACTTTAGCAATGGCGATGTTACACTTTAGCTATTGCCATATTCCGCATAAGAAATTTCATGATTCAATTCGGATTTAATTAATCAAAACTACTTCCTTATGCATAATAAATGTTCTATTTGAAGGAAAAACCTTATCTAGTGCATCATACTATTTTCTTAGACAAAGTAAAGGTTCCATTAAAAGTTACACTTTAGCTATGGGTAGTTACACTTTAGCAATGGCACATTACACTTTAGCAATCGCGAGGTTACACTTTAGCAATGGCCATATTCTGCATACGAAATTTCATGATTCAATTCGGATTTAATTGATCAAAACTACTTTCTTATGCATAATAAATGTTCTATTCGAAGGAAAAACCTTATCTAATGCATCATACTATTTTTTTTTAGGCAAAGTATACGTTCCATTAAAAGTTACACTTTAGCTATGGATAGTTACACTTTAGCAATGGCACGTTACACTTTAGCAATGGCAAGGTTACACTTTAGCTACGGCCATGTTCCGCATACGAAATTTCATGATTCAATTCGGATTTAATTGATCAAACCTACTTCCTTATGCATAATAAATGTTCTATTTAAAGGAAAAACCTTATCTAGTGCATCATACTATTTTCTTAGGCAAAGTAAATGTTCCATTAAAAGTTACGCTTTAGCTATGGGTAGTTACACTTTAGTAATGGCACATTACACTTTAGCAATGGCTAGGTTACACTTTAGTTACGGCCATGTTCTGCATAAGAAATTTCATGATTCAATTCGGATTTAATTGATCAAAACTACTTCCTTATGCATAATAAATGTTCTATTTCAAGGAAAAACCTTATCTAGTGCATTATACTATTTTCTTAGGCAAAGTAAACGTTCCATTAGAAGTTACACTTTAGTTATGGGAAGTTACACTTTAGCAATGGCAGATTATACTTTTGCAATGGTGAGGTTACACTTTAGCTACGGCTATGTTCCGCATAAGAAATTTCATGATTCAATTCGGATTTAATTGATCAAAACTACTTCTTTATACATAATAAATGTTCTATTTGAAGGAAAAACCTTATCTAGTGCATCATACTATTTTCTTAGGCAAAGTAAACGTTTCATTAAAAGTTACACTTTAGCTATGGGTAGTTACACTTTAGCAATGGCGAGGTTACACTTTAGCAACGACCATGTTCCGCATAAGAAATTTCATTATTCAATTCGGATTTAATTGATCAAAACTACTTCATTATGCATAATAAATGTTCTATTTGAAGGAAAAACCTTATCCAGTGCATCATACTATTTTCTTAGGCAAAGTAAACGTTCCATTAGAAGTTACACTTTAGTTATGGGTAGTTACACTTTAGCAATGGCACGTTACACTTTAGCAATGGTCATATTCTGCAAACGAAATTTCATGATTCAATTCGGATTTAATTGATCAAAACTACTTCATTATGCATAATAAATGTTCTATTTGAAGGAAAAACCTTATCTAATGCATCATACTATTTTTTTTAGGCAAAGTATATGTTCCATTAAAAGTTACACTTTAGCTATGGGTAGTTACACTTTAGCTATGCGTAGTTATACTTTAGCAATGGCACATTACACTTTAGCAATGACGAGGTTACACTTTAGCTACGGCCATATTCCGTATACAAAATTTCATGATTCAAATCGGATTTAATTGATAAAAACTACTTCCTTATGCATAATAAATGTTCTATTTAAAGGAAAAACCTTATCTAGTGCACCATACTATTTTCTTAGGCAAAGTAAACATTCCATTAAAAGTTACACTTTAGCTATGGTTAGTTACACTTTAGTAATGGCACGTTACACTTTAGCAATGGCGAGGTTACACTTTAGCTACGGCCATGTTCTGCATAAGAAATTTCATGATTCAATTTGGATTTAATTGATCAAAATTACTTCCTTATGCATAATAAATGTTCTATTTGAAGGAAAAACCTTATCTAGTGCATCATACTATTTTCTTAGGCAAAGTAAACGTTTCATTAGAAGTTACACTTTAGTTATGGGTAGTTACACTTAGCAATGGCACGTTATACTTTAGCAATGGTGAGGTTACACTTTAGCTACGGCTATGTTCCGCATAAAAAATTTCATGATTCAATTCGGATTTAATTGATCAAAACTACTTCTTTATACATAATAAATGTTCTATTTGAAGGAAAAACCTTATCTAGTGCATCATACTATTTTTTTAGGCAAAGTAAACGTTCCATTAAAAGTTACACTTTATCTATGGGTAGTTACACTTTAGCAATGGCGAGGTTACACTTTAGCTACGGCCATGTTCCGCATAAGAAATTTCATGATTCAATTCGGATTTAATTGATCAAAACTACTTCCTTATGCATAATAAATGTTCTATTTGAAGGAAAAACCTTATCTAGTGCATCATACTATTTTCTTAGGCAAAGTAAACGTTCCGTTAGAAGTTACACTTTAGTTATGTGTAGTTACACTTTAGCAATGGCACGTTATACTTTAACATTGGTGTGGTTACACTTTAGCTACGGCTATGTTCCGTATAAGAAATTTCATGATTCAATTCAGATTTAATTTATCAAAACTACTTCTTTATACATAATAGATGTTCTATTTGAAGGAAAAGCCTTATCTAGTGCATCATACTATTTTCTTAGGCAAAGTAAACGTTCCATTAAAAGTTATACTTTAACTATGGGTAGTTACACTTTAGCTATGGGTAGTTATACTTTAGCAATGGCACGTTACACTTTAGCAATGACAAGGTTACACTTTCACTACGGTCATGTTCCGCATACGAAATTTCATGATTCAATTCGGATTTATTTGATAAAAACTACTTCCTTATGCATAATAAATGTTCTATTTAAAGGAAAAACTTTATCTAGTGTATCATACTATTTTCTTAGGCAAAGTAAACGTTCCATTAAAAGTTACACTTTAGCTATGGTTAGTTACACTTTAGTAATGGCACGTTACACTTTAGCAATGGCAAGGTTACACTTTAGCTACGGCCATGTTCTGCATAAGGAATTTCACGATTCAATTCGGATTTAATTAATCAAAACTACTTCCTTATGCATAATAAATGTTCTATTTGAAGGAAAAAACTTATCTAGTGCATCATACTATTTTCTTAGGCAAAGTAAACGTTCCATTAGAAGTTACACTTTAGTTATGGGTAGTTACACTTAGCAATGGCACGTTATACTTTAGCAATGGTGAGGTTACACTTTAGCTATGGCTATGTTCCGCATAAGAAATTTCATGATTCAATTTGGATTTAATTGATCAAAACTACTTCTTTATACATAATAAATGTTCTATTTGAAGGAAAAACCTTATCTAGTGCATCATACTATTTTCTTAGGCAAAGTAAACGTTCCATTAAAAGTTACACTTTAGCTATGGGTAGTTACACTTTAGCAATGGCGAGGTTACACTTTAGCTACGGCCATGTTCCGCATAAGAAATTTCATGATTCAATTCGGATTTAATTGATCAAAACTACTTCATTATGCATAATAAATGTTCTATTTGAAGGAAAAACCTTATCTAGTCATCATACTATTTTCTTAGGCAAAGTGAACGTTCCATTAGAAGTTACACTTTAGTTATGGGTAGTTACACTTTAGCAATGGCACGTTATACTTTTGCAATGGTGTGGTTACACTTTAGCTACGGCTATGTTCCGCATAAGAAATTTCATGATTCAATTCGGATTTAATTTATCAAAACTACTTCTTTATACATAATAAATGTTCTAATTGAAGGAAAAACCTTATCTAGTGCATCATACTATTTTCTTAGGCAAAGTAAACGTTCTATTAAAAGTTACACTTTAGCTATGGGTAGTTACACTTTAGCTATGAGTAGTTATACTTTAGCAATGGCACGTTACACTTTAGCAATGACGAGGTTACACTTTAGCTACGGCCATGTTCCACATACGAAATTTCATGATTCAATTCGGATTTAATTGATAAAAACTACTTCCTTATGCATAATAAATGTTCTATTTAAAGGAAAAGCCTTATCTAGTGCATCATACTTTTTTCTTAGGCAAAGTAAACGTTCCATTAAAAGTTACACTTTAGCTATGGTTAGTTACAGTTTAGTAATGGCACGTTACACTTTAGCAATGGTGAGGTTACACTTTAGCTACGGCCATGTTCTGCATAAGAAATTTCACGATTCAATTCGGATTTAATTAATCAAAACTACTTCCTTATGCATAATAAATGTTCTATTTGAAGGAAAAACCTTATCTAGTGCATCATGCTATTTTCTTAGGCAAAGTAAACGTTCTATTAGAAGTTACACTTTAGTTATGGGTAGTTACACTTAGAAATGGCACGTTATACTTTAGCAATGGTGAGGTTACACTTTAGCTACGGCTATGTTCCGCATAAGAAATTTCTTGATTCAATTCGGATTTAATTGATCAAAACTACTTCTTTATACATAATGAATGTTCTATTTGAAGGAAAAACCTTATCTAGTGCATCATACTATTTTCTTAGGCAAAGCAAACATTCCATTAAAAGTTACACTTTAGCTATGGGTAGTTACACTTTAGAAATGGCGAGGTTACACTTTAGCTACGGCCATGTTCCGCATAAGAAATTTCATGATTCAATTCGGATTTAATTGATCAAAACTACTTCCTTATGCATAATAAATGTTCTATTTAAAGGAAAAACCTTATCTAGTGCATCATACTATTTTCTTAAGTAAAGTAAACGTTACATTAGAAGTTACACTTTAGTTATGGGTAGTTACACTTTAGCAATGGCACGTTATACTTTAGCAATGGTGTGGTTATACTTTAGCTACGGCTATATTCCGCATAAGAAATTTCATGATTCAATTCGGATTTAATTTATCAAAACTACTTCTTTATACATAATAGATGTTCTATTTGAAGAAAAAACCTTATCTAGTGCATCATACTATTTTCTTAGGCAAAGTAAACGTTCCATTAAAAGTTACACTTTAGCTATGGGTAGTTATACTTTAGCAATGGCACGTTACACTTTAGCAATGACGAGGTTACACTTTAGCTACGGCCATGTTCCGCATACGAAATTTCATGATTCAATTCGGATTTATTTGATAAAAACTACTTCCTTATGCATAATGAATGTTCTATTTAAAGGAAAAACCTTATCTAGTGCATCATACTATTTTCTTAGGCAAAGTAATCGTTCCATTAAAAGTTACACTTTAGCTATGGTTAGTTACAGTTTAGTAATGGCACGTTACACTTTAACAATGGCGAGGTTACACTTTAACTACGGCCATGTTCTGCATAGAAATTTCATGATTCAATTCGGATTTAATTGATCAAAACTACTTCCTTATGCATAATAAATGTTCTATTTGAAGGAAAAACCTTATCTAGTGCATCATACTATTTTCTTAGGCAAAGTAAACGTTCTATTAGATGTTACACTTTAGTTATGGGTAGTTACACTTAGCAATGGCACGTTATACTTTAGCAATGGTGAGGTTACACTTTAGCTATGGCTATGTTCCGCATAAGAAATTTCATGATTCAATTCGGATTTAATTGATCAAAACTACTTCTTTATACATAATAAATGTTCTATTTGAAGGAAAAACCTTATCTAGTGCATCATACTATTTTCTTAGGTAAAGTAAACGTTCCATTAAAAGTTACACTTTAGTTATGGTTAGTTACACTTTAGCTACAGCTATGTTCCGCATAAGAAATTTCTTGATTCAATTCGGATTTAATTGATCAAAACTACTTCCTTATGCATAATAAATGTTCTATTTGAAGGAAAAACCTTATCTAGTGTATCATACTATTTTCTTAGGCAAAGTAAACGTTCCATTAGAAGTTACACTTTAGTTATGGGTAGTTACACTTTAACAATGGCACGTTATACTTTAGCAATGGTGTGGTTATACTTTAGCTACGGCTATGTTCCGCATAAGAAATTTCATGGTTCAATTCAGATGTAATTTATCAAAACTACTTCTTTATACATAATAAATGTTCTATTTGAAGGAAAAACCTTATCTAGTGCATCATACTATTTTCTTAGGCAAAGTAAACGTTCCATTAAAAGTTACACTTTAGCTATGGGTAGTTACACTTTAGCAATGGCGATGTTACACTTTAGCTACGGCCATGTTCCGCATAAGAAATTTCATGATTCAATTCGGATTTAATTGATCAAAACTACTTCCTTATTCATAGTAAATGTTCTATTTGAAGGAAAAACCTTATCTAGTGCATCATACTATTTTCTTAGGCAAAGTAAACATTCCATTAAAAGTTACACTTTAGCTATAGGTAGTTACACTTTTGTGTGGCACGTTACACTTTAACAATGACGAGGTTACACTTTAGCTATGGCCATGTTACACTTTAGCTATGGCCGTGTTACACTTTAATATTTTGTGCATGGATAGAAAACAAATGACGATAGAAAAAGAGAAGACAGAATGGTAGGTACATTTTACCTATGAAAAGAATGTATGAGAGGCTTCCACCTTCATTATAGCCATATGCAAGGTATACTATGAACAAAAGCACAACCTCTAACCTGAATAAGTAGTATACAAACAGAAATGCTAGTGAGAAGCGAGCCACAGAAACCCCCAGGAAGAAAGAAACTATAGGATGAGGTTTGAAATGAAAATGAACAAGAGTCATTTTTCCTTTTTTTTTTCGAGCTGCGCTCTGTTCATTTTTTTTAAAATTTTTCCCACCCCACGAAATAGTTCACAGGAGAAGGACTGACTAGACAGCGACGGCGACGAAAGAGCCGGGAAAGTTGAGCTGATGATGTGCGAGGGAAAACGAGCAACAAAGGACGCCGGCGACTGAGAGCTATAGAGCGGGAGAGTGAGAGCGGAGAGCGGGAGCGAGTGAGAGAGGCTGAGTGTTTTATTTTCACTTTCGTTGCGCTTAAATTTTCAATTTGGCATTGCTCCATTTCCTGCTCTCTATTGCCACATCAGCGACGTAACGAACGTAGCAAAAAAATGACGTAGAAATAGCATTACTTGGTTTAATTGTCGCCTACTCTCTACGAGTGAGCGGGTAAGAAAGAGAGCAGGAAAAGCCGTGTGTATAGAACTTTGACTGAAAAGAAAAAGTGAGGGATTTGTAAGGGCAAAAATAATAAAATCAAAAGGTGCGAAGGCAAAGGCCGTATAGAGGGGCTAATTCGGCAAAACAATTTACAATGAATGTTTGGCTGCGTTTGCTTTGTAAGTCATGACTGATGTTTGCCTTCATATTTAGGTTAAAATATATAAATTTTTTTTAAATTATATTTTTTAATTTTAAATAATTTTTTTTAATTTTTAAATTTTATAATATATCTTCTTTAATTATAAAAATATGTAAAAAAAATTAATTTTAAAAAATTCTCTTAAATTTTAAAAATTTTTATAAAATTTTCTTAAATTAATTAAAACTTACAAAAAATTTCTTCGGTTAATTTCTTTTTTAAATTATAAATAAAATTTAATGAAAAAACTAAAATATCCTTAATTTATCTCAAATTACTTCATCCTTTACCTTGGCTTGTCTCCTTGCTTCGCAAACCAGATAGCCATGAAGCAAAAGGCTTATAGAAATGGCAAGGCAGCGACTTTGTTGCTTCTTCCTCCTTTTCACGTTGTTCACCTTGCTACTCATGCCATTGTTGCTTCTTCCTCAGTGCATCATTCCTACTCTTGTTCTTGTGTTAGCTCTTTTTGCTGACAATATGGTCCTCGCTCTTCCTGCTCTTTCTCTTCCTATCGACACTCCCTTTCTTTTCAACCTTGTCGTTCTTCCTCCTTGTCAGGTTGTCCACATTGCTGCCCATGCCTTTGTTGCTTCTTCTAATCACTGCAGGGTTCTTGCTCTTGTTCTTGTTACAACTCCTTTTGCTGACGATGTAGAACCTGCTCTTCCTCCTTCAGCCAACACCTCCTTTCTTCTCGAGGGTGTGGTTCTTCTGGCTCCTTTTGCTATCAAAATCACACTTCACTACCTTACACAGTGCCTGCACCCTCTACTCAACAAGAAAGGGAGTCTTTGAACCGAAACATGAATCTAGTTTTGAACCGAAACCTCCTTTCAGCTAGAATACTGCCATCAACACCCATATGAAAGTCAACATGTTCATTCTCTCTTGATCGTGCCCTTGTACACACAAAACACCCACTGTAGTTTAGCACCGCTAGCTATCATGTTGTCACCACTCTAGGAGACTCGCCATTGAAGCTCATTCTTGCTACAGTTTTAGAGCTCAACGCCACTGCTCGCTACTTCAAGGGTCTCACCGTGAGCTTAATTTTCGCAGTACCACTACTTGGAAGAATTACCAGTGCTATTATTGTAGTAGTTCATTCCAGCTGCCGATTGCATCCTAATTGGTGGCTGCACAACCTAGGAGAGAATTGTCCCACTGTCATCTTCGAAGCTTCACAGCCACGAGAACCCAACATGTGACCCAGAAGTTTTGAGAGGATTCTATTGCCATCACCAACTGGAAAACAGCCATTGTTCCTTATTTGTCAGCTCAAAAACCTCTGTTGCTGTAGCACCCAGCTCGTTCTAGTTGTTCATCACTCCCAAGTCGCGTCACTGAGTGCATACTTATCCTCTTGGACCTGCTGTTCTCTAAGAAGTTAAGCCAACGGGCCTACACTAATCTGTGAGGTAATGATCTGATTTTGGGTTTGAATGAATCTGTTATTTAGGTATGTGAATTTTTGCTTTAGCTTAATTCCAGAATCGGTTCACAACTAGAGCTTTGAAGAAAGATTGGGTGGTTACATCATTGGACTGCTTAGTTAGAATTAGGGGTATTTTAGTCAATTTTATAATAATTTAGGGTTTCATCTATTATTCAATAGAAAAATTAATGAAAGAGAATTTTTTGTAAGTTTTAGTTAGTTTAAGAGAATTTTATAAAAATTTTTAAATTTTAAAAGAATTTTTTAAAATTGACCCTTAATTTAAAAGATTCTATACATTTTAACAGTAAATTTTAGATATTATTTCAAATTAACTAAAGGAAAGAACTAAAATACCTATAAAATATACTTGCATTTCCATGATTGTTGTTGAGCTTGATTGGTGCCAAGGCTAAGCTTGTTGTTGAAGACAAAATCATGTCCCGGGAAAGACCTCGGTGGTTGCAAAATAGCATCGATAGAGGCACTCAACATTAGAGGGGCAAAGCTTGATGATGGTAACCTTGGGGGAAACTCTGACTTAATGAGCAAAAATAGGGATGACAAGGATGGACAGGAGACGGAACTTTGAGTATCTACATTTGTCAGTGAAGAGGGTCAAAGTTATTCCTTTTCGTTCTATGTTGTTTCATTGGGTAAGGAGAGCAAGGATGATATAATGCAATCAATGGAAAGGTATCTAACACCTTCTGATTCACTTGTCACAATAATTAATTATAAAAAGAAACTCAAACTTCATTTCATCTACAATCACATTGTTATAACAGAATACCTACAAATACATCAAAGTAGATTATTTGTTTACCCCAGCCAATTCAAATTGCAGATGCCGAATTTCATTGATCCACTTTGAGACCAGCAAAATAGAGTATTGACCAGTACAGAGATGGCATCAGCAAGTTCTAGCCGTTAATATAGTTTGTGCACCTTCACTTCTACAAGAAAACCAGTGACTACCTTGGTGTCTCATCTAGAGAGATTCAAGAAAGGTCATTTGTTAATTCAAATTTATAGGCTTTGATGTTCAAAGAACACTTTTATCATCTAGTAAGCAATAAGTGCTAAATTGTTGTTTTTTGTTGCTATATACTAGCATTCAGGTGATTACGTTTATGGCATTTTTATCTTTGATGTTTATGGTGGATCATGAAAATTTAGGTATATTTTAAGGGTATTTTGATCCTTTTTTTAGTTAACATCTAAAATTTAATAAAAAAACTTGATAAAAAGAGTTTTTGCATGTTATTCATAGTTGATAGGAGTTAGTTGTAAAATTTTAAAATTTAAGAAGGATATTTAAAATCGAAACATAGTTCAAGAGGATTCTGTATATTTTAATTTATCTTTTAATAATTCATTCAATGTTTATAATTTATTTTCTTTAATTAATAATTTTATTTATTACAATGATGATGAAATCAAACAATAATTTTCTATTTATAGTGAAAAAAAATATTTTTATCTATTATATTTTATTTAAGATGTTATTAACTAAAAGATATACTTAAAATTTAAAAAAGAGATGTCCTTTTCTAAAATACTTATTTGTAAAAGTAATTTTAATTATAATTATTAAAATTATTTTAAAACTTTCATATTTTTCGTGTTTATAATATTATAAAAAATTATTTAGACATAATAAGTTTAATTATCTTATAATTCACGAAGTTTCTTTTTATTAAAAATTATATTCTACTTTTTACACTTAAATATTTTTAAAAAATATATTAACTAAATTAATTCTGACAATGATTTCTATCCCTGCATTATCCAAAGATTATTTGTTACGATCATACAAAATAATGGTTACTATATATTATAATAAAAATAAAATATGCTTAAAAAATAAATTTGCTTTTTATCTTGATAATGTTATATCTATTCATTTGTAAACAACTTTTAATTCAATTGATATACAAAATGTTATTACATCATAAATTTTTTTTTTTAATTTTGCTTATAACGTATCAAATGTAATGATAACATGTACTATTAAATGTAATAAAATTTCATTTATGCATTGGAGTTTCATAACTAAAAGAAAAATAAAAAGTATGAAATGCTTTTGTTAATATAGAATTTTTAGTATGAATAACGTGAATTTAAACTTCACCAACTAAATACAAAAGATTCAAAATCAATTTACCAATAAGTAGTTGGCTTTAGAAAATGATTTTGAAATATTACAACATTCAACTACTACTCTACTTCTTGCATATTTAAAGCTTTCAAGAATTTTTACTACATAAGTTTTGTAAGAAGGTATGAAAAACATAAACAGACTCTCTATTTCTATACAATCTTTATTTTACATAATTTAAACTTTTATAATTGGCTATACTACATAACTTTTATAATCTAACAATGAGTAATTAATCTAAAGAAACACCTGCTTCCAAATTGATGCAATAAATAATTGCTTCTAAACATAGGTTGAATTCTTCCAATTTAAGCCTAATTCATATCCAGCCTTATGTTGGAGAAATATTGACCCAACCATGACTGTCATGAGTAACAGTAGTTTCATGAGAGTACATTTGTTGCATCCATACATACAGGCAGCTAGTTGATCATAATAGATAATTAAGAAATACAATTTGTCTATTATGATAATATGGATAATTATCTCATAGATAAATAAGAGTTAAAAGTTTATAATGTTTGATATAAGAAAGAAAAAATATCAGGGATGCAGACTAACAGTTTAAATTTAATATATTTCATATTTGAAATTTAAATTTAATACTTAATGGCAAGTGAGAGTCAATAAAAGAAAAATCAGCCAAACCTGAGCAGCGTCTTTATATTTATACTACCAGTTATGGATCATGGCATTAAATAATTCATTCACATATGCCACGCAGCATGTAAAATCTAAAAGCTTTTAGAGTTTCCATTAAAAAAAGTATTCAATATAAATGTTGTTATTTCTCCGGATAACATCACTACTATTAGGCTCTTGTCCCACCACACCTTCACACCATCCCTGACCTTTTCTAATGCTACACCTTCTCTATGGACTTCACCATGAAACACTGACATTTCTCTCTTTTTTCTAATTCTTTTTCCCTAGATTCTTCTGGGTGCACAAATGAAAGGTGTGTTTGGAAATGTTCTGATTTTTTGTTTGGAAAATTTATTCTATGAAAAAAGTTTTAGAATTGTTTTTGAGAATAAAAATATAATAAAGTCTATTTAATAAATTTATTTTAAAATAATTTTAAGAATAAAAGTATAATAAAATCTGTACAACAAATTTTGTTTTAAGAATAAATTTTAAAATAAAAAAATTCATTTAGTTTGATCTTTTTTTGATTATGTTTATAAGAACTCTAATTTTGTAATAGAATTTTAAAAAATGCTTTGATGAAAAAATAAAAATAACAAATAATAGGACAACATTATTATGATATTTGGTCATTAAAATGATTTAAGAAATATAGAGACTTAACCAAAAAATATAGTAGTTGTTTAAAAATATTTGATTTAAGAAATTATAAATTACATTTGGTTGAACTTAGCTGTTTATTTCAGCACATTTGTCTGTCCTCCAGCTCATCCCAAATCCTTGAATTCATCAAACTTACATTTGTCTATCTTCTAAGTCAGCTATTTGTTTTGAAATCCATATTTCCTTATAAAACACAAAAGGAATTACAATTTCCTAACATAAATTGCTTATGAGCCAATGTTCACAATTGAGGTCTGGCTGAATTGTATATTCAACCTGAACTTGGGGAACTTCTGGAGAAGAGTTTCCAGGCTAGACAGATAATGATGATAATTGAATCTCACTAGGTACCGAGGCTTGAATAATTTCAGGGGGCGTAAACTTGTTGATGTAGTAACTAAGTGATTGTCCGCATCTGGGATAGATTCTTACCAACTTGTAGCAGTATTGATGATGCTGCAGCAACAGAGATCAAGGCAAGGCCCGCAACATTTGCTGCTGTGTTCTCAGCTCCATCGGAAGAAGAACTGGCACTTCCTGAACTTACACACTTTCTGCCACATAAACTGCTGGCTGAAATGATTGTCAAGCATAAGATCAATACCCAACATCAACTAAACCGTTAGTTAGTGCAAGTTGAACATAACATCCAATCATTGCAAGTATCATTAGAATCCTTTAGCTCTTCAGTACTCCGCCTGAGTTCAAAGATTTTATTTATCCCAAAAAGGGGTAGGTGCGGTCATTCCTGTCACAACAGAGGCTTAGAAATCAGAAAGGCGGCAATCCAATTTTAGTAGCATATTTATATTGTCAATAATGCCCTTTAGTCCATATCAGCTTACACCATAACATTAAAGGCACATCTATCTGTGCCAAGAATAGGCCATGTAAACAAAACAATTAGTCAAGGACAGAGCAGTATGTAAAATCCCTTCATTGCCCATTTATGGAATAAACAAATTCCAATTTAACAACCTATCTATAATATATAGGCCTAATTATATATACAAGGATTTCACAGAAGGCTGAAGTCCAGTTAAGGTAATGTTTTACTGTCACGCCATGCAATGTGCTCAGAGCCAAACAAAAATAACCTGCAAGTATTGTCCATGCTTTGGTTTCTTGTCTGCACATTAAAAAAAAAAGTTATACAAAGCAAAAAAAATGTAATACTAAAACAACTGATATTTTTTCTTACCTTTTCACCAGAAGTAAAGCAAGTTCAAAGTCCCAAAAGGCCATAGGTTGCCCTAATTAAGTTCCCAAGACCACTTTCACCAACCCCAAGGACTTCAAATATTCTTGTCTTTCTTCTATTGGTAGTTCAGTAAGCTCCGCCTTAACCTGCAAGGACAAATAACCCCATCTTTGATTCCTAGTTAACAAAAAAAAAACATTTTTTTTAATCTTCAGATATTTTGCATAAATTCTCCAGCATACCTTCATCCCATGGAAAGACTCACATTAAATGTTCTTGAAAAAGTATTAATTACATAGTTGCCTTCCTAATTGTGTACTTGTGCTGAAATTGCCACAATTCCTGACTACCATTCAGACGCAAGATTCATGACATCCTTTATTGTTTTCAGGATCAGCTTGATTAGATTCAGCAACATTAGCAATGTATATGACAGGTTTCATGGTGAGCAAACAAAGATGTTCCTCTTCAAAATCTGTTAAGGTCACACATATCGAGCAGGTTTTCCATCTATGAGTGCTTCATGAATCTTTTCCAATGCAGACTTTTCTGCCTTGTCCTAAATAAGGGATTTTAAAATTAGCTCGAGTAATATAATTCAATCTCATCAACTTCAAGGACAGGAGAGGTGATGAGAGATGGTAGCGATCTAAGATTGGTACCTTGAGTTAAGATTGTGAATCCTTTTCCTTGTCTTTTTTCAGTTTCCCCATTCTTTTTTCAATCTGCATTTCTTGGGAAGAGGCATATTTAGTTCTATCAGTTGATATCATCATACCAAGCTATAATATGTGTGTGTGCACATGCAGATAGACTATCAAAAATCACAAAACATTTATTACCAACAAAGTTTAAGGTGTATAATACAGTGAAGATAAATATGACTTGAGTTAATGAGCCACTGCCGCCAACATGTTTTAGTCTATTAGAATGATAAAAACGGATCCCATGATAAATAGTAAAATAGTGTAGAATGAGATTTAGCAAGCTAACCTGGTCCAAATCTAAGAAAACAAGTTCCAAGTTGATGACATCAATATCAGATTTGGGATCAACTTTCCATTCACATGAACAATGTCATTGTCTTCAAAACAGCATACAACCTATTGCATTAATCAATAAATCCATGACAAAATAAAATCAGAAGAAAGGGGGTTTGTTAAGAAGACTTAACAAGCATATAAAAGAACTCATATTAGCAATATGTGGATGGCTAATCAATTGATTCATCTAGAAAGAGAAGATACAGAACAAGAAGAATAGTATTAATCATGATGATGATAATGACAAGGAAACAATAACCAATAAAGTGATAAACACCTGTAGTATAGAGTCCGCCTCATGACTATGTGACAACAACTTATTACCCAGACCCTGCAACAGTTGAAATTAGATAACAGTTCAGATGAAATTTTTTATCCAAGAGCAATCATGGAAAACAATATCTTAATTAAGAACTTGATAACATCAAAACAACAGAAGGAAAGGGAAAAGAATACCTGTCCTTGACTTGCACCCTTGACAAGCCCAGAAATATCTACAAATTCTATGGATGCCAGCACTGCTTGTTGAGATTTGCTGAGATCAAAAGCACATGGAGTCAAGGATCAGGAATAGCAATAATCCCTACGTTTGTCTCTAATGTTTAAAAAGGAAAATTAGCCGCTGGAGCCTTTCCATTTTCAACCTAGACATGTAAGATCACTACATATCAAGATTTGATATATTTGGATAGTTGTAAGAACTAGAGGGAGATATATACACAGTACACCAATACAACGATAAGCCAATACAGTTTCCATCAATTGAAGAACTTTCTGATACAATATAATTAACTCATTACAATATTTTGTCAGCTAGTTGTTTATACAAAGAGGTATTCCAATGAAATCTGAAAACTAGTCATTTAAGAATTAATTTTAGGTTCTCAGCTAATTCTTAGAAAAAGTTATTTTAGAGCAAATTAACCATATACCAAGAATAACATATCCAGCTTAGTCCCATGACAGACATAAAATATTTCACATCCTAAAATTCATGTACACTCCTTTTTGGTATTTTTAAGTAAGTGACGCAATTGAAATCACTCCCCCACAAGTAAGAACACCTAATTTGGAAGTTAAAGAATAGAAGTTGGAGCCTTTTGCACGTAGATCCTTTTACAATTTTTTAAGGCTTTTGAAATTACCGAGCCACACACCAAGCTAGAATTTTAATTCTCTCATGGGAAGCACTTGCACACAAAACTATAGGGATATTAAGAACTATAATATTTTGTTTGCATTGCTTGTAGGAGTCCTTGACAAACATTCATTACTTTGGTACTCTACAAGTTAAATATAAAAAGAACTTAAACAAAAAGTATGGATGCAATTTCCTATGCAATATCTGGAAGAGCTTACATCTCTAATGTCAAAGAATCACACGCATTGATTTCATGTCACAATATTAACCAATGCAAATGCTTTAATTTTACGTAGTAAATATGGATGTCCAAATCACAAGGAAAGCTCTTATTTTTTAAACAATTGAGGATATCTCATCCATTTTAGTTAAAAATATTCTTCCTTTCCTTGTCAATAATATACCTTCTTCTTAGCTTCTTCTTCAATAGAGATAACACTCATGATATATTAGACACTTACTATGCTCATAACTGAATACCTATATAAAGAAAACAGAGTTTGTGAACCCTAATAAAAACACTCAAAGCCCAAAATTTTGTTTAAATGAAAGCACAGAGCTTTAGACAAAAAGAACAACCGTCCCAATGAAAGCTTTCTCAATTTCTTCTCGTTTTATACAATACAGCACATAAACACAGAGAGGGAGTGTGAGAAGTTGAAGAGAGTGGATATTCCAACCTTAGGAAGGCCAATAATGCCAGCTCTTAAGCTCATGCCTATTTTGGATGAAGAAGAAAATCACCGCTGAATCCCCTAAACACCGATAAAGTGAGAGTTGCCAGCGAAAAGGGCCGCAAAATGTTGACTACAATGGATGAACTATACAGGGAATAAGGTTACTGCAAGGCACTCTTGCCATTGCTAGTAGAACCGGATGCACACAAGGAGCGGGAACACGAGAAAGGAGACGGGTGATTTTGCGGACTTGGTTGTATTATTGTTTTCGGAAATTGTTTTATAAAATAAAAATTTTAAAAAGTTTGTAAATTTATTTAAAAAATAATTTTTAAAAAAATGTTAAAAATTTGTTTGATGAATTTTGTTATGTAAATAAGTTTTGAAAGCAAAATATAGAAATTTTCGTTTGATTTGATTTTTTGAAACTTTAATTATGATATCTTTTGATATTGTTATAAATTATAAATAACTTGCTATATGTATTTATTTATTTATACATGAAAAATAATTGAAAGACAATTATCATAAAATTTGATTTGTTTCTTAGGTTAAGTTAAAATATTTGAAACTAAAACATGAAAATATAGTTGGCAATGCATCATTGGATTTCAAAGTTTGACCCATTATAGCAATTTGCTTTAAAAATATTAATACTTTTATTTGAGATTATTTTTCAAATTATGATATTTTTCACCTCTATAAATAATCAACACACTATAAATACTCATGCATATATAAATAAGACATTTTTATATATTAATATGATAATCAATTTAATTTGGAACACTTCTATTTCATACTAAGTATTATTGATACAAATGTGGAATTAACATTTAAACAAGTTAAATTGTTTTAACTATGCGCTAGTATTATTATGTTCTACCCAATACAATTTGAAATAAAATCATGGTATGTTGTTATGTCTTTTGCACATCAATCAGATAATTTTGATAAGTTGTCATCATGGGAGCCTATTTCTCTCATGCTTATCATTGGAGCCTATTTCTCCCATGCTTAAGTCTATTTAAAGTTTCTACTTTAGCAAGATCAAGATTCTCCTATTTTGTAAACAATCTATTACATAAGTTCTATTTATGTGTATGGTTATAAATAGTATACCATATTGTTATTATGCGTCTCTACCTACAAGGTTTATACAGTGATATAAATTTTAAAATTAAAAATTTATTCTTCAATACTCTAACACTTAATTGTCATTCTCAAACTTGAGTGTATATAATTAAATAATTCCTAACGACTTCTTTGTTGTTTACCTTGACCTCTATACTCACGTGCACAATAGTAAATCACTTTTCAACAACATTTGTATTCATGGATTAATTTATTTAATTACACTACTTTAAATCACTTTCAAAGGAGTATGTACTTTTAAACTATTGCCAATTTTATTTTGGGTTTAATAAGTTTTAATTTATTTGCATGTTGGTTTTGGTAGAAATTAAAATTACTGAGCTTAAGTGTTGTCATTTTCATTTTGGCCACGAATGAAAGAATGCCAAGAATAGTACTCTATCCTTTTTTTTTGTGACATGGAAGCCATATATAGGTTGGCTATGGGGGTGGGGACTAGGAATCGAACCATAGCAACGGTTTGGGGAGATAGGCTGATATGCCAATTGGGCTGTATGCCCACCGGCTAATACTACCCTATCCTTGATGAGATAGGGATGAGTGATCTCACTTTATTTGCAAGCTTCAACGACAAGAAGGAAACAAATGGGGAGAGGCTTTGGTTGCTTTTTGACTTTTTTTAAAGTTAATTAAAATTAGATAAAATTTATAAATAAAAAATATATCTTAAATGTACCTACATTTATCAAATTCAAAAACAAAAAATACTACAATTTTTTTTTTGAAAAATTTAGAACTCATTCATAAATTTTGTTTTATTTTTTGAAATTAAATTTTTTTGAAGTTATTTTGGAAAGAACTTTGATAGGGACCCTTTTCCTGCAAAACTTCTTCATTGGCATTTCTTGTCAAAATTTGACAACCCCTTTGAATAGCATTTCCTTTGTTTCTACCAAAATTGTTAAAAAAATATATATAAAGACAACAAAATATGACTTTGAGACATGAAATTATACTATCTTAAGTGTAATATTACTTTTGTATTAAAAGTTAGTTACTCTAAGATATAACAAAGGCTATAAAAACTCTTTTTAAAGAAAGTAAATGTCTGTGCTGAAATCAAATTGAAATTCCCAATATATGGATATGAAAAGATACTTTTAAACAATTATGTTTATTATATTTTAACAGACATATCTGTCTATTCATAATAGACATAATTCTTTGTCTTCAACAGATATAATTATCTGTTTTCAACTATTAATTATCAACAAATATAACTGTTTGTTGTAACAGTTATTTTTTAAATCAAAAGAATAAAATTAAAAGTTAAATTTATTTATTTTTCTTTTTAACTTAAGGTCCCAAGATTCCCCGTGTGCCCATCAAAGATTTTTAAATATATTTAATTTAACAATTTAATTTGGATTGTATTATGGGTTCTAACCCATATATTATATTTTAACCTAAGCCATTTATTGCCATTTATAAAGCTTTTGATATTTATAATTCTTTCAAATATGTGACTTCCTTTTTTTTTTTTTTCATTTACAAACTATTTAACAAAAACAACGCTCAAAATGGAAGTTAATATCATGCAAACTGAATAAAAATTCATAAAAAGTAATACTTTGCGTTGTTTAATTTCTACCAAGTGCTTTAGTAGATCATATAATCGATAGCATGTAAACAATTCAAAATAGAGAGCAACGAACAATTCAAAATAGGAACAAAAAAAAAGAAGGGCAAAGGCAAAATGTAGCAAGGATTCAACCTCTTTTGGTTTGGGTCTAGGAGTTCTGCAACCGTTTCAGAGAGAGAATGCAGTAAGGATCCTAGAAGATAAGAACACAAGGAGAGTCAAAATGCAACTATTTCACAAAAGGGTCAAAGTGTAGCAAGGAGAAGAAGAGTTGAGCAATGGCTTACCAAGGACAAAACTCAAGGAGAAGAAGAGCTATGGTTGCTGAAGGAGGAGCTCATGGAAGAAGGTTGCAGGCTGAGAGGAGAAGAATGAAAAGGAAAAGGGCTAGGGCTTAGGAGAATAACATGTAATTACTTAACTGCCATTAATGAGGCAGTTGTTCTCTATGTTTTTAAAGAGAAAATAGGATAAAGATCTTCGGAATGTTTTTCAAATCTTATTCGAAAAACAGGATTTGGCAAATAAGTTTCCAAAATAACTAAGGAAAAAAATAAGCTAATCAAGCAGGTTTTGTTGTATTTTTATTTCTAAAACAAAGATATCAAACAGGCCCAAAGTGTGTCTGATGTCTTTTTGAGTATTTACAAAATTGCCGTTAATGAAGTGTGTTTTGTGCTCTTGTTCTCTATGTTTTGGAGAGAAAATAAGATAAAAAGAATCAAAACAAGTCTAAGATGTTCTGCAATTTCTACTTGAAAAACAGACTAGAGCGAACAAGTTTCCAAAATAGCTTAACATAAAATAAGTTAACCAAACAAATTTTATTATTATTTTTATTTCTAAGAACAAAAAAGTGTTCTACAAAACATATACCAAACAAGCCCAAACTCTTCAGTTTTCTCTTCTTGCTTCCTCCAAGAACTAATCAAAGCAAAACACAAAACTTAGAAACTTTCTATTCACAATTTCCTTAAAAATTGTTTCTGAATATATTATAGAAAGTATCATTAACACACCCCCCCCCCCCCAAAAAAAAAGCTCAACAAGTAATCGATATGAACAAAATATATAAATCGAGCCAAAAAGAGATACCAAGCAAAGAAGAAAACTTGATACTTGATGGCTCTCAAGTAGTCAATTCCGAACTGGTTTGAAGGTACCTAGGATGAACTAAAAAAATTAATCATAGATTTTTTAAGAAATATGGGCAGATGATATCCTAATTGTATTATTACTATTAAAAACCCTAAGTTATTTAGTTTGTATTAATATTTTATTTCTGTGTGAGTTATAAAAGTCAAATTGATTACCATCTTTATTATATGACTGTTTTGTTTCTTGTTTTGTATTATATAGTTAATTTTAATTTTAGTCTTGTGAAATTATTTTGAATCCATAAATTCCGTACTATATTTATTATGTATAAACATTTTCAACATCAACTCCTAATTAAAATAATAAACACATGTCAAATCAATTTAAATGTTATTTTAAAGTACTTAGCACATCCCATTCAAAATCATTAATGATAGGTTTAAAGATTAATTTATTCAAATAAGCTGAATGATTGGTATAAGATTTAAAAGAATAGAAAGGCATTTAAATGCCTTTTTGTTTGTTTAAAATTAGTTCATAAAATATTTTAGAATGATATGAAGCAAAATTATTGTCATTTTAACTGGACACATGATAGACACATGACAGCTTATACGAGAATTAATTTTCAACTTAGAAGATTATAAATTATAGGTTGTAGATTTAGATGGAGCATCTTTAACCCATTAAAAGAGTGCTGTGATTTTAATAACAGTCATTTTAGAAGTTTTTTTATATTTCAAGTGTTTTCTGAAATTAATGCTTCATTAATTTTTCTTCCAATTTTACTTTTATCTTTACTAAATACTCAATTAATGAAGAATCTATTAATATGTATATTATTTAATATATTTGAGTTCTCTTACTAAAAGAATATTTTAATAAAGAAAGAAAGTTCTTTTTAACATCTTTGACAATTCAATTTTTTTCTTAATTATTATTCATTTTTCTCACAAGATAATTATTTAGGAACAAAAAGAGTAAAATGTAAAAGAATATCAGATGATGAACTACTTATAATTAAAAGCAAATCTGTCAAATTAATTTCGGCACCTATTGACTTCATCAGGTTCACCAAATCCATCTATTAAAGGATAGAGCTTTATCTTATTGAAGTTTCAGCACTTACTCCCAATTTCTCAGGGAGCCTACTAATATTAAAGATTGTTCAATATTCTAGGCATCCCGAAATTTGAGATAAAATGTCACCTAACCTACAAAAGATGCACTTTTAAACATTATCATATATATTCTTTTTAAAAACGATATCCTTACATTTTTAACTATCCCAGGGCATACATGTGGAGACAAAGTGAATAGTATTTTAGTATTTACTTTCTCTCAAGACGTGGGCTTATGGGATGGTTAAAAGCGTTAACGCATTAGCGCTCATTTTTTTTTTACTGCAAAGAGAACTTTATTAAGAAGAAAAGTCAAGGGCAGCAAGTTGCGCAATGTGCAGAGGAATCTATCTTTTCTTTTTGGAACTGAGAGGAATCTATCCTTGAACCCAAATTACAACATGGTTGTCAATAGCTGCCTTAGCCATAGTATGGGCCACAATGCTATAGTCACGTGAAGTGTGTGCTATTGTGGCTGACATGACAGTGCTGGCCAGGTCTTTGCAATTTGCTATGATAGCATGGAAATGAGTAATGCTATTTCTACGTCATTTCTTTGTTATGTTCGCTATGTCTCCGACATGGCAATGGAGCAGTGGGAAATGGAGCAAAGCCAAATTGAAAATTTAAGCGCGACGAAAGCAAAAATGAACCACCCAGCCTCTCTCACTCGCTCCCGCTCTCGTGCTCTCGCTCTCCCGCTCTCCAGCTCTCGGTCGTCAGCATCCTTTGTCGCTCGCGCATCATCAGCTTAGCTTTCTTGGCTCTTTCATCGCCATTGCTGTCCAGTCAGTCCTCCTTTTGTGAACTATTTCGTAGGGTGGACAAAATTTAAAAAACAATCAGCAGAGCGCAACTCAAAGAAAAAGGAAGAATGACTCTTGTTTATTTTTATTTCGAACCTCATCCTATAGTGCTGTGTCAGTTCACTCTGTTGGTCGCCCTCCAGTTCAAAGATGAGTTACTATTGAGTTTGAGGTCTGTATTATTGATCATGAAGTCCTATACAGTGCTCCAAAGTTGCGGTGGTACTTTTAAGTTGTAAATATGGTTTCAACTTTTTCTTTATAATGAATATGCATTGCCATTAACCTGTTTTTGGTTGTCCAATTCTCACGCATAAATGTGCTACACTTCCTTATTTTTTCCCCTGACTTTCGTTAGAGTGCCAAGTTGCAACAGTTGATCCTTCGTTTCCTTTCTCAATAAACCATGTGATAAATGGAACCATACATAGCTAAAGTGTAACTTGTGATAAATGACGATAGCTAAAGTGTAACTTAGCGATTGCTAAAGTGTAACGTGCGATACAAAAGTGTAATCTACTGATTGTTAAAGTGTAACTTTTAATGGATCGTTTACTGTGCCTGAGAAAACAGTATGATGTGCTAATGTGAGATGTTTCATTCAAATGGAACATTTACTACACATAAGGAAGTAGTTTTGATCAATTGCATCTGAATTGAATCATGAAACTTCTTACGCAGAACATGGCGATAGCTAAAGTGTAACTTGGTGATTGCTAAAGTGTAACGTGCAATACAAAAGTGTAACCTACCGATAGCTAAAGTGTAACTTTTATTGGAATGCTTACTCTGTCTAAGAAAATAGTATGATGCACTAATGTGAGGTGTTTCCTTCAAATGGAACGTTTACTATGCGTTAGGAAGCAGTTTTGATCAATTACATCCAAATTGAAACATGCAACTTCTTACGTATAACATGGTGATAGCTAAAGTGTAACCTAGCGATTGCTAAAGTGTAACATGTGATACAAAAGTGTAACCTATCGATTGCTAAAGTGTAACTTTTAATGGACTATTTACTCAGCCTAAGAAAATAGTATGATGCGCTACATGAGGTTTTTCCTTCAAATGGAATGTTTACTACACATAAGGAAGTAGTTTTGATCAATTGCATCCGAATTGAATCATGAAACTTCTTACGCGGAATATGGCAATAGCTAAAGTGTAACATAGCAATTGCTAAAGTGTAACGAGCGATACAAAAGTGCAACCTACCGATTGCTAAAGTGTAACTATTAATGGAACTTTTACTTTGCCTAAGAAAATAGTATGATGTGCTAATGTGAGGTGTTTCCTTCAAATGGAATGTTTACTATATGTTAGGAAGTGGTTTTGATCAATTGCATCCGAATTGAAACAAGCAACTTCTTACCATAACATGGTGATAGCTAAAGTGTAACCTTGCGATTGCTAAACTGTAACGTGCGAAACAAAAGTGTAACCTACCATTACTAAAGTGTAACTTTTAATGGACCGTTTACTTTGCCTAAGAAAATAGTATGATGCACTGGATGAGGTTTTTCCTTCAAATGGAATGTTTACCAAGCATAAGGAAGTTGTTTTGATCAATTGCATCCGAATTGAATCATGAAACTTCTTATGCAGAACATGGCAATAGCAAAAGTGTAACCTGGCGATTGCTAAAGTGTAACGTGTGATACAAAATTGTAACCTACCGATTATTAAAGTGTAACTTTTAATGGAACATTTACTTTGCCTAAGAAAACATTATGATGTGCTAATGTGAGGAGTTTCGTTCAAATGGAACGTTTACTACGCATAAGGAAGTAGTTTTGATCAATTGCATCCAAATTGAAACAAGCAACTTCTTACGCATAACATGGTGATAGCTAAAGTGTAACCTGGTGATTGCAAAAGTGTAACGTGCAATACAAAAGTGTAACCTACCGATTGCTAAAGTGTAACTTTTAATAGACCGTTTACTCTGCCTAAGAAAACAATATGATGTGCTAGATGAGGTTTTTCCTTCAAATGGAATATTTACTATGCATAAGGAAGTAGTTTTGATCAATTGCATCCAAATCGAATCATGAAACTTCTTACGCGGAACATGGCGATAGCTAAAGTGTAACCTGACGATTGCTAAAGTGTAACGTGCGAAACAAAAGTGTAACCTACCAATAGCTAAAGTGTAACTTTTAATGGAACATTTACTTTACTTGAGAAAATAGTATGATGCGCTAATGTGAGGTATTTCCTTCAAATGGAATGTTTACTATGTGTTAGGAAGCAGTTTTGATCAATTACATCCAAATTGAAACATGCAACTTCTTACGCATAACAAGGCAATAGCTAAAGTGTAACGTAGCGATTGCTAAAGTGTAACGTGCGATACAAAAGTGTAACCTACCGATAGCTAAAGTGTAACTTTTAATGGACCGTTTACTTTGCCTAAGAAAACAATATGATGTGCTAGATGAGGTTTTTCCATCAAATGGAACGTTTACTATGCATAAGGAAGAAGTTTTAACCAATTGCATCCAAATTGAATCATGAAGCTTCTTACGCGAAACATGACGATAGCTAAAGTGCAACCTGGTGATTGCTAAAGTGTAACGTGTGACACAAAAGTGTAACCTACCAATTGCTAAAGTGTAACTTTTAATCGAACATTTACTTTGCCTAACAAAACAGTATGATCGGCCAATGTGAGGTGTTTCCTTCAAATGGAATGTTTACTATGCGTTAGGAAGTACTTTTGATCAATTGCATCTAAATTGAAACAAGCAACATCTTATGCGTAACATGGCGATAGCTAAAGTGTAACTTGGCAATCAGTAAAGTGTAACATGCAATACAAAAGTGTAATCTACCGATTGCTAAACTGTAACTTTTAATGGACCATTTACTCCGCCAAAGAAAATAGTATGATGCACTAGATGAGGTTTTTCCTTCAAATGGAATGTTTACTATGCATAAGGAAGTAGTTTTGACCAATTGCATCTGAATTAAATCATGAAGCTTCTTATGTGAAACATGGCGATAGCTAAAGTGTAACCTGGTGATTGCTAAAGTGTAACGTGAGATACATAAGTGTAACCTACCTATTGCTAAAGTTTAAATTTTAACGTACCGTTTACTTTGCCTAAGAAAATAGTATGATGCGCTAGATGAAGTTTTTCCTTCAAATGGAATGTTTACTACTCATAAGGAAGTAGTTCTAATCAATTGCATCCGAATTGAATCATGAAACTTCTTACGTGTAACATGGTGATAGCTAAAGTATAACCTGGCGATTGCAAAAGTATAATATACGATACAAAAGCGTAACCTATGGATAACTAAAGTATAACTTTTAATGGAATGTTTACTTTGCCTAAGAAAAGAGTATGATGCTCTAATGTGAGGTGTTTCCTTCAAATGGAACGTTTACTACGCGTTAGGAAGAAGTGATGATGAATTGCATCCGAATTGAAACAAGCAACTTCATACGCGTAAAATGGTGATAGCTAAAGTGTAACCTGGCGATTGCTAAAGTGTAACGTACGATACAAAAGTGTAACCTACTGATTGCTAAAGTGCAACTTTTAATGGAACGTTTACTTTGCCAAAGAAAATAGTATGATGTGCTAATGTGAGGTGTTTCCTTCAAATGGAACACTTACTATGTGTTAGGAAGTAGTTTTGATCAATTGCATCCGAATTGAAACAAACAACTTCTTACGCATAATATGGCGATTGCTAAAGTGTAACGTGTGCTACAAAAGTGTAACCTACCGATTGCTAAAGTGTAACTTTTAATGGACCGTTTACTCTGCCTAAGAAAAGAGTACGATGCGCTAGATGAGGGATTTCCTTCAAATGGAATGTTTACTACACATAAGGAAGTAGTTTTGATCAATTGTATCTGTATTGAATCATGAAACTTCTTACGCGGAACATGGCAACAGCTAAAGTGTAACCTGGCGATTGCTAAAGTGTACCGTGCGATACAAAAGTGTAACCTACCGATTGCTAAAGTGTAACTTTTAATGGAATGTTTACTTTGCCTAAGAAAATAGTTTGATGTGCTAATGTGAGGTGTTTCCTTCAAATGGAACATTTACTATGCATTGGGAAGTAGTTTTGATCAATTGCATCCGAATTGAACAAGCAACTTCTTACGCGTAACATGGCGATAGCTAAAGTGTAACCTGGCGATTGCTAAAGTGTAATGTGCGATACAAAAGTGTAACCTACCGATTGCTAAAGTGTAACTTTTAATGGACCGTTTACTCTGCATAAGAAAATAGTATGATGCGTTAGATGAGGTTTTTCCTTCAAATGGAATGTTTACTACGCATAAGGAAGCAGTTTTGATTAATTGAATCTGAATCAAATCATGAAACTTCTTACTCAGAACATGGCAATAGCTAAAGTGTAACCTAGTGATTGCTAAAGTGTAACATACGATACAAAAGTGTAACCTACCGATTGCTAAAGTGTAACTTTTAATGGAACATTTGCTTTGCCTACGAAAATAGTATGATGTGCGAATGTGAGGTGTTTCGTCAAATGGAATGTTCACTATGTGTTAGGAAGTAGTTTTGATCAATTGCATCCAAATCAAAACAAGCAACTTTTTACGCGTAACATGGCGATAATTAAAGTGCAACCTGGCGATCGGTAAAGTGCAACATGCGATACAAAAGTGTAATCAACCGATTGCTAAAGTGTAACTTTTAATGGACCGTTTACTCTGCCTAAGAAAATAGTATGATGCGTTAGATGAGGTTTTTCCTTCAAATGGAATGTTTACTACGCATAAGGAAGCAGTTTTGATCAATTGCATCTGAATTGAATAACAAAACTTCTTACGCAGAACATGGCGATAGCTAAAGTGTAACCTGCCGATTGCTAAAGTGTAACATGCGATACAAAAGTGCAACCTACCAATTGCTAAAGTGTAACTTTTAATGGAATGTTTAATTTGCCTAAGAAAACAGTATGAAGTGCTAATATGAGGTGTTTCCTTCAAATGGAACGTTTACTATGCATTAGGAAGTAGTTTTGATCAATTGCGTCCAAATTAAAACAAGCAACTTGTTACGTGGAACATGGCGATAGTTAAAGTGTAACCTCGTGATTGCTAGAGTGTAACATGTGATACAAAAGTGTAACCTATCGATTGCTAAAGTGTAAATTTTAATCGAATGTGTACTTTGCCTAAGAAAACAGTATGATGTGCTAATGTGAGGTGTTTCCATCAAATGAACGTTCACTATGCGTTAGGAAGTAGTTTTGATCAATTGCATCCGAATTGAAATAAGCAATTGATATGCTAACATGGCAATAGCTAAAGTGTAACCTGGCGATAGCTGAATTGTAACGTGCGATACAAAAGTGTAACCTATCGATTGCTAAAGTGTAATTTTTAATGGAACGTTTACTTTGCCCAAGAAAATAGTATGATGCGCTAATGTGAGGTGTTTCCATCAAAATGGAACGTTCACTATGCGTTAGGAAGTAGTTTTGACCAATTGCATCCGAATTGAAATAAGCAATTGATATGCTAACATGGCAATAGCTAAAGTGTAACCTGGCGATAGCTAAATTGTAACGTGCGATACAAAAGTGTAACCTATCGATTGCTAAAGTGTAATTTTTAATGGAACATTTACTTTGCCCAAGAAAATAGTATGATGCGCTAATGTGAGGTGTTTCCATCAAAATGGAACGTTTACTATGCGTTAGGAAATAGTTTTGATCAATTGGATCTGAATTGAAACAAGCAACTTCTTACGCGTGACATGGCGATAGCGAAAGTGTAACCTGGTGATCGGTAAAGTGTAACATGCGATACAAAAGTGTAATCTACCGATTGCTAAAGTGTAACTTTTAATGGACCGTTTACTCTGCCTAAGAAAATAGTATGGTGCACTAGATGAGGTTTTTCCTTCAAATGGAATGTTTACTATGCATAAGGAAGCAGTTTTGATCAATTGCATCCGAATTGAATAACAAAACTTCTTACGCGGAACATGGCGATAGCTAAAGTGTAACTTGCCGATTGCTAAAGTGTAACATGTGATACAAAAGTGCAACCTACCGATTGCTAAAGTGTAACTTTTAATGGAATGTTTAATTCGCCTAAGAAAACAGTATGAAGTGCTAATGTGAGGTGTTTCCTTCAAATGGAACGTTTACTATGCATTAGGAAGTAGTTTTGATCAATTGCGTCCGAATTAAAACAACAACTTGTTACGTGGAACATGGCGATAGCTAAAGTGTAACCTCGTGATTGCTAGAGTGTAACGTGTGATACAAAAGTGTAACCTATCGATTGCTAAAGTGTAACTTTTAATCGAATGTGTACTTTGCCTAAGAAAATAGTATGATGTGCTAATGTGAGGTGTTTCCATCAAATGGAACGTTCACTATGCAATAGGAAGTAGTTTTGATCAATTGCATCCGAATTGAATAAGCAATTGATATGCTAACATGGCAATAGCTAAAGTGTAACGTGGCGATAGCTAAAGTGTAACGTGCGATACAAAAGTGTAACCTATCGATTGCTAAAGTGTAACTTTTAATGGAACGTTTAGTTTGCCCAAGAAAATAGTATGATGCTCTAATGTGAGGTGTTTCCATCAAAATGAAATGTTTACTATGCGTTAGGAAATAGTTTTGATCAATTGGATCTAAATTGAAACAAGCAACTTCTTACGCGTGACATGGCGATAGCTAAAGTGTAACCTGGCGATTGGTAAAGTGTAACATGTGATACAAAAGTGTAATCTATCGATTGCTAAAGTGTAACTTTTAATGGACCGCTTACTCTGCCCAAGAAAATAGTATGATGCACTAGATGATGTTTTTCCTTCAAATGGAACGTTTACTACGCATAAGAAAGTAGTTTTGATCAATTGCATCCAAATTGAATCATGAAACTTCTTACACAGAACATGGTGATAGCTAAAGTGTAACCTGGCGATTGCTAAATTGTAACATGCGATACAAAAGTGTAACCTACTGATTGCTAAAGTGTAACTTTTAATGGAACGTTTACTTTGCCAAATAAAATAGTATGATGTGCTAATGTGTGGTGTTTCTTTCAAATGGAACGTTTACTATGCGTTAGGAAGGAGTTTTGATCAATTGTATCTGAATTGAAACAAGCAACTTTTTATGTGTAACATGGCGATAGTTAAAGTGTAACCTGGCAATTGCGAAAGTGTAATGTGCGATACAAAAGTGTAACCTACCAATTGCTAAAGTGTAACTTTTAATGAAACATTTTCTTTGCCTAAGAAAACTGTATGGTATGCTAATGTGAGGTGTTTCCATCAAATGGAATGTTCACTATGCGTTAGGAAGTAGTTTTGATCAATTGCATCTGAATTGAATCAAGCAATTGTTACGCGTAACATGGTGATACCTAAAGTGTAACCTGGCGTTTGCTAAAGTGTAACATGCGATACAAAAGTGTAACCTATCGATTGCTAAAGTGTAAGTTTTAGTGGACCGTTTACTCTGCGTAAGAAAACAATATGATGCACTAGATGAGGATTTTCCTTCAAATGGAATGTTTACTATGCATAAGGAAGTAGTTTTGATCAATTGCATCTGAATCGAATCATGACTCTTCTTACGTGAAACATGGTGATAGCTAAAGTGTAAGCTGGCTATTGCTAAAGTGTAACATGCGATATAAAAGTGTAACCTACCGATTACTAAAGTGCAACTTTTAATGGATTGTTTACTCTGCCAAAGAAAACAGTATGATACGCTAGATGAGGTTTTTCCATCAAATGGAACGTTTACTGCGCATAAGGAAGTGGTTTTGATGAATTGCATCTGACTCGAATCATGAAACATCTCACGTGAAACTTGGTGATAGCGAAAGTGTAACCTAGTGATTGCTAAAGGGTAACGTGCTATATAAAAGTGTAATCTACCGATTGCTAAAGTGTAACTTTTAATGGAACATTTACTTTGCCCGTGAAAATAGTATGATGTGCTAATGTGAGGTGTTTCCATCAAATGGAACGTTTACTATGCATTAGAAAATAGTTTTGATTAATTGGATCTGAATTGAAACAAGGAACTTCTTACGCGTGACATGGCGATAGCTAAAGTGTAACCAGGCAATCAGTAAAGTGTAACATGTGATACAAAAGTATAACCTACCGATTGCTAAAGTGTAACTTTTAAGGGAACGTTTACTTTGCCAAATAAAATAGTATGATGTGCTAATGTGAGGTGTTTCCTTCAAATGGAACGTTTACTATGCGTTATGAAGTAGTTTTGATCAATTGTATCCGAATTGAAACAAGCAACTTTTTATGTGTAACATGGTGATAGCTAAAGTGAAACCTGGCGATTGCTAAAGTGTAATGTGCGATACAAAATTGTAACCTACCGATTGCTAAAGTGTAACTTTTAATGGAACGTTTACTTTGCCTAAGAAAATAGTATGATATGCTAATGTGAGTTGTTTGCGTCAAATGGAATGTTCACTATGCGTTAGGAAGTAGTTTTGATTAATTGCATCTGAATTGAAATAAGTAATTGTGACGCGTAACATGGCGATAACTAAAGTGTAACCTGGCGATTGCTAAAGTGTAACGTGTGATACAAAAGTGTAACCTACCGATTGCTAAAGTGTAAGTTTTAATGGACCGTTTACTCTGCCTAAGAAAACAATATGATGCACTAGATGAGGATTTCCTTCAAATGGAATGTTTACTACGCATAAGGAAGTAGTTTTGATCAATTGCATCTGAATCGAATCATGAAACTTCTTACGCGAAACATGGCGATAGTAAAAGTGTAACCTAGCGATTGCTAAAGTGTAACGTGTGATACAAAAGTGTAACCTACCGATTGCTAAAGAGTAACTTTTAATGGAATGTTTACTTTGCCCAAGAAAGCAGTATGATGTGCTAATGTAAGGTGTTTCCATCAAATGGAATGTTTACTATGTGTTAGGAAAAGTTTTTGATTAATTAGATCTAAATTGAAACAGGAAACTTCTTACGAGTGACATGGCGATAGGAAAGTGTAACCTGGCGATCGGTAAAGTGTAACGTGTGATACAAAAGTGTAATCTACTGATTGCTAAAGTGTAACTTTTAATGGACCATTTACTCGGCCTAAGAAAATAGTATGATGCGCTAGATGAGGTTTTTCCTTCAAATGGAACGTTTACTACGCATAAGGAAGTAGTTTTGATCAATTGCATCTGAATTGAATCATGAAACTTCTTACACGGAACATGGTGATAGCTAAAGTGTAACCTGGCAATTGCTAAAGTGTAACGTGCGATACAAAAGTGTAACCCACTGATTGCTAGAGTGTAACTTTTAATGGAACGTTTACTTTGCCTAAGAAAACAATATGATGTGCTAAAGTGAGGTGTTTCCATCAAATGGAATGTTTACTATGCGTTAGGTAGTAGTTTTGATCAATTGCATCCGAATTGAAAAGAGCAACTTCTTACGTGAAACTTGGCAATAGCAAAAGTAGAACCTGGCGATCAGTAAAGTGTAACGTGCAATACAAAAAATGTAATCTACCGATTGCTAAAGTGTAACTTTTAACGGACTGTTTACTCTGCATAAGAAAATAGTTTGATGCGGTAGATGAGGTTTTTCCTTCAAATGGAATGTTTACTACGCATAAGGAAGTAGTTTTGATCAATTGCATATAAATCGAATCATGAAACTTCTTACCTAGAACATGGCGATAGCTAAAGTGTAACTTAGTGATTGTTAAAGTGTAACGTGCGTTACAAAAGTATAACCTACCGATTGCTACAGTGTAACTTTTAATGGAAGATTTACTTTGCCCAAGAAAATAGTATGATGTGCTAATGTGAGGTGTTTCCATCAAATGGAACGTTTACTATACGTTCGGAAATAGTTTTGATTAATTGAATCTGAATTGAAGCAAGCAACTTCTTACGCGTAACATGGCGATAGTTAAAGTGCAACTTGGCAATCGGGAAGGTGTAACATGCGATCTAAAAGTCTAATCTACCGATTGCTAAAGTGTAACTTTTAATGGACCTTTACTCTGCCTAAGAAAACAGTATGATGCGCTAGATGAGGTTTTTCATTCAAATGGAACGTTTACTACGCATAAGGAAGTAGTTTTGATCAATTGCATCCGAATTGAATCATGAAGCTTCTTACGTGGAACATGGCAATAGTTAAAGTGTAACCTGTCAGTTGCTAAAGTGTAATGTACAATACAAAAGTGCAACCTTCCACTTGCTAAAGTGTAACTTTTAATGGAATGTTTACTCTTCCTAAGAAAACAATATGATGCACTAGATGAGGATTTCCTTCAAATGGAATGTTTACTACGTATAAGGAAGTAGTTTTGATCAATTGCATCCGAATTGAGACAAGCAACTTCTTACGCGGAACATGGCAATAGCTAAAGTGTAACCTGGCGATTGCTAGAGTGTAACGTGCGATACAAAAGTGTAACCTACCGATTGCAATAGTGTAACTTTTAATGGAACATTTACTTTGCCTAAGAAAACAGTATGATGTGCTAATGTGAGGTGTTTCCATCAAATGGAATGTTGACTATGCGTTAGGAAGTAGTTTTGATCAATTGCATCCGAGTTGAAATCAGGATTTGTTACGCTAACATGGTGATAGCTAAAGTGTAATGTGCGATACAAAAGTGTAACCTACCGATTGCTAAAGTGTAACTTTTAATGGAACGTTTACTTTGCCCAAGAAAATAGTATGATGTGCTAATGTGAGGTGTTCCCATCAAAATGGAACATTTACTATGCATTAGGAAATAGTTTTGATCAATTGGATTTGAATTGAAACAAGCAACATCTTACACGTGACATGGCGATAGCTAAAGTGTAACCTGGCGATCGGTAAAGTGTAACATGCGATACAAAAGTGTAAACTACCACTTGCTAAAGTGTAACTTTTAATGGACCGTTTACTCTACCTAAGAAAATAGTATGATGCGCTAGATGAGGTTTTTCCTTCAAATGGAACGTTTACTACGCATAAGGAAGTAGTTTTGATCAATTGCATCTGAATTGAATCATGAAACTTCTTACACGGAACATGGTGATAGCTAAAGTGTAACCTGGCAATTGCTAAAGTGTAACGTGCGATAGAAAAGTGTAACCCACCGATTGCTAAAGTGTAACTTTTAATGGATTGTTTACTTTGCCTAAGAAAATAGTATGATGTGCTAAATTGAGGTGTTTCCATCAAATGGAATGTTTACTATGCATTAGGAAGTAGTTTTGATCAATTGCATCCGAATTGAAACAAGCAACTTCTTACGCGAAACATGGCAGTAGCTAAAGTGGAACCTGGCGATCGGTAAAGCGTAACGTGCGATAGAAAAGTATAATCTACTGATTGCTAAAGTGTAACTTTTAATGGACTATTTACTTAGCATAAGAAAATAGTATGATGCGATAGATAATGTTTTTCCTTCAAATGGAACATTTACTACGCATAAGGAAGTAGTTTTGATCAGTTGCATCCAAATCGAATCATGAAACTTCTTACTCAGAACATGGTGATTGCTAAAGTGTATCCTATTGATTGCTAAAGTGTAACGTGTGATACAAAAGTGTAAGCTACCGATTGCTAATGTGTAACTTTTAATGGAACGTTTACTTTGCCTAAGAAAATAGTATGATGTGCTAATGTGACGTGTTTATGTCAAATCGAACGTTCACTATGCGTTAGGAAGTAGTTTTGATCAATTGCATCTGAATTGAAACAAGCAACTTCTTACGCATAACATGGTGATAGTTAAATTGCAACCTGGCAATTGGTAAGGTGTAACATGCGATCTAAAAGTGTAATCTACCAATTGCTAAAGTGTAACTTTTAATGGACCATTTACTCTGCCTAAGAAAATAGTATGATGCCCTAGATGAGTTTTTTCCTTCAAATGGAATGTTTACTATGCATAAGGAAGTAGTTTTGATCAATTGCATTCGAATTTAATCGTGAAGCTTCTTACGCAGAACATGGCGATAGCTAAAGTGTAACCTATCGGTTGCTAAAGTATAATGTGTGATACAAAAGTGCAACCTACAGCTTGCTAAAGTGTAACTTTTAAAGGAATGTTTGCTTTGCCTAAGAAAACAGTATGAAGTGCTAATGTGAGGTGTTTCCTTCAAATCGAACATTCACTATGCGTTAGGAAGTAGGTTGGTCAATTGTGTCCGAATTGAGACAAGCAACTTCTTACGCGGAACATGGCGATTACTAGAGTGTAACGTGCGATACAAAAGTGTTACCTACTAATTGCTAAAGTGTAACTTTTAATGGAACATTTACTTTGCCTAAGAAAACAGTATGATATGCTAATGTGAGGTGTTTCTGCCAAATGGAATGTTCACTATAAGTTAGGAAGTAGTTTTGATCAATTGCATCCGAATTGAAAAAAGCAATTGTTACGCTAACATGGCGATAGCTAAGGTGTAACGTGTGAAACAAAAGTGTAACCTACCGATTGCTAAAGTGTAACTTTTAATGGAACGTTTACTTTGCCCAAGAAAATAATATGATGTGCTAATGTGAGGTGTTTCCATCAAAATGGAATGTTTACTATGCATTAGGAAATAGTTTTGATCAATTGGATCTGAATTGAAACAAGCAACATCTTACACGTGACATGGCGATAGCTAAAGTGTAAACTGGCGATCGGTAAAGTGTAACATGCGATACAAAAGTGTAATCTACCGATTGCTAAAGTGAAAGTTTTAGTGGACCGTTTACTCTGCCTAAGAAAATAGTATGATGCGCTAGATGAGGTTTTTCCTTCAAATGGAATGTTTACTATGCATAAGGAAGTAGTTTTGATCAATTGCATCCGAATTGAATCATGAAACTTCTTACACGGAACATGGTGATAGCTAAAGTGTATCCTGGCGATTGCTAAAGTGTAATGTGTGATACAAAAGTGTAACCTACCGAGTGCTAAAGTGTAACTTTTAATGGAATGTTTACTTTGCCTAAGAAAACAGTATGATGTACTAATGTGAGGTGTTTCCTTCAAATGGAACGTTTACTATGCGTTAGGAAGTAGTTTTGATCAATTGTATCAGAATTGACACAAGCAACTTTTTATGTGTAACATGGCGATAACTAAAGTGTAACCTGGCGATTGCTAAAGTGTAATGTGCGATACAAAAGTGTAACCTACCGATTGCTAAAGTGTAACTTTTAATGGAATGTTTACTTTGCGCAAGAAAACAGTATGATATGCTAATGTGAGTTGTTTCCATAAAATGGAACGTTTACTATGCATTAGGAAATAGTTTTGATCAATTGGATCTGAATTAAAATAAGCAACTTCTTACACGTGACATGGCGATAGCTAAAGTGTAACCTGGCAATCGGTAAAGTGTAACATGCGATACAAAAGTGTAATCTACTGATTGCTAAAGTGTAACTTTTAATGGACCGTTTACTTTGCCTAAGAAAATAGTATGATGCGCTAGATGAGGTTTTTCCTTCAAATGGAACGTTTACTATGCATAAGGAAGTAGTTTTGATCAATTGCATCTGAATTGAATCATGAAACTTCTTACACGGAACATGGCGATAGCTAAAGTGTAACCTGGCCATTGTTAAAGTGTAACGTGCGATACAAAAGTGTAACCCACCCTTTGCTAAAGTGTAACTTTTAATGGAATATTTACTTTGCCTAAGAAAATAGTATGATGTGCTAAAGCGAGGTGTTTCCGTCAAATGGAACGTTTACTATGCGTTAGGAAGTAGTTTTGATCAATTGCATCCGAATTGAAACAAGCAACTTCTTACGCTAAACATGGCAGTAGCTAAAGTAGAACCTGGCGATCGGTAAAGTGTAACGTGCGATAGAAAAGCGTAATCTACCGATTGCTAAAGTGTAACTTTTAATGGACTGTTTACTCAGCGTAAGAAAATAGTATGATGTGGTAGATGATGTTTTTCCTTCAAATGGAACATGTACTACGCATAAGGAAGTAGTTTTGATCAATTGCATCCAAATCGAGTCATGAAACTTCTTACTCAGAACATGGCAATAGCTAAAGTGTAACTTAGTGATTGCTAAAGTGTAACGTGCGATACAAAAGTGTAATCTACCGATTGCTACAGTGTAACTTTTAATGGAACATTTACTTTGCCCAAGAAAATAGTATGATGTGCTAATGTGAGGTGTTTCCATCAAATGGAATGTTTACTATGCGTTAGGAAATAGTTTTGATTAATTGAATCTGAATTGAAGCAAGCAACTTCTTACGCGTAACATGGCGATAGTTAAAGTGCAACCTGGCAATTGGGAAGGTGTAACATGTGATCTAAAAGTCTAATCTACCGATTGCTAAAGTGGAACTTTTAATGGACCTTTACTCTGCCTAAGAAAATAGTATGATGCGCTAGATGAGGTTTTTCATTCAAATGGAACGTTTACTACGCATAAGGAAGTAGTTTTGATCAATTGCATCCGAATTGAATCATGAAGCTTCTTACACAGAACATGGCGATAGCTAAAGTGTAAGCTGTCAGTTGCTAAAGTGTAACGTACGATACAAAAGTGCAACCTTCCACTTGCTAAAGTGTAACTTTTAATGGAATGTTTATACTTCCTAAGAAAATAATATGATGCACTAAATGAGGATTTCCTTCAAATGGAATGTTTACTACGCATAAGAAAGTAGTTTTGATCAATTGCATTCGAATTGAGACAAGCAACTTCTTACGCAGAACATGGCGATAGCTAAAGTGTAACCTGGCGATTGCTAGGGTCTAACGTGCGATACAAAAGTGTAACCTACCGATTGCTATAGTGTAACTTTTAATGGAACGTTTACTTTGCCTAAGAAAATAGTATGATGTGCTAATGTGAGGTGTTTCCATCAAATGGAACGTTCACTATGCGTTAGGAAGTAGTTTTGATCAATTGCATCCAAGTTGAAATCAGGAATTGTTACGCTAACATGGTGATAGCTAAAGGGTAACCCGCGATACAAAAGTGTAACCTACCGATTGCTAATGTGTAACTTTTAATGGAACATTTACTTTGCCTAAGAAAATAGTATGATGTGCTAATGTGAGGTGTTCCCATCAAAATCGAACATTTACTATGCATTAGGAAATAGTTTTGATCAATTGGATTTGAATTGAAACAAACAACATCTTAAACGTGACATGGCGATAGCTAAAGTGTATCCTGGCAATCGGTAAAGTGTAACATGCGATAAAAAAGTGAAATCTACCGATTGCTAAAGTGTAACTTTTAATGGACTGTTTACTCTGCCTAAGAAAATAGTATGATGCGCTAGATGAGGTTTTTCCTTCAAATGGAATGTTTAGTACGCATAAGGAACTAGTTTTGATCAATTGCATCTGAATTGAATCATGAAACTTCTTACACGGAACATGGTGATAGCTAAAGTGTAACCTGGCAATTGCAAAAGTGTAACGTGTGATACAAAAGTGTAAACCACCGATTGTTAAAGTGTAACTTTTAATGGAACGTTTACTTTGCCTAAGAAAATAGTATGATGTGCTAAAGTGAGGTGTTTCCGTCAAATGGAACGTTTACTATGCGTTAGGAAGTAGTTTTAATCAATTGCATCTGAATTGAAACAAGCAACTTCTTACGCGAAACATGGCAGTAGCTAAAGTGGAACCTAGAGATCGGTAAAGTGTAACATGTGATGCAAAAGTGTAATCTACCGATTGCTAAAGTGTAACTTTTAATGGACTGTTTACTCTACCTAAGAAAACAGTATGATATGCTAGATGAGGTTTTTCCTTCAAATGGAACGTTTACTATGCATAAGGAAGTAGTTTTGATCAATTGCATACGAATTGAATCATGAAACTTCTTACATAGAACATGGTGATAGCTAAAGTGTACCCTGGCGATTGCTAAAGTGTAACGTGCGATACAAAAGTGTAACCCACTGATTGCTAAAGTGTAACTTTTAATGGAACATTTACTTTGCCTAAGAAAATAGTTTGATGTGCTAATGTGAGGTGTTTCCGTCAAATGGAACGTTCACTATGCGTTAGGAAGTAGTTTTGATCAATTGTATCTAACTAGAAACAAGTAACTTTTTACGTGTAACATGGCGATAACTAAAGTGTTACCTGGCGATTGCTAAAGTGGAATGTGTGATACAAAAGTGTAACCTACTGATTGTTAAAGTGTAACTTTTAATGGACCTTTTACTCTACCTAAGAAAATAGTATGATGTGGTAGGTGAGTTTTTTCCTTGAAATGGAACGTTTACTACACATAAGGAAGTAGTTTTGATCAATTGCATCCAAATCGAATCATGAAACTTCTTACACGGAACATGGTGATAGCTGAAGTGTACCCTGGCGATTGCTAAAGTGTAACGTGCGATACAAAAGTGTAACCTACTGGTTGCTAAAGTGTAACTTTTAATAGAACGTTTACTTTGCCTAAGAAAATAGTATGATGTGCTAATGTGAGGTGTTTTCGTCAAATGGAACATTTACTATGTGTTAGGAAGTAGTTTTGATAAATTGCATCCGAATTGAAACAAGCAACTTCTTATGTGAAACATGGCAATAGCTAAAGTGCAACCTGGCAATCGGTAAAGTGTAATGTGCGATACAAAAGTGTAATCTATCGATTGCTAAAGTGCAACTTTTAATGGACAGTTTACTCTGCGTAACAAAATAGTATGATGCACTAATGATAAGTGTTTCCTTCAAATGGAACGTTTACTATGCGTTTGGAAGTAGTTTTGTTGAATTGCATCGGAATTGAAACATGCAACTTCTTGCACGTAACTTGGCGATAGCTAAAGTGTAACCTGGCAATTGCTAAAGTATACCGCGCAATACAAAAGTGTAACCTATAGTTTGCTAAAGTGTAACTTTTAATGGATTGTTTACTCTGCCTAAGAAAATAGTATGATGCGCTAGATGAGGTTTTTCCTTCAAATGGAACGTTTACTCGCAAAAGGAAGTAGTTTTGATCAATTGCATCCGAATTGAATCATGAAACCTCTTACGCAAAATATGGCGATTGCTAAAGTGTAACCTGGAGATTGCTAAAGTGTAATGTGCGATACAAAATTGTAACCTACCGGTTGCAAAAGTGCAACTTTTAATGGAACGTTTACTTTGCCCATGAAAATGGAATGATGTGCTGAAGTGAGGTGTTTCGATTAAATGGAATGTTTAATATGCGTTAGGAAATAGTTTTGACCAACTGGATCTGAATTGAAACAAGCAACTTCTTACGCGTGACATGGTGATAGCTAAAGTGTAACCTGGCGATCGGTAAAGTGTATCATGCGATAGAAAAGTGTAATCTACTGATTGGTAAAGTGTACTACGTATAAGGAAGTAGTTTTTATCACTTGCATCCGAATCGAATCCTGAAACTTTTGACGCAGAACATGGCGATAACTAAAGTGTAACCTGGCGATTGCTAAAGTGTAACGTACGATACAAAAGGTTAACCTACCGATTGCTAAAGTGCAACTTTTAACGGACTATTTACTCTGCCTAAGAAAACAGTATGATGCGCTAGATGAGGTTTTTCCTTTAAATGGAACATTTACTACGCATAAGGAAGTTGTTTTGATCAATTGCATCTGAATTGAATCATGAAACTTCTTACACGAAACATGGCGATAGCTAATGTGTAACCTGGTGATTGCTAAAGTGTAACGAGCGATACAAAAGTGTAACCTACTGATTGCTAAAGTGTAACTTTTAATGGAATGTTTACTTTGCCTAAGAAAATAGTATGATGTGCTAAAGTGAGGTGTTTCTGTCAAATGGAAAGTTTACTATGCGTTAGGAAGTAGTTTTGATCAATTGCATCTGAATTGAAACGAGTAACTTCTTACGCAAAAGATGGCAGTAGCTAAAGTGGTACCTGGTGATCTGTAAAGTGTAACGTGTGATACAAAAGCGTAATCTGTCAATTGCTAAAGTGTAACTTTTAATGGACTGTTTACTCAGCGTAAGAAAATAGTATGATGCCGTAGATGAGGTTTTTCCTTCAAATGGAATGTTTGCTACGCACAAGGAAGTAGTTTTGATCAATTGCATCCAAATCGAATCATGAAACTTCTTACTCAGAACGTGGCGATAGCTAAAGTGTATCCTATTGATTGCTAAAGTGTAACGTGTGATACAAAAGTGTAACCTACCGATTGCTAAAGTGTAACTTTTAATGGAATGTTTACTTTGCCTAAAAAAATAGTACGATGTGCTAATGCGAGGTGTTTACATCAAATGGAACGTTCACTATGCGTTAGGAAGTTGTTTTGATCAATTGCATCTGAATTGAAACAAGCAACTTCCTACGCATAACATGGCGATAGTTAAAGTGCAACCTGACGATCGGTAAGGTGTAACATGTGATCCAAAAGTGTAATCTACCGATTGCTAAAGTGTAACTTTTAATGGACCATTTACTCTGCCTAAGAAAATAGTATGATGCGCTAGATGAGATTTTTCCTTCATATGGAACATTTACTACGCATAAGGAAGTAGTTTTGATTAATTGCATCCGAATTGAATCATGAAACTTCTTACGCGGAACATGGCGATAGCTAAAGTGTAACCTGTCAGTTGCTTAAGTGTAACGTACAATACAAAAGTGCAACCTACCACTTGCTAAAGTGTAACTTTTAATGGAATGTTTACTTTGCCTAAGAAAATAGTATGAAGTGCTAATGTGAGGCATTTCCTTCAAATGGAACGTTCACTATGCGTTAAGAAGTTGTTTGGTCAATTGCGTCCGAATTGAGACAAGCAACTTTGTACGCAGAACATGGCGATAGCTAAAGTGTAACCTTGCGATTGCTAGAGTGTAACGTCCGATACAAAAGTGTAACCTACCGATTGCTAAAGTGTAACTTTTAATTGAACGTTTACTTTGCCTAAGAAAATAGTATGATGTGCTAATGTGAGGTGTTTCCGTCAAATGGAACGTTCACTATACGTTAGGAAGTAGTTTTGATCAATTGCATCCGAATTGAAATAAGCAATTGTTACACTAACATGGCGATAGCTAAAGTGTAACGTGCGATACAAAAGTGTAACCTACCGATTGCCAAAAGTGTAACTTTTAATGGAACGTTTACTTTGCCTAAGAAACAGTATGATGTGCTAATGTGAGGTGTTTCCTTCAAATGGAACTTTTACTATGTGTTAGGAAGTAGTTTTGATCAATTGTATCCGAATTGACACAAGCAACTTTTTATGTGTAACATGGTGATAACTAAAGTGTAACCTAGCGATTGCTAAAGTGTAATGTGCAGTACAAAAGTGTAACCTACTGATTGCCAAAGTGTAACTTTTAATGCAACATTTACTTTGCCTAAGAAAGTAGTATGATATGCTAATGTGAGGTGTTTCCATCAAATGGAATGTTCACTATGCATTAGGAAGTAGTTTTGATCAATTGCATCCGAATTGAAACAAGCAATTGTTACGCGTGACATGGCGATAGTTAAAGTGTAACCTGGCGATTGCTAAAGTGTAACGTGCGATACAAAAGTGTACCCTATCGATTGCTAAAGTGTAACTTTTAATGGACCATTTAATCTGCCTAAGAAAACAATATGATGCACTAGATGGTGATTTTCCTTCAAATGGAACGTTTACTATGCATAAGGAAGTAGTTTTGATCAATTGCATCTGAATTGAATCCTGAAACTTCTGACGCGGAACATGGCGATAATTAAAGTGTAACCTGGCGATTGCTAAAGTGTAACGTACAATACAAAAGTGTAACCTATCAATTGCTAAAGTGCAACTTTTAACGGACTGTTTACTCTGCCAAAGAAAACAGTATGGTGCGCTAGATGAGGTTTTTCCTTCAAACGGAACACTTAGTACGCATAAGGAAGTTGTTTTGATCAATTGCATCCGAATTGAATGATGAAACTTCTTACGCGAAACATGGCGATAGCCAAACTATAACTTGGTGATTGCTAAAGTGTAACGTGCGATACAAAAGTGTAACCTATCGATTGTGAAAGTGTAACTTAATGGAACGTTTACTTTGCCCAAGAAAACAGTATGATGTGCTAATGTGAGGTGTTTCTAACAAATGGAATGTTTACTATGTGTTAGGAAATAGTTTTGATTAATTGGATCTAAATTGAAATAAGCAACTTCTTATGCGTGACACGGTGATAGCTAAAGTATAACCTGGCGATCGGTAAAGTGGAACATGGGATACAAAAGTGTAATCTACTGATTGCTAAAGTGTAACTTTTAATGGACCGTTTACTCTACCTAACAAAATAGTATGATGCGCTAGATGAAGTTTTTCCTTCAAATGGAACGTTTACTATGCATAAGGAAGTAGTTTTGATCAATTGCATCTGAATTGAACCATTAAACTTCTTACAAAAAACATGGTGATAGCTAAAGTGTAACCTGGCGATTGCTAAAGTGTAACGTGCGATAGAAAAGTGTAACCCACCGATTGCTAAAGTGTAACTTTTAATGGAATGTTTACTTTGCCTAAGAAAATAGTATGATGTGCTAAAGTGAGGTGTTTCCTTCAAATGGAACGTTTACTATGCGTTAGGAAGTAGTTTTGATCAATTGCATCCGAATTGAAACAAGTAACTTCTTACACAAAACATGGTAGTAGCTAAAGTGGTACCTGGCGATCGGTAAAGTGTAACGTGCGATACAAAAGCGTAATCTACCGATTGCTAAAGTGTAACTTTTAATGGACTGTTTACTTAGCGTAAGAAAACAGTATGATGTGGTAGATGAGATTTTTCCTTCAAATGGAATGTTTACTATGCACAAGGAAGTAGTTTTGATCAATTGCATCCAAATCGAATCATGAAACTTCTTACTCAGAATGTGGTGATAGCTAAAGTGTATCCTATTGATTGCTAAAGTGTAACGTGTGATACAAAAGTGTAACCCACTGATTGCTAAAGTGTAACTTTTAATGGAACGTTTACTTTGCCTAAGAAAATAGTACGATGTGCTGATGTGAGGTGTTTACGTCAAATGGAACGTTCACTATGCGTTAGGAAGTTGTTTTGATCAATTGCATCTGGATTGAAACAAGCAACTTCCTACGCATAACATGGCAATAGTTAAAGTGCAACCTGGCGATCGGTAAGGTGTAACATGTGATCCAAAAGTGTAATCTACCGATTGCTAAAGTGTAACTTTTAATGGACCATTTACTCTGCCTAAGAAAATAGTATGATGTGCTAGATGAGGTTTTTCCTTCAAATGGAACGGTTGTTACGCATAAGGAAGTAGTTTTGATTAATTGCATCCGAATTGAATCATGATCTTACGCGAAACATGGCGATAGCTATAAGTGTAACCTGTCGGTTGCTAAAGTGTAATGTACGATACAAAAGTGCAACCTACCACTTGCTAAAGTGTAACTTTTAAAGGAATGTTTACTTTGCCTAAGAAAACAGTATGAGGTGCTAATGTGAGGTGTTTCCTTTAAGTGGAACGTTCAATATGCGTTAGGAAGTAGTTTGGTCAATTGCGTCCGAATTGAGATAAGCAACTTTTTACACGGAACATGGCAATAGCTAAAGTGTAACCTTGCTATTGCTAGAGTGTAACGTGCGATACAAAAGTGTAATCTACCGATTGCTAAAGTGTAACTTTTAATGGAAGATTTACTTTGCCTAAGAAAATAGTATGATGTGCTAATGTGAGGCATTTCTGTCAAATGGAATGTTCACTATACGTTAGGAAGTAGTTTTGATCAATCGCATCCAAATTAAAATAAGCAATTGTTACGCTAACATGGCGATAGCTAAAGTGTAATGTGCGATACAAAAGTGTAACCTACCGATTGCTAAAGTGTAACTTTTAATGGAACGTTTACTTTGCCTAAGAAAATAGTATGATGTGCTAATGTGAGGTGTTTCCTTCAAATGGAACGTTTACTATGCGTTAGGAAGTAGTTTTGATCAATTGTATCCAAATTGACACAAGCAACTTTTTATGTGTAACATGGCGATAACTAATGTGTAACCTAGCGATTGCTAAAGTGTAATGTGCAATACAAAAGTGTAACTTACTGATTGCTAAAGTGTAACTTTTAATGGAATGTTTACTTTGCCTAAGAAAACAGTATGATATGCTAATGTGAGGTGTTTCCATCAAATGGAATGTTCACTATGCGTTAGGAATTAGTTTTGATCAATTGCATCCGAATTGAAACAAGCAATTGTTACGCGTAACATGGCGATAGCTAAAGTGTAACCTGGCGATTACTAAAGTGTAACGTGCAATACAAAAGTAAAACCTACCGATTGCTAAAGTGTAAGTTTTAAAGGATCATTTTCTCTGCCTAAGAAAACAATATGATGCACTAGATGGGGATTTTCCTTCAAATAGAACGTTCACTATGCATAAGGAAGTAGTTTTGACCAATTGCATCCGAATTGAATCTTGAAACTTCTGACGCGGAACATGCCGATAGCTAAAGTGTAACCTGGCGATTGCTAAAGTGTAATGTATGATACAAAATTGTAACCTATCGATTGCTAGAGTGCAACTTTTAACGGACTGTTTACTCTGCCTAAGAAAATAGTATGATGCACTAGATGAGGTTTTTCCTTCAAATGAAACATTTACTATGCATAAGGAAGTTGTTTTGATCAATTGCATCCAAATTGAATGATGAAACTTCTTACGCGAAACATGGCGATAGCTAAACTGTAACCTGGTGATTGCTAAAGTGTAACATGCGATACAAAAGTGTAACCTACCGATTGCAAAAGTGTAACTTTTAATGGAATGTTTACTTTGCCCAAGAAAACAGTATGATGTGCTAATGTGAGGTGTTTCTAACAAATGGAACGTTTACTATGTGTTAGGAAATAGTTTTGATTAATTGGATCTAAATTGAAATAAGTAACTTCTTATGCGTGACATGGCGATAGCTAAAGTATAACCTGGCGATCGGTAAAGTGTAACATGGGATACAAAAGTGTAATCTACCGATTGCTAAAGTGTAACTTTTAACGGACCGTTTACTCTGCCTAAGAAAACAGTATGATATGCTAGATGAGTTTTTTCCTTCAAATGGAACGTTTACTACGCATAAGGAAGTAGTTTTGATCAATTGCATCTGAATTGAACCGTGAAACTTCTTACACGAAACATGGTGATAGCTAAAGTGTTACTTGGCGATTGCTAAAGTATAATGTGCGATACAAAAGTGTAACCCACCGATTGCTAAAGTGTAACTTTTAATGGAATGTTTACTTTGACTAAGAAAATAGTATGATGTGCTAAAGTGAGGTGTTTCCGTCAAATGGAACGTTAACTATGCGTTAGGAAGTAGTTTTGATCAATTGCATCCGAATTAAAACAAGCAACTTCTTACGCGAAACATGGCAGTAGCTAAAGTGGTACCTGGTGATTGGTAAAGTGTAACGTGCGATACAAAAGCGTAATCTACCGATTGCTAAAGTGTAACTTTTAATGCATTGTTTACTCAGCGTAAGAAAATCGTATGATGTGGTAGATGAGGTTTTTCCTTCAAATGGAATGTTTACTATGCACAAGGAAGTAGTTTTGATCAATTGCATCCAAATCGAATCATGAAACTTCTTACTCAGAATGTGGCGATAGCTAAAGTGTATCCTATTGATTGCTAAAGTGTAATGTGTGATACAAAAGTGTAACCTACCAATTGCTAAAGTGTAACTTTTAATGGAACATTTACTTTGCCTAAGAAAATAGTATGATGTGCTAATGTGAGGTGTTTACATCAAATGGAACGTTCACTATGCGTTAGGAAGTAGTTTTGATCAATTGCATCTGAATTGAAACAAGCAACTTCCTACGCGTAACATGGCAATAGTTAAAGTGCAACCTGGCGATCGGGAAGGTGTAACATGCGATCCAAAAGTGTAATCTACCGATTACTAAAGTGCAACTTTTAATGGACCGTTTACTTTGCCTAAGAAAATAGTATGATGCGCTAGATGAGGTTTTTCCTTCAAATGAAACTTTTACTACGCATAAGGAAGTAGTTTTGATCAATTACATTCGAATTGAATCATGAAACTTCTTACGCAAAAGATGGCGATAGCTAAAGTGTAACCTATCGGTTGCTAAAGTGTAACGTCCGATACAAAAGTGCAACCTACCACTTGCTAAAATGTAACTTTTAATGGAATGTTTACTTTGCCTAAGAAAATAGTATGAAGTGCTAATGTGAGGCGTTTCCTTCAAATGGAACGTTCACTATGCGTTAGAAAGTAGTTTGGTCAATTGCATCTGAATTGAGACAAGCAACTTTTTACGCAGAAGATGGCGATAGCTAAAGTGGAACCTTGCGATTGCTAGAGTGTAACGTGCAATGCAAAAGTGTAACCTACCGATTGCTAAAGTGTAACTTTTAATGGAACGTTTACTTTGCCTAAGAAAATGGTATGATGTGCTAATGTGAGGTGTTTCCGTCAAATGGAATGTTCACTATGTGTTAGGAAGTAGTTTTGATCAATTGCATCCGAATTGAAATAAGCAATTGTTACGCTAACATGGCGATAGCTAAAGTGTAACGTGCGATACAAAAGTAACCTATCGATTGCTAAAGTGTAACTATTAATGGAATGTTTACTTTGCCTAAGAAAACAGTATGATGTGCTAATGTGAGGTGTTTCCTTCAAATGGAACATTTACTATGCGTTAGGAAGTAGTTTGGATCAATTGCATTGAATTGAAACAAGCAATTGTTACGCGTAATATGGCGATAGCTAATGTGTAACCTGGCGGTTGTTAAAGTGTAACGTGCGATACTAAAGTGTAACCTACCGATTGCTAAAGTGTAAGTTTTAATGGACCATTTACTCTGCCTAAGAAAACAATATGGTGCACTAGATGGGGATTTTCCTTCAAATGGAACATTTACTACGCATAAGGAAGTAGTTTTGATCAATTGCATCCAAATCGAATCCTGAAACTTCTGACGCGGAACATGGCGATAGCTAAAGTGTAACCTGGCAATTGCTAAAGTGTAACGTATGATACAAAAGTGTAACCTATCGATTGCTAAAGTGCAACTTTTAACGGACTGTTTACTCTGCCTAAGAAAACAGTATAATGCGTTAGATGAGGTTTTTCCTTCAAATGGAATGTTTACTATGCATAAGGAAGTTGTTTTGATCAATTGCATCCGAATTGAATGATGAAACTTCTTACACGAAATATGGCGATAGCCAAACTGTAACTTGGTGATTGCTAAAGTGTAATGTGCGATACAAAAGTGTAACCTACCGATTGTTAAAGTGTAACTTTTAATGGAACGTTTACTTTGCCCAAGAAAATAGTATGATGTGCTAATGTGAGGTGTTTCCATCAAATGGAACGTTTACTATGCGTTAGGAAATAGTTTTGATTAATTGGATCTGAATTGAAACAAGCAACTTCTTATGCATGATATGGCGATAGCTAAAGTGTAACCTGGAGATCGGTAAAGTGTAACATGTGATACAAAAGTGTAATCTACCGATTGCTAAAGTGTAACTTTTAATGGACCGTTTACTTTGCCTAAGAAAATAGTATGATGCGCTAGATGAGGTTTTTCCTTCAAATGGAACGTTTACTACGCATAAGGAAGTAGTTTTGATCAATTGCATCCGAATCAAATCATGCAACTTCTTACCCAGAACATGGCGATAGCAAAAGTGTAACCTAGTGATTGCTAAAGTGTAACCTACTGATTGCTAAAGTGTAACTTGTAATGGAACATTTACTTTGCCTAAGAAAACAGTATGATGTGGTAATGTGAGGTGTTTCCGTCAAATGGAATGTTCACTATGCGTTAGGAAGTAGTTTTGATCAATTGCATCCGAATTGAAACAAGCAATTGTTACGCACAACATGGCGATAGCTAAAGTGTAACATGCGATACAAAAGTATAACCTACCGGTTGCTAAAGTGCAACTTTTATTGGACTATTTACTTTGCCTAAGAAAATAGTATCATCCACTAGATGAAGTTTTTCCTTCAAATGGAACGTTTACTATGTATAAGGAAGTAGTTTTGATCAATTGCATCCGAATTGAATCATGAAACTTCTTACGCGAAACATGGCGATAGCGAAAGTGTGACCTGGTGATTGCTAAAGTGTAACATGCGATACAAAATTGTTACCTAGCTAAAGTGTAACTTTTAATGGAACATTTACTTTGCCTAAGAAAATAGTATGATGTGCTAATGTGAGGTGTTTCCATCAAATGGAATGTTTGCTATGCGTTAGGAATTAGTTTTGATCAATTGGATCTGAATTGAAACAAGCAAGTTTTTACGCGTGACATGGCGATAGCTAAAGTGTAACCTGGCGATCGGTAAAGTGTAACTTTTAATGGACCGTTTACTCTGCATAAAGAAATAGTATGATGTGCTAGATGAGATTTTTCCATCAAATGGAACGTTTACTACGCATAAGGAACTAGTTTTGATCAATTGCATCCGAATTGAATCATGAAACTTCTTACGTGGAATATGGCAATAGCTAAAGTGTAAACTGTCGATTGCTAAAGTGTAACGTGCGATACAAAAGTGTAACCTACCGATTGCTAAAGTGTAACTTTTAATGGAATGTTTACTTTGCCTAAGAAAATAGTGTGAAGTGCTAATGTGAGGTGTTTCCTTAAAATGGAACGTTCACTATGCGTTAGAAAGTAGTTTTGATCAATTGTGTCCGAATTGAAACAATCAACTTCTTACGCGGAACATGGCGATAGCTAAAGTGTAACCTGGCGATTGCTAAAGTGTAACGTGCGATACCAAAGTGTAACCTACCGATTGCTAAAGTGTAACTTTTAATGGAATGTTTACTTTGCCCAAGAAAACAAACTGATGTGCTAAAGTGAGGTGTTTCGATCAAATGGAACGTTTACTATGCGTTAGGAAAAAGTTTTCATCAACTGGATCTGAATTGAAACAAGCAACTTCTTACGCATGACACGGCGATAGCTAAAGTGTAACCTGGCGATTGGTAAAGTGTAACATGCAATACAAAAGTGTAATCTACTGATTGCTAAAGTGTAACTTTTAATGGACCGTTTACTTTGCGTAAGAAAATAGTATGATGTGCTAGATGAGGTATTTCTTCAAATGGAATGTTTACTTCGCATAAGGAAGTAGTTTTGATCAATTGCATCCGAATTGAATCATAAAACTTCTTTCATGGAACAAGGTGATAGCTAAAGTGTAACCTAGTGATTGCTAAAGTGTAACGTTCGATACAAAAGTGTAAACTACCGATTGCTAAAGTGTAACTTTTAATGGAACGTTTACTTTGCCTAAAAAAATAGTATGATGTGCTAATGTGAGGTGTTTCTATCAAATGGAACGTTTACTATACATTAGGAAGTAGTTTTGATCAATTTCATCTGAATTGAAACAAGCAACTTGTTATGTATAACATGACGATAGTTAAAGTGCAACCTGGCGATCAGTAAAGTGTAACGTGCGATACAAAAGTTTAATCTACCGATTGCTAAAGTGTAACTTTTAATGGACCGTTTACTCTGCCTAAGAAAATAGTATGATGCGCTAATGAGAGGTGTTTCCTTCAAATGGAACGGTTACTATGCGTTTGGAAGTAGTTTTGATCAATTGCATCAAAATTGAAACATGCAACTTCATGCGCGTAACATGGCGATAGCTAAAGTGTAACCTGGTGATTGCTATAGTGTAACGTGCAATACAAAAGTGTAACCTACCGATTGTTAAAGTGTAACTTTTAATGCACTGTTTACTCTGCCTAAGAAAACAGTGTGATGCGCTAGATGAGATTTTTCCATTAAATGGAACGTTTACTACGCATAAGGAAGTAGTTTTGATCAATTGCATCCGAATTGAATCATGAAACTTTTTATGCTAAACATGGCGATAGCTAAAGTATAACCTGTTGATTGCTAAAGTGTAACGTGCGATGCAAAAGTGTAACCTACCGATTGCTAAAGTGTAACTTTTAATAGAATGTTTACTTTGCCTAAGAAAACAATATGAACTGCTAATGTGAGGTGTTTCCTTAAAATGGAACGTTCACTATGCCTTAAGAAGTAGTTTTGATCAATTGCGTCTGAATTGAAACAAGCAACTTCTTACGCGTAACATGGCGATAGCGAAAGTGTAACTTGGCATTGCTAAAGTGTAACATGCGATACAAAAGTGTAACCTATCGATTGCTAAAGTGTAACTTTTACTGAAATGTTTACTCTGCCTAAGAAAACAATATGATGCGCTAGATGAGGTTTTTCCTTCAAATGAAATTTTACTATGCATAAGGAAGTAGTTTTGATTAATTGCATCTGAATTGAATCAAGAAACTTCGTACGCAGAACATGGGATAGCTAAAGTGTAACCTGGCGATCGCTAAAGTGTAACGTGTGAAACAAAAGTGTAAACTACCGATTGCTAAAATGTAACTTTTAATGGAACGTTTACCATGCCTAAGAAAATAGTATGATGTGCTAATGTGAGGTGTTTCCTTCAAATGGGCCGTTTACTATGCATTGGAAGTAGTTTTGATCAATTGCATCTGAATTGAAACAACCAACTTCTTACGCATTACATGGCGATAGCTAAAGTGTAACCTGGCGATTGTTAAAGTGTAATGTGCGATATAAAAGTGTAACCTATCGATTGCTAAAGTGTAACTTTTAATGGACCATTTACTCTGCCTAAGAAAATAATATGATGTGGTAGATGAGGTTTTTCCTTTAAATGGAACGTTTACTATGCATAAGGAAGTAGTTTTGATCAATTGCAGCCGAATCAAATCATGAAACTTCTTACTCAGAACATGGCGACAACTAAAGTGTAACCTAGCGATTGCTAAAGTGTAATGTGCTATACAAAAGTGTAACCTACTAATAGCTAAAGTGTAACTTTTAATAGAACATTTGCTTTGCGTAAGAAAATAGTATGATGTGCTAATGTGAGGTGTTTCCTTCAAATAGAATGTTTACTATGCGTTAGGAAATAGTTTTGATCAATTACATCGGAATTGAAACATGGAACTTCTTATGCATAACATGGCGATAGCTAAAGTGTAACCTGGCGATTGCTAAAGTATAACGTGCGCTAGAAAGGTGTACCTTGCGGATTGCTAAAGTGTATCTTTTAATGGAACGTTTACTTTGCCAAAGAAAATAGTATGATGCTCTAATGTAAGGTGATTCGCTCAAATGAAACATTTACTATGCGTTAGAAAGTAGTTTTGATCAATTACATCTGAGTTAAAACTAGCCACTTCTTACGCGTCACATGGCGATAGCAAAAGTGTAACCTGGCGATTGCTAAAGTGTAACGACGATACAAAAGTGTAACCTGGCGATTGCTAAAGTGTAACTTTTAATGGACTATTTGCTCTGCCTAAGAAAATAGTATGATGTGCTGGATGAGGTTTTTCCTTCAAATGGAATGTTTACTACGCATAAGGAAGTAGTTTTGATCAATTGCATCCGAATTGAAACAAACAACTTCTTACGCGTAACATGGCGATAGCTAAAGTGTAACCTGTCGGTTGCTAAAGTGTAACGTACGATACAAAAGTGCAACCTACCGATTGCTAAAGTGTAACTTTTAATGGAATATTTACTTTGGCTAAGAAAATAGTATGAAGTGCTAATGTGAGGTGTTTCCTTCAAATGGAACATTCACTATGCGTTAGGAAGTAGTTTTGATCAATTGCATCCGAATTGAATCATGAAACATTGTACGCGGAACATGGGGAAATATTAAGTGTAACCTGGTGATTGCTAAAGTGTAACGTGCGATACAAAAGTGTAACCTACCGATTGCTAAAATGTAACTTTTAATGAACATTTACCATGCCTAAGAAAACAGTATGAGTGCTAATGTGAGTTGTTTCCTTCAAATGGAATGTTTACTATGTGTTAGGGAATAGTTTCGATCAATTGCATCGGAATTGAAACATGCAACTTTTTACGCGTAACATGGTGATAGCTAAAGTGTAACCTGGTGATTGGTAAAGTGTAACATGCGATACAAAAGTGTAACCTACTGATTGCTAAAGTGTAACTTTTATTGGAACATTTACTTTGCCCAAGAAAATAGTGTGATATGCTAAGGTTAGGTGTTTCCATCAAATGGAACATTTACTATGCGTTAGGAAGTAGTTTTGATCAATTGCATCAGAATTAAAACAAGCCACTTCTTACGTGTCACATGGCGATAGCAAAAGTGTAACCTGGCAATTGCTAAAGTGTAACGTGCGATACAAAAGTGTAACCTACCAATTGCTAAAGTGTAACTTTTAATGGAATGTTTACTTTGCCTAAGCAAACAGTATGATGTGCTAATGTGAGGTGTTTACATCACATGGAATGTTTACTATGCGTTAGGAAGTAGTTTTGATGAATTGCATCTGAATTGAAACAAGCAACTTCTTATGCGTAACATGGCAATAGATAAAGTGTCACCTGGCAATCGGCAAAGGGTAATGTGTGACACAAAAGTGTAATTTACTGATTGCTAAAGTGTAACTTTTAATGGACCGTTTACTCTACCTAAGAAAACAGTATGATGCACTAGATGAGCTTTTTCCTTCAAATGGAATGTTTACTATGCACAAGGAAGTAGTTTTGATCAATTGCATCCGAATTGAAACAAGCAACTTCTTACGCGCAACATGGCGATAGCTAAAGTGTAACCTAGTGATCGGTAAAGTGTAACGTGCGACACAAAAGTGTAATCTACCAATTGCAAAAGTGTAACTTTTAATGGACTGTTTACTTTGCCTAAGAAAATAGTATGATGCGCTGATGTGAGGTGTTTCCTTCAAATGGAACGTTTACTATGCGTTAGGAAGTAGTTTTGATCAATTGCATCCGAATTGAAACAAGCAACTTCTTACGCGTAACATGGCAATAGCTAAAGTGTAACTTGATGATCGGTAAAGTGTAACGTGCGATACAAAAGTGTAATATACTGATTGCTAAAGTGTAACTTTTAATGGACCATTTACTTTGCCTAACAAAATAGTATGATGCTCTAGTGTGAGGTGTTTCCTTCAAATGGAACGTTTACTATGCGTTAGGAAGTAGTTTTGATCAATTGCATCCGAAGTGAAGCATGCAACTTCTTACACCTAACATGGCAATAGCTAAGTGTAACCTGGCGATTGCCAAAGTGTAATGTGCTATGCAAAAGTGTAACCTACCGATTGCTAAAGTGTAAATTTCAAAGGACCGTTTCCACTACCTAAGAAAACAGTATGATGCACTAGATGAGGTTTTTCCTTCAAATGGAACATTTACTACTCCTAAGGAAGTAGTTTTGATCAATTGCATCTGAATTGAATTGTGAAACTTCTAACTCGTAACATGGTGATAGCTAAAGTGTAACCTGGCGATTGCTAAAGTATAATGTGCGATACAAAAGTGTAACCTACCGATTGCCAAAGTGTAACTTTTAATGGACTATTTTCTCTGCCTAAGAAAATAGTATGATGCACTAATGTGAGGTGTTTCCTTCAAATGGAACATTTACTATGCGTTAGGAAGTAGTTTTGATCAATTGCATCCGAATTAAAACATGCAACTTCTTACGTGCAACATGGTGATAGCTAAAGTGTAACCTAGCGATTGCTAAAGTGTAACGTGCGATACAAAAGTGTAATGTTCCGATTGCTAGAGTGTAACTTTTAATGGACTATTTACTCTACCTAAGAAAATAGTATGATGCGCTAATGTGAGGGGTTTCCTTTAAATGGGATGTTTACTATGCGGTAGGAAGTAGTTTTGATCAATTGCATCTGAATTGAAACATGCAACTTCTTACGTGTAACATGGCGATAGATAAAGTGTAAATTGGGATAGCTAAAGTCTAATGTGCGATACAAAATTGTAATCTACCGGTTGCTAAAGTGTAACTTTTAATGGACCATTTACTCTTCCTAAGAAAATAGTATGGTGCACTAATGTGAGGTGTTTCCTTCAAATGGAACGTTTACTATGCGTTAGGAAGTAGTTTTGATCAATTGCATCCGAAATGAAGCATGCAACTTCTTACACCTAACATGGCAATAGCTAAAGCGTAACCTGGCGATTGCCAAATTGTAACGTGCTATACAAAAGTGTAACCTACCGATTGCTAAAGTGTAAATTTCAAAGGACCGTTTCCACTGCCTAAGAAAACAATATGATGCGTTAGATGGGGTTTTTCCTTCAAATGGAATATTTACTAATCCTAAGGAAGTAGTTTTGATCAATTGTATCTGAATTGAATAGTGAAACTTCTTACTCGTGACATGGTGATAGCTAAAGTGTAACTTGGCGATTGCTAAAGTATAACGTGCTATACAAAAATGTACCTTACCGATTGCTAAAGTGTAACTTTTAATGGACTATTTTCTCTGCCTAAAAAAATAGTATGATGCACTAATGTGAGGTGTTTCCTTCAAATGGAACATTTACTATGTGTTAGGAAGTAGTTTTGATCAATTGCATCCAAATTGAAACATGCAACTTCTTACGTGCAACATGGTGATAGCTAAAGTGTAACCTAGCATTGCTAAAGTGTAACGTGCGATACAAATTGTAATGTACCGATTACTAAAGTGTAACTTTTAATGGACTATTTACTCTGCCTAAGAAAATAGTATGATGCGCTAATGTGAGGGGTTTCCTTTAAATGGGATGTTTACTATGCGGTAGGAAGTAATTTGATCAATTGCATCCGAATTGAAACATGCAACTTCTTATGTGTAACATGGCGATAGATAAAGTGTAAATTGGGATAGCTAAAGTCTAATGTGCAATACAAAATTGTAATCTACCGATTGCTAAAGTGTAACTTTTAATGGACCATTTACTCTTCCTAAGAAAATAGTATGGTGCGCTAATGTGAGGTGTTTCCTTCAAATGGAACGTTTACTATGAGTTAGGAAGTAGTTTTGATCAATTGCATCGGAATTGAAACATTCAACTTCTTATGCATAATATGGTGATAGATAAAGTGTGATTGGGCGATAGCTAATGGGTAACGTGCGATACAAAAGTGCAACCTATCGATTGCTAAAGTGTAAGTTTTAATGGACTATTTACTCAACCTAAGAAAATAGTATGATGCACTAATGTGAGGTGTTTCCTTCAAATGGAACGTTTGCTATGCATTAGGAAGTAGTTTTGATCAATTGCATCTGAATTGAAACAAGCAACTTCTTACGCGTAACATGGCAATAGCTAAAGTGTACTCTGGCGATTGTTAAAGTGCAATGTGCAATCCAAAAGAGTAACCTACCGATTGCTAAAGTGTAAATTTTAATGGACCGTTTACACTGCCTAAGAAAATAGTATGATCTGCCAGATGAGGTTTTTCCTTCAAATGGAACGTTTACTATCCATAACGAAGTAGTTTTGATCAATTGCATCCAAATTGAATCATGGAACTTCTTACTCGTAGCCTGGTAATAGCTAAAGTGTAACCTAGTGATTGCTAAAGTATAACATGCGATAAGAACGTTTAACCAACAGATAGCTAAAGTGTAACTTTTAATGGAACGTTTACTTTGCGTAAGAAAATAGTACGATGCTCTAATGTGAGGTGTTTCCTTGAAATGGAACATTTACTATGCGTTAAGAAGTAGTTTTGATCAATTGCATCCGAATTGAAACAACCAACTTCTTACGCATAACATGGTGATAGCTAAAGTGTAACCTGTTGATTGCTAAAGTGTAACGTTCAATACAAAAGTGTAACCTACCGTTTGCTAAAGTGTAAGTTTTAATGGACCATTTACTCTGCCTAAGAAAATAGTATGATGCGCTAGATGAGGTTTTTCCTTCAAAAGGAACGTTTACTGCGCATAAGGAAGTAGTTTTGATCAATTGCATCCGAATTGAATCATGAAACTTCTTACGCGAAACATGGTGTTAGCTAAAGTGTAACCTGGTGATTGCTAAAGTGTAAAGTCCTACACAAAAGTGTAACCTACGGATTGCTAAAGTGTAAATTTTAATGGACCGTTTACTCTGCCTAAGAAAATAGTATGACGCGCTAGATGAGGTTTTTCCTTTAAATGGAACATTTACTACTCATAAGGAAGTAATTTTGATCAATTGTATCCGAATTGAATCATGAAACTTCTTACGCGAAACGTGGTGTTAGCTAAAGTGTAACCTGGCGATTGCTAAAGTGTAACGTGCGATGCAAAAGTGTAAGCTACTGATTGCTAAAGTGTACCTTTTAATGGAACATTTACTTTGCCTAAGAAAATAGTATGATGTGCTAATGTGAGGTGTTTCCTTCAAAAGGAACATTTACTATGCGTTAGGAAGTAGTTTTGATCAATTGCATCCGAATTGAAACATGCAAATTGTTACGCGGAACATGGCGATAGGTAAAGTATAACCTGGCAATTGCCAAAGTATAACGCGTGATAATGAATTGTAACCTACCAATAACGAAAGTGTAACCTTGCGATTCCTAAAGTGTAACGTGTGATGCCAAAGTGTAACCTACCGATAGCAAAAGTGTAACTTTTAATGGAATGTATACTTTGCCTAAGAAAAAAGTATGAAGCACTAATGTGAGGTGGTTTCTTAAATTCGAACATTCACTATGCGTTAGGAAGAAGTTTTGATCGATTGCATCCTAATTGAAACATACAACTTCTTACGTGCAACATGGTGATAGCTAAAGTGTAACCTGGCGATTGCGAAAGTGTAACGTGTGATACAAAGTGTCACCTACTGATTGCTAAAGTGTAACTTTTAATGGACCGTTTACTCTACCTAAGAAAACAATAAGATGCACTAGATGAGGTTTTTCCTTCAAATGGAATGTTTACCATGCATAAGAAAGTAGTTTTGATTAATTGCATCCGAATTGAATCATGAACTTCTTACGTGGAACATGGCGATAGTTAAAGTGTAACCTAGCGATTGCTAAAGTGTAACGTGTGATACAAAAGTGTAACCTATCGATAGTTAAAGTGTAACTTTTAATGGAACGTTTACTTTGCCTACGAAAATAGTATGATGTGCTAATCTGAGGTGTTTGTTTCAAATGGAACGTTTACTATGCGTTAGGAAGTAGTGTTGATCAATTGCATCCAAATTGAAACAAGCAACTTCTTATACGTAACATGGCGATAGCTAAAGTGTAACCTGACGATTGGTAAAGAGTAACGTACAATACAAAAGTGTAATCTACCGATTGCTAAAGTGTAACTTTTAATGGACCGTTTACTTTGCCTAAGAAAAATGTATGATACTCTAGTGTGAGGTGTTTCCTTCAAATGGAACGTTTACTATGCGTTAGGAAGTAGTTTTGATCAATTGCATCAGAATTGAAACAAGCAACTTCTTACACGTAACATGGCAATAGCTAAAGTATAACCTGGCGATTGCTAAAGTGTAACGTGTCATACAAAAGTGTAACCTACCAATTGCTAAAGTGTAAATTTCAATGGACTATTTATACTGCCTAAGAAAACAGCATGATGCACTAGATGAAGTTTTTCCTTCAAATGGAATGTTTACAACTCATATGGAAGTAGTTTTGGTCAATTGCATCCGAATTGAATCATGAAACTTCTTACTCGTAACATGGTGATAGCTAAAGTGTAACCTGGAGATTGCTAAAGTATAACATGCGATACAAAAGTTTAACCTACAGATAGCTAAAGTGTAACTTTTAATAGAACATTTACTTTGCCTAAGAAAATAGTATGATGCTCTAATGTGAGGTGTTTCCTTCAAATGGAGCGTTTACTATGCGTTAGGAAGTAGTTTTGATCAATTGCATCCGAATTGAAACAAGCAACTTCTTACGTGTAACATGGCGATAACTAAAGTGTAACCTGGCGATTGCTAAAGCGTAACTTTTAATGGAACATTTACTTTACCTAAGAAAACAGTATGATGCGCTCATGTGAGATGTTTCCTTCAAATGGAACGTTTACTATGCATTAGAAAGTAGTTTTCATCAATTGCATTGGAATTGAAACATGCAACTTCTTACGTGAAACATGGCGATAGATAAAGTGTAACCTTGCGATTGCAAAAGTGTAACGTGTGATACCAAAGTGTAACCTACCGATAGCTAAAGTTTAACTTTTAGAGGAACGTATACATTGCCTAAGAAAACAGTATGATGCGCTAATGTGTGGTGGTTCCTTCAAATGGAACATTTACAATGCGTTTGCAAGTAGTTTTGATCAAATGCATCCCAATTGAAACATGCAACTTCTTATGTGTAACATGGTTATAGCTATAGTGTCACCTGTCGATTGTTAGAGCGTAATGTGCTATACGAAAGTGTAACCTACTAATTGCTAAAGTGTAACTTTTAATGGACTGTTTACTCTGCCTAAGAAAACAGTATGATGCGCTAGATAAGGTTTTTCCTTCGAATGGAACGTTTACTACGCATATGGAGGTAGTTTTGATCAATTGCATCCGAAATGAATCATGAAACTTCTTACTCGGAACGTGTCGATAGCTAAAGTGTAAACTGGGCATTGCTAAAGTGTAACGTATGATACAAAAGTGTAACCTACGGATAGCTAAAGTGTAACTTTTAATGGAATGTTTACTATGCCTAAGAAAACAGCATGATACTCTAATGTAAGGTGTTTCCTTGAAATGGAACGTTTACTATACGTTAGGAAGTAGTTTTGATCAATTGCATCCGAATTGAAACATTCAAATTCTTACGCAGAACATGGCGATTGCTAAAGTGTAACCAGCGATAGCTAAAGTGTAATGTGCGATACACAAGTGTAACCTACCGATTGCAAAAGTGTAAATTGTAATGGACCATTTACTCTACCTAAGAAAACAGTATGATGCACTCATGTGAGGTGTTTCTTTCAAATGGAATGTTTACAATGCCTTATGAAGTAGTTTTGATCAATTGCACCCGAATTGAAACAAGCAACTTCTTATGCGTAACATGGCGATAGCAAAATTGTAACCTGGCGATCGGTAAAGTGTAACATGCGATACAATAGTGTAATCTACTGATTGCTAAAGTGTAACCTTTAATGGACTATTTACTTTGCCTAAGAAAATAGTATGATGCACTAATGTGAGGTGTTTCCTTCAAATGAAACGTTTACTATGCGGTAGGAAGTAGTTTTGATCAATTGCATCATAATTGAAACATGCAACTTCTTACGCGTAACATGGTGATAGCTAAAGTGTCACCTGGCGATTGCAAAAGTGTAACGTATGATACCAAAGTGTAACCTACCGATTGCTAAAGTGTAACTTTTAATGGAACGTTTACTCTGCCTAAGAAAATAGTATGATGCGCTAATGTGAGGTGTTTCCTTCAAATGGAACATTTACTATGCGTTGGGAAGTAGTTTTGATCAATTGCATCAGAATTAAAACATGCAACTTCTTACGCGTAACATGGTGATAGCGAAAGTGTAACCTAGCGATTACTAAAGACTAACATGCGATACAAAAGTGTAACCTACCGATTGCTAAAGTGTAACTTTTAATGGACTATTTACTTTGCCTAAGAAAATAGTGTGATGCGTTAGATGAGGTTTTTCCTTCAAACGGAACAATTACTATGCGTAAGGAAGTAGTTTTGATCAATTGCATTCGAATTGAATGATGAAACTTCTTACGCAAAATATGGCGATAGCTAAAGTGTGACCTAGTGATTGCTACAGTGTCACGTGCAATACAAAAGTGTAACCTACCGATAGCTAAAGTGTAATTTTTAATGGAATGTTTACTTTGCCTAAGAAAATAGTATCATGTCCCAATGTGTGGTATTTCCTTCAAATGGAACATTTACTATGCATTAGGAAGTAGTTTTGATCAATAGCATCCAAATTGAAACAAGCAACTTCTTAGGTGTAACATGGCAATAGCTAAAGTGTAACCTGGCGATCGGTAAAGTGTAACATGCGATAAAAAAGTGTAATCTACCGATTGCTAAAGTGTAACTTTTAATGGACCGTTTCCTCTGCCTAAGAAAATAGTATGATGCGCTAATGTGAGGTGTTTCCTTCAAATGGGATGTTTACTAAGCGTTAGGAAGCAGTTTTGATCAATTGCATCCGAATTGAAACATGCAAATTCTAACGCGGAACATGGCAATAGCTACAGTGTAGCTTGGCGATTGCTAAAGTGTAATGCGCGATAACAAAGTGTAACCTACCGATAGCTAAAGTGTAACTTTTAATGGAACATTTACTTTGCCTAAGAAAACAGTATGACGCACTCATGTGAGATGTTTCCTTCAAATGGAATGTTTACTATGCGTTAAGAAGTAGTTTTGATCAATTGCATTAGAATTAAAACATGTAATTTCTTACGTGAAACATGGCGATAGCTAAAGTGTAACCTTGCGATTGCAAAAGTGTAACATGTGATACCAAAGTGTAACCTGCCGATAGCAAAAGTATAACTTTTAGTGGAATGTATACATTGCCTAAGAAAATAGTATGATGTGCTAATGTGTGGTGGTTCCTTCAAATGGAACGTTTACAATGCATTAGGAAGTAGTTTTGATCAAATGCATCTGAATTGAAACATGCAACTTCTTACGTGTAACATGGTGATACCTATAGTGTAACCTGTCGATTGTTAAAGCGTAATGTGCGATACGAAAGTGTAACCTACTGATTGCTAAAGTGTAACTTTTAATGGACCGTTTACTCTGCCTAAGAAAATAGTACGATGCAATAGATGAGGTTTTTCCTTTGAATGGAACGTTTACTATGCATAAGGAAGTAGTTTTAATCAATTGCATCCGAAATGAATCATGAAACTTCTTACTCGGAACATGGCGATAGCTAAAGTGTAAACTAGGGATTGTTAAAGTGTAACGTGTGATACAAAAGTGTAACCTACAGATAGTTAAAGTGTAACTTTTAATGGAACAATTACGTTGCCTAAGAAAATAGTATGATACTCTAATGTGAGGTGTTTCCTTCAAATGGAACGTTTACTATGCATTAAGAAGTAGTTTTGATCAATAACATCCAAATTGAAACATTCAAATTCTTACGCGAAACATGGTGATTGCTTAAGTGTAACCTGGCGATACCTAAAGTGTAACGTGTGATATAAAAATGTGTAATCTACCGATTGCAAAAGTGTAACTTTTAGTGGACTGTTTACTCTGCCTAAGAAAACAGTATGATGCGCTAATGTGAGGTGTTTCCTTGAAATGGAACATTTACTACTTATAAGGAAGTAGTTTTGATCAATGGCATCCGAATTGAATCGTGAAACTTCTTATGTGTAACATCTTGATAGCTAAATGTAAGCTGGGAATTGCTAAAGTGTAACATGCGATGCAAAAGTTTAACCTACGGATAGCTAAAGTATAACTTTTAATGGAACATTTACTTTGCCTAAGAAAAGAGTATAATGCTCTAATATGAGGTGTTTCCTTCAAATGGAACGTTTACTATGCAGTAGGAAGTAGGTTTGATCAATTGCATCTGAATTGAAACATGCAAATTTTTACGCAAAACATGGCGATAGCTAAAGTGTAACCTGCTGATTGCTAAAGTGTAACACGCGAAAATAAAGTGGAACCTACCGATAGCTAAACTGTAACTTTTAATGGAACATTTACTTTGCCTAAGAAAATAGTATGATGCGCTCATGTCAGGTGTTTCCTTCAAATGGAACGTTTACTAAGCATTAGGAAGTAGTTTTGATCAATTGCATCCGAATTGAAACATGCAACTTCTTACGCGGAACAAGGCGATAGCTAAAGAGTAACCTTGCGATTGCTAAAGTGTAACATGTGATACCAAAGTGTAACCTATCGATAGTTAAAGTGTAACTTTTAATGGAATGTATACTTTGCCTAAGAAAATAGTATGATGCGCTAATGTGAGGTGGTTCCTTCAAATGGAACATTTACTACGCATAAGGAAGTAGTTTTGATCAATTGCATCCGAATTGAATCATGTAACTTCTTACATGAAACATGGTGATAGCTAAAGTGTAACTTGGTGATTGCTAAAGTGTAACGTGCGATACAAAAGTGTAACCTACCGATTGCTAAAGTGTAACTTTTAATGGAACGTTTACTTTGCCTAAGAAAACAGTATGATGTGCTAATGTGAGGTGTTTCCTTCAAATGGAATGTTTATTATACGTTAGGAAGTAGTTTTGATCAATTGCATCCGAATTGAAACAAGAAACTTCTTACACGTAAGATGGCGATAGCTAAAGTGTAACCTGGAAATCGGTAAAGTGTAACATGCGATACAAAAGTGTAATCTACCAATTGCTAAAGTGTAACTTTTAATGGACCATTTACTCTACCTAAGAAAACATTATGATGTGCTAATGTGAGGTGTTTCCTTCAAATGGAATATTTACTATGCGTTATGAAGTAGTTTTGATCAATTGCATCCAAATTGAAACATGCAACTTCTTACGCGTAACATGGCGATAGCTAAAGTGTAACGTGCGATACAAAAGTGTAACCTACCGCTTGCTAAAGTATAAATTTTAATGGACCGTTTACTCAGCCTAAGAAAATAGTTTGATGCGGTAGATGAGGTTTTTCCTTGAAATGGAACGTTTACTACTCATAAGGAAGTAGTTTTGATTAATTGCATCCGAATTGAACCGTAAAACTTCTTATGCATAGCATGGTGATAGCTAAAGTGTAACCTGGCAATTGCTAAAGTATAACTTGCGATACAAAGGTGTAACCTACAGATAGCAAAAGTGTAACTTTTAATGGAACGTTTACTTTGCCTAAGAAAATAGTATGATGCTCTAATGTAACGTATTTCCTTCAAATGGAACGTTTACTATATGATAGGAAGTAGTTTTGATCAATTGCATCTGAATTGAAACAAGCAACTTGTTACGCGTAACATGGCGATAGCTAAAGTGTAACTTGGAGATTAGTAAAGTGTAACATGCGATACAAAAGTGAAATGTACCAATTGATAGAGTGTAACTTTTAATGGACCATTTACTCTGCCTAAGAAAACAGTGTTATGCACTAATGTGAAGTGTTTCTTTCAAATGGAACATTTCGGTAGGAAGTAGTTTTGATCAATTGCATCCGAATTGAAACATGGAACTTCTTACACGTAACATGGCGATAGATAAAGTGTAACTTGGGATAGCTAAAGTGTAACGTGCGATACAAAATTGTAACCTACTGTTTGCAAATTTTAATGGACCATTTACTCTGGCTAAGAAAAGAGTATGATGTGCTACATGAGGATTTTCCTTCAAATGGAACGTTTACTACTAATAAGGAAGTAGTTTTGATCAATTGCGTCCGAATTGAATCATGAAACTTCTTACGCGTAACATGGTGATAGATAAAGTGTAACCTGACGATTGCTAAAGTATAACGTGCGATACAAAAGAGTAACCTACGGATAGCTAAAGTGTACCTCTTAGTGGAACGTTTATTTTGCCTAAGAAAATAGTAAGATGCTCTAATGTGAGGTGTTTCCTTCAAATGGAACGTTTACTATGCGTTAGGAAGTAGTTTTGATCAATTGCTTCCGAATTGAAACATGCAAATTGTTACGCGAAACATGGCAATAGCTAAATTGTAACCTGGTGATTGCCAAAGTGTAACGCGCGATAATAAAGTGTAACCTACCGATAGCTAAAGTGTAACTTTTAATGGAACATTTACTTTGCCTAAAAATAGTATGATGCACTTATGTGAGGTGTTTCCATCAAATGGAATGTTTACTATGCCTTAAGAAGTAATTTTGATCAATTGCATCCAAATTGAAACATGCAACTTCTTACACGGAACATGACGATTGCTAAAGTGTAACCTGGCGATTGCTAAAGTGTAACATTCGATACAAAAGTGTAATCTACCAATTGCTAAAGTGAAAATTTTAATGGACCATTTACTCTGCCTAAGAAAATAGTATGATGCACTAGATGAGGTTTTTCCTTCAAATGGAACATTTACTACTCATAAGGAAGTAGTTTTGATCAACTGCATCCGAATTGAATCATGACACTTCTTACGCGTAACATGGTGTTAGACAAAGTGTAACCTGCCGATTGCTAAAGCATAACGTGCGATACAAAAGGATAACCTACGGATAGCTAAAGGGTAACTTTTAATGGAATGTTTACTTTTCCAAAGAAAACAGTATGATGTGCTAATGTGAGGTGTTTCTTTCAAATGGAACATTTACTATGTGTTAGGAAGTAGTTTTGATCAATTGCATCCGAATTGAAACAAGCAACTTCTTATGCGTAACATGGCGATAGCTAAATTGCAACTTGACGATCAGTAAAGTGTAACATGCGATACAAAAGTGTAATCTACCAATTGCTAAAGTGTAACCTTTAATGGACCATTTACTTTTCCTAAGAAAATAGTATGATGCACTAATGTGAGGTTTTTCCTTTAAAAGAAATGTTTACTATGTGCTAAGAAGTAGTTTTGATCAATTGCAACGGAATTGAAACATGCAACTTCTTACGCATAACATGGTTATAGCTAAAGTGTAACCTGACAATTGCAAAAGTGGAACGTGCGATACAAAAGTGTAACCTACTGATTGTTAAAGTGTAACCTTTAATGGACTATTTACTCTGCCTAAGAAAATAGTATGATGTGCTAATATGAGGTGTTTCCTTCAAATGGAACGTTTACTATGCATTGGGAAGTAGTTTTGATCAATTGTATCGGAATTGAAACATGCAACTTCTTACGCGTAACATGGTGATAGCTAAAGTGTAACCTGGCGATTGCTAAAGTGTAATGTGCGATACAAAAGTGTAACCTGGAGATTGCTAAGTGTAATGTGCGATACAAAAGTGTAACCTATCGATTGCTAAAGTACAACTTTTAATGGACCGTTTACTTTGCCTAAGAAAATAGTATGATGCACTAGATGAGGTTTTTCCTTCAAATGGAATGTTTACTACGCATAAGGAAGTAGTTTTGAACAATTGCATCCGAATTGAATCATGCAACTTCTTACGCGAAACATGGCAATAGCTAAAGTGTGACCTGGTGATTGCTAATGTGTAATGTGCAATACAAAAGTGTAACCTACCGATAGCTAAAGTGTAATTTTTAATGGAACACTTACTTTGCCTAAGGAAATAATATGATGTACTAATGTGAGGTATTTCCTTCAAATGGAATGTTTACTATGCATTAAAAAGTAGTTTTGATCAATTGCATCCGAATTGAAACAAGCAACTTCTTACGCGTAACATGGCGATAGCTAAAGTGTAACCTGGCGATCGCTAAAGTGTAACCTGGCGATCGGTAAAGTGTAACATGCGATACAAAAGTGTAATCTACCAATTGCTAAAGTGTAACTTTTAATGGACCGTTTCCTCTGCCTAAGAAAATAGTATAATGCGCTAATGTGAGGTGTTTCCTTCAAATGGAACATTTAGTATGCGTTAGGAAGTAGTTTTGATCAATTGCAGCCGAAGTGAAACATACAACTTCTTACGTGTACCATGGTAATCAGTAAAGTGTAACAAGCGATACAAAAGTGTAATCTACCGATAGCTAAAGTGTAACTTTTAATGGACTGTTTACTCTGCCTAAGAAAATAGTATGATGCGCTAATGTGAGGTGTTCCCTTGAAATGGAACATTTTCTACTCATAAGGAAATAGTTTTGATCAATGGCATCCGAATTGAATTGTGAAACTTCTTACGTGTAACATGGTGATAGCTAAAGTGTAAGCTGGCAATTGCTAAAGTATAATGTACGATACAAAAGTGTAACCTACAGATAGCTAAAGTGTAACTTTTAATGGAACATTTACTTTGCCTAAGAAAATAGTATGATGCTCTAATGTGAGGTGTTTCCTTCAAATGGAATGTTTACTATGCATTAGGAAGTAGGTTTGATCAATTGCATCCGAATTGAAACAAGCAAATTTTTACGCGGAACATGGCGATAGCTAAAGTGTAACCTGGTGATTGCTAAAGTGTAACGCGCGAAAATAAAGTGTAACTTTTAATGAAATATTTACTTTGCCTAAGAAAATAGTATGATGCACTCATGTTAGGTGCTTCCTTCAAATGGAACGTTTACTATGCATTAGGAAGTAGTTTTGATGAATTGCATCCGAATTGAAACATGCAACTTCTTACATGAAACATGGCGATAGCTAAAGTGTAACCTTGCGATTGTTAAAGTGTAACAAGTGATACCAAAGTGTAACCTACCGATAGCTAAAGTGTAACTTTTAATGGAACATATACTTTGCCTAAGAAAATAGTATGATGCTCTAATGTGAGGTGGTTCCTTCAAATGGAACATTTACTATGCATTAGGAAGTAGTTTTGATCAATTGCATCAGAATTGAAACATGCAACTTCTTACGCGTACCATGGTGATAGCTAAAGTGTAACCTGGCAATTGCTAAAGTGTAACGTGGGATACAAAAGTGTAACCTATCGATTGCTTAATCGTAACTTTTAATGGACCGTTCACTCTGCCTAAGAAAAGAGTATGATGCGCTGGATGAGGTTTTTCCTTCAAATGGAACATTTACTACACATAAGGAAGTAGTTTAATTGCATCCGAATTGAATCATGAAACTTCTTACGCGAAACATGGCGATAGCTAAAGTCTTACCTGGTGATTGCTAAAGTGTAACGTGCAATACAAAAGTGTAACCTACCAATTGCGAAAGTGTAACTTTTAATGGAACATTTACTTTGCCTAAGAAAATAGTATGATGTGCTAATGTGAGGTGTTTCCTTCAAATGGAACATTTACTATGCGTTAGGAAGTAGTTTTGATCAATTGCATCCAAATTGAAACAAGCAACTTCTTATGCGTAATATGGCAATAGCTAAAGTGTAACCTGGCAATCGGTAAAGTGTAACATGCAATTCAAAAGTGCAATCTACCGATTGCTAAAGTGTAACTTTTAATGGACCGTTTACTCTGCCTAAGAAAACATTATGATGCGCTAATGTGAGGTGTTTCCTTCAAATGGAACGTTTACTATGTGTTATGAAGTAGTTTTGATCAATTGCATCCGAATTGAAACATGCAACTTCTTACGCATAACATGGCGATAGATAAAGTGTAACTTAGCGATAGCTAAAGTGTAACTTAGCGATAGCTAAAGTGTAACGTGTGATACAAAAGTGTAACCTACCAATTGCTGAAGTGTAAATTTTAATGGACCGTTTACTCTGCCTAAGAAAACAGTATGATGCGCTAGATGAGGTTTTTCCTTGAAATGGAACGTTTACTACTCATAAGGAAGTAGTTTTGATTAATTGCATCCGAATTGAATCGTGAAACTTTTTACGCATAACATGGTGATAGCTAAAGTGTAACCTGGCAATTGCTAAAGTATAACATGCGATACAAAAGTGTAATCTACGGATAGCTAAAGTGTAACTTTTAATGGAACGTTTACTTTGCCTAAGAAAACAGTATGATGCTCTAATGTGAGGTGTTTCCTTCAAATGGAACGTTTACTATGCGTTAGGAAGTAGTTTTGATCAATTGCATCTGAATTGAAATATGCAACTTGTTACGCGGAACATGGCGATAGCTAAGGTGTAACATGTGATACCAAAGTGTAACCTACTGATAGCTAAAGTGTAACTTTTAATGGAACGTATACTTTGCCTACGAAAATAGTATGATGCGCTAATGTGAGGTGGTTCCTTCAAATGGAATGTTTACTATGCGTTAGGAAGTAGTTTTGATCAATTGCATCGGAATTGAAACATGCAACTTCTTACGCGTAACATGGTGATAGCTAAAGTGTAACCTTGTGATTGCTAAAGTGTATCGTGCGATACAAAAGTGTAATCTACCGATTGCTAAAGTGTAAATTTTTATGCACCGTTTTCTTTATTTAAGAAAACAGTATGGTGCGCTAGATGAGGTTTTTCCTTCAAATGGAACGTTTACTACACATAAGGAAGTAGTTTTGATCAATTGCATCTGAATTGAATCTTGAAACTTCTTATGCATAACATGGTGATCACTAAAGTGTAGCCTGGCAGTTGGTAAAGTGTAACGTGTGTTACAAAAGTGTAAACTACCGATAGCTAAAGTGTAACTTTTAATGGAACGTTTACTTTGCCTAAGAAAAAGATATTACTAATCTGTAATGTCAACTCATAATTTCAATTATTGAGAATGATTATTTGGATTTATTTGTTACACTTTGTGATATTGAGTGGTTATCCTTCAGTATGTACAATTGAATAAAACTTTACATTGACTTTGATCATTCTTTCTAATATTAATAACTAGCATCTTTAATACAACTGATGCTTCGTAACATGCATGTTGCTGATGTGGATCCAAGCAGCTAGCAATTGAGTGAAGCGTGTAGCGGAAGCTTCCTTCTTCCATTGGGAATTGAAAAAGAGAAACAAGCAGCCATTGTGCCTCATTTTCATTTGAATTTCAGGCCTCTACTCTTAGTCTCTCCGGCGTCTGCACCTCACTTGTCACTTGCTTTTATGTGTCTCACTTCTCGCTCGTGTTTTGACCCTGTGTTGGTCTCTCACGGTTAGTGTCTGATGCTGTGTGGGTTCCCTTTCTAGGTCTCGGTTGCTCATCGTTCTCTGTTGGTGGGTCAGTTCCCTTTCTCGGTGGCTATCTGGCAGTGTTTGGTCATTCTATCCGAAGGTAAGTGGTTGGTTCCCTTCGTTCACTGGATTATATGTGGGTTTTGTGCCGCATTTTGGTTTAGGTGTGAAGGCCATAAAAGTTTTTTGATCGTAAAGTCCATCAAACCTGATTCATCTCTGACCCAAGCTAATTTAATATCTTCAAACCAAATTGATAATAGTGTTTCAAATGAAGGTGATATAATATCTAGCTTCACCATTCAAACCAAGGTGTCTGTTAATATACATGGAACTTTTGTCATAGATTCACATTGCTACAAGCGTGTTTGGTGCCACATTATCTCCTTTTATTATCTGGTCTTCAATTTCAATGAGATGATGATATTACCTATCAACTTCTACTGTCAACTATTGTGTTGTTCATGATCAAGACTACAGAATGTTGAGCGGCTGGTGGTTTGCATGATTTTGTTACATTATTGGTGTCATCATAGTGTTTGCTTTGCATTTTTTGTCAATGTAGCTTCTATAGTAAATTAGTATGAAGAGAGTTGTTGTCATGACTGATATCTTGATTATTTATGACTGTGAATCCATTCCTATCTAACATGGAAATTTATTCTTATGTTGAGGAATAGTTTCTGAGGTGACATTTTTTTTTGTGTTTATTGGAAGCGAAGTTAAATTTATATGTATTAGAATTTTCTATGAAGGTGTGATTTTCTTTAGTAGAATATGTGTAACTCAACTTTTTGACTTGGTGTGGAGTGTCGTTGATCACATCATATGTCATATGATTTGGTATTGACATATTAAATTTTACTTAGACTGATTTGACTGTGTTCCAATGACTGTTAATGTTTGGTTGGTGAGTTGGTGTCCTTTTAGAAGATGAAATTGTTTTCCTTTGCTGGATCTCGTGTCTTGTTGTATGTTTTATATGTTTACTTGCTATTGCATCTTGTATTGCTTGTTAACTATGGGATGTTACAATTTAGCTTTAATTTTCATGAATTAGATTTGTGCCTTGTAGGGCATATTTAAATTCACTGACTATCATGGATCAGAGGAAAGCACGTAAAGGAAAAGCAGCTAAACAAGCGGTTGAAGCTCAAATTAGAACTCCTCTAGTAGAAGAACAACATAGCTTCAACCGTATGGATGAGGATCTTCCTCAACCTGGGTATATTTAATATTGCATGTAGATTTACAATTTATAGTTCCTACCTAGATTGTCTATTTATGTTTGCAAAAGTGGGACTATCTAATGATGTTATATTTTATCCTACTGTTGGGTTGATAGTGGTATCAGCCAGAAGCGAACCGCAGACACCCAAAGACATATCAGGTCATGGCATATGTTCAAGTTATTTTGTATTTTTTTTTAAGTTATTAGTTTGTTACACTCTAACTCTCATCTTATGTTGACACTAATGTTGATTATGTTTATAAGGCTGAATATTTCAAGAACTCAGATATAAAACAAAGCATTATTGATGTAAGGATTAAGGAGTTATTTTAGTTTCTTAATGTAATCATCATATTACAGCATTTGATTAACAAAGTTCATCCCTTATAGGCCAATCAAGAAATTCTAAATCTTTGGAAAAGTTTATCAGAGGAGGATAAACTGCAGTATAAGAATGTAGCTGCCAAAGCCTGATACCAAGCACAAATGGAGGAGGGAGCACCAATTCAGAAGGTGTGGAAATTGTTATGTGTATCACACAATTTACCATCAAGTCACTAATATTCAAATACTAATATAAGTTGTGTACATTTGTTTTGTAGGAGACTCTCTCCACAAGGTGCTCCCCATTAAAGCTCAAAAGAGTCATCCATGGAATGGATGACTCAAAATGTAATATTGTTCATAGAATGGGCTTTGGTTCACTACTGCAGATTGGGTGTGATTCACTTGATCATGACATATGTGTAAAGATTTTAAACGCATTTGATATTAGAAGTAAGGTGCTATCCTTCAGAGGAATATTTTGTTGTATAACCCCCAATGAGGTGGGTGAGATTTTGGGCATTCCATGTGGTGGAAAACCAGTCCCACAGTCTGTCTCTGATGAGAAGTCGCCAAATAAAATGAAAGAGAAGGAGTTAAAAGTGAAGCAATGGAATGATTTAGAGCATATTATTAGTGGGAAGAGGTCTGATTGCATGTTTGCCCGTGCTTTCCTCCTTTATACGTTGGACATTCTGTTATGTCCAACTTCTAGTACTAAGATATCAAAGAAGTTGTTAATAGCAGTTTTGGACATAGAAAATGCTGCTCACTATAATTGGGCAGCATTTGTATGTAATATTTTGATAGAAGAAACAATTAAATTTAAGACAGCCAAGAATAAGAACCCAAAGGGCAAGACGTGGGTTGGTGGATGTTTGTTATTTTTTAAGGTACGTGGTGGTTAAACCAATAACTTTGTATGTTATTGTTTTTATATTGGTCGTCTTTGCATATAACATACCTGTACTTTGTATTGTAGATATTTTTCTTACAAAAGTTTCCTCTCGTCTCATTACATTGTGACGGGACGAATTGCCCATTGCAATTTTTGACGAATCAGCGAATCCGGGCTCGTCTTATCCTAGAAAAGAAGAGTCAGGAGGTACATATAACTCAAGTGTGTTAAAACAATTGTCCTTCGTTACCATATCAATCATCTAATAAGTGTCACTTTGTGTTATAGGGAATTTTGTATTCTAATAATGAAGTGGAGGAGGAAAAGGAAATCCCCTCTATTGATGTGTTTCACCATGCGGTGTGCTTAAATTGTCATTGGTCATTGATTTATTTATATTGTTTGGAATAAGATGTATGTGTTTACCTATTCAATGTGTTTGCTTCTACTTTGCAGGTGATTAAAGAAACATATCAGAATTTAGTCATAACTAAGCTCAAACGTGCCAAACAAAAGATTAGTGATATGCACGCATGGTTGATTCTCATCGATCAAGCTTTGGGCCAGACAGTGTGTTTGACAACCATGCCTTTACAAATCGCCCCCACCTTGAATGAGTCCGATGATGAGATTGAGGAGGTTGAACAAATACCTCTAGCAGCCATAGTGTCTACCCCAAATCTTGAAACAAAACCATCCAAGAGGATGCATTGGGAGGCGGATGTACATAAGTTTTATGTTTTTTACACAAAAAGAAGAAACCAGCAGGATGCCCAAATGTGAGTTTCTAGTAACCATACATATTTGATTGGCCAACCATTTAATGTAAAGCATAGCCTGATTGTTTATTTGATTTGTGTTGCAGCCCTATTGTTAGCATGTTAGATTGTCACCTTTCCTTTGATGATTGTGAGACATTAGGCCCAAGGGGATGGGTTAACAACATGGTATTTCTATTTCGCTTATCTTAGTCCGTATTCAGCATTGTTTTGTTGTAGTTAAGTGCTTTATTCTATATGTTCACTTTCATAAATTGTAGGTCATGATGATGGTGGGGAAATGCTGGATGGCAGATCAACTTCAGGAGCATGGCATCGTCACCTGATATATATGTGATCAATTCCTTTTGGTAAATGCGTCTTTGACACCATGATAACTCATGAACATCAATTAACTCGTGGGTGTAATTATTGCCATACTTTCTTTACTGGGTACACCTTTAATCTCTGCAAGGCCAAATGTTGCATGCATGTGAAGAGTGGGATGTTGATGATGCATGCCAACTTCTGGGCCCAGATGGTAGACACAAGATTATGAAGGCTACAATTGTAAGTTGATATATTCTCATAACTTCATTTACAATTGTTGTTAGTAAGAGGTAGATAGTTGACTGGCTTAAATCATGTCGTAGGTGTTTGCCCCTGTTCTTTATAAGGAGCATTGGTTTTGCTGTGCTTTGATCCCCAGTCAAGGAACTATGTATGTGCTGGACTCCTTGCGAAGTAAGGAGAACGAAGAAAGGGACAGTTGTGTGCAATCATTGGTAATGTGTTAGATTTCATTTATTTCTTTAAAATTATTGTATGTGTGGGGTCAATTGCATGTACCCATTTTCTTCTGATGCCACACAACATGCAATGACTTTGTGGACTGAACATACTTGTTTTGCAAGAGAAATGTTTTTCACGACTGTTTTCTAAGCTTGCCTTAAAGAGGAAGTAGAAGTATAACTTGAAAATCATCTACAAGATGTGCCGCAGTAGCATAATAGGTAAGTCTGATAATGCAATTAAGCTGTACAGTTTGAATTGGACAAATAATTTCTTGGAGTGTAACAATTATTTTAATGAATTTTTCAGTTATGACTGTGGGATTCATTGCTTGCTAACCATGAAGGACTGGGATGGAGAATGCAAGGATGAATGGGGTAGGCAAGCTTTGCCCTCATTGATGGAGGTTCGATCGAGACTTCTAATTACTATTATGTATAGTTTATAAGCAATTACAAGTTCGAATGATATGATGCATGATAATGTATATGCAGGATGAGATTAGTGGCTTCAGGGAGAAACTATTGTGGGATTTATTTAGTTGCGAACAAAATGTTCAGCGGGAAGCCATTCTAGAACAAATGTCGGCAAAGAGAAAAGGTACTATTTCTTAGACATTTGAACTTTCCCGCCACTTCTTTTAATTTGCCATAAGAAGATGTGTTTATGGAGTGCATATTCAAATAGATTTGATCAATTATTTTACAGGCAAGAGAAAATGAGGTTATCAATTGATGCAACTTGAGTTGCCATTATTAGAACTATACTACAGCCCCTTCCCGTCTATTGTAGGGTATGGTTGTCATTGTAAAGACTCATGCATGTGATTGTAGTTGTACAAAGAATTGTACTTATGGTTTATACCTATACTGTCATATCAAATTGGCTCTGGTCCACTTAATCTGTGTACAAAATTTTCAATGAATACTTAACCAATTTCAAGCATGTGATTGTAGTTACATATTGACTATTCGGCTTTTGCATATAAAATTTCACGAGCGAGGAAATATAAGTGTTGGGCGCAATTGGTCAAAAGGCCTTCCTATAGCCTAGTAAACGTTCAATTCGGAGGAGACACATGCTCTACCATGATACTATTTGCATGAAAGTTACATTTTAGCTATTGAGTGTTAGACTTTATCTATTTGCATGAAAGTTACATTATAGCTATCGATAGGTTACACTTTTGTATTGCACGTTACACTTTAGCAATCGCCAGGTTACACTTTAGCTATCGCCATGTTTTGCGTAAGAAGTTGCATGCATCAATTCGGATACAATTGATCAAAACTACTTCCTAACGCATGGTAAACGTTCCATTTGAACGAAACACCTCACATTAGCGCATCATACTATTTTCTTAGGCAAAGTAAATGTTCCATTAAAAGTTACACTTTAGCTATCGGTAGGTTACACTTTGGAATTGCGTGTTACACTTTATCAATCGCCAAGTTACACTTTAGCTATCGCCATGTTCTGCGTAAGAAGTTGCATGTCTCAATTCGGATGCAATTGATCAAAACTACTTCCTAACGCATAATAAACATTCCATTTGAAAGAAACATCTCACATTAGAGCATCATACTATTTTCTTAGGCAAAGTAAACGTTCCATTAAAAGTTAAAGTTTAGCTATCGGTAGGTTACACTTTGGTATCGCGCATTATACTTTAGCAATCGCCAGGTTACACTTTAGTTATCACCATGTTCCGCGTAAGAAGTTGCATGTCTCAATTCAGACGCAATTGATCAAAACTACTTCCTAACACATAGTAAACGTTCCATTTGAAGGAAATACCTCACATTAGCACATCATATTATTTTCTTAGGCAAAGCATACATTCCAGTAAAAGTTACACTTTAGCTATCGGTGGGTTACACTTTTATCGTACGTTACACTTTAGCTATCGCCATATTCCACGTAAGAAGTTGCATGTTTCATTTCGGATACAATTGATCAAAACTACTTCCTAACGCATAGTAAACGTTCCATTTGAAGGAAACACCTCACATTAGCGCATCATACTATTTTCTTAGGCCAAGTAAACGTTCCATTAAAAGTTATACTTTAGCTATTGGTAGGTTACACTTTGGTATCGCACATTATACTTTAGCAATCGGCAGGTTACACTTTAGCTATCGCCATGTTCCGCGTAAGAAGTTGCATGTCTCAATTCGGATGCAATTGATCAAAACTACTTTCTAACGCATAGTAAATGTTCTATTTGAAGGACACATCTCATATTAGCGCATCATACTGTTTTCTTAGGCAAAGTATATGTTCCAGTAAAAGTTACACTTTAGCTATTGGTGGGTTACACTTTTGTATCGCACGTCACACTTTAGATATCGCAAGGTTACACTTTAGCTATCGCCATGTTCCGCGTAAGAGTTGCATGTTTCATTTCGGATGCAATTGATCAAAACTACTTCCTAACGCATAGTAAACGTTCCATTTAAAGGAAACAACTCACATTAGTGCATCATACTGTTTTCTTAGGCAAAGTAAATGTTCCATTAAAAGTTACATTTTAGCTATCCATAGGCAACACTTTCATATCGCACGTTATACTTTGACAATCGCAAGGTTACACTTTAGCTATCGCCATGTTCTGCGTAAGAAGTTGCATGTTTCAATTCAGATGCAATTGATCAAAACTACTTCCTAATGCATAGTAAACATTCCGTTTGAAGGAAACACCTCACATTAGAGCATCATACTATTTTCTTAGGCAAAGTAAACATTCCATTAAAAGTTACACTTTAGCAATTCGTAGGTAACACTTTTGTACTGCACGCTACACTTTAGCTATCGGTAGGTTACAATTTCATATCGCACGTTACACTTTAACAATTGCAAGGTTACACTTTAACTATCGCCATGTTCCACGTAAGAAGTTGCATGTTTCATTTCGGATGTAATTGATCAAAACTACTTCCTAACGCATAGCAAACGTTCCATTTGAAGGAAAAACCTCATCTAGTGCATCATACAATTTTCTTAGGTAGAGCAGACGGTCCATTAAAAGTTACACTTTAGCTATTGGTGGGTTGCACTTTTGTATCGCATGTTACACTTGAGCAATCGCCAGGTTACACTTTTGCTACTGCCATGTTCCGCGTAAGAAATTTCATGATTCAATTCAGATGCAATTGATCAAAACTACTTCCTTATGCGTAGTAAATCTTCCATTTAAAGGAAACACCTCACATTAGAGTATCATACTGTTTTCTTAAGCAAAGTAAATGTTCCATTAAAAGTTACAGTTTAGCTATCGGTAGGTTACAATTTGGTGTCGCGCGCTATACTTTAGCAATCGCTAGGTTATACTTTAGCTATCGCCATGTTCCGCGTAAGAAGTTGCATGTCTCAATTCGGATGCAATTGATCAACACAACTTCATAACACATAGTAAATGTTCCATTTGAAGGAAACACCTCACATTAGTGCATCATACTGTTTTCTTAGGCAAAGTATACGTTCCAGTAAAAGTTACACTTTAGCTATCGGTGGGTTACACTTTTGTGCCGTACGTTACACTTTAGAAATCGCAAGGTTACACTTTAGCTATTACCATGTTCCGCGTAAGAAGTTGCATGTTTCATTTCGGATGCAATTAATCAAAATTACTTCCAAACGCGTAGTAAATGTTCCATTTGAAGGAAACACCTCACATTAGAGCATCATACTATTTTCTAAGGCAAAGTAAATGTTCTATTAAAAGTTACACTTTAGCTATCGGTAGGTTACACTTTGGTATCGCACGTTACACTTTAGCAATCGCCAGGTTACACTTTAGCTATCGCCATGTTCCACGTCAGAAGTTGCATGTCTCAATTCGGATGCAATTGATCAAAACTACTTCCTAACGCATAGTAAACATTGCATTTGAAGGAAATACCTCACACTAGAGCATCATACTGTTTTCTTTTGTAAAGTAAACATTCCTTTAAAAGCTACACTTTAGCTATCCATAGGTTACACTTTTCTATAGCACGTTACACTTTAACTATCGGTAGGTTACACTTTCGTATCACACGTTACACTTTAGCAATTGCAAGGTTACACTTTAGCTAATGCCATGTTCCATGTAAGAAGTTGCATGTTTCATTTCGGATGCAAGTGATCAAAACTAATTCCTAACACATCGTAAACATTCCATTTGAAGGAAAAATCTTATCTAGTGCATCATACTATTTTCTTAGGCAGAGTAGACAGCCCATTAAAAGTTACACTTTAGCTATCGGTAGGTTGCACTTTGGTATCATGCATTATACTTTAGCAATCGCCATGTTGCACTTTAGCTATCACCATGTTCCACATAAGAAGTTGTATGTCTCAATTCAGATGCAATTGATCCAAACTATTTCCTAACTCATAGTAAACGTTCCATTTGAAGGAAACACCTCACATTAGTGCATCATACTGTTTTCTTAGGCAAAGTATATGTTGCAGTAAAAGTTACCCTTTAGCCATCGGTGGGTTACACTTTTGTATCGCACGTTACACTTTAGCAATTGCAAGGCTACACTTTAGCTATCACCATGTTCCATGTAAGAAGTTGCATGTTTCATTTCGGATGCAATTGATCAAAACTATTTTCTATCGCATCGTAAACGTTCCATTTGAAGGAAAAATCTCATCTAGTGCATCATACTATTTTCTTAGGCAAAGTAAAAGTTCCACTAAAAGTTACACTTTAGCAACTGGTAGGTTACACTTTGATATCGCGCGTTATACTTTAGCAATCGCTAGGTTACCCTTTAGCTATCGCCATGTTCTGTGTAAGAAGTTGCATGTCTCAATTCGGATGCAATTGATCAAAACTACTTCCTAACGCATAGTAAACGTTCCATTTGATGGAAACACCTCACATTAGAGCATCATACTGTTTTCTTTTGTAAAGTAAATATTCCATTAAAAGTTACACTTTAGCAATCCGTAGGTTACACTTTTGTATAGCATGTTACACTTTACCTATCGGTAGGTTACACTTTCGTATTGCACGTTACACTTTAGCAATTGCAAGGTTACACTTTAGCTATCGCCATGTTCCATGTAAGAAGTTGCATGTTTCATTTCGGATGCAATTGATCAAAACTACTTCCTAACACATAGTAAACGTTCCATTTGAGGGAAAAACCTCATCTAGTGCATCATACTATGTCTTAGGCAGAGTAGACAGTCCATTAAAAGTTACACTTTAGCTATCGGTAGGTTACACTTTCGTATCGTGCGTTATACTTCAGCAATCGCCATGTTTCGCGTAAGAATTTGCATGTTTCATTTTGGATGCAATTGATCAAAACTACTTCCTAACGCATAGTAAATGTTTCGTTTCAAGGAAACACCTCACATTAGCACATCATACTGTTTTCTTAGGCAAAGTAAGCGTTCCATTCAAAGTTAAACTTTAGCTATCGCCATGGTCCGCGTAAGAAGTTGCATGTCTCAATTCAGATGCAATTGATCAAGACTACTTCCTAACGCATGGTAAACATTCCATTTGAAGGAAACACCTCACATTAGCGCATTATATTGTTTTCTTAGGCAACGTATACGTTGCAGTAAAAGTTACAGTTTAGCTATCGGTGGGTTACACTTTTGTATCGCATGTTACACTTTAACAATCACAAGGTTACACTTCACCTGTCGCCATGTTTCACATAAGAAGTTGCATGTTTCATTTCGGATGCAATTGATCAAAACTACTACCAACGCATAGTAAACGTTCCATTTGAAGGAAATAGCTCTCATTAGAGCATCATACTGGTTTCCTAGGCAAACTAAATGTTCTATTAAAAGTTACACTTTAGCTATTGGTAGGTTACACTTTGGTATTTCGCGTTATACTTTTGCAATTGCCAGGTTACACTTTAGCTATCGCCATGTTCTGCGTAAGAAGTTACATGTCTCAATTCGGATGCAATTAATCAAAACCATTTCCTAACGCATAGTAAATGTTCCATTTAAAGGAAACACCTCACATTAGCGCATTGTACTATTTTCTTAGGCAAAGTATACATTGCAATAAATGTTACACTTTAGCCATCAGAGGGTTGCACTGTTGTATCGCACGTTATAGTTTATCAATCGCCATGTTACACTTTAGCTATTGCCAACTTCTGCGTAAGAAGTTGCAAGTCTCAATTCGGATGCAATTGATCAAAACTACTTCCTAACGCATAGTAAACGTTCCATTTGAAGGAAACAGCTCACATTAGAGCATCATACTATTTTCTTTTGCAAAGTAAACGTTCCATTAAAAGTTACACTTTAGCTATCCATAGGTTACACTTTTGTATAGCACGTTACACTTTACCTATCGAAAGGTTACACTTTTGTATCGCACGTTACACTTTAGCAATCGCAAGGTTACATTTTAGCTATCGCCATGTTCCATGTAAGAAGTTGCACGTTTCATTTCGGATGCAGTTAATCAAAACTACTTCCTAACGCATCGTAAATGTTCCAATTGAAGGAAAAACCTCATCTAGTGCATCATACTGCTTTGTTAGGTAGAGTAGACAGTCCATTAAAAGTTACAGTTTAGCTATTGGTAGGTTACACTTTGGTATCACGCGTTATACTTTAGCAATCGCCATGTTACACTTTAGCTATCGCCATGTTTCGTGTAAGAAGTTGCATGTCTCAATTCGGATGCAATTGATCAAAAGTACTTCCTAACGCATAGTAAACATTCCATTCGAAGGAAACACCTCACATTAGCACATCATACTATTTTTTTAGGCAAAGTATACATTCCAGAAAAAGTTACACCTTAGGTATCAACAGGTTAGATTTTTTGTATCGCACGTTATACTTTGCAATTACAAGGTTACACTTTAGCTATCGCCATGTTCCGTGTAAGAATTTGCATGTTTCATTTTGGATGCAATTGATCAAAACTACTTCCTAACGCATAGTAAACATTCCGTTTGAAGGAAATACCTCACATGAGCACATCATACTCTTTTCTTAGCAAAGCAAACATTCCACTAAAAGTTACACTTTAGCTATCGGTAGGTTACACTTTGGTATCGCGCGTTATACTTTAGTAACTGCCAAGTTACAATTTAGCTATCGCCATGTTCCGCGTAAGAAGTTGCATCTCTCAATTCGGATGCAATTGATCAAAACTACTTCCTAATGCATAGCAAATGTTCCATTTGAAGGAAACACCTCACATTAGCACATCATACTATTTTCTTAGGCAAAGTATACGTTCCTTTAAAAGTTACACTTTAGCTATCAGGGGGTTACACTTTTGTATCGCACGTTACACTTTAGCAATCACAAGGTTACACTTCAGCTGTCACCATGTTCCATTTAAGAAGTTGCATGTTTCATTTCGGATGCAGTTGATCAAAACTTCTTCCAACGCATAGATAACATTCCATTTGAAGGAAACACCTCTCATTAGAGCATCATACAATTTTCTAAGGCAAAGTAAACGTTCCATTAAAAGTTACACTTTAGCTATCGGTAGGTTACACTTTGGTATCGTACGTTATACTTTAGCAATCGCCAGGTTACACTTTGGCTATCGCCATGTTCTGCGTAAGAAGTTGCATGTCTCAATTCCGATGCAATTGATCAAAACTACTTCCTAACGCATAGTAAACGTTCCATTTGAAGGAAACACCTCACACTAGAGCATCATACTGTTTTCTTTGGCAAAGTAAACGTTCCATTAAAAGTTGCACCTTAGCCATCGGTGGGTTACACTTTCATATCGCACGTTACACTTTAGCTATCGCCATATTCCGCGTAAGAAGTTGCATGTTTCATTTCAGATGCAATTGATCAAAACTACTTCCTACTGCATAGTAAACGTTCCATTTGAACGAAACACCTCACATTAGAGCATCATATGGTTTTCTTAGGCAAAGTATATGTTGCAGTAAAAGTTACACTTTAGCCATCGGTGGGTTACACTTTTGTATCACACGTTACACTTCGCAATCGCAGGGTTACATTTTAGCTATCGCCATGTTCTGCGTAAGAATTTGCATGATTCATTTCGGATGCAATTGATCAAAACTACTTCCTAACGCATAGTAAATGTTCCGTTTGAAGGAAACACCTCACATTAGCGCATCATATTGTTTTCTTAGGCAAAGTAAACGTTCTATTAGAAGTTACACTTTAGCTACCGGTAGGTTACACTTTGGTATCGCACATTACACTTTAGCAATCGCAAGGGTACACTTTAGCTATCGCCATGTTCCATGTAAGAAGTTTCATGTTTCATTTCAGATGCAATTGATTAAAACTACTTCCTAACGCTTAGTAAACGTTCCATTTGAAAGAAACACCTCACACTAGAGCATCATACTATTTTCTTTGACAAAGTAAACGTTCCAGTAAAAGTTACACTATAGCTATCGGTGGGTTACACTTTTGTATTGCACGTTACACTTTAGTAATCGCACAGTTACACTTTAGCTATCGCCATGTTCTGCGTAAGAAGTTGCATGTTTCATTTCGAATGTAATTGATCAAAACTACTTCCTAACGCATAGTAAACATTCCATTTGAGCAACACACCTCACATTAGAGCGTTATACTATTTTCTTAGGCAAAGTAAACATTCTATTAAAAGTTACATTTTAGCTATCGGTAGGTTTCACTTTGGTATTGCCCGTTATACTTTAGCAATCACCAGGTTACACTTCGGCTATTGCCATGTTCCACATAAGAAGTTGCATGTCTGAATTCGGATGCAATTGATCAAAACTACTTCCTTACACATAGTAAATGTTCCATTTGACAGAAACACCTCACATTACTACATCATACTATTTTCTTAGGCAAAGTAAAAGTTCCATTAAAAGTTACACTTTAGCTATCAGTAGGTTACACTCTAGCATCGTGGTTAGACTTTAGCAATCGCCAGGATACACATTAGCTATCGCCATGTTCTGCGTAAGAAGTTGCATGTCTCAATTCGGATGTAATTGATCAAAACTGCAAACATTCCATTTGAATGAAACACCACACATTAGCGCATCATACTATTTTCTAAGGAAAAGTATATGTTCCAGTAAAAGTTACACTATAGCTATCGGTGGGTTACACTTTTGAATTACACGTTACACTTTAGCAATCACAAGGTTACACTTTAGCAATCGCCATGTTCCGCATAAGAAGTTGCATGTTTCATTTCGGATGCAATTACTTCGTCACGCGTAGTAAACATTCCATTTGAAGGAAACACCTCACATCAGAGCATTATACTATTTTCTTTGGCAAAGTAAACGTTTCATTAAAAGTTACACTTTAGCTATCGGTAGGTTACACTTTGGCATCGCCCGTTATCCTTTAGCAATCGCTAGGTTGCACTTTAGCTATCGCCATGTTCTGCGTAAGAATTTGCATGTTTCATTTCAGATGCAATTGATCAAAACTACTTCCTAACGCATAGTAAACGTTCCGTTTGAAGGAAACACCTCATATTAGCGCATCATACTATTTTCTTAGGCAAAGTAAATGTTCCTTTTAAAGTTACACTTTAGCTATCGGTAGGTTACAATTCTTATCGCGCGTTATGCTTTAGCAATGGCTAGGTTACACATCAGCTATCGCCAACTTCCGCATAAGAAGTTGCACGTCTAAATTCGGAAGCAATTAATCAAAACTACATCCTAACGCATAGTAAACGTTCCATTTGAAGGAAATAGCTCACATTAGCGCATCGTACTATTTTCTTAGGCAAAGTATACATTCCAGTAAAAGTTACACTTTAGCTATCGGTGGGTTACAATTTTGAATTGCACGTTACACTTTGGCTATCGCCATGTTCTGCATAAGAAGTTGCATGTTTCTTTTCAGATGCAATTGATCAAAACTACTTCCTAATGCATAGTAAGTGTTCCATTTGAAAGAAACACCTCACATTAGCACATCTTACTGTTTTCTTATGCAAAGTATACATTCCAGTAAAAGTTATACTTTAGCTATCGGTGGGTTACACTTTTGTATCGCACATTATACTGTAACAATCACAAGGTTACGCTTTAGCTATCGCCATGTTCCGCATAAGAAATTGCATGTTTCATTTCGGATGCAATTGATAAAAACTACTTCCTACCGCATAGTAAAGTTCCATTTGAAGGAAACACCTCACATTACCGCATCATACTATATTCGTCGGTTGTAAAAGTTCCATTAAAAGTTACACTTTAGCTATCGATAGGTTACACTTTGGCATCGTGCGTTAGACTTGAGCAATCGCCAGGTTACACAGTTGGTATCTCCATGTTCCGCGTAAGAAGTTGCATGTCTCAATTCGGATGCAATTGATCAAAACTACTTCCTAATGCCTACTATTGTTCCATTTGAAGGAAACACCTCACATTACCGCATCATACTATTTTCTTGGGCAAAGTAAACGTTTCATTAAAAGTTACACTTTAGTTATTGGTAGGTTGCACTTTGGTATCGCTCATTATACTTTAGCAATCGCCAGGTTACACTTTAGCTATCACCATGTTCTGCATAAGAAGTTGCATGTCTCAATTCGGATGCAATTGACCAAAACTACTTCCTAACGCATAGTAAACGTTCCATTTGAAGGAAACACCTCACATTATTGTCTTCTTAGGAAAAGTATACGTTCTAGTAAAATTGACACTTTACCTATCGGTGGGCTACACTTTTGTTTCGCACGTTACACTTTAGCAATGCAAGGTTACACTTCAGCTATCGCCATATTCTGCGAATGTCTTAATTCGGATGCAATTGATCAAAATTACTTCCTAACACATAGTAAACGATCAATTTGAAGGAAACACCTCACTTTAGTGCATCATACTGTTTTCTTAGGCAAAGTATACGTTGCAGTAAAAGTTACACTTTAGCCATCCGTGGGATACAATTTTTTATCACATGTTACACTTTACCAATCACAAGGTTACACTTTGGCTATCTCCATGTTCTGCGTAAGAAGTTGCATGTTTCATTTCAGATGCAATTGATCAAAACTACTTCCTAACGCATAGTAAACATTCCATTTGAAGGAAATACCTCATATTAGAGCATCATACTATTTTCTTAGGCAAAGTGAACGTTCCATTAAAAGTTACACTTTAGCTATCGGTAGGTTACAATTTGGTATCGCGCATTATACTTTAGCAATCACCAGGTTACACTTTAGCTATCGCCATGTTCTGCGTAAGAAGTTGCATGTCTCAATTCAGATGCAATTGATCAAAACTACTTCCTAACGCATAACAAACGTTCCAGTTGAAGGAAACACCTCACATTAGAGCATCATACTGTCTTCTTTTGCAAAGTAAATGTTCCATTAAAAGTTACACTTTAGCTATCTGTATGTTACACTTTTGTATAGCATGTTACACTTTAGCTATCGGTAGGTTACACTTTTGTATCGCACGTTACACTTTAGCAATCACAAGGGTACACTTTAGCTATCGCCATGTTCCATGTAAGAAGTTGCATGTTTCATTTCAGATGCAATTGATCAAAATAACTTCCTATTGCCTCGTAAACGTTCCATTTAAAGGAAAAACCTCATCTAGTACATCATACTATTTTCTTAAGCACAGTAGACAGTCCATTAAAAGTTACACTTTAGCTATCGGTAGGTTACACTTTGGTATCGCGTGTTATATTTTAGCAATCGCCATGTTACACATAGGTATCACCATGTTCTGCATAAGAAGTTGCAGGTCTCAATTCGGTTGCAATTGATCAAAACTACTTCCTAACGCATAGGAAATGTTCCATTTGAAGGAAACACCTCACATTAGCGCATCATATTGTTGTTTTAGGAAAAGTATACATTCTAGTAAAAGCTACACCTTAGCTATCAGTGGGTTACACTTTTGTATCGCACGTTACACTTTAGCAATCACAAGGTTACACTTTAGCTATCGGTAGGTTACATTTCGGTATCACCCGTTATACTTTAGCAATTGCCAGGTTACACTTCAGCTATTGCCATGTTTCGCGTATGAAGTTGCATGTCTTAAGTCAGATGCAATTTATCAAAACTACTTCCTAATGCATAGTAAACGTTCCATTTGAAGGAAACACCTTACATTAGCGCATCATACTATTTTCTTAGGCAAAGTATACGTTCCAGTAAAAGTTACACTTTAGCTATCTGTGGGTTACACTTTTGTATCGCACGTTACACTTTAGCAATCGCAAGGTTACACATTCGCCGTCGCCATATTCCGCGTAAGAAGTTGCATGTTTCATTTCGGATGCAATTGATCAAAACTACTTCCTACGCATAGTAAACGTTCCTTTTGAACGAAACACCTCACATTAGAGCATGATACTGTTTTCTTAAGCAAAGTAAACATTCCATTAAAAGTTATACTTTAGCTATCGGTAGGTTACACATTGGTATCGTGCGTTATACTTTAGCTATCGCCATGTTACGCGTAAGAAGTTGCATGTTTCAATTTGGATGCAATTGATGAAAACTACTTCCTAACGCATTGTAAACGTTCCATTTTGAAGGAAACTCCTCACATTAGCGCATCATGCTATTTTCTTAAGCAAAGTAAATGTTCCATTAAAAGTTACACTTTAGCTATCGGTGGGTTGCACTTTAGTATCGCGCGTTATACTTTAGCAATTGCCAGGTTACACTTTAGCTATCACTGTATTCCGCGTAAGAAATTGCATGTTTCATTTCGGATGCAATTGATCAAAACTACTTCCTAACGCATAGTAAACATTCCATTCGAACGAAACACCTCACATTATATCATCATATAGTTTTCCTAGGTAAAGTATATGTTGCAGTAAAAGTTACACTTTAGCCATCATTGGGTTACACTTTTGTATTGCACGTTACACTTCACAATCGCAGGGTTACACTTTTGCTATCACCATGTTTTGCATAAGAATTTGCATGTCTCAATTCGGATGCAATTGATCAAAACTACTTCCTAACGCATAGTAAACGTTCCATCTAAAGGAAACACCTCACATTTGCGCAGCATACTATTTTCTTAGGCAAAGTATACGTTCCATTAAAAGTTACACTTTAGCTATCGGTAGGTTACACTTTTGTATCGCACGTTACACTTTAGCAATCGCAAGGTTACACTTTAGCTATTGCCATGTTCTGCGTAAGAAGTTGCGTGTTTCATTTCGGATGCAATTGATCAAAACTACTTCCTAATGCATAGTAAACATTCCATGTGAACGAAACACCTCACATTAGAGCATCATACTGTTTTCTTAGGCAAAGTAAACATTCCATTAAAAGTTACACTTTAGCTATTGGTAGGTTACACTTCGGTATCGCCCGTTATACTTTAGCAATTGCCAGGTTACACTTCAGCTATCGCCATGTTTCGCGTAAGAAGTTGCATGTTTTAATTTAGATGCAATTTATCAAAACTACTTCCAAATGCATAGTAAACGTTCCATTTGAAGGAAACACCTTACATTAGCGCATCATACTATTTTCTTAGGCAAAGTATACGTTCCAGTAAAAGTTACACTTTAGCTATCTGTGGGTTACACTTTTGTATCGCACGTTACACTTTAGCAATCGCAAGGTTACACATTAGCCGTCGCCATATCCACGTAAGAAGTTGCATGTTTCATTTCGGATGCAATTGATCAAAACTACTTCCTACGCATAGTAAACGTTCCTTTTGAATGAAACACCTCGCATTAGAGCATCATACTATTTTTTTAAGCAAAGTAAACGTTCCATTAGAAGTTACACTTTAGCTATCAGTAGGTTACACATTGGTATCGCGCGTTATTCTTTAGCAATCGCCAGGTTGCACTTTAGCTATTGCCATGTTACGCGTAAGAAGTTGCATGTTTCAATTCGGAAGCAATTGACGAAAACTACTTCCTAACGAATAGTAAACGTTCCATTTTGAAGGAAACTCTTCACATTAGCGCATCATGCTATTTTCCTAAGCAAAGTAAATGTTCCATTAAAAGTTACACTTTAGCTATCGGTGGGTTACACTTTAGTATCGCGCGTTATACTTTAGCAATCGCCAGGTTACACTTTAGCTATCGCCGTATTCTGCGTAAGAAATTACATGTCTCATTTTGGATGCAATTGATCAAAACTACTTCCTAACGCATTGTAAACGTTCTATTTGAACGAAACACCTCACATTAGATCATCATACAGTTTTCTTAGGCAAAGTATATGTTGCAGTAAAAGTTACACTTTAGCCATCACTTGGTTACACTTTTGTATCGCACGTTACACTTCGCAATCGCAGGGTTACACTTTAGCTATCGCCATGTTCCGCATAAGAAGTTGCATGTCTCAATTCGGATACAATTGATCAAAACTACTTCCTAACGCATAGTCAACATTCCATTTGAAAGAAATAGCTCTTATTAGAGCATCATACTATTTTCTTAGGCAAAGTATACGTTGTAGTAAAAGTTACACTTTAGCCGTCAGTGGGTTACAATTTTGTATCGCATGTTACACTTTGCAATCGCAAGGTTACACTTTAGCTATTGCCATGATCCGCATAAGAATTTGCATGTTTCATTTCGGATCGAATTGATCAAAACTACTTCCTAACACATAGTAAACGTTCCATTTGAAGAAAACACCTCACATTAGAGCATCATACTATTTTCTTAGGCAAAGTAAAAGTTCCATTAAAGGTTACACTTTAGCTATCGGTAGGTTACACTTTGGGATCACGCTTTATACTTTAGCAATCACTAGGTTACACTTTAGCTATCGCCATGTTCCGCATAGGAAGTTGCTTGCCTCAATTCAAATGCATTTGATCAAAACTACTTCCTGACACATAGCAAATGTTCCATTTGAAGGAAACACCTCACATTAGAGCATCATATTATTTTCTTAGGCAAAGTAAAAGTTCCATTAAAAGTTACACTTTAGCTATCGGTAGGTTACACTTTGGCATTGCGCTTTACACTTTAGCAATTGCCAGGTTACACTTTAGCTATCGCTATGTTGCACGTAAGAAATTGCATGTCTTTATTTGGATTCAATTGATCAAAACTACTTCCTAACGCATAGCAAGCGTTCCATTTGAAGGAAACACCTCACATTAGCGCATCATATTGTTTTTTTAGGAAAAGTGTATGTTCCAGTAAAAGTTACACCTTAGCTATTGGTGGATTACACTTTTGTATTGCATGTTACCCTTTAGAAATCGCAAGGTTACACTTTAGCTATCGCCATGTTCTGTGTAAGAAGTTGCATGTTTCATTTCCGATGCAATTGATCAAAACTACTTCCTAATGCATAGTTAACGTTCCATGTGAATGAAACACCTCACATTAGAGCATCATACTATTTTCTTAGGCAAAGTAAACATTCCATTAAAAGTTATACTTTAGCTATCGGTAGGTTACACTTCGGTATAGCCCGTTATACTTTAGCAATCGCCAGGTTACACTTCAGCTATCGCCATGTTCCGCGTAAGAATTGCATGTCTCAATTCAGATGCAATTTATCAAAACTACTTCCTAATGCATAGTAAACGTTCCATTTGAAGGAAACACCTCACATTAGCGCATCATAGTATTTTCTAAGGCAAAGTATACATTGCCGTAAAAGTTATAGTTTAGCCATCGGTGGGTTACAATTTTGTATCGCACATTACACTTTGCAATCGCAAGGTTACATATTAGCTATTGCCATGTTCCGTGTAAGAAGTTGCATGTTTCATTTCAGATGCAATTGATCAAAACTACTTCCTAACGCATAGTAAACGTTCCATTTGAAGGAAACACCTCATATTAGAGCATCATACTATTTTTTAGGCAAAGTAAACGTTCCATTAAAAGTTACACTTTAGCTATCTGTAGGTTACACTTTTGTATAGCACGTTACACTTTAGCTATCGGTAGGTTACACTTTCATATCGTACGTTACACTTTAGTAATTGCAAGGTTACACTTTAGCTATCGCCATGTTCCATGTAAGAAGTTGCATGTTTCATTTCGGATGCAATTGATCAAAACAACTTCCTATTGCATAGTAAAAATTCCATTTGAAGGAAAAACCTCATCTACTGCATCATACTATTTTTTTAGGCAGGGTAGACAGTCCATTAAAAGTTACACTTTCGCTATCGGTAGTACACTTTGGAATCGCGCATTATACTTTAGCAATCGCCATGTTCTGCGTAAGAAGTTGCATGTCTCAATTCGTTTGCAATTGATCAAAACTACTTCTTAATGCATAGCAAACGTTCCATTTGAAGGGAACACCTCACATTAGCATATCATACTATTTTCTTAGGCAAAGTATACGTTCCAGTAAAAGTTACACTTTAGCTATCAGTGGGTTACACTTTTGTACCGCACGTTACACTTTAGCAATCGGAAGGTTAAACTTTAGCTATCGCCATGTTCTGCGTAAGAAGTTGCATGTCTCAATTTGGATTCAATTGATCAAAACTACTTCCTAACGCATAGCAAACGTTCCATTTGAAGGAAACGCCTCACATTAGCGCATCATATTATTTTTTTAGGAAAAGAGTACATTCCAGTAAAAGTTACACCTTAGCTATCGTTGGGTTACACATTTCTATCACACGTTACACTTTTGCAATCGGAAGGTTACACTTTACCTATCGCCATGTTCCGCAAAAGAAGTTGGATGTTTCATTTCGGATGCAAATGATCAAAACTACTTCCTAACGCTTATTAAACATTCCAATTGAAGGAAACACCTCACATTAGCACATTAAACTATTTTCTTAGGCAATGTAAAAGTTCCATGAAAAGTTACACTTTTGTTATCAGTAGGTTACACTTTGGCATCGCGCTTTATACTATAGTAATCGCCATGTTACACTTTAGCTATCGGCATGTTCTGCGTAAGAAGTTGTATGTCTCAATTCAGATGCAATTGATCAAAACTACTTCCTAACGCATAGCAAACGTTCCATTTGAAGGAAACACCTCACATTACCGCATCATCCTATTTTTTTAGGAAAAGTATACATTGCAGTAAAAGTTACACTTTAACTATCGGTGGGTTACACTTTTGTATCGCACGTTACACTTTAGCTATCGCCATGTTCTGCGTAAGAAGTTGCATGTTTCATTTCGGATGCAATTGGTCAAAACTACTTCCTAACGCATAGTAAACATTCCATTTGAACGAAACACCTCACATTAGAGCATCATATGGTTTTCTGAGGCAAAGTGTACGTTGCAGCAAAAGTTACACTTTAGCCATCGGTGGGTTACACTTTTGTATCGCACTTACACTTTGCAATCGCAAGGTTACACTTCAGCTATCGCCATGTTTTGCGTAAGAAGTTGCAGTCTTAATTCGGATGCAATTTATCAAAACTACTTCCTAATGCATAGTAAATGTTCCATTTGAAGGAAACAACTCACATTAGCGCATCATAGTATTTTCTTAGGCAAAGTATATATTGCCGTAAAAGTTACACTTTAGCCATCGGTGGGTTACAATTTTGTATCGCACGTTACACTTTGCAATCGCAAGGTTACACTTTAGCTATCGCCATGTTTCGCGTAAGAAGTTGCATGTTTCATTTCGGATGTAATTGATCAAAAGTACTTCCTACTGCATAGTAACCGTTCCATTTGAAGGAAACACCTCACATTAGAGCATCATACTATTTTCTTAGGCAAAGTAAACATTCCATTAAAAGTTACACTTTAGCTATCGGTAGGTTACACTTCGATATCGCGCGTTATACCTTAGCAATCGCCAGGATACACTTTAGCTATCGCCACGTTCTGCATAAGAAGTTGCATGTGTCAATTCGGATGCAATTCATCAAAACTACTTCCTAATGCATAGTAAACGTTCCATTTGAACGAAACACCTCACATTAGCGCATCATACTATTTTCTTGGGCAAAGTATACATTCCTATAAAAGTTACACTTTAACCACCGGTGGGTTACAATATTGTATCGCACGTTACACTTTGCAATCACAAGGTTACACTATAGCTATCGCCATGTTCCGCATAAGAATTTGCATGTTTCATTTTGGATGCAATTGATAAAAAGTACTTCCTAACGCATAGTAAACATTCCGTTTGAAGGAAACACCTCACATTAGCGCATCATACTATTTTCTTAGGCAAAGTAAACGTTCTATTAAAAGTGACACTTTAGCTATCAGTAGGTTAGACTTTGGCATTGCGCTTTATACTTTAGCAATCGTCATGTTACACTTTAGCTATTGCCATGTTCTGTGTAAGAATTTGCATGTCTCAATTCGGATGCAATCGATCAAAACTACTTCCTAATGCATAATAATTGTTTCATTTGAAGGAAACACCTCACAATAGCACATCATACTGTTTTCTTAGGCAAAGTATATGTCCCAGTGAAAGTTACACTTTAGCTATCGGTGGGTTACACTTTTGTATTGCACGTTACAATTTAACAATCACAAGGTTATGTTTAGCTATTGCCATGTTCTATGTAAGAAGCTGCATGTTTCATTTCGGATGCAATTGATCAAAACTACTTCCTACCGAATAGTAAAGATTCCATTTGATGAGACACCTCACATTACTGCATCATACTATTTTCTTAGGCAAAGTAAATGTTTCATTAAAAGTTACACTTTAGCTATTGGTGGGTTACACTTTTGTATCGCACGTTACACTTTAGCAATCGCAAGGTTACGTTTAGCTATTGCCATGTTCGGCGTAAGAAGCTGCATGTTTCATTTCGGATGTAATTGATCAAAACTACTCCCTACCAAATAGTAAACATTCCATTTGATGAAAACACCTCACGTTACTGCATCATACTATTTTCTTAGGCAAAGTAAAAGTTTCATTAAAAGTTACACTTTAGCTATCGGTGGGTTACACTTTTGTATTGCATGTTACACTTTAGCAATCACAAGGTTACGCTTTAGCTATTGCCATGTTCCGCGTAAGAAGTTGCATGTTTCATTTCGGATGCAATTGATCAAAACTACTTACTACCGCATAGTAAACGTTCCATTTGAAGGAAACACCTCACATTAGCACATCATACTATTTTCTTAGGCAAAGTATACGTTCCAGTAAAAGTTACGCTTTAGCTATAGTGGGTTACACTTTTGTATCTCACATTACACTTTAGCAATCGCGAGGTTACACTTTGGCTATCGCCATGTTTCGCGTAAGAAGTTGCATGTTTCATTTTGGATGCAATTGATCAAAACTACTTCCTAACACATAGTAAACGTTCCATTTGAAGGAAACACCTCACATTAGTGCGTCATACTATTTTCTTCGGCAAAGTAAAAGTTCCATTAAAAGTGACACTTTTGCTATCGGTAGGTTACACTTTGGCATCATGCATTATACTTTAGCAATCACCAGGTTACACTTTAGCTATCGCCATGTTCGCCGTAAGAAGTCGCATGTCTTAATCCAGATGCTATTGATCAAAACTACTTCCTAATGCATAGTAAACGTTCCATTTGAAGGAAATACTTCACATTAGCGCATCGTACTATTTTCACAGGCAAAGTATACATTGCAGTAAAAGTTACACTTTAGCCATCGGTGGGTTACAATTTTGTATTGCACGTTACACTTTAGCAATCGCGAGGTTACACTTTGGCTATAGCCATGTTTCGCGTAAGAAGTTGCATGTTTCATTTCGGATGCAATTGATAAAAACTACTTCCTAACGCATAGTAAACGTTCCATTTGAAGGAAACATCTCACATTAGCACATCATACTATTTTCTTTGGCAAAGTATACATTCCAGTAAAAGTTCCACTTTAGCTATCGGTGGGTTACACTTTTGTAATGCACGTTACACTTTAGGAATCGCGAGGTTACACTTTGGCTATTGCCATGTTTTGCGTAAGAAGTTGCATGTTTCATTTCGGATGCAATTGATCAAAACTACTTTCCTAACGCATAGTAAACGTTCCATTTGAAGGAAACACCTCACATTAGTGCATCATACTATTTTCTTTGGCAAAGTAAAAGTTGCATTAAAAGTGACAGTTTTGCTATCGGTAGCCTACACTTTGGCATCACGCGTTATACTTTAGCAATCACCACGTTACACTTTAGCTATCGCCATGTTCGCCGTAAGAAGTTGCATGTCTTAATTCGGATGCAATTATTCAAAACTACTTCCTAATGCATAGTAAACGTTCCATTTGAAGGAAACACTTCACATTAGCGCATCGTACTATTTTCACAGGTAAAGTATACGTTGCAGTAAAAGTTACACTTTAGCCATCGGTGGGTTACAATTTTGTATTGCACGTTACACTTTAGCAATCGCGAGGTTACACTTTGGCTATCGCCATGTTTCGCGTAAGAAGTTGCATGTTTCATTTCGGATGTAATTGATCAAAACTACTTCCTAACACAAAGTAAACATTCCATTTGAAGGAAACACCTCACATTAGCGCATCATACTATTTTCTTAGGCAAAGTAAAAGTTCCAGTAAAAGTGACACTTTTGCTATCGGTAGGTTACACTTTGGCATCGCTCGTTATACTTTAGCAATCACCAGGTTACGGTTTAGCTATCGCCATGTTCGCCGACAAAAGTTGCATGTCTCAATTCGGATGCAATTGGTCAAAACTACTTCCTAACGCATAGTAAATGTTCCATTTGAAGGAAACACTTCACATTAGCGCATCATACTATTTTTATAGGCAATGTATACGTTGTAGTAAAAGTTACACTTTAGCCATCGTTGAGTTACAATTTTGTATCGCACGTTACACTTCGCAATCGCAAGGTTACCCTTTAGCTATCGCCATATTCTGCGTAAAAATTTGCATGTTTCATTTCGGATGCAATTGCTCAAAACTACTTCCTACCACAATGTAAACGTTCCATTTGATGGAAACACCTCACATTACCGCTTCATACTATTTTCTTAGGAAAAGTAAACGTTCCATTAAAAGTTACACTTTAGCTATCGGTAGGTTACACATTGGCAACGCGCGTTAGACTTTAGCAATCGCCAGGCTACACATTAGATTTTGCCATGTTTCGCGTCAGAAGTTGCATGTCTCAATTCGAATGCAATTGATCAAAACTACTTCCTAAAGCATGGCAAATGTTCCATTTGAAGGAAACACCTCACATTAGCACATCTTACTATTTTCTTAGGCAAAGTATACGTTGTAGTAAAAGTTACACTTTAGCCATCGGTGGGTTACAATTTTGTATCGCACGTTATACTTTAGCAATCGCAAGGTTACGCTTTAACTATTGCCTTGTTCTGCGTAAGAAATTGCATGTTTCATTTCGGATGCAATTGATCAAAGCTACTTCCTACCGCATAGTAAACATTCCATTTGATGGAAACCCCTCACATTACCGCATCATACTATTTTCTTAGGCAAAGTAAAAGTTTCATTAAAAGTTACACTTTAGCTATCGGTGGGTTACACTTTAGCAATCACAAGGTTACGCTTTAGCTATTGCCATGTTTTGCGTAAGAAGTTGCATGTTTCATTTCGGATGCAATTGATCAAAACTACTTCCTACCGCATAGTAAACGTTCCATTTGAAGGAAACACCTCACATTAGCACCTCATACTGTTTTCTTAGGCAAAGTATGCGTTCTAGTAAAAGTTACACTTTAGCTATCAGTGGGTTACAATTTTGTATCGCACGTTACACTTTAGCAATCGTGAGGTTACACTTTGGCTATCGCCATGTTTCGCGTAAGAAGTTGCATGTTTCATTTCGGTTGCAATTGATCAAAACTACTTCCTAATGCATAGTAAACATTCCATTTGAAGGAAACACCTCACATTAGCGCATCATACTATTTTCTTAGGCAAAGTAAAAGTTCCACTAAAAGTGGCACTTTTGCTATTGGTAGGTTACACTTTGGCATCACGCATTATACTTTAGTAATCACCAGGTTACACTTCAGCTATCGCCATGTTCACCGAAGAAGTTGCATGTCTCAATTCGGATGCAATTGATCAAAACTACTTCCTAACGCATAGTAAACATTCCATTTGAAGGAAACACTTCACATAAGCACTTCGTACTATTTTCATAGGCAAAGTATATGTTGTAGTAAAAGTTACACTTTAGCCATCGGTGAGTTACAATTTTGTATTGCACGTTACACTTCACAATCGCAAGGTTACACTTTAGCTATCGCCATATTCCACATAAAAATTTGCATGTTTCATTTCGGATGCAATTGGGCAAAACTACTTCCTACCGCATAGTAAACATTCCATTTGAAGGAAACACCTCATATTAGCGCATCATACTATTTTCTTAGGCAAAGTAAAAGTTCCACTAAAAGTGGCACTTTTGCTATCGGTAGGTTACACTTTGGCATCACGCGTTATACTTTAGCAATCACCAGGTTACACTTCAGCTATCGCCATGTTTGTCGTAAGAAGTTGCATGTCTCAATTTGGATGTAATTGATCAAAACTACTTCCTAACATAGTAAACATTCCATTTGAAGGAAACACCTCACATTAGCGCATCATACTATTTTCTTAGGCAAAGTAAACGTTCCACTAAAAGTGGCACTTTTGCTATTGGTAGGTTACACTTTGGCATCACGTGTTATACTTTAGCAATCACCAGGTTACACTTTAGCTATCGCCATGTTCGCCGTAAGAAGTTGCATGTCTCAATTCAGATGCAATTGATCAAAACTACTTCCTAACGCATAGTACACGTTCCATTTGAAGGAAACACTTCACATTAGCGCATCATACTGTTTTCTTAGGCAAAGTATACGTTCCAGTAAAAGTTACACTATAGCTATCGGTGGGTTACACTTTTGTATCGCACGTTACACTTGAGCAATTATAAGGTTACAATTTAGCTATCGCGATGTTTTGCGTAAGAAGTTGCATGTTTCATTTCGGATGCAATTGATCAAAACTACTTTCTAATGCCTAGTAAATGTTCCTTTTGAACGAATCACCTAACATTAGAGCATCATACTATTTTCTTAGGCAGAGTAAAAGTTTAATTAAAAGTTACACTTTAGCTATCGGGGGGTTACACTTTTGTATTGCACGTTGCACTTTAGCAATCGCAAGGTTACGCTTTAGGTATTGCCATGTTCCGCATAAGAAGTTGCATGTTTCATTTCGGATGCAATTAATCAAAACTACTTCCTACCGCATGGTAAACATTCCATTTGAAGGAAACACCTCACATTAGCACATCATACTATTTTCTTAGGCAAAGTATACATTCTAGTAAAAGTTACACTTTAGCTATCAGTAGGTTACACATTGGCATCGCGCATTAGACTTTAGCAATCGCCAGGTTACACATTAGCTTTTGCCATGTTCCGCGTAAGAAGTTGCATGTCTTAATTCGGATGCAATTGGTCAAAACTACTTCCTAACGCATAGCAAATGTTCCATTTGAAGGAAACACCTCACATTAGTGCATCATACTATTTTCTTAGGAAAAGTATATGTTCCAGTAAAAGTTACACTATAGCTATCGATGCGTTACACTTTTGTATTGCATGTTACACTTTAGCTATCGCCATGTTCTGGTAAAAAGTTGCATGTTTCATTTCGGATGCAATTGATCAAAACTACTTCCTAATGCATAGTAAATATTCCTTTTGAACGAAACACCTAACATTAGGGCATCATACTGTTTTCTTAGGCAAAGTAAACGTTTCATTTAAAGTTTACTTTAGCTATTGGTTGGTTATAATTTAGTATCGCCCGTTATACTTTAGCAATCACCAGGTTACACTGTACCTATCGCCATGTTCCGCGTAAGCAGTTGCATGTCTCAATTTAGATGCAATTGATTAAAACTACTTTCTAATGCATAGTAAACATTCCAATTAAAGGAAACACCTCACATTAGCGCATCGTACTATTTTCTTAGGCAAAATATACGTTGCAGTAAAAGATACACTTTAGCCACCTGTGGGTTACAATATCGTATCGCACGTTACACTTTGCAATCACAAGGTTACACTTTAGCTATGGCCATGTTCCACGTAAGAATTTGCATGTTTCGTTTTGGATGCAATTGATCAAAACTATTTCCTAACATATAGTAAACATTCCGCTTAGAGGAAACACCTCACATTAGCGCATCATACTATTTTCTTAGGCAAAGTAAATGTTCCATTCAAAGTTACACTTTACTATCGGTAGGTTAGACTTTGGTATCGCACGTTTTACTTTAGCAATCGCCAGGTTACGCTTTAGCCATCGCCATGTTCCGTGTAAGAAGTTGCATGTCTCAATTCGGATGCAATTGATCAAAACAACTTCCTAACGCATAGCAAATGTTCCATTTGAAGGAAACACCTCACATTAGCGCATCATACTGTTTTCTTAGGAAAAGTGTACATTCCAGTAAAAGTTATACTTTAGCTATCGGTGGGTTACACTTTTGTATCGCACGTTACACTTTAACTATCGCCATGTTCCGTGTAAGAAGTTGCATGTCTCAATTCGGATGGAATTGATCAAAACTACTTCCTAACGCATAGTAATTGTTCCATTTGAAGGAAACACCTCACATTAGCGCATCATACTGTTTTCTTAGGCAAAGTATGTATTCCAGTAAAAGTTATGCTTTAGCTATTGCTGGGTTACACTTTTGCATTACATGTTACACTTTAGCTATCGCCATGTTCTGCATAAGAAGTTGCATGTTTCATTTAGGATGCAATTGATCAAAACTACTTACTAATGCATAGTAAATATTCCATTTGAATGAAACACCTCTCATTAGAGCATCATACTATTTTCTTAGGGAAAGTAAACATTCCATTAATAGTTACATTTTTGCTATCGATAGGTTGCAATTTGGTATCACCCGTTATACTTTAGCAATCACTAAGTTACACTTTAGCTATCGCCATGTTTTGCGTAAGAAGTTGCTTGTCTCAATTCGGATGCAATTGATCAAAACTACTTCCTAACGCATAGTAAACGTTCCATTTGAAGGAAACACCTCACATTAGAGTATCATATTATTTTCTTAGGAAAAATATACGTTCCAGTAAAAGTTACACTTTAGCCATCTGTGGGTTACACTTTTGTATCGCAAGTTACACTTTAGCAATTGCAAGGTTATGCTTTAGCTATTGCCATGTTCTGCGTAAGAAGTTGCATGTTTCATTTCGGATGCAATTGATCAAAACTACTTCCTACTGCATAATAAATGTTCCATTTAAAGGAAACACCTCACATTAGCGCATCATACTATTTTCTTAGGCAAAGTATACGTTCCAGTAAAAGTTACACTTTAGCTATTGGTGGGTTACACTTTTGTATCGCACGTTACACTTTAGCAATGCAGGGTTCCACTTTATCTATCGCCATGTTCCGCATAAGAAGTTGCATGTTTCATTTCGGATGCAATTGATCAAAACTACTTCTTACCGCATAGTAAACGTTCCATTTGAAGGAAACACCTCACATTAGAGCATCATACTGTTTTCTCAGGCAAAGTAAACATTTCATTAAAAGTTACACTTTAGTTATCGGTAGGTTACACTTTGGTATCACGCGTTATACTTTTGCAATCACCAGGTTACACATTAGCTATTGCCATGTTCCACGTAAGAAGTTGCATGACTCAATTCGGATGCAATTGATCAAAACTACTTCCTAACGCATAGTAAACGATCCATTCGAAGGAAATACCTCACATTAGCGCATCATACTCTTTTCTTTGGCAAAGTATACGTTGCAGTAAAAGTTACACTATAGCCATCGGTGTGTTACACTTTTGTTTTGCACGTTACACTTTAGCAATCGTAAGGTTACACTTTAGGTATCGCCATGTTTCGCGTAAGAAGTTGCATGTTTCATTTTGGATGCAATTGATCAAAGCTACTTTCTAACACATAGTAAATGTTCCATTTGAAGGAAACACCTCATATTAAAGCATCATACTGTTTTCTTTTGCAAAGTAAATGTTCCATTAAAAGTTACACGTTAGCTATCTGTAGGTTACACTTTTGTATAGCACATTACACTTTAGCAATCGCAAGGTTACACTTTAGCTATTGCCATGTTCCATGTAAGAAGTTGCATGTTTCATTTCGGATGCAATTGATCAAAACGACTTCCTATTGCATCGTAAACATTCCATTTGAAGGAAAAACCTCATCTAGTGCAACATACTATTTTCTTAGGCAGAGTAGATAGTCCATTAAAAGTTACACTTTAGCTATTGATAGGTCACACTTTGGTATCGTGCGTTATACTTTAGCAATCGCCGTGTTACATTTTAGCTATCGCCATGTTGCGCATAAGAAGTTGCATGTCTCAATTCGGTTGAAATTGGTCAAAACTACTTCCTAACGCATAGCAAATGCTCCATTTAAAGGAAGCACCTCACATTCGCGCATCATACTATTTTCTTAGGCAAAGTATACATTCCAATAAAAGTTACACTTTTGCTATCGGTGGGTTACACTTTTGTATAGCACGTTATACTTTAGCAATCGCCAGGTTACACTTTAGCTATCGCCATGTTTCGCGTAAGAAGTTGCATGTTTCATTTCGGATGCAATTGATCAAAACTACATCCTAAAGCATAGTAAACATTCCATTTGAAGGAAACACCTCACATTAGAGCATCATATTGTTTTCTTAGGAAAAGTGTATGTTGCAGAAAAAGTTACACTTTAGCCATCGGTGGGTTACACTTTTGTATCGCACGTTACAATTTGCAATTGCAAGGTTACACTTTAGCTATCGCCATGTTTTGCGTAAGAATCTGTATATTTCATTTTGGATGTAATTGATCAAAACTACTTCCTAACGCATAGTAAACGTTGTGTTTGAAGGAAACTCCTCACATTAGCACATCATACTGTTTTCTTAAGCAAAGTAAATGATCCATTGCAAGTTACACTTTAGCTATCGGTAGGTTACACTTTGGTATTGCGCGTTATACTTTAGCAATCGCCAAGTTACACTTTAGCTGTCGCCATGTTCCGCATAAGAAGTTGCATGTCTCAATTCGGATGCAATTGATCAAAATACTTACCAATGCGTAGTGAACGTTCCATTTGAAGGAAACACCTCACATTAGCGTATCATACTGTTTTGTTAGGCAAAGTATACGTTCCACTAAAAGTTACAATTTAGCTATCAGTGGGTTACAACTTTGATTCGCACGTTACACTTTAGCTATTGCAAGGTTACACTCCAGCTATTGCCATATTCTACGTAAGAAGTTGCAAGTTTCATTTCAGATGTAATTGATCAAAACTACTTCCTAACGCATAGTAAATGTTCCATTTGAAGCAAAAACATCACATGAGAGCATCATACTATTTTTTTTCGCAAAGTAAATGTTCCATTAAAAGTTAAACTTTAGCTATCTGTAAGTTACACTTTTGTATAAAATGTTACACTTTAGCTATTGGTAGGTTATACTTTCGTATCGCACGTTACACTTTACATATCGCCATGTTCCATGTAAGAAGTTGCATATTTCATTTCAGATGGAATTGATCAAAACGACTTCCTATTGCATCTTAGATGTTCCATTTGAAGGAAAAACCTCATCTAGTGCATCATACTATTTTCTTAGGCAGAGTAGATAGTTCATTAAAAGATATACTTTAGCTATCGGTTGGTTAACCTTTGGTATCACGCGTTATACTTTAACAATTGCCATGTTATACTTCAGCTATCGCCATGTTCTGCGTAAGAAGTTGCATGTCTCAATTTGGATGCAATTGATCAAAACTAGTTCCTAACGCATAGCAAACGTTCCATTTGAAGGAAACACCTCACATTAGCGCATCATACTATTTTCTTAGGCAAAGTATACGTTCTGGTGAAAGTTACACTATAGCTATCGGTGGGTTACACTTTTGTATCGCACGTTATGCTTTAGCAATCGCAAGGTTACACTTTAGCTATTGCCATGTTCCGCGTATGAAGTTGCATGTTTCATTTCAGATGCAATTGTTCAAAACTACTTCCTAATGCATAGTAAAAGTTCCATTTGAATGAAACACCTCACATTAGGGCATCATACTCTTTTCTTAAGCAAAGTAAACGTTCCATTAAAAGTTTCACTTTAGCTATCGATAGGTTATACTTTAGTATCGCCCGTTATACTTTAGCAATCGCCAGGTTACACTTTAGGTATCGCCATGTTGTGCGTAAGAAGTTGCATGTCTCAATTCGGATGCAATTGGTCAAAACTACTTCCAAACGCATCATAAACGTTCCATTTAAAGGAAACACCTCACATTAGTGCATCATTCTATTTTCTTAGGCAAAGTATACATTGTAGTAAAAGTTACACTTTAGCACCGGTGGGTTACAACATTGTATCGCACGTTACACTTTGCAATCGCAAGGTTACACTTGAGCTATCGCCATGTTCCGCGTAAGAATTTGCATGTTTCATTTCGGTTGCAATTGATCAAAACTACTTCCTAATGCATAGTAAACGTTCCATTTGAAGGAAACACCTCACATTAGAGCATCATACAGTTTTCTTAGGCAAAGTGGACATTCCAGTAAAAGTTATACTTTAGCTATCGGTGGGTTACACTTTTGTATCGCACGTTACACTTTAACTATTGCCATGTTCTGTGTAAGAAGTTGCATGTCTCAATTCGGATGGAATTGATCAAAACTACTTCCTAATGCATAGTAATTGTTCCATTTGTAGGAAACACCTCACATTAGCGCATCATACTATTTTCTTAGGCAAAGTATGCATTCCAGTAAAAGTTACGCTTTAGCTATCAGTGGGTTACACTTTTGTATAGCATGTTACACTTTAGCTATCGCCATGTTCTGCATAAGAAGTTGCATGTTTCATTTAGATGCAATTGATCAAAACTACTTACTAATGCATAGTAAACATTCCATTTGGACGAAACACCTCTCATTAGAGCATCAAACTATTTTCTTAGGCAAAGTAAATGTTCCATTAATGATTACACTTTTGCTATTGGTAGGTTACACTTTGGTATCACCCGTTATACTTTAGCAATCACCAAGTTACACTTTAGCTATCGCCATGTTCTGCGTAAGAAGTTGCATGTCTCAATTCGAATGCAATTGATCAAAACTACTTCCTAACGCATAGTAAACGTTCTATTTGAAGGAAACACCTCACATTAGAGTATCATATTGTTTTCTTAGGAAAAGTATACATTCCAGTAAAAGTTACACTTTAGCCATCGGTGGGTTACACTTTTGTATTGCACGTTACACTTTAGCAATCGCAAGGTTATGCTTTCGCTCTTGCCATGTTCTGCGTAAGAAGTTGCATGTTTCATTTCGGATGCAATTGATCAAAACTACTTCCTACCACATAGTAAACATTCCATTTGAAGGAAACACCTCACATTAGCGCATCATACTATTTTCTTAGGCAAAGTATACATTCCAGAAAAAGTTACACTTTAGCTATCGGTGGGTTACAATTTTGTATTGCACGTTACACTTTAGCAATCGCAAGGTTACGCTTTAGCTATTGCCATGTTCTACGTAAGAAGTTGCATGTGTCATTTCGGATGCAATTGATCAAAACTACTTGTAACGCATAGTAACGTTCCATTTGAAGGAAACACCTCACATTAGCACATCATACTATTTTCTTAGGCAAAGTATACGTTCCAGTAAAAGTTACACTTTAGCTATCTTCGGGTTACACTTTTGTATCGTACGTTACACTTTAGCAATCGCAAGGTTACACTTTAGCTAATGCCATGTTTTGCGTAAAAAGTTGCATGTTTCATTTCGTATGCAATTGATCAAAACTAATTCCTATCGCATAGTAAATGTTCCATTTGATGGAAAGACCTCACATTACCGCATCACACTATTTTCTTAGGCAAAGTAAAAGTTTCATTAAAGGTTACACTTTTGCTATCGGTAGGTTACACTTTGGCATCGCGTGTTAGACTTTTGCAATTGCCAGGTTACACATTAGCTATCGGCATGTTCTGCGTAAGAAGTTGCATGTCTCAATTCGGATGCAATTGATCAAAACTACTTCCTAACGCATAGCAAATGTTCCATTTGAAGGAAGTACCTCACATTAGCGCATCATACTATTTTCTTAGGAAAAGTATGCGTTCTAGTAAAAGTTACACTATAGCTATCAGTGGTTTACACTTTTGTATCGCATGTTACACTTTAGTAATCGCAAGGTTACACTTTAGCTATTGCCATGTTTTGCGTGAGAAGTTGCATGTTTCATTTCGGATGCAATTGATCAAAACTACTTTCCAACGCATAGTAAACATTCCTTTTGAATGAAACACCTCACATTAGAGCATCATACTGTTTTCTTTGGCAAAGTAAACATTTCATTAAAAGTTACACTCTAGCCATCGGTAGGTTACAATTTGGTATTGCGCGTTCTAGTTTAGCAATCACTAGGTTACACTTTAGCTATCGCCATGTTCTGCGTAAGAAGTTGCATATCTCAATTCAGATGCAATTGATCAAAACTACTTCCTAACGCATAGTAAACATTCCGTTTGGAGGAAACACCTCACATTAGCGCATCGTACTATTTTCTTAGGCAAAGTAAACGTTCCATTAAAAGTTACACTGTAGCTATCGGCATGTTTTACGTAAGAAGTTGCATGTTTCATTTCAGATGCAATTGATCAAAACTACTTCCTAATGCATAGTAAACGTTCCTTTTGAACGAAACACATCTCATTAGAGCATCATACTGTTTTCTTAGGCAAAGTATACATTGCAGTCAAAGTTACACTTTAGCTACCGGTGGGTGACAATATTGTATCGCACATTACACTTTAGTTATCGCCGTGTTCCACGAAACAATTTGCATGTTTCATTTTGAATGCAATTGATCAAAACTACTTCCTAACGCATAGTAAGCATTCCGTTTGGAGGAAACACCTCACATTAGCGCATCATATTGTTTTCTTAGGCAAAGTAAACGTTCCATTAAAAGTTACACTTTAGCTATCGGTAGGTTATACTTTGGTATTGCACGTTTTACTTTAGCAATTGCCAGGTTACACTTTAGCTGTCGCCATGTTCCGCGTAAGAAGTTGCATGTCTTAATTCGGATGCAATTGATCAAAATTACTTCCTACCGCATAGTAACGTTCCATTTGGAGGAAACACCTCACATTAGAGCATCATATTCTTTTCTTAAGAAAAGTATACATTCCAGAAAAAGTTACACTTTAGCCATTGGTGGGTTACACTTTTGTATCGCATGTTACACTTTAGCAATCGCAGGGTTCCACTTTATCTATCGCCATGTTCTGCGTAAGAAGTTGCATGTTTCATTTCGGATGCAATTGATCAAAACTACTTTTTACCGCATAGTAAATGTTCCATTTGAAGGAAACACCTCACATTAGAGCATCATACTATTTTCTCAGGCAAAGTAAACGTTTCATTAAAAGTTACACTTTAGTTATCGGTAGGTTACACTTTGGTATCGCGCGTTATACTTTTGCAATCGCCAGGTTACACTTTAGGTATCGCCATGTTTCGCGTAAGAAATTGCATGTCTCAATTCGGATGCAATTGATCAAAACTACTTCTTAACGCATAGTAAACAATCCATTCGAAGGAAATACCTCACATTAGCGCATCATACTATTTTCTTTGGCAAAGTATATGTTGCAGTAAAAGTTACACTTTAGCCATGGTGGGTTACACTTTTGTATCGCACGTTTCACTTTAGCAATCGCACGGTTACACTTTAGCTATCGCCATGTTTCGCGTAAGAAGTTGCATGTTTCATTTTGGATGCAATTGATCAAAGCTACATCCTAATGCATAGTAAACATTCCATTTGAAGGAAACACCTCATATTAGAGCATCCTACTATTTTCTTAGGCAAAGTGAATATTTCATTAAAAGTTACACTCTAGCTATTGGTAGGTTGCAATTTGGTATCACGCGTTATACTTTAGCAATCAATAGGTTACACTTTAGCTATCGCCATGTTCTGCGTAAGAAGTTGCATATCTCAATTCAGATGCAATTGATCAAAACTACTTCCTAACGCATATCAAACGTTCCAGTTGAAGGAAACACCTCACATTAGAGCATCATGCTGTTTTCTTTTGCAAAGTAAATGTTCCATTAAAAGTTACACTTTAGCTATCTGTAGGTTACACTTTTGTATAGCACATTACACTTTAGCTATCGGTAAGATACACTTTCATACTGCACGTTACACTTTAGCTATCGCCATGTTCCATGTAAGAAGTTGCATGTTTCATTTCAGATGCAATTGATCAAAATGACTTCCTATTGCATCGTAAACGTTCCTTTTGAAGGAAAACCTCATCTAGTGCATCATACTGTTTTCTTAGGCAGAGTAGATAGTCCATTAAAAGTTACAATTTAGCTATGATGGGTTAAACTTTGGTATCGCGTGTTATACCTTAGCAATTGCCGTGTTGCACTTTAGCTATCCAATGTTGTGCGTAAGAAGTTGCATGTCTCAATTCGGTTGCAATTGGTCAAAACTACTTTGTAACGCATAGCAAACGTTCCATTTGAAGGAAGCACTCACATTAACGCATCATACTATTTTCTTAGGCAAAGTATATGTTCCAATAAAAGTTACACTTTTGTATTGTATGTTATACTTTAGCAATCGCCAGGTTACACTTTTGCTATCGCCATATTCCGCGTAAGAAGTTGCATGTTTCATTTCGAATGCAATTGATCAAAACTACTTCCTAACGCATAGTAAATGTTCCATTTGAAGGAAAAACCTTATATTAGAGCATCATACTATTTTCTTAGGCAAAGTAAACATTCCATTAAAAGTTACACTCTAGCTATCAGTAGGTTGCAATTTGGTATCGCACGTTATACTTTAGTAATCACCAGGTTACACTTTAGCTATCGCCATGTTCTGCGTAAGAAGTTGCATATCTCAATTCAGATGCAATTGATCAAAACTACTTCGTAACGCATAGTAAACATTCCAGTTGAAGGAAACACCTCACATTAGAGCTTCATACTATTTTCTTTTGCAAAGTAAATATTCCATTAAAAGTTACACTTTAGCTATCCATAAGTTACTCTTTTGTATAGCATGTTAGACTTTAGCTATCGGCAGGATACACTTTCGTATCACACGTTACACTTTAGCTATCGCCATGTTCCATGTAAGAAGTTACATGCTACATTTCGGATGCAATTGATGAAAACGACTTCCTATTGCATCATAAACATTCCATTTGAAGGAGAAACCTCATCTAGTGCATCATATTGTTTTCTTAGGCAGAGTAGATAGTCCATTAAAAGTTACACTTTAGCTATCAATAGGTTACACTTTGGTATTACGCATTATACTTTGGCAATCGTAGTGTTACACTTTAGCTAATGCCATGTTGCGCGTAAGAAGTTGTATGTCTCAATTCGGTTGCAATAGGTCAAAACTACTTCCTAACGCATAGCAAACATTCCATTTGAAGAAAGCACCTCACATTAGCGCATCATACAATTTTCTTAGGCAAAGTATACGTTCCAATAAAAGTTACACTTTTGTATCGCACGTTACACTTTAGCAATCGCCAGGTTACACTTTTGGTATCTCCATGTTCCGCAAAAGAGGTTGCATGTTTCATTTCAGATGCAATTGATCAAAAGTACTTCCTAAAGCATAGTAAACATTCCATTTGAAGGAAACACCTCAAATTAGAGCATCATATTTTTTTCTTAGGAAAAGTATATGTTGCAGTAAAAGTTACACTTTAGCCAGCAGTGGGTTACACTTTTGTATTGCACGTTACACTTTGCAATCGCAAGGTTACACTTTAGCTATCACCATGTTCCGCATAAGAATCTGCATATTTCATTTCAGATGTAATCGATCAAAACTACTTCCGAACACATAGCAAACGTTGTGTTTGAACGAAACTCCTCACATTAGCACATCATATTGTTTTCTTAAGCAAAGTAAACGTTCCATTAAAAGTTACACTTTAGCTATCAGTAGGTTACACTTTGGTATTGCACGTTATACTTTCGTAATCACCAGGCTACACTTTAGCTATTGCCATATTCCGCGTAAGAAGTTGCGTGTCTCAATTCGGCTGCAATTGATCAAAACTACTTCCTAACTCGTAGTAACGTTCCATTTGAAGGAAACACCTCACATTAGCGTGTCATACTATTTTCTTAGGCAAAGTATACGTTCCACTAAAAGTTACACTTTAGCTATCGGTGGGTTACACCTTTGTATCGCACGTTACACTTTAGCAATCGCAAGGTTACACTTCAGTTATCGTCATATTCTGCGTAAGAAGTTGCAAGTTTCATTTCAGATGTAATTGATCAAAACTACTTCCTAACGCATAGTAAATGTTCCATTTGAAGCAAAAACATCACATTAGTGCGTCATCCTGTTTTCTTTTGCAAAGTAAACGTTCCATTAAAAGTTACACTTTAGCTATCCATAGGTTACACTTTTGAATAGCACGTTACACTTTAGCTATTGGTAGGTTACACTTTCGTATCGCACGTTACACTTTAGCTATCGCCATGTTCCATGTAAGAAGTTGCATGTCTCATTTTGGATGCAATTGATCAAAACGACTTCCAATTGCATCGTAGATGTTCCATTTGAAGGAAAAACCTCATCTAGTGCACCATACTATTTTCCTAGGCAAAGTAGACAATTCATTAAAAGATACACTTTAGCTATTGGTAGGTTAACCTTTGGTATCATGCATTATACTTCAGCTATCGCCATGTTTTGCGTAAGAAGTTGCATGTCTCAATTCGGATGCAATTGATCAAACTACTTCCTAATGGATAGCAAACATTCCATTTGAAGCAAACACCTCACATTAGCACATCATACTATTTTCTTAGGCAAAGTATACGTTCTAGTAAAAGTTACACTATAGCTATCGGTGGGTTACACTTTTGTATCGCACGTTACACTTTAGCAATTGCAAGGTTACACTTTAGCTATCCCCATGTTCCGCATAAGAAGTTGCATGTTTCATTTCGGATGCAATTGATCAAAACTACTTCCTAATGCATAGTAAACGTTCCATTTGAACGAAACACCTCACATTAAGGCATTGTACTATTTTTTTAGGCAAAGTAAATATTCCATTAAAAGTTTCACTTTGGCTATCCATAGTTATACTTTAGTATCGCCCGTTATACTTTAGCAATCGCCAGGTTACACTTTAGGTATCGCCATGTTTCGCGTAAGAAGTTGCATGTCTCAATTTGGATGCAATTGATCAAAACTACTTCCTAACGCGTAGTAAACGTTCCATTTGAAGGAAACACCTCACATTAGTGCATCATACTATTTTCTTAGGCAAAGTATACGTTCCAATAAAAGTTACACTTTTGCTATCGGTGGGTTACACTTTTGTATCGCACGTTATACTTTAGCAATCGCCAGGTTACACTTTAACTATCGCCATGTTCCGCGTAAGAGGTTGCATGTTTCATTTCGGATGCAATTGATCAAAACTACTTCCTAAAGCATAGTAAACATTCCATTTGAAGGAAACACGTCACATTAGAGCATCATATTGTTTTCTTAGGAAAAGTATATGTTGCAGAAAAAGTTACACTTTAGCCATCGGTGGGTTACACTTTTGTATCGCATCTTACACTTTGCAATCACAAAGTTACATTTTAGCTATCGCCATGTTCTGCATAAGAATCTGCATATTTCATTTCGGATGTAATTGATCAAAACTACTTCCGAACGCATGGCAAACATTGTGTTTGAAGGAAACTCCTCACATTAGCACATCATATTGTTTTCTTAAGCAAAGTAAACATTCCATTAAAAGTTACACTTTAGCTATCAGTAGGTTACACTTTGGTATTGCGCGTTATACTTTCGCAATCGCCAGGTTGCACTTTAGCTATTGCCATATTCCGCGTAAGAAGTTGCATGTCTCAATTCGGATGCAATTGATCAAAACTACTTCCTAATGCGTAGTAAATGTTCCATTTGAAGGAAACACCTCACATTAGCGTGTCATACTATTTTCTTAGGCAAAGTATACGTTCCACTAAAAGTCACACTTTAGCTATCGGTGGGTTACACCTTTGTATCGCACGTTACACTTTAGCAATCACAAGGTTACACTTCAGTTATCGCCATATTCTGCGTAAGAAGTTGCAAGTTTCATTTCGGATGTAATTGATCAAAACTACTTCCTAACGCATAGTAAATGTTCCATTTGATGCAAAAACATCACATTAGAGCATCATCCTATTTTCTTTTGCAAAGTAAACATTCCATTAAAAGTTACACTTTAGCAATCCGTAGGTTACACTTTTGTATAGCACGTTACACTTTAGCTATTGGCAGGTTGCACTTTCATCTCGCACGTTACACTTTAGCTATCGTAATGTTCCATGTAAGAAGTTGCATGTCTCATTTCGGATGCAATTGATCAAAATGACTTCCTATTGCATCATAGATGTTCCATTTAAAGGAAAAACCTCATCTAGTGCATCATACTATTTTCCTAGGCAAAGTAGACAGTTCATTAAAAGATACACTTTAGCTATTGGTAGGTTAACCTTTGGTATCATGCATTATACTTCAGCTTTCGCCATGTTTCGCGTAAGAAGTTGCATGTCTCAATTCGGATGCAATTGATCAAACTACTTCCTAATGCATAGCAAATGTTCCATTTGAAGGAAACACCTCACATTAGCGCATCATACTATTTTCTTAGGCAAAGTATACATTCCAGTAAAAGTTACACTATAGCTATCGGTGGGTTACACTTTTGTATCGCACGTTACACTTTAGCAATCACAAGGTTACACTTTAGCTATCCCCATGTTCTGCATAAGAAGTTGCATGTTTCATTTCGGATGCAATTGATCAAAACTACTTCCTAATGCATAGTAAACGTTCCATTTGAACGAAACACCTCACATTAGGGCATCGTACTATTTTCTTAGGCAACGTAAATGTTCCATTAAAAGTTTCACTTTGGCTATCGGTAGGTTATACTTTAGTATCGCCCGTTATACTTTAGCAATCGCCAAGTTACACTTGAGGTATCTCCATGTTCTGCGTAAGAAGTTGCTTGTCCCAAATCGGATGCAATTGATCAAATCTACGCATAGTAAACGTTCCATTTAAAGGAAACACCTCACATTAGCGCATCATACTGTTTTCTTAGGCAAAGTATACATTGCAGTAAAAATTACACTTTAGCCATCGGTGGGTTACACTTTTGTATCGCACGTTACACTTTGCAATCGCAAGGTTACACTTTAGCTATCGCCATGTTCCGCGCAAGAATCTGCATATTTCATTTCAGATGTAATTGATGAAAACTACTTCATAATACATAGTAAACATTCCACTTGATGGAAACACCTCACATTAGAGCATCATACTATTTTTTTAGGCAAAGTTAACGTTTCATTAAAAGTTACACTTTAGCTATCGGTAGGTTACACTTTGGAATTGCGCGTTATACTTTAGAAATCGTCAGGTTACACTTTAGCTATCACCATGTTCCACGTAAGAAGTTGCATGTCTCAATTTGGATGCAATTGATCAAAACTACTTCCTAATGCATAGTAAACATTCCATTTGAAGGAAACACCTCGCATTAGCGCATCATACTATTTTCTTAGACAAAGTATACGTTCCACTAAAAGTTACACTTTAGCTATCGGTGGGTTACACCTTTGTATCGCACATTACACTTTAACAATCGCAAGGTTACACTTTAGCTTTCACCATATTCTGCATAAGAAGTTGCAAGTTTCATTTCGGATGCAATTGATCAAAACTACTTCCTAACGCATAGTAAATGTTCCATTTGAAGCAAAAACATCACATTAAAGCATCATACTATTTTCTTTTGCAAAGTAAACATTCCATTAAAAGTTACACTTTAGCTATCCGTAGGTTACACTTTTGTAGAGCACGTTACACTTTAGCTAATGGTACGTTACACTTTCGTATCGCACGTTACACTTTACCTATACCATGTTCCATGTAAGAAGTTGCATGTTTCATTTTGGATGCAATTGATCAAAATGACTTCCTATTGCATCGTAGATGTTCCATTTGAAGGAAAAACCTCATCTAGTGCATCATACTATTTTCTTAGGCAGAGTAGACAGTTCATTAAAAGATACACTTTAGCTATCGGAAGGTTAACCTTTGGTATCATGCGTTATACTTTAGCAATTGTCATGTTACACTTCAGCTATCGCCATGTTTCGTGTAAGAAGTTGCATGTCTCAATTCAGATGCAATTGATCCAAACTACTTCCTAATGCATAGCGAACGTTCCATTTGAAGGAAACACCTCATATTAGAGCATCATACTATTTACTTAGGCAAAGTAAACGTTCCATTAAAAGATTCACTTTAGCTATCGGTAGGTTATACTTTAGTATCGCCCATTATACTTTAGCAATCGCCTGGTTACACTTTAGCTATCACCATGTTCCGCGTAAGAAGTTGCATGTCTCAATTCGGATGCAATTGATCAAAACTACTTCCTAATGCATAGTAAATGTTCCATTTGAATGAAACACCTCATATTAGAGCATCATAATGTTTTCTTAGGCAAAGTAAATGTTCCATTAAAAGTTTCACTTTAGCTATCAGTAGGTTATACTTTAGTATCACCCATTATACTTTAGCAATCGCTAGGTTACACTTTAGCTATCACCATGTTCCGCATAAGAAGTTGCATGTCTCAATTCGGATGCAATTGATCAAAACTACTTCCTAACACATAGTAAACGTTCCATTTAAAGGAAATACCTTACATTAGCGCATCATACTATTTTCTTAGGCAAAGTATATGTTGCAGTAAAAGTTACACTTTAGCCACTGGTGGGTTACAATATTGTATCGTACGTTACACTTTGCAATCGCAAGGTTGCACTTTAGCTATCGCCATGTTTCGCGTAAGAATTTGCATGTTTCATTTTGGATGCAATTGATCAAAACTACTTCCTAATGCATAGTAAACATTCCATTTGAAAGAAACACCTCACATTCGTGCGTCATACTATTTTCTTAGGTGAAGTAAACGTTCCATTAAAAGTTACACTTTAGCTATCGGCAGGTTACACTTTGGTATGGCGTGTTATACTTTAGCGATCGCAAGGTTACACTTTCGCTATCGCCATGTTCCGTGTAAGAAGTTGCATGTCTCAATTCAGATGCAATTGATCAAAACTACTTCCTAACGCATAGTAATTGTTCCATTTGAAGGAAACATCTCACATTAGCACATCATACTATTTTCTTCAGCAAAGTATACGTTCCAATAAAAGTTACACTTTAGCTATCGGCGGGTTACACTTTTGTATCACACGTTACACTTTAGCTATCGCCATGTTCCACGTAAGAAGTTGCATGTTTCATTTCGGATGCAATTGATCAAAACTACTTCTTAACGCATAGTAATTGTTTCATTTGAACGAAACACCTCACATTAGAGCATCATACTATTTTCTTAGGCAAAGTAAACGTTCCATGAATAGTTACACTTTAGCTATCGGTATGTTACAATTTGGTATCACCCATTATACTTTAGCAATCGTGAGGTTACACTTTAGCTATCGCCATGTTCCGCGTAAGAAGTTTCATGTCTCAATTCGAATGCAATTGATCAAAACTACTTCCTAACACATAGTAAACATTCCATTTGAAGGAAACACCTCACATTAGAGCTTCATATTGTTTTCTTCGGAAAAGTTTACGTTCCAGTAAAAGTTACACTTTAGCCATCAGTGTGTTACACATTTGTATCGCACGTTGCACTTTTGCAATCGCAAGGTTACACTTTAGCTATTGCCATGTTCTGCGTAAGAAGTTGCATGTTTCATTTCGGATGCAATTGATCAAAACTACTACCTCATGCATAGTAAACATTCCATTTGAAGGAAACACCTCACATTAGAGCATCATACTATTTTCTTAGGCAAAGTAAATGGTCCATTAAAAGTTACAATTTAGTTATTGGCAGGTTACAGTTTGGTATCGCGTGTTATACTTTAGCTATCGCCATGTTCCGCGTAAGAAGTTGCATGTCTCAATTCGGATGCAATTGATCAAAACTACTTCCTAACGTATAGTAAATGATCCATTTGAAGGAAATACCTCACATTAACGCATCATACTATTTTCTGAGGCAAAGTATATGTTGCAGTAAAAGTTACACTTTAGCCATCGGTGGGTTACACTTCGTATTGCACGTTACACTTTAGCAATCGCAAGGTTACACTTTCGCTATCGCCATGTTTCGCATAAGAAGTTGCATGTTTCATTTTGGATGCAATTGATCAAAGCGACTTCCTAACGCATAGTAAACGTTCCATGTGAAGGAAACACCTCATATTGGAGCATCGTACTATTTTCTTAGGCAAAGTAAACATTGCATTAAAAGTTACACTCTAGCTATCGGTAGGTTACAATTTGGTATTGCGCGTTATACTTTAGCAATGACCAGGTTACACTTTAGCTATTGCCATGTTTTGCGTAAGAAGTTGCACGTTTGATTTCAGATGCAATTGATCAAAGCTACTTCCTAACGCATACTAAACATTCCATTTGAAGGAAACAACTCAAATTAGAGCATCATACTATTTTCTTAGGCAAAGTAAACATTCCATTAAAAGTTGCATTCAAGCTATCGGTAGGTTACAATTTGGTATCACGCATTATACTTTAGCAATCAGCAGGTTACACTTTAGCTATTGCCTTGTTCCGTGTAAGAAGTTGCTTATCTCAATTCAGATGCAATTGATCAAAACTACTTCCTAATGCATAGCAAACGTTCCAGTTGAACCTCACATTAGGGCATCATACTGTTTTCTTTTGCAAAGAAAATGTTCCATTAAAAAATACACTTTAGCTATCCGTAGGTTACACTTTTGTATAGCATGTTGCACTTTAGCTATTGGTAGGATACACTTTCGTATCGCATGTTACACTTTAGCGATCGCAAGGTTACACTTTAGCGATCGCAAGGTTACACTTTAGCTATCGCCAAGTTACATGTAAGAAGTTGCATGTTTCATTTCGGATGCAATTGATCAAAACGACTTCCTATTGCATCGTAAATGTCCCTTTTGAAAGAAAAACCACATTTAGTGCATCATAATATTTTCTTAGGTGGAGTAGACAGTCCATTAAAAGTTACACTTTAGCTATCGATAGGTTACACTTTGGTATCGCATGTTATACTTTAGCTATCGCCATGTTCTGCGTAAGAAGTTGCATGTCTCAATTCGATTGCAATTAGTCAAAACTACTTCCTAGCACATAGCAAACGTTCCATTTGAAAGAAGCAGCTCACATTAGCGCATCATACTATTTTCCTAGGCAAAGTATACGTTCTAGTAAAAGTTACACTTTTGCTATCAGTGGGATACACTGTTGTATCGCACGTTATACTTTAGCAATCGCCAGGTTACACTTTAGCTATCGCCATCTTCCGCGTAAGAAGTTGCCTATTTCATTTTGAATGCAATTTATCAAAATACTTCCTAAATCATAGTAAACATTCCATTTGAAGGAAACACCTCACATTAGAGCATCATATTGTTTTCTTAGGAAAAGTATACGTTGCAGTAAAAGTTACACTTTAGTCATCATTGGGTTACACTTTTGTATCGCACGTTACACTTTGCAATCACAAGATTACACTTTAGCGATCGCCATGTTCCGCGTAAGAATCTGTATATTTCATTTCGGATGTAATTGATCAAAACTGCTTCTTAACGCATAGTAAATGTTGCGTTTAAAGGAAACTCTTCACATTAGCACATCATACTGTTTTCTTAAGGAAAGTAAACATTTCATTAAAAGTTATACTTTAGCAATCACCAGGTTACACTTTAGCTATCGCCATGTTCTGCGTAAGAAGTTGCATGTCTCAATTTGGATGCAATTGATGTAAACTACATCCTAACGCATAGTAAACATTCCATTTAAAGGAAAAACCTTACATTAGCCCATCATACTATTTTCTTAGGCAAAGTATACATTCCCCTAAAAGTAACACTTTAGTTATCAGTGGGTTACACCAATATATCGCACGTTACACTTTAGCAATCGCAAGGTTACACTTTAGCTATTGCCATATTTTGCGTAAGAAGTTGCAAGTTTCATTTCGGATGCAATTGATCAAAACTACTTCCTAACGCATAGTAAACGTTCCATTTGAAGGAAAAACATCATATTAGAGCATCATACTATTTTCTTTTTCAAAGTAAACGTTCCATTAAAAGTTATGCTTTAGCTATCTGTACGTTACACATTTGTTAGCACGTTACACTTTAGCTATTGGTAGGTTACACTTTCATATCGCACATTACACTTTAGCTATCGCCATGTTCCATGTAAGAAGTTGCATGTTTCATTTCGGATACAATTCATCAAAACGACTTCCTATTGCATTGTAGTTGTTCCATTTGAAGGAAAAACCTCATCTTGTGCATCATATTATTTTCTTAGGTAGAGTAGACAGTTCATTAAAAGATACACTTTAGCTATCAGTAGGTTACAATTTGGTATCACGCGTTATACTTTAGCAATTGCCATGTTACACTTCAGCTATCGCCATGTTTCGCGTAAGAAGTTACATGTCTCAATTCGGATGCAATTGATCAAAACTACTTCCTAACGCATAGCAAACGTTTCCTTTGAAGGAAACACCTCACATTAGTGCATCATACTGTTTTCTTAGGGCAAAGTATATGTTCTATTAAAAGTTATAGTTTAGCTATCAGTGGGTTACACTTTTGTATCGCATGTTACACTTGAGCAATCGCAAGGTTACACTTTAGCTATCGCCATGTTCCGCATAAGAAGTTGCATGTTTCATTTCAAATGGAATTGATCAAAACTACTTTCTAATGCATAGTAAATGTTTCGTTTAAAGGAAACACCTTACATTAGCGCATCATGCTGTTTTCTTAGGCAAAGTATACGTTGCAATAAAAGTTACACTTTAGCCATCAGTGGGTTACGCTTTTGTATCGCACGTTACACTTTAGCAATCGCAAGGTTGCACTTTAGATATCGCCATGTTCCGCGTAAGAAGTTGCATGTTTCATTTCGGATGCAATTGATCAAAACTACTTCCTAACACATAGTAAACGTTCCGCTTGATGGAAACACCTCACATTAGAGCATCATACTATTTTCTTAGGCAAAGTTAATGTTTCACTAAAAGTTACACTTTACTTATCGGTAGGTTACAATTTGGTATCGTGCGTTATACTTTAGCAATCGCCAGGTTACACTTTGGCTATCGCCATGTTCCACGTAAGATGTTGCATGTCCCAATTTGGATGTAATTGATCAAAACTACTTCCTAACGCAAAGTAAACATTCCATTTGAAGGAAACACCTCACATTAGAGCATGATAATGTTTTCTTTTGCATAGTAAACGTTCTATTAAAAGTTGCACTTTAGCTATCCGTAGATTACACTTTTGTATAGCACGTTACACTTTAGCTATCGGTAGGTTACACTTTCGTATCGCACGTTACACTTTAGCAATTGCAAGTTTAAACATTTGCTATCGCCATGTTCCATGTAAGATGTTGCATGTTTCATTTCGGATGCAATTGATCAAACCGACTTCCTATTGCATCGTAAACGTTCCATTTGAAGGAAAAACCTCATCTAGTGCATCAGACTGCTTTCTTAGGCATACTAAACAGTCCCTTAAAAGTTATACTTTAGCTATCGGTAGGTTACATTTTGGTATCACGCGTTATAGTTTAGCGATCGCCATGTTACACTTTCGCTATCGCCATGTTCCGTGTAAGAAGTTGCATGTCTTAATTCGGATGCAATTGATGAAAACTACTTCCTAATGCATAGCAAATGTTCCTTTTGAAGGAAACACCTCACATTAGCGCATCATGCTGTTTTCTTAGACAAAGTTTACATTCCAGTAAAAGTTACACTTTAGCCATCGGTGGGTTACACTTTTGTATCACACATTACACTGTAGCAATCGCAAGGTTACACTTTAGCTATCACCTTGTTCCGCGTAAGAGGTTGCATGTTTCATTTGGGATGCAATTGATCAAAACTACTTCCTAAGGCATAGTAAACGTTCCATTTGAACAAAAGACATCACATTAGAGCATCATACTGTTTTCTTAGGCAAAGTAAACGTTCCATTAAAAGTTACACTTTAGCTATCGGTAGCTTACACTTTGGTATCGCGTGTTATACTTTAGCCAATCGCCAGGTTACATTTGAGCTATCACCATGTTCCGCGTAAGAAGTTGCTTGTCTCAATTCGGATGCAGTTGCTCAAATCAACATCCTAACGCATAGTAAACATTCCATTTGAAGGACACACCTCACATTAGCGCATCATACTATTTTCTTGGGCAAAGTATACATTCCAGAAAAAGTTACACTTTAGGCATCGGTGGGTTACACTTTTGTATCGCACGTTACACTTTGCAATCGCAAGGTTACACTTTAGCTATCGCTATGTTCCGCGTAAGAATTTGCATGTTTCATTTCGGATGCAATTGGTCAAAACTACTTCCAAACGCATAGTAAATATTCTGTTTGATAGAAACACCTCACATTAGGGCATCCTATTATTTTCTTAGGTAAAGTAAATGTTCCATTAAAAGTTACACTATAGCTATCGATAGGTTACACTTTGGTATCGTGTGTTATACTTTAGCAATCACCAGGTTACACTTTAGGTATAGCCACGTTTCGCGTAAGAAGTTGCATGTCTCAATTCGGATGCAATTGATCAAAACTACTTCCTAACGCATAGCAAATGTTCCCTTTAAAGGAAACACCTCACATTAGCGCATCATGCTATTTTCTTAGGCAAAGTAAAACTTCCATTAAAAGTTACACTTTAGATATCGGTAGCTGACACTTTGGCATCGCGCATTATACTTTAGCAATCGCCAGGTTACACTTTAGCTATCACCTTGTTCCGCGTAAGAAGTTTCATGTCTCAATTCAGATGCAATTGATCAAAACTACTTCCTAACGCATAGTAAACGTTCCATTTGATGGAAACACCTCACATTAGCGCATCATACTATTTTCTTAGGCAAAGTATACATTCCAGTAAAAGTTACACGATTGCTACTGGTGGGTTACACTTTTGTATCGCAAGTTACACTTGAGGAATCGCAAGGTTACACTTCAGCGATCACCATGTTCCGCGTACGAAGTTGCAAGTTTCATTTCGGATGCAATTGATCAAAACTACTTCCTAAAGCATAGTAAACGTTCCTTTTGAAGGAACTGCCTCACATTAGAGCATCATATTTTTTCTGAGGAACAGTATAAGTTCCAGTAAAAGTTACACTTTAGCTATTGGTGGGTTACACTTTTGTATCGCACGTTACACTTTAGCAGTCGCAAGGTTACACTTTGGCTATCGCCATGTTCCGCGTAAGAAGTTGCATGTTTTATTTCGGATGCAATTGATCAAAACTACTTCCTAAGGCATAGTAAATGTTCCATTTGAACGAAACACCTCACATTAGAGCATCATACTGTTTTCTTAGGCAAAGTAAACATTCCATTCAAAGTTACAATTTAGCTATCAGTAGGTTACATTTTGGCATCGCAGGTTATACTTTAGCAATCGCCATGTAACACTTTAGCTATCACCATGTTTGGCATGAGAAGTTGCCTCTCTCAATTCGGATGCAATTGATCAAAACTACTTCCTAACACATAACAAACGTTCCATTTGAAGGAAACACCTCGCATTAGCGCATCATACTATTTTCTTAGGCAAAGTATACGTTCTAGTAAAAGTTATACTTTAGCTATCGGTAGGTTACACTTTGGTATCGCGCGTTATACTTTAGCCATCGCCATGTTATACTTTAGCTATCGCCATGTTTCACGTAAGAAGTTGCATGTCTCAATTCGCATGCAATTGATCAAAACTACTTCCTAATGGATAGTATACGTTCCATTTGAAGGAAACACCTCACATTAGAGCATCATATTGTTTTCTTAGGAAAAGCATACGTTCCAGTAAAACTTACACTTTAGCTATCGGTGGGTTACACTTTTGTATCGCATGTTACACTTTAGCAATCACAAGGTTACACTTTAGCTATCGTCATGTTCCGCGTAAGAAGTTGCATGTTTCTTTTCGAATGCAATTGATCAAAATGTCTTCCTTAGGCATAGTAAACATTCCATTTGAACGAAACACCTCACATTAGAGCAACATACTATTTTCTTAGGCAAAGTAAACATTCCATTAAAAGTTACACTTGAGCTATCGGTGGGTTACACTTTGGCATCGCGGTTTATACGTTAGTAATTGCCAGGTTACATTTTATCTATCGCAATGTTCTACGGAATAAGCTGCTTGTCTCAATTCGGATGCAATTCATCAAAACTACTTCCTAACGCATAGTAAACATTCTATTTGAAGGAAACAACTCACATTAGCGCATCTTGCTATTTTTTTAGGTAAAATATACATTGCAGTAAAAGTTACACTTTAGCCATCAATGGGTTACAATTTTGTATCGCACGTTACACTTCAGCAATCGCAAGGTTACTCTTTAGCTATCACCATGTTCCGCATAAGAATTGCATGTTTCATTTCAGATGCAATTGACCAAAACTACTTTGTAATGCTTAGTAAATGTTCCATTTGGAGGAAACACCTCACACTAGCGCATCATGCTATTTTCTTAGGCAAAGTATACGTTGTAATAAAAGTTACACTTTAGCCATCGGTGGGTTACACTTTTATATCGCAAGTTACACTTTAGCAATCGCAAGGTTACACTTTTTCTATCGCCATGTTCCGCATAAGAAGTTGGATGTTTCATTTCGGATGCAATTGATCAAAACTACTTCCTAACGCATAGTAAACGTTCCACTTGATGGAAACACGTCACATTAGAGCATCATACTATTTTCTTAGGCAAAGTTAACATTTATTAAAAGTTACACTTTTGCTATCGGAAGGTTACAATTTGGTATCGCGCGTTATACTTTAGCAATCACCAGGTTACACTTTAGCTATTGCCATGTTCCACGTAAGATGTTGCATGCCCCAATTCGGATGCAATTAGTCAAAACTACTTCCTAACACGAAGTAAACGTTCCATTTGAAGGAAACACCTCACATTAGAGCATCATAATGTTTTCTTTTGCAAAGTAAATGTTCCATTAGAAGTTGCACTTTAGCTATCGGTAGGTTACATTTTGGTATCGCGCGTTATACTTTAGCAATCGAAAGGTTACTCTTTAGCTATCACCATGTTCCGCGTAAGAAGTTGCATGTTTCATGTCAGATCCAATTGATCAAACTGCTTCCTAACGCATAGTAAACATTCCATTTGAAGGAAACACCTCACATTAGTGCATCATACTATTTTCTTAGGCAAACTAAATGTTCCATTAAAAGTTACACTTTAGCTATCAGTAGGTTACACTTTGGCATCGCTGTTTATACGTTAGCGATTGCCAGGTTACACTTTAGCTATCGCCATGTTCCGCGTAACAAGTTGCTTGTATCAATTCGGATGCAATTGATCAAAACTACTTCCGAACGCAAAGTAAACGTTCCATTTGAAGGAAACACCTCACATTAGAGCATCATACCATTTTGTTTTGCATGGTAAACATTGCATTAAAAGTTACAATTTAGCTATTCGTAGGTTACACTTTTGTATAGCACGTTACACTTTAGCTATCGGTAGGTTACACTTTCGTTTCACACATTACACTTTAACAATCGCAAGGTTACACTTTAGCTATCGCCATGTTCAATGTAAGAAGTTGCATGTTTCATTTCAGATGCAATTGATCAAAATGACTTCCTATTGCATCGTAAACATTCCATTTGAAGGAAAAACCTCATCTAGTGCATCATACTGTTTTCTTAGCCAGAGTAGACAGTCCATTAAATGTTACACTTTAGCTATCGGTAGGTTACGCTTTGGTATCGCGCGTTATACTTTAGCCATCGCCATGTTATACTTTAGCTATTGCCATGTTTCACGTAAGAAGTTGCATGTCTCAATTCGCATGCAATTGATCAAAACTACTTCCTAATGGATAGTACACGTTCCATTTGAAGGAAACACCTCACATTAGAGCATCATATTGTTTTCTTAGGAAAAGCATACGTTCCAGTAAAACTTACAATTTAGCTATCGGTGGGTTACACTTTTGTATCGCATGTTACACTTTAGCAATCACAAGGTTACACTTTAGCTATCGTCATGTTCCGCGTAAGAAGTTGCATGTTTCTTTTCGAATACAATTGATCAAAATGTCTTCCTTAGGCATAGTAAACATTCCATTTGAACGAAACACCTCACATTAGAGCAACATACTATTTTTTTAGGCAAAGTAAACATTCCATTAAAAGTTACACTTTAGCTATCGGTAGGTTACACTTTGGTATTGTGCGTTATACTTTAGCCATCGCCATATTATACTTTAGCTATTGCCATGTTTCACGTAAGAAGTTGCAAGTCTCAATTCGCATGCAATTGATCAAAACTACTTCCTAACGCATAGTAAACATTCCATTTGAAGGAAACACCTCACATTAGCGCATCATACTATTTTCTTAGGAAAAGTATACATTCCAGTAAAAGTTACACTTTAGCTATCGGTGGGTTACACTATTGTATCGCAAGGTTACGCTTCAGGTATCGCCATGTTCCGCATAATAAGTTGCAAGTCTCATTTCGGATGCAATTAATAAAAACTACTTCCTAACGCATACTAAACGTTCCATTTGAATGAAACACCTCAAATTTGTACATCATACTATTTTCTTAGGCAAAGTAAACATTCCATTAAAAGTTACACTTTAGCTATCGGTAGGCTACACTTTGGTATCACGCGATATACTTTAGCAATCGCCAGGTTACACTTTAGCTATCGCCATGTTCCGCGTAAGAAGTTGCATGTCTCAATTCGGATGCAATTGATCAAATCTACTTCCTAACGCATAGTAAACGTTCCTTTTGATGAAAAGACCTCACATTAGCGCATCTTACTATTTTCTTAACCAAAGTATTCGTCCCAGTAAAGGTTACACTTTTGTATCGTATGTTACAGTTTAGCAATCAAAAGATTACACTTCAGCTATCTCCATATTCCGCGTAAGAAGTTGCAAGTTTCTTTTTGGATGCAATTGATCAAAACTACTTCGTAACGCATCGTAAACGTTCCATTTGAAGGAAACACCTCACATTAGCGCATCATGCTATTTTCTTAGGCAAAGTATACGTTCCAGTAAAAGTTACACTTTAGTCATCAGTGGGTTACACTTTTGTATCACACGTTACACTTTAGCAATCGCAACGTTACACTTCAGCTATCCCCATGTTCCGCATAAGGAGTTGCTAGTTTCATTTTAGATGCAATTGATCAAAACTACTTCCTAAAGCATAGTAAACATTCCATTCGAAGGAAACACCTCACATTAGAGCATCATATTGTTTTCCTAGGAAAAGTATAGGTTCCGGTAAAAGTTACACTGTACCTATTGGTGGGTTACACTTTTGTATCACAAGGTTAAACTTTAGCTATTGCCATGTTCTGCGTAAGAAGTTGCTTGTTTCATGTCGGATGCAATTGATCAAAACTACTTCCTAACGCATACTAAATGTTCCATTTGAGCAAAACACCTCACATTCGAGCATCATACTATTTTCCTAGGCAAAGTAAACATTCTATTAAAAGTTACAATTTAGCTATCGGTAGGTTACACTTTGGTACCGCGCGTTATGCTTTAGCTACTGCCATGACCCACATAAGAAGTTGCTTGTCTCAATTCGGATGCAATTGATCAAATCAACTTCCTAACGCATAGCAAACGTTCCATTTGAAGGAAACACCGCACATTAGCGCATCATCTTGTTTTCTTAGGAAAAGTATGCGTTCCAATAAAAGTTACACTGTAGCTATCAGTGGGTTACACTTTTGTAGCGCATGTTACACTTTAGCAATTGCAAGGTTACACTTTAGCTATTGCCATCTTCCATGTAAGAGGTTGCATGTTTGCTTTCGGATGCAATTGATCAAAACTACTTCCTAACGCATACTAAACATTCCATTTGAACGAAACACCTCACATTCGAGCATCATTCTGTATTCTTAGGCAAAGTAAACATTCCATTAAAAGTTACACTTTAGCTATCGGTACGTTACACTTTGGTATCGCGCGTTATACTTTAGCAATTTCCAGGTTACACTTTAGCTATCGCCATGTTCTGCGAAAGAAGTCGCATGTCTCAATTCGGATGCAATTGAGCAAAACTACTTCCTAACGCATAGCAAATGTTCCATTTGAGGGAAACAACTCACATTAGCGATCATACTATTTACTTAGGCAAAGTAAATGTTGTAGTAAAAGTTACACTTTAGCCATCAGTGGGTTACACTTTTGTATCGCACGTTACACTTTGCAATCGCATGGTTACACTTTAGCTATCGCCATGTTCCGCCTAAGAATTTGCATATTTCATTTCGGGTGCAATTGATCAAAACTACTTCATAACGCATTGTAAACGTTCCATTTGAAGGAAACACCTCACATTAGAGCGTCATATTGTTTTCTTAGGAAAAGTATACATTCCTGGAAAAGTTACACTTTAGCTATCGATGGGTTACACTTTTGTATTGCACGTTACCCTTTAGCAATTGCCAGGTTACATTTTAGCTATCGCCATGTTCTGTGTAAGAAGTTGCATGTCTCAATTCGGATGCAATTGATCCAAACTACTTCCTAACGCATAGTAATTGTTCCATTTGAAGGAAACACCTCACATTAACGCATCATGCTTTTTTCTTAGGCAAAGTATATGTTCCAATAAAAGTTACACTTTAGCTATCGGTGGGTTACACTTTTGTGTCGCACGTTACACTTTAGCAATCGCCCTGTTACACTTTAGCTATCGCCATGCTCCGCGTAAGAAGTTGCATGTCTCAATTTGGATGCAATTGATCAAAACTACTTCCTAGCGCATAGTAATCATTCCATTTGAAGGAAACACCTCACATTAGCGCATCATGCTTTTTTCTTAGGCAAAGTATATGTTCTAATAAAAGTTACACTTTAGCTATCGGTGGGTCACACTTTTGTGTTGCACGTTACACTTTAGCAATCGCCATGTTACACTTTAGCTATCACCATGCTACACTTTAGCTATCGCCATGCTCTGCGTAAGAAGTTGCATGTCTCAATTCGGATGCAATTGATCAAAACTACTTCCTAACGCGTAGTAAACGTTCCATTTGATGGAAACACCTCACATTAGCGCATCATACTACTTTCTTAACCAAAGTATACGTCCCAGTAAAGGTTACACTTTAGCAATCGATGGGTTACACTTTTGTATAGTATGTTATAGTTTAGCAATCGAAAGATTACACTTCAGCTATCTCCATATTCCGCGTAAGAAGTTGCAAGTTTCTTTTCGGATGCAATTGATCAAAACTACTTTGTAACGCAACGTAAACGTTCCATTTGAAGGAAATACCTCACATTAGCACATCATGCTGTTTTCTTAGGCAAAGTATACATTCCAGTAAAAGTTACACTTTAGTTATCTGTGGGTTATACTTTTGTATCACACGATTAAACTTTAGCTATTGCCATGTTCTATGTAAGAAGTTGCATGTTTCATTTCGGATGCAATTGATCAAAACAACTTCCTAATGCATACTAAACGTTCCACTCGAGCGAAACACCTCACATTTGAGCATCATACTTTTTCCTAGGCAAAGTAAACATTCTATTAAAAGTTACAATTTAGCTATCGGTAGGTTACACTTTGGTATCGCGCATTATACTTTAGCTACTGCCATGACCCGCGTAAGAAGTTGCTTGTCTCAATTCAGATGCAATTGATCAAATCAACTTCCTAACGCATAGCAAATGTTCCATTTGAAGGAAACACCACACATTAGTGCATCATCTTGTTTTCTTAGGAAAAGTATACGTTTCAGTAAAAGTTACACTTTAGTTATCGGTGGGTTACACTTTTGTGGTGCATGTTACACTTTAGCAATCGCAACGTTACACTTTAGCTATTGCCATCTTCTGCGTAAGAGGTTGCATGTTTGCTTTCGGATGCAATTGATCAAAACTACTTCCTAACACATACTAAACATTCCATTTGAACGAAACACCTCACATTCAAGTATCATTCTATTTTCTTAGGCAAAGTAAACATTCCATTAAAAGTTACACTTTAGCTATCGATAGGTTACACTTTGCTATCGCGCATTATACTTTAGCCATCACTAGGTTACACTTTAGCTATCGCCATGTTCTGCGAAAGAAGTTGCATGTCTCAATTCAGATGCAATTGAGCAAAACAACTTCCTAACGCATAGCAAATGTTCCATTTGAGGGAAACAACTCACATTAGCGATCATCCTATTTTCTTAGGGAAAGTAAATGTTGCAGTAAAAGTTACACTTTAGCCAATGGTGGGTTACACTTTTGTATCACACGTTACACTTTGCAATCACATGGATACACTTTAGCTATCGCCATGTTCCGCATAAGAATTTGCATATTTCATTTCGGGTGCAATTTATCAAAACTACTTCCTAACGCATTGTAAACGTTCCATTTGAAGGAAACACCTCACATTAGAGCGTCATATTGGTTTCTTAGGAAAAGTATATGTTCCAATAAAAGTTACACTTTAGCTATCGATGGGCTACATATTTGTATTGCACATTACATTTTAAAAATTGCCAGGGTACACTTTAGCTATTGGCATGTTCTGCGTAAGAAGTTGCATGTCTTAATTCAGATGCAATTGATCAATACTACTTCCTAATGCATAGCAAACATTCCATTTGAAGGAAACACCTCACATTAGCGCGTCATATTGTTTTCTTAGGAAAAGTATACGTTTCAGTAAAAGTTACACTTTAGCTATCAGTGCGTTACACTATTGTATCGCAACATTACACTTCATCTATCGCCATGTTCCCCATAAGAAGTTGCATGTTTCATTTCGGATGCAATTGATCAAAACTACTTCCTAAAGCATAGTAAATGTTCCATTTGAAGGAAACACCTCACATTAGAGCATCTTATTATTTTCTTAGGAAAAGTATACGTTCCAGTAAAAGTTACACTTTAGCTATCGGTGGGTTACACTTTCGTAGCACATGTTACACGTTAGCAATCGCAAGGTTACACTTTTGCTATTGCCATGTTCGGCGTAAGAAGTTGCATGTTTCATTTCGGATGCAATTGATCAAAACTATTTCCTAAGACATAGTAAACGTTCCATTTGAACAAAACACCTCACATTAGAGTATCATACTGTTTTCTTTGGCAAAGTAAATGTTCCATTAAAAGTTACACTTTAGCTATTGGTGGGTTACACCTTGGTATCGCGTGTTATACTTTAACAATCGCCAGGTTACACTTTAACTATCGCCATGTTTCGCGTAAGAAGTTGCATTTCTCAATTCGAATGCAATTGATCAAAACTACTTCCTAACGCATTGTAAACGTTCCATTTGAAGGAAACACCTCACATTAGCACATCATGCTATTTTCTTAGGCAATGTATTCGTTCCAGTAAAAGTTACACTTTAGCTATCGGTGGGTTACACTTTTGTGTCGCACGTTACACTTTAGCAATCGCCATGTTACACTTTAGCTATCGCCATGTTCCGCGTAAGAAGTTGCATGTCTCAGTTCGGATGCAATTGATCAAAACTACTTCTTAATGCATAGTAAACATTCCATTTGATGGAAACACCTCAAATTAGTGCATCATGCTATTTTCTTAATGAAAGTATACGTACCAGTAAAGGTTACACTTTAGCAATCGGTGGGTTACACTTTTGTATCCATGTTACAGTTTAGCAATTGAAAGATTACACTTCAGCTATCTCCATATTTCGCGTAAGAAGTTGCAAGTTTTTTTTTGGATGCAATTGATCAAAACTACTTCGTAACGCATCGTAAACATTCCATTTGAAGGAAACACCTCACATTAGCGCATCATGCTATTTTCTTGGGCAAAGTATATGTTCCAGTAAAAGTTACACTTTAGTTATCGATGGGTTACACTTTTGTATCGCACGTTACACTCTAGCAATCGCAAGATTACACTTCAGCTATCTCCATGTTCCACGTAAGAAGTTGCAAGTTTCATTTCGGATGCAATTGATCAAAACAACTTCCTAAACCATAGTAAATGTTCCATTTGAAGGAAACACCTCACATTAGAGCATCATATTGTTTTCTTAGGAAAAGTATACGTTCTAGTAAAAGTTACACTTTAGCTATCGGTGGGTTACACTTTTGTATCACAAGGTTAAACTTTAGCTATTGCCATGTTCTGCGTAAGAATTTGCATGTTTCATTTCGGATGCAATTGATCAAAACTACTTCCTAATGCTTACTAAATGTTCCATTTGAGTGAAACACCTCACATTCAAGCATCATACTGTTTTCCTAGGCAAAGTAAACATTCTATTAAAAGTTACAATTTAGCTATCGGTAGGTTACACTTTGGTATCGCATGTTACACTTTAGCTACTGCCATGACTCGTGTAAGAAGTTGCTTGTCTCAATTCGGATGCAATTGATCAAATCAACTTCCTAACGCATAGCAAACGTTCCATTTGAAGGAAACACCGCACATTAGCGCATCATCTTGTTTTCTTAGGAAAAGTATACGTTCCAGTAAAAGTTACACTTTAGCTATCAGTGGGTTATACTTTTGTAGCACATGTTACACTTTAGCAATCGCAAGGTTACACTTTAGCTATTGCCATGTTTCGCGTAAGAGGTTGCATGTTTCCTTTCGGATGTAATTGATCAAAACTACTTCCTAATTCATAGTAAATGTTCCATTTGAATGAAACACCTCACATTCGAGCATCATTCTGTTTTCTTAGGCAAAGTAAACATTCCATTAAAACTTACACTTTAGCTATCAGTAGGTTACACTTTGGTATGGCACATTATACTTTAGCAATCGCCAGGTTACACTTTAGCTATCGCCATGTTCCACGAAAGAAGTTGCATGTCTCAATTCAGATGCAATTGAGCAAAACTACTTCCTAAAGCATGGCAAACGTTCCATTTGAGGGAAACAACTCGCATTAGCGATCATACTATTTTCTTAGGCAAAGTAAATGTTGCAGTAAAAGTTACACTTTAGCCATTGATGGGTTACACTTTTGTATCGCATGGTTACACTTTAGCTATCGCCATGTTCCACATAAGAATTTGCATATTTCATTTCGGGTGCAATTGATCAAAACTACTTCCTAACACATTATAAACGTTCCATTTGAAGGAAACACCTCTCATTAGAGCGTCATATTGTTTTCTTAAGAAAAGTATACGTTCTAGTAAAAGTTACACTTTAGCTATCGATCAGTTACACTTTTGTATCGCACGTTACAATTTACCAATCGCCAGGTTACACTTTAGCTATCACCATGTTCCGCGTAAGAAGTTGCATGTCTCAATTCAGATGCAATTGATCAAAACTACTTCCTAATGCATAGCAAACATTCCATTTGAAGGAAACACCTCACATTAGCGCATCATATTATTTTCTTAAGAAAAGTATACATTCCATTAAAAGTTACACTTTAGCTATCAGTGCGTTACACTATTGTATCGCAAGGTTACACTTCAGCTATCGCCATGTTCCGCGTATGGTGTTGCATGTTTCATTTCGGATGCAATTGATCAAAATTACTTCCTAAAGCATAGTAAATGTTCCATTTGAAGGAAACATCTCACATTAGAGCATCTTATTATTTTCTTAGGAAAAGTATACGTTCCAGTAAAAGTTACACTTTAGCTATCGGTGGGTTACACTTTTGTAGCGAATGTTACACTTTAGCAATTGCAAGGTTACACTTTAGCTATTGCCATGTTCCGCGTAAGAAGTTGCATGTTTCATTTCTGATGCAATTGATCAAAACTATTTCCTAAGACATAGTAAACGTTCCATTTGAACGAAACACCTCACATTAGAGCATCATACTGTTTTCTTAGGCAAAGTAAACGTTCCATTAAAAGTTACACTTTAGCTATTGGTAGGTTACACCTTGGTATCGTGCGTTATACTTTAACAATTGCCAGGTTACACTTTAGCTATCGCCATGTTTAGCGTAAAAAGTTGCATGTCTCAATTCGGATGCAATTGATCAAAACTACTTCCTAACGCATAGTAAACATTCCATTTGATGGAAACACCTCACATTTGCGCATCATACTATTTTCTTAACCAAAGTATACATCCTAGTAAAGGTTACACTTTAGCAATCGGTGGGTTACACTTTTGTATCGTATGTTACAGTTTAGCAATCGAAAGATTACACTTCAGCTATCATATTCTGCGTAAGAAGTTGCAAGTTTCTTTTTGGATGCAATTGATCAAAAGCACTTCGTAACGCATCGTAAACGTTCCATTTGAAGGAAACACCTCACATTAGCGCTTCATGCTATTTTCTTAGGCAAAGTATACGTTCCAGTAAAAGTTACACTTTAGTTATCGGTGGGTTACACTTTTGTATCGCACGTTACACTCTAGCAATCGCAAGGTTACACTTCAGCTATCGCCATGTTCCGCGTAAGAAGTTGCAAGTCTCAATTCAGATGGAATTGATCAAAGCTACTTCCTAACGCATAGCAAACATTCCATTTGAAGGAAACACCTCATATTAGCGCATCATATTGTTTTCTTAGGAAAAGTATACGTTCCATTAAAAGTTACACTTTAGCTATCAGTCGTTACACTATTGTATCGCAAGGTTACACTTCCGCTATCGCCATGTTCCGCGTAAGATGTTGCATGTTTCATTTCAGATGCAATTGATAAAAACTACTTCCTAACGCATACTAAACGTTCCATTTGAACGAAACACCTCACATTCGAGCATCATACTGTTTTCTTAGGCAAAGTAAACATTCCATTAAAACTTACACTTTAGCTATCGGTAGGTTACACTTTGGTATCGCGCGTTATACTTTAGCAATCGGCAGGCTACACTTTAGCTATCGCCATGTTCCGCGTAAGAAGTTGCATGTCTCAATTTAGATGCAATTGATCAAAACTACTTCCTAACGCATAGCAAACATTCCATTTGAAGGAAACACCTCACATTAGCGCATCATACTGTTTTCTTAGGCAAAGTATACATTGCAATAAAAGTTACACTTTAGCCATCAGTGGGTTACACTTCGGTGTCGCACGTTACACTGTAGTAATCGTAAGGTTACACTTTAGCTATCGCCATGTTTCATGTAAGAAGTTGCATGTATCATTTCGGATGCAATTGATCAAAACTACATTCGTAATGCATAGTAAACGCTCCATTTGAAGGAAACACCTCACATTAGAGCATTTTACTATTTTCTTAGGCAAAGTAAATGTTCCATTAAAACTTACACTTTAGCTATTGGTAGGTTACAATTTCGTATCGCGAGTTATACTTTAGCAATCGCTAGGTTACACTTTAGCTATCACCATGTTCTGCATAAAAAGTTGCATGTCTCAATTCAAATGCAATTGATCAAAACTACTTCCTAACGCACAGTAAACGTTCCTTTTGAAGGAAACACCTCACATTAAAGCATCATACTATTTTCTTTTACAAAGTAAATGTTCCGTTAAAAGTTACAGTTTAGCTATCTGTAGGTTACACTTTTGTATAGCACGTTACACTTTAGCTATCAGTAGGTTACCCTTTTGAATCGTACGTTACATATTAGCAATCGCAATGTTACACTTTAGCCATCGCCATGTTCCATGTAAGAAGTTGCATGTTTCATTTCAGATGCAATTGATCAAAATGACTACCTATTGCATCGTAAACGTTCCATTTGAAGGAAAAACCTCATCTAGTACATCATACTATTTTCTTAGGCAGAGTAGGCAGTGCATTAAAAGCTACACTTTAGCTATCGGTAGGTTACACTTTGGTATCGCGCGTTATACTTTAGCAATCGCCATGTTACACGTAAGAAGTTGCATGTCTAAATTCGGATGCAATTGATCAAAACTACTTCCTAACGCATAACAAATGTTCCATTTCAAGGAAACACCTCACATTTACGCATCATACTATTTTCTTATGCAAAGTATACATTCCAATAAAAGTTACGATTTAGCTATCAGTGGGTTATACTTTTGTATCGCACGTTACACTTTAGCAATTGCAAGGTTACACTTTAGCTATTGCCAAGTTCCGCATAAAAAGTTGCATGTCTCAATTCGGATGCAATTGGTCAAAACTACTTCCTAAAGCATAGTAAACGTTCTATTGGAAGGAATCACCTCACATTAGCGCATCATACTGTTTTCTTATGCAAAGTATACGTTTCAGAAAAAGTTACACTTTAGCTATCGGGAGGTTACACTTTGGTATCACGCGTTATACTTTAACCATCAGTGGGTTACTCTTTCGTATCGCACGTTACACTTTGCAATCGCATGGTTACACTTTAGCTATTGCCATCTTCTGCGTAAGAATTTGCATGTTTCATTTTGGGTGCAATTGATCAAAACTACTTCCTAACGCATAGTAAACGTTTTGTTTGATGGAAACACCTCACATTAGCACATCATACTATTTTCTTAGGCAAAGTAAACGTTCCATTAAAAGTTACACTTTAGCTATCGGTAGGTTAGCCTTTGGTATCGCGCGTTACACTTTAGCAATCGCCAGGTTACACTTTAGCTATCACCATGTTCCGCGTAAGAAGTTGCTTGTCTCAATTCGGATGCAATTGATCAAAACTACTTCCTCATGCATAGTAAATGTTCCATTTGAAGGAAACACTTCACATTAGCGCATCATACTATTTTCTTAGGCAAAGTGTACTTTCCAATAAAAGTTACACTTTAGCTATTGGTGGGTTCCACTATTGTATCGCACATTACACTTTTGCAATCGCAAGGTTACGCTTTAGCTATCACCATGTTCCGCGTAAGAAGTTGCTTCTTTCATTACGGATGCAATTGATCAAAACTACTTCGTAATGCATAGTAAATGTTCCATTTGAAGGAAATACCTCACATTAGCACATCATACTATTTTCTTAGGCAAAGTAAACGTTCCATTAAAAGTTACACTTTAGCTATCAGTATGTTACACTTTGGTATCGTGCGTTATACTTTAGCAATCGCAGGTTACAATTTAGCGATAGCCATGTTCCGCATAAGAAGTTGCATGTCTCAATTCGGATGCGATTGATTAAAACTACTTCCTAACGCATAGTAAACGTTCCAATTGAATGAAAGACCTCATATTAGAGTATCATACTATTTTCTTAGGCAAAGTAAACATTCCATTAAAAGTTACACTTTAGCTATCAGTAGGTTACACTTTGGTATCACGTGTTATACTTTAGCAATCGCCAGGTTAGACTTTAGCTATAGCCATGTTCCGCGTAAGAAGTTGCATGTCTCAATTTAGATGCAATTGATTAAAACTACTTCCTAATGCAAAGGAAACGATCCATTTGAAGGAAACACCTCACATTAGCGCATCATACTGTTTTCTTAGGCAAAGTATACGTTGCAGAAAAAGTTATATTTTAGCCATCGGTGGGTTACAATTTTGTATCAGACGTTACACTTTGCAATCGTAAGGTTACACTTTAGCTATTGCCATGTTCCGCGTAACAATTTGCATGTTTCATTTCGGCTGCAATTGATCAAAACTACTTCCTAACGCATAGTAAACATTCTGTTTGAAGGAAACATCGCGCATTAGCACATCATACTATTTTCTTAGGCAAAGTAATGTTCCATTAAAAGTTACACTTTAGCTATCGGTAGGTTACACATTGGCATTGTGCGTTATACTTTAGCAATTGCCAGATTACACTTTAGCTATAGCCAAGTTCCGCATAAGAAGTTGCATGTCTCAATTCGGATGCAATTGATCAGAACTACTTCGCAATGCATAGTAAACGTTCATTTGAAGGAAACACCTCACATTAGCACATCATATTGTTTTCTTAGGCAAAGTATACACTCCAGTAAAAGTTACACTTTAGCTATCGGTGGGTTACACTTTTTTATCTCACGTTACACTTTAGCAATTGTAAGGTTACACTTCAGCCATCGCCATGTTCCGCACAAGAAGTTGCATGTTTTCTTTCATATGCAATTGATCAAAACTACTTCCTAAAGCATAACATGCGTTCATTTAAAGGAAACACCTCACAGTAGAGCATCATATTGTTTTCTTAGGAAAAGTATACGTTCCAGTAAAAGCTACGATTTTAGCTATCAGTGGGTTACACTTTTGTATTGCACGTTACACTTTAGCTATCGCCATGTTCCGCGTAAGAAGTTGCATGTTTCATTTCAGATGCAATTGATCAAAACTACTTCCTCACGCATAGTAAACATTTCATTTAAAGGAAACACCTCACATTAGAGCATCATACTGTTTTCTTAGGCAAAGTAAACATTCCATTAAAAGTTACACATTAGCTATCCATAGGTTACACTTTTGTATCCACCTTACACTTTACCAATCGCAAGGTTACACTTTAGCTATGGCTATGTTCCGCGTAAGAAGTTGCATGTTTCAATTCGGATGTAATTGATCAAAACTACTTCCTAACACATAGTAAACATTCCATTTGGAGGAAACACCTCGCATTAGAGCATCATATTATTTTCTTAGGCAAGGTAAACGTTCCATTAAAAGTAACACTTTAGCTATCCGTAGGTTATACTTTTGTATCGCACGTTACACTCTAGCTATCTGTAGATTACACTTTTGTATCACACGTTACACTTTAGCAGTCGCAAGGTTACACTTTAGCTATCACCATGTTCCACGTAAGAAGTTGCATGTTTCATTTTGGATGCAATTCATCAAAACTACTTCCTAACACATAGTAAACGTTCCATTTGAAGGAAAAACCTCATCTAGCGTACCATACTATTTTCCTAGGCAGAGTAAACGGTCCATTAAAAGTTACACTTTAGCTATCGGTGGAATACACTTTTGTATTGCACGTTACACTTTAGCAATCCCAAGTTTATACTTTAGCTATTGCCATGTTCCGCGTAAGAAGTTGCATGTTTCATTTCGGATGCAATTGTTCAAAACTACTTCCTCACGCATAGTAAACATTTCATTTGAAGGAAACACCTCACATTAGAGCATCATACTATTTTCTTAGGCAAAGTAAACATTCCATTAAAAGTTACACATTAGCTATCCATAGGTTACACTTTTGTATCCACCTTACACTTTACCAATCGCAAGGTTACACTTTAGCTATGGCTATGTTCCGCGTAAGAAGTTGCATGTTTCAATTCGGATGCAATTAATCAAAACTACTTCCTAACGCATAGTAAACATTCCATTTGGAGGAAACACCTCGCATTAGAGCATCATATTATTTTCTTAGGCAAGGTAAACGTTCCATTAAAAGTAACACTTTAGCTATCCGTAGGTTATACTTTTGTATCGCACGTTACACTCTAGCTATCTGTAGGTTACACTTTTGTATCACACGTTACACTTTAGCAGTCGCAAGGTTACACTTTAGCTATCACCATGTTCCACGTAAGAAGTTGCATGTTTCATTTTGGATGCAATTCATCAAAACTACTTCCTAACACGTAGTAAACGTTCCATTTGAAGGAAAAACCTCATCTAGCGTACCATACTATTTTCCTAGGCAGAGTAAACGGTCCATTAAAAGTTACACTTTAGCTATCGGTGGAATACACTTTTGTATCGCACGTTACACTTTAGCAATCCCAAGTTTATACTTTAGCTATCGCCATGTTCCGCGTAAGAAATTTCATGATTCAATTCAGATGCAATTGATCAAAACTACTTCCTTATGTGTAGTAAATGTTCCATTTGAAGGAAACACCTCACAATAGAGCATCATACTATTTTCTTTGGCAAAGTAAAGGTTCCATTAAAAATTTCACTTTAGCTACCGGTAGGTTGCACTTTGGTATTGCGCGTTATACTTTAGCAATCGCCAGGTTATACTTTAGCTATTGCCATGTTCCGCATAAGAATTTGCATGTCTCAATTGGATGCAATTGATCAAAACTACTTCCTAACACATAGTAAATGTTCCATTTGAAGGTAACACCTCACATTAGCACATCATATTGTTTTCTTAGGCAAAATATACGTTCCAGTAAAAGTTACACTTTAGCTATCGGCGGGTTAAAATTTAGTATCGAACGTTACACTTTAGCAATCGCAAGGTTACTTTAGCTATCGCCTTGTTTCAGGTTAAAAGTTGCATGTTTCATTTCGGATACAATTGATCAAAACTATTTCCTTATGTGTAGTGAACGTTCCATTTGAAGGAAACACCTCACATTAGAGCATCATACTATTTTCGTAGGCAAAGTAAACGTTCCATTAAAAATTACTCTTTAGCGATCGGTAGGTTATACTTTGGTATCGCGCGTTATACTTTAGCAATCATCAAGTTATACTTTAGTATCGCCATGTTCCGCGTAAGAAGTTGCATGTCTCAATTCGGATGCAATTGATCAAAACTACTTCCTAACGTATAGTAAACGTTCCATTTGAAGGAAACACCTCACATTAGTGCATCATACTATTTTCTTAGGTAAAGTATACGTTCCATTAAACGTTACACTTTAGCTATCAGTGGGTTACACTTTTGTATTGCATGTTACACTTTTGAAGTCGCAAGGTTACACTTTTGCTATCGCGATGTTCCGCGTAAGAAGTTGCATGTTTCATTTCGGATGCAATTGATCAAAACTACTTCCTAACGCATAGTAAACATTTCATTTGCAAGAAACGCCTCGCATTACAGCGTCATACTATTTTCTTAGGCAAAGTAACGTTTCATTAAAAGTTACACTTTAGCTATCGGTAGGTTACGCTTAGCTATCGCGCGTTATACTTTAGCAATTGCCAGGATACACTTTAGCTATCGCCATGTTCTGCGTAAGAAGTTGCATGTCTCAATTCAGATGCAATTGAACAAAACTACTTCCTAATGCGTAGTAAACGTTTTGTTTGAAGGAAACCCCTCACATTAGAGCATCATACTGTTTTCATAGGCAAAGCAAACATTTCATTAAAAGTTACACTTCAGCTATCGGTGGGTTACTCTTGTGCATCGCACGTTAAACTTTAGAAATCGCAAGGTTACACTTTAGCTATGGCCATGTTCTGCATAAGAAGTTGCATGTTTCATTTCGGATAGATTTGATCAAAACTACTTCCTAACTCATAGTATATAATCCATTTTAAGGAAACACCTCACATTAGAGCATCATGCTGTTTTCTTAGGCAAAGTAAACGTTTCATTAAAAGTTACACTTTGGATATCGGTAGGTTACACTTTGGTATCGCGCATTATACTTTAGCAATCGCCAGGTTACACTTTAGCTATCGCCATGTTCCGCATAAGAAATTTCATGATTGAATTCAGATGCAATTGATCAAAACTACTTCGTTATGCATAATAAACGTTCCATTTGAAGGAAAAACCTTACATTAGAGCATCATACTATTTTCTTAGGCAAAGTAAACATTTCATTAAAAGTTACACTTTAGCTGTCGGTATCGCGCATTATACTTTAGCAATTGCCAGGTTACACTTTAGCTATCACCATGTTCCGCGTAAGAAGTTGCATGTCACAATTCGGATGCAGTTGATCAAATCTACTTTCTAACGCATAGCAAACGTTCCATTTGAAGGAAACACCTCACATTATTTTCTTAGGTAGAGTAGACGGTCCATTAAAAGTTACACTTTAGCTATCGGTGGGTTACTCTTTTGTATCACACGTTACACTTTAGCAATCGCAAGTTTACACTTTAGCTATGGCCATGTTCCGCATAAGAATTTGCTTGTTTTAATTCCAATGCAATTGATCAAAACTACTTCATAACGCATAGTAAACATTCCCTTTGAAGGAAACACCTTGCATGAGAGCATCATACTAAGTTCTTAGGCAAAGTAAACGTTCCATTAAAAGTTACACTTTAGCTATGGGTGGGTTACACTTTCGTATCGAACGTTACACTTTAGCAATCGCAAGGTTACACTTTAGCTATGGCCATGTTCCGCGTAAGAATTTGCATGCCTCAATTCGAATGTAATTGATCAAAACTACTTCCTAATGCATAGTAAATGTTCCATTTGAAGGAAACACCTCACATTAGGGCATCATACTATTTTCTTAGGCAAAGTAGATGGTCCATTAAAAGTTACACTTTAGCTATCGGTGGGTTACACTCTTGTATCACACATTACACTTTAGCAATCGCAAGGTTACACTTTAGCTATCGCCATGTTCCGCATAAGGAATTTCATGATTCAATTCAGACGCAATTGATCAAAACTACTTCCTTATGAGTAGTAAACGTTCCTTTTGAAGGAAACACCTCACATTAGTGCATGATACTATTTTCTTAGGCAAAGTAAACATTCCATTAAAAGTTACACTTTAGCTATCAATGGGTTACACTTTTGGATCGTACGTTACACTTTAGCAATCGCAAGGTTACACTTTATTTATCGCCATGTTCCGCGTAAGAAATTTCATGATTCAATTCTGATGCAATTGATTAAGACTACTTCCTTATGTGTAGTAAACGTTCCATTTGAAGGGAACGCCTCACATTAGTGCATCATACTATTTTCTTAGGCAAAGTAAATGTTTTGTTAAAAGTTACACTTTAGCTATGGCCATGTTCCGCGTAAGAATTTGCGTGCCTTAATTCGGATGCAATTGTCAAAACTACTTCCTAACGCATAGTAAATGTTACATTTGATGGAAACACCTCGCATTGGAGCATCATACTATTTTCTTGGGCAAAGTAAATGTTTCATTAAAGGTTACACTTTAGCTATTAGTGGGTTACACTTTTGTATCGCACACTACATTTTAGCAATCGCAAGGTTACACTTTAGCTATGGCCATGTTCCATATAAGAAGTTGCATGTTTCATTTCAGATACAATTGATCAAAACTACTTCCTAATGCATAGTAAACATTCCATTTGAAGGAAACACCTCAAATTAGAGCATCATGCTGTTTTCTTAGGCAAAAGAAACGTTTCATTAAAAGTTACACTTTGGCTATCGGTAGGTTACACTTTGGTATCCCGCGTGATACTTTTGCAATTGCTAGGTTACACTTTAGCTATTGCCATGTTCCGTGTAAGAAGTTGCATGCTTCAATTCGGATGCAATTGATCAAAACTACTTCCTAATGCATAGTAAACATTCCATTTGAAGGAAACACCTCGCATTAGAGCATCATACTATTTTCGTAGGCAAAGTAAACATTTCGTTAAAAGTTACACTTTACCTATCGGTGGGTTACACTTTTGTATCGCACGCTACACTTTAGCAATCATCAGGTTACACTTTACCTATCGCCATGTTCCGTGTAAGAAATTTCATGATTCAATTCAGATGCAATTAATCAAAACTACTTCCTCATGCGCAGTAATTGTTCCATTTGAAGGAAACACCTCACATTAGAGCATCATACTATTTTGTCAGGCAAACTAAATGTCCCATTAAAAGTTATACTTTAGTTATCGATAGCTTGCACTTCGGTATCACGCGTTATACTTTAGCAATTGCAAGGTTACACTTTAGCTGTCGCCATGTTCTACGTAAGAAGTTGTATGTCTCAATTTGGATGCAATTGATCAAAACTACTTCCTAACGCATAGTAAATATTACATTTGAAGGAAACACCTCACATTAGCACATCATACTATTTTCTTTGGCAAAGTATGCGTTCCAGTAAAAGTTACACTTTAGCTATTGGTGGGTTACACTTTTGTATCGCAAATTACACTTTCGCGATCGCAAGGTTGCACTTTAGCTATCGCCATGTTCCGCGTAAGAAATTTCATGATTCAATTCAGATGCAATTGATTAAAACTACTTCCTTATGCGTAGTAAACATTCCATTTCAAGGACACACCTCACATTAGTGCATGATACTATTTTCTTAGGCACAGTAAACGTTCCATTAAAAGTTACACTTTAGCTACCGGTAGGTTACACTTTGGCATCGCGCGTTATACTTTAGCAATCGCCAGATTACACTTTAACTACCGACAGATTCCGTGTAAGAAGTTGCATGTCACAATTCGGGTGCAATTGATCAAAACTACTTCCTAACGCATAGTAAACGTTCCATTTGATGGAACACCTCGCATTAGAGCATCATATTGTTTTCTTAGGCAAAGAAAATGGTTCATTAAAAGTTACACTTCAGCTATCGGTGGGTTACACTTTTGTACCATACATTACACTTTAGCAATCGCAGGGTTACACTTTAGCTTTAGCCATGTTCCACATAAGAAGTTGCATGTTTCATTTAAGATAAAATTGATCAAAAATACTACCTAACGCATAGTAAACATTCCGTTTGAAGGAAACACCTCACATTAGAGCATCATCCTATTTTCTTAGGCAAAGTAAACGTTTCATTAAAAAGTTACACTTTAGCTATCGGTGGGTTACACTTTTGTATCGCACGTTACACTTTAGCTATCGTCATGTTCCGCATAAGAAATTTAAAGATTCAATTTAGATGCAATTGATCAAAACTACTTCCTTATGTAGACTAAATGTTCCATTTGAAGGAAACACCTCACATTAGAGCATCATACTATTTTCTTAGGCAAACTAAATGTCCCATTAAAAGTTATACTTTATTTATCGGTACCTTGCACTTCGGTATCACGCGTTATACTTTAGCAATCGCAAGGTTACACTTTAGCTGTCACCATGTTCTACGTAAGAAGTTGTATATCTCAATTTGGATGCAATTGATCAAAACTACTTCCTAATGCATAGTAAACGTTCCACTAAAAGGAAACACCTCACATTAGCACATCATACTATTTTCTTTGGCAAAGTATACGTTCCAGTAAATGTTACACTTTAGCTATCGGTGGGTTACACTTTTGTATCGCAAATTACACTTTAGCAATCGCAAGGTTACACTTTAGCTATCGCCATGTTCCGCGTAACAAATTTCATGATTCAATTTAGATGTAATTGATTAAAACTACTTCCTTATGCGTAGTAAACATTCCATTTCAAGGAAACACCTCACATTAGTGCATGATACTATTTTCTTAGGCAAAGTAAACGTTCCATTAAAAGTTAGACTTTAGCTACCGGTAGCTTACACTTTGGTATTCCGCGTTATACTTTAGCAATTGCCAGATTACACTTTAACTACCGACAGATTCTGCGTAAGAAGTTGCACATCACAATTCGGGTGCAATTGATCAAAACAACTTCCTAACGCATAGTAAACGTTCCATTTGATGGAAACACCTCGCATTAAAGCATCATATTGTTTTCTTAGGCAAAGTAAACATTTCAATAAAAGTTACACTTCAGCTATCGGTGGGTTACACTTTTGTACCGTACGTTACACTTTAGCAATCGCGAGGTTACACTTTAGCTATCGCCATGTTCCGCGTAAGAAATTTCATGATTCAATTCAGATGCAATTGATTAAAACTACTTCCTTATGTGTAGTAAACATTCCATTTGAAGGAAACACCTCACATTAGTGCATCATATTATTTTCTTAGGCAAAGTAAATGTTCCATTAAAAGTTACACTTTAGCTATCGGTAGGTTACCCTTTGGTATTGCACATTATACTTTAGCAATCGTGAGGTTACACTTTAGCTACCACTAGGTTTCGCGTGAGAAGTTGCATGTCACAATTCGGATGCAATTGATCAAAACTACTTCCTAACGCATAGTAATTGTTACATTTGATGGAAACACCTCGCATTAGAGCATCATACTATTTTCTTGGGCAAAGTAACCGTTTCATTAAAAGTTACACTTTAGCTATCGGTGGGTTACACTTTTGTATCGTACGCTACACTTTAGCAACCGTAGGGTTACACTTTAGCTATGGCCATGTTCTGTATAAGAAGTTGTATGTTTCATTTCAGATACAATTGATCAAAACTACTTCCTAACGCATAGTAAACATTCCATTTGAAGGAAACACCTCACATTAGACCATCATGCTATTTTCTTAGGCAAAGTAAACGTTTCATTAAAAGTTACACTTGGCTATTGGTAGGTTACACTTTGGTATCGCGCGTGATACTTATGCAATAGCCAGGTTACACTTTAGCTATCGCCAAGTTCTGCATAAGAAGTTGCATGTTTCAATTCGGATGCAATTGATCAAAACTACTTCCTAACGCATAGTAAACATTCCATTTGAAGGAAACACCTCGCTTTAGAGCATCATACTATTTTCTTAGGCAAAGTAAACGTTTCGTTAAAAGTTACACTTTCCCTATCGGTGGGTTACACTTTTGTATCGCACGCTACACTTTAGCAATCATCAGGTTATACTTTACCTATCGCCATGTTCCGTGTAAGAAATTTCATGATTCAATTCAGATGCAATTAATCAAAACTACTTCCTCAAGCGTAGTAAATGTTCCATTTAAAGGAAACACCTCACATTTGAGCATCATACTATTTTCTTAGGTAAAGTAACATTTCATTAAAGGTTACATTTTAGCTATCGGTAGGTTACACTTTGGTATCGCGCGTTATACTTTAGCAATCACCATGTTCCGCGTAAGAATTGCATGTCTCAATTCGGTTGCAATTGATCAAAACTACTTCCTAACACATAGTAAACGTTCCATTTGAAGGAAACAACTCACATTAGTGCGTCATACTATTTTCTTACGCAAAGTATACATTCTAGTAAAATTTACACTTTAGCTATCGTTGCGTTACACTTTTGTATCGCGCGTTACACTTTTGTATCGCACGTTACACTTTAGCAATCGCAAGGTTACACTTTGGTAATCGCCATGTTTCGTTTAAGAAGTTGCATGTTTCAATTCGGATGCAATTGATCAAAACTACTTCCTAACGCATAGTAAACTTTCCATTTGACAGAAACACCTCACATTAGAGCATCATACTGTTTCCTTATGCAAAGAAAACATTCAATTAAAAGTTACAGTTTAGCTATCGGTATGTTACACTTTGGTATCGTGCGTTATGCTTTAGCAATCGCCAGGTTACACTTTAGCTATTGCCATGTTCCGTGTAAGAAGTTGCATGTCTCAATTCGGATGTAGTTGGTCAAAACTACTTCCTAACACATAGTAAACGTTCCATTTGAAGGAAATGCCTCACATTAATGCATCATACTATTTTCTTAGGCAACGTGAACGTTTCATTAAAAGTTACACTTTAGCTATCGGTGGGTTACACTTTTGTATCGCATGTTACATTGTAGCAATCACCAGGTTACACTTTAGCTATTGCCATGTTCCACGTAACAAATTTCATGATTCAATTCAGATGCAATTAATCAAGACTACTTCCTTATGCGTAGTAAATGTTCCATTTGAAGAAAATATCTCACATTAGAACATGTTACTATTTTCTTAGGCAAAGTAAACGCTCCATTAAAAGTTACACTTTAGCTATCGGTAGGTTACACTTTGATATCGCGCGTTACACTTTTACAATCACAAGGTTACACTTTAGACATCGCCATGTTCTGCATAAGAAGTTGCATGTTTCATTTCAGATGCAATTGATCAAACCTACTTCCTAAAGCATAGTTAACGTTCCATTTGAAGGAAACACCTCACATTAGTGCATCATATTATTCTCTTAGGCAAAGTAAACGTTCCAATAAAAGTTACACTTTAGCTATTGGTAAGTTACACTTTGGTATCACGTGTTATACTTTAGCAATCGCCAGGTTACACTTTAGCAATTGCCATGTTCCGTATAAGAAGTTACATGTCACAATTCAGATGCAATTGATCAAAAATACTTTGTAACGCATAGCAAACATTCCATTTAAAGGAAACACCTCACATTAGCGCATCATACTATTTTCTTAGGCAAAGTAAACGTTTCAATAAAAAGTTACACTTTAGCTATCGGTGGGTTACACTTTTGTGTCGTACGTTACACTTTAGCTATCGCCATGTTCTACGTAAGAAATTTCATGATTCAATTCAGATGCAATTGATCAAAACTACTTCCTTATGTGTGTTCCATTTGAAGGAAACACCTCACATTAAAGCATCATACTATTTTCTTAGGCAAACTAAATGTCCCATTAAAAGTTATACTTTAGTTATCGGTAGCTTGCACTTCGGTATCACGTGTTATACTTTAGCAATCGTAAGGTTACACTTTAGCTGTCGCCATGTTCTACGTAAGTAGTTATATGTCTCAATTTGGATGCAATTGATCAAAACTACTTCCTAACGCAAAGTAAACATTTAATTTGAAGGAAACACCTCACATTAGCACATCATACTATTTCTTTGGCAAAGTATACGTTCCAGTAAAAGTTACACTTTAGCTATTGGTGGGTTACACTTTTGTGTCACAAATTACAGTTTAGCGATCGCAACATTACAGCTATCACCATGTTCCGCGTAAGAAATTTCATGATTCAATTCAGATGCAATTGATTAAAATTACTTCCATATGCGTAGTAAACATTCCATTTCAAGGAAACACCTCACATTAGTGCATGGTACTATTTTCTTAGGCAAAGTAAACGTTCCATTAAAAGTTACACTTTAGCTGCTGGTAGGTTACACTTTGGTATTACGCGTTATACTTTAGCAATTGCCAGATTACACTTTAACTACCGACAGATTCTGCGTAAGAAGTTGCATGTCACAATTCGGGTGCAATTGATCAAAACTACTTCCTAATGCATAGTAAACGTTTCATTTGAAGGAAACACCTCACATTAGAGCATCATGTTGTTTTCTTAGGCAAAGTAAACGTTTCATTAAAAGTTACACTTTGGCTATCGGTAGGTTACACTTTGGTATCGCACGTTATACTTTAGCAATCGCCAGGTTACACTTTAGCTATCGGCATGTTCCGCGTAAGAAGTTGCATGTCTTAATTCGGATACAATTGATCAAAACTACTTCCTAATGCATAGTAAATGTTCCATTTGAAGGAAACACCTCACATTAGCGCATCATACTATTTTCTTTGGCAAAGTATACTTTCCAAAAAAAGTTACACTTTAGCTATCGGTGGGTTACACTTTTGTATCGCACGTTACACTTTAGTAATCGCCAGGTTACACTTTACCTATCGCCATGTTCTACGTAAGAAGTTGCATGTTTGAATTTGGATGCAATTGGTCAAAACTACTTCCTAACGTATAGTGAACATTCCATTTGAAGGAAACACCTCACATTAGAGCATCACACTTTTTTCTTAGGCAAAGTAAATGTTTCGTTAAAAGTTACACTTCACCAATCGGTGGGTTACACTTTTGTATCGCACGCTACACTTTAGTAATCGCCAGGTTACACTTTAGCTATCACCATGTTCCGCGTAAGAAGTTGCATGTCTCAATTCGGGTGCAATTGATCAAAACTACTTTCTAACGCATAGTAAACATTCCATTTGAAGGAAACACCTCGCATTAGAGCATCATACTTTTTTCTTTGGCAAAGTAAATGTTTCGTTAAAAGTTACACTTTACCAATCAGTGGGTTACACTTTTGTATCGCACGCTACACTTTAGCAATCGCCAGGTTACACTTTAGCTATCGCCATGTTCTGCGTAAGAAGTTACATGTCTCAATTCGGGTGCAATTGATGAAAACTACTTCCTAACGCATAGTGAACGTTACATTTGAAGGAAACACCTCACATTAGTGCATCATACTATTTTCTTTGGCAAAGTATACGTTCCAGTAAAAGTTACACTTTAGCTATCAGTGGGTTACAATTTTGTATCGCACGTTACACTTCAACAATCACAAGGTTTCCCTTTAACTATCGCCATGTTTCGCGTAAGAAGTTGCATTTTTTCATTTCGGATGCAATTGATCAAAACCACTTCCTAATGCACAGTAAACATTCCATTTGAAGGAAACACCTCACATTAGAGCATCAAATTGTTTTCTTAGGCAAAGTAAAGGTTTCATTGAAAGTTACACTTTATCTATCGGTAGGTTACCCTTTGGTATCGTGTGTTATACTTTAGCAATCGCCAGGTTACACTTTAGCTATTGCCATGTTTCGCGTAAGAAGTTGCATGTCTTAATTCGGATGCAATTGATCAAAACTACTTCCTAATGCATAATAAACGTTCCATTTGAGGGAAACACCTCACATTAGAGCATCATACTATTTTCTTTGGCAAAGTATACTTTCCAGTAAAAGTTACACTTTAGCTATCGGTGGGTTACACTTTTGTATCGCATGTTACACTTTAGTAATCGCAAGGATACAATTTAGCTATTGCCATGTTCAGCGTAAGAAATTGCATGTTTCATTTTGGATGCAATTGATCAAAACTATTTCCTAATGCATAGTAAACGTTCCATTTGACGGAAACTGATCACATTAGTGCATCATACTATTTTCTTAGGCAAAGTATACGTTTCATTGAAAGTTACACTTTAGCTATCGGTAGGTTACACTTTGGTATTGCGCGTTACACTTTAACAATTGCCAAGTTACACTTTAGCTATTGCCATGTTCCGCGTAAGAGGTTGCATGTCTCAATTCGGATGCAATTGATCAAAACTACTTCGTAACGCATAGTAAACGTTCCATTTGAAGGAAACATTTGATATTAGCGCATCATAGTGTTTTCTTAGGCAAAGTATGCATTCCAGTAAAAGTTACAATTTAGTTATCGGTAGGTTACACTTTTGTATCGTACGTTACACTTTAGCAATCGTAAGGTTTCCCTTTAACTATTGCCATTTTGCATAAGAAGTTGCATTTTTTCATTTTAGTTGCAATTGATCAAAACTACTTCGTAACGCATAGAAAATGTTTCATTTGAAGGAAACACCTCACATTAGAGCATCGTACTATTTTCTTAGGCAAAGTATACATTTCATTGAAAGTTACACTTTTGCTATTGGTAGGTTACACTTTGGTATCGCGCGTTATATGTTAACAATCGCCAAGTTACACTTTAGCTATCGCCATGTTCCACGTGGGAAGTTGCATCTCTCAATTCGGAAGCAATTGATCAAAACTACTTCCTAACGCATAATAAACATTTCATTTGAAGGAAACACCTCACATTAGCGCATCGTATTATTTTCTTAGGCAAAGTATATGTTTCAATAAAAGTTACAATGCGGCTATCGGTAGGTCACACTTTTGTATCACACGTTACACATTAGCAATTGCAAGGTTTCCCTTTCATTATTGCCATATTTCGAGTAAGAATTTGCATTTTTTTCATTTCGGAGGCAATTGATCAAAACTACTTCCTAACGCATAGTAAACATTCCATTTGAAGGAAACACCTCACATTAGAGCATCATACTATTTTCTTGGGCAAAGTATACGTTTCATTGAAAGTTACACATTAGCTATCTGTAGGTTACACTTTGGTATTGCGCGTTATACTTTAACAATTGCCAGGTTACACTTTAGCTATCGCCATGTTCCGCGTAAGATGTTGCATGTCTCAATTCGGATGCAATTGATCAAAACTACTTCCTAATGCATAGTAAACGTTCCATTTGAAGGAAACACCTTACATTACTGCATCATACTATTTTCTTTGGCAAATTATACGTTCCAGTACAAGTTACACTTTAGCTATCGGTAGGTTACACTTTTGTATCGCACATTACACTTTTGCAATCGCAAGGTTTCCCTTGAACTATCGCCATGTTTCGCGTAAGAAGTTGCGTTTTTTCTTTTCGGAACCAGTTGATCAAAACTGCTTCCTAATGCATAGTAAATGTTCCGTTTGAAGGAAACACCTCACATTAGCGCATCATACTATTTTCTTAGGCAAAGTATTCGTTCTAAAAAAGTTACAATTCAGCTATCGGTGGGTTACACTTTTGTTTCGCACGTTACACTTTAGCAATCGTAAGGTTACACTTTAGCACTCGCCATGTTCTACATAAGAAGTTGCATGTTTCATTTCGGATGCAATGGATCAAAACTATTTCCTAACGCATAGTAAAAATTCCGTTTGAAGGAAACACCTCACATTAGCACATCATATTGTTTTCTTAGGCAAAGTATACATTCCAGAAAAAGTTACACTTTAGCTATCGGTGGGTTACACTTTTGTATCGCTCGTTACACTTACGCAATCAATCGCCATCTTCCGCGTAAGAAGTTGTATGTTTCATTTCGGATGCAATTGATCAAAACGACTTCCTAACGCATAGTAAACGTTCCATTTGAAGGAAACGCTTCACATTAGAGCATCATACTATTTTCTTAGGCAAAGTGAACGTTTCATTGAAAGTTACACTTTAGCTATCGGTAGGTTGCACTTTGGTATCGCGCATTATACTTTAGCAATCGCTAGGTTACACTTTAGCTATCGCCATGTTCCACGTAAGAAGTGGCATGTCTCAATCCGGATGCAATTGATCAAAACTACTTCCTAACACATTGTAAACGTTCCATATGAAGGAAACACCTCACATTAGTGCATCATACTGTTTTCTTTGGCAAACTATACATTCTAGTAAAAGTTACACTTTAGCTATCAGTGGATTACACTTTTGTATTGCATGTTACACTTTAGCAATCGCCAGGTTACACTTTACCTATTGCCATGTTCCGCGTAAAAAAGTTGCATATTTCATTTCGGATGCAATTGATCAAAACTACTTCCTAACGCATAGTAAACGTTCCATTTGATGGAAACACCTCACATTAGCGCGTCATACTATTTTCTTAGGAAAAGTAAGCATTCGATTAAAAGTTACACTTCAGCTATCCGTAGGTTACACTTTCTTATCGCACATGATACTTTATCAATCGCAAGGTTACACTTTAGCTATCGCCATGTTTTGCGTAAGAAGTGGCATGTTTCAATTCAGATGTAATTGATCAAAACTACTTCGTAATGGATAGTAAACGTACATTTGAAGGAAACACCTCACATTAGAGCATCATATTGTTTTCTTAGGCAAAGTAAATGTTTCATTAAAACTTATACTTTAGCTATCCGTAGGTTACACTTTTGTATCGCACATTACACTATAGCTATCGGTATGTTACACCTTCGTATTACACATTATACTTTAACAATTGCAAGGTTGAAGTTTAGTGTTCGTCATATTCCACGTAAGAAGTTGCATGTTTCATTTCAGATGCAATTGATCAAAACTACTTCCTAACGCATAGTAAACGTTCCATTTGAAGGAAACACCTAATCTAGCGAATCATACTGTTTTCTTAGGCAAAGTAGACGGTCAAATACAAGTTACTCTTTAGCTATTGGTGGGTTACACTTTCGTATCGCTCGTTGCACTTTAGGAATCGCCAGGTTACACTTTAGCTATCGCCACGTTTTGCGTAAGAAATTTGATGATTCAATTCAGATGCAATTGATCAAAACTACTTATGCATAGTAGACGTTCCATTTGAAGGAAACACCTCACATTAGAGCATCATACTATTTTCTTAAGCAAAGTAAAATTCCATTAAAAGTTACACTTTAGCTATCGATAGGTTACACTTTGATATCGCGCATTATACTTTAGCAATCGCCAGGTTACACTTTAGCTATTGCCATTTTCCACCTAAGAGGTTGCATGTCTCAATTCGGATGCAATTGATCAAAACTATTTCCTAATGCATAATAAACGTTCCATTTGAGGGAAACACCTCACATTAGAGCATCATACTATTTTCTTTGGCAAAGTATACTTTCCAGTAAAAGTTACACTTTAGCTATCGGTGGGTTACACTTTTGTATCGCATGTTACACTTTAGTTATCGCAAGGATACAATTTAGCTATTGCCATGTTCAGCGTAAGAAATTGCATGTTTCATTTTGGATGCAATTGATCAAAACTATTTCCTAATGCATAGTAAACGTTCCATTTGACGGAAACTGATCACATTAGTGCATCATACTATTTTCTTAGGCAAAGTATACGTTTCATTGAAAGTTACACTTTAGCTATCGGTAGGTTACACTTTGGTATTGCGCGTTACACTTTAACAATTGCCAAGTTACACTTTAGCTATTGCCATGTTCCGCGTAAGAGGTTGCATGTCTCAATTCGGATGCAATTGATCAAAACTACTTCGTAACGCATAGTAAACGTTCCATTTGAAGGAAACATCTGATATTAGCGCATCATAGTGTTTTCTTAGGCAAAGTATGCATTCCAGTAAAAGTTACAATTTAGTTATCGGTAGGTTACACTTTTGTATCGTACGTTACACTTTAGCAATCGTAAGGTTCCCCTTTAACTATTGCCATTTCGCATAAGAAGTTGCATTTTTTCATTTTAGTTGCAATTGATCAAAACTACTTCGTAACGCATAGAAAATGTTTCATTTGAAGGAAACACCTCACATTAGAGCATCGTACTATTTTCTTAGGCAAAGTATACATTTCATTGAAAGTTACACTTTTGCTATCGGTAGGTTACACTTTGGTATCGCGCGTTATATGTTAACAATCGCCAAGTTACACTTTAGCTATCGCCATGTTCCACGTGGGAAGTTGCATCTCTCAATTCGGAAGCAATTGATCAAAACTACTTCCTAATGCATAGTAAACGTTCCATTTGAAGGAAACACCTCACATTAGAGCATCATACTGTTTTCTTAGGCAAAGTAAATGTTTCATTAAAAGTTACACTTTAGCTATCGGTAGGTTACACTTTGGTATCGCGCGTTATGCTTTAGCAATCGCCAGGTTACACTTTAGCTATAGCCATGTTTCGCATAAGAAATTGCAAGTCTCAATTCAGCTGCAATTGATCAAAACTACTTCCTAACGCATAGTAAACATTCCATTTGAAGGAAACACCTCACATCAGTGCATCATACTATTTTCTTAGGCAACATATCCGTTCCAAAAAAAGTTACAATTCAGCTATCGGTGGGTTACACTTTTGTATCGCACGTTACACTTTAGCAATCGCAAGGTTACACTTTAACAATCGCCATGTTCTGCATAAGAAGTTGCATGTTTCATTTCAGATGCAATTGATCAAAACCACTTCCTAACGCATAGTAAATATTCCATTTGAAGGAACCACCTCACATTAGAGCATCATATTGTTTTCTTAGGCAAAGTATACGTTCCAGTAAAAGTTACACTTTAGCTATCGGTGGGTTACACTTTTGTATCGCATGTTACCCTTTAGCAATCGCCATCTTCCACGTAAGAATTTACATGTTTCATTTCGGATGCAATTGATCAAAACTACTTCCTAATGCATAGTAAACGTTCTATTTGAAGGAAACACCTCACATTCGAGCATCATACTGTTTCCGTAGGCAAAGTAAATGTTTCATTAAAGGTTACACTTTAGCTATCGGTAGGTTACACTTTGGTATTGTGCGTTATACTTTAGCGATCGCCAGGTTACACTTTTGCTATTGCCATGTTTGCGTAAGAAATTGCATGTCTCAATTCGGATGCAAGTGATCAAAACTACTTCCTAACGCATAGTAAACATTCTGTTTGAAGGAAATACCTCACATTAGATCATCATACTATTTTCTTACACAAATTAAATGTTCCACTTTAGCTATCCGTAGGTTACACTTTTGTATCATACATTACACTTTAGCTATTGGTAGGATACACTTTTGTATCGCACATTGCACTTTAGCAATCGCAAGGTTACAATTTAGCTATCGCCATGTTCCACGTAAGAAGTTGGATGTTTCATTTCGGATGCAATTCATCAAAACTACTTCCGAACGCATAGAAAATGTTCCATTTGAAGGAAACACCTCACATTAGTGCATCATACTATTTTCTTAGGTAAAGTATACGTTCCAGTAAAAGTTACACTTTAGCTATCGGTGGGTTACACTTTTGTATCGCATGTTACACTTTAGATATCGCAATGTTCCACGTAAGAAGTTGCATGTTTCATTTCAGATGCAATTGATCAAAACTACTTCCTAACGCATAGTAAATGTTCCATTTGAAGGAAACACCTCACATTAGAGCATTATACTGTTTCCTTAGGTAAAGTAAATGTTCCATTAAAGGTTAGTTTTTAGCTATCAGTAGGTTACAATTTGGTATAGCGCGTTATACTTTAGCAATTACCAAGTTACACTTTAGCTATCGCTATGTTCTGCGTAAGAAGTTGCATGTCTCAATTCGGATGCACTTGATCAAAACTACTTCCTAAGGCATAGTAAAGAATCCATTTGAAGGAAACACCTCACTTTTGTGCATCATACTGTTCTCCTAGGCGAAGTATATGTTCTAGAAAAAGTTTCACTTTAACAATCGCCAGCATACACTTTCACTATCGCCATGTTCTGCATAAGAAATTTCATAATACAATTCAGATGCAATTGATCCAAACTACTTCCTTTTACATACTAAATGTTCCATTTGAAGGAAACACCTCACATTAGAGCATTATACTAGTTTCTTAGGCAAAGTAAACGTTCCATTAATAGTCACACTTTAGTTATCGGTAGGTTACACTTTGGTATCGCGCATTATACTTTAGCAATCGCCAGGTTACACTTTAGCTATCGCCAGCTTCCGCGTAAGAAGTTGCTTCTCTCTATTCAGATGCAACTGATCAAAACTACTTCCTAACACATAGTAAACGTTCCATTTGAAGGAAACACCTCACATTAGCGCGTCATACTGTTTTCTTAGGCAAAGTATCCGTTCCAAAAAAAGTTACAATTCAGCTATCGGTGGGTTACACTTTTGTATCGCATGTTACACTTTAGCAATCGCAAGGTTACACTTTAACAATCGCCATGTTCTGCATAAGAAGTTGCATGTTTCATTTCAGATGCAATTGATCAAAACTACTTCCTAATGCATAGTAAATATTCCATTTGAAGGAACCACCTCACATTAGTGCATCATACTGTTTTCTTAGGCAAAGTATCCGTTCCAAAAAAAGTTACAATTCAGCTATCGGTGGGTTCCACTTTTGTATCGCACGTTACACTTTAGCAATCACAAGGTTACACTTTAACAATCGCCATGTTCTGCATAAGAAGTTGCATGTTTCATTTCAGATGCAATTGATCAAAACTACTTCCTAATGCATAGTAAATATTCCATTTGAAGGAACCACCTCACATTAGCGCATCATATTGTTTTCTTAGGCAAAGTATACATTCCAGTAAAAGTTACACTTTAGCTATCGGTGGGTTACACTTTTGTATCGCACGTTACACTTTAGCAATCGCCATCTTTTGCGTAAGAAGTTACATGTTTCATTTCGGATGCAATTGATCAAAACTACTTCCTAACGCATAGTAAACGTTCCATTTGAAGGAAACACCTCACATTCGAGCATCATACTGTCTCCTTAGGCAAAGTAAATGTTTCATTAAAGGTTACACTTTAGCTATCGGTAGGTTACACTTTGGTATTGTGCGTTATACTTTAGCAATCGCCAGGTTACACTTTTGCTATTGCCATGTTTCGCGTAGGAAATTGCATGTCTCAATTCGGATGCAATTGATCAAAACTACTTCCTAACACATAGTAAACATTCTGTTTGAAGGAAATACCTCACATTAGATCATCAACTGTTTTCTTACGCAAATTAAACGTTCCATTAAACATTCCACTTTAGCTATCCGTAGGTTACACTTTTGTATCATACATTACACTTTAGCTATCGGTAGGATACACTTTTGTATCGCACATTGCACTTTAGCAATCGCAAGGTTACAATTTAGCTATCGCCATGTTCCACGTAAGAAGTTGCATGTTTAATTTCGGATGCAATTGATCAAAACTACTTCCGAACGCATAGAAAATGTTCCATTTGAAGGAAACACCTCACATTAGTGCATCGTACTGTTTTCTTAGGTAAAGTATACGTTCCAGTAAAAGTTACACTTTAACTATCGGTAGGTTACACTTTTGTATCGTACATTACACTTTAGCAATCGCAAGGTTACACTTTAGCTATCGCAATGTTCCATGTAAGCAGTTGCAGGTTTCATTTCAGATGCAATTGATTAAAACTACTTCCTAATGCATAGTAAATGTTCCATTTGAAGGAAACACCTCACATTAGAGCATTATACTATTTCCTTAGGTAAAGTAAACGTTCCATTAAAGTTACTTTTTAGCTATCGGTAGGTTACAATTTGGTATAGCGCGTTATACTTTAGCAATTGCCAAGTTACACTTTAGCTATCGCCATGTTCCGCATAAGAAGTTGCATGTCTTAATTCGGATGCAATTGATCAAAACTACTTCCCAAGGCATAGTAAACAATCCATTTGAAGGAAACACCTCACTTTTGTGCATCATACTATTTTCCTTGGCAAAGTATATGTTCCAGAAAAGGTTACACTTTAGCAATCGCCAGGATACACTTTCACTATCACCATGTTCTGCGTAAGAAATTTCATGATACAATTCAGATGCAATTGATCAAAACTACTTCCTTTTACATACTAAATGTTCCATTTGAAGTAAACACCTCACATTAGAGCATTATATTAGTTTCTTAGGCAAAGTAAACGTTCCATTAACAGTCACACTTTAGCTATCAGTAGGTTACACTTTGGCATTGTGCGTTATACTTTAGCAATTGCCAGGTTACACTTTAGCTATCGCCAGCTTCCACGTAAGAAGTTGCTTCTCTCTATTTAGATGCAACTGATCAAAACTACTTCCTAACGCATAGTAACTGTTCCATTTGGAGGAAACACCTCACATTAGCGCATCATACTATTTTCTTAGGCAAAGTATCCATTCCAAAAAAAGTTACAATTTAGCTATTAGTGGGTTACACTTTTGTATCGCATGTTACACTTTAGCAATCGTAAGGTTACACTTTAACAATCGCCATGTTCTGCATAAGAAGTTGCATGTTTCATGTCAGATGCAATTGATCAAAACTACTTCCTAATGCATAGTAAATATTCCATTTGAAGGAACCACCTCACATTAGTGCATCATACTATTTTCTTAGGCAAAGTATCCGTTCCAAAAAAAGTTACAATTCAGCTATCGGTGGGTTCCACTTTTGTATCGCACGTTACACTTTAGCAATCACAAGGTTACACTTTAACAATCGCCATGTTCTGCATAAGAAGTTGCATGTTTCATTTCAGATGCAATTGATCAAAACTACTTCCTAATGCATAGTAAATATTCCATTTGAAGGAACCACCTCACATTAGCGCATCATATTGTTTTCTTAGGCAAAGTATACGTTCCAGTAAAAGTTACACTTTAGCTATCGGTGGGTTACACTTTTGTATCGCACGTTACACTTTAGCAATCGCCATCTTTTGCGTAAGAAGTTACATGTTTCATTTCGGATGCAATTGATCAAAACTACTTCCTAATGCATAGTAAACGTTCCATTTGAAGGAAACACCTCACATTCGAGCATCATACTGTCTCCTTAGGCAAAGTAAATGTTTCATTAAAGGTTACACTTTAGCTATCGGTAGGTTACACTTTGGTATTGTGCGTTATACTTTAGCAATCGCCAGGTTACACTTTTGCTATTGCCATGTTTCGCGTAGGAAATTGCATGTCTCAATTCGGATGCAATTGATCAAAACTACTTCCTAACACATAGTAAACATTCTGTTTGAAGGAAATACCTCACATTAGATCATCATACTGTTTTCTTACGCAAATTAAACGTTCCATTAAACATTCCACTTTAGCTATCCGTAGGTTACACTTTTGTATCATACATTACACTTTAGCTATCGGTAGGATACACTTTTGTATCGCACATTGCACTTTAGCAATCGCAAGGTTACAATTTAGCTATCGCCATGTTCCACGTAAGAAGTTGCATGTTTAATTTCGGATGCAATTGATCAAAACTACTTCCGAACGCATAGAAAATGTTCCATTTGAAGGAAACACCTCACATTAGTGCATCGTACTATTTTCTTAGGTAAAGTATACATTCCAGTAAAAGTTACACTTTAGCTATCGGTAGGTTACACTTTTGTATCGTACATTACACTTTAGCAATCGCAAGGTTACACTTTAGCTATCGCAATGTTCCATGTAAGCAGTTGCAGGTTTCATTTCAGATGCAATTGATTAAAACTACTTCCTAACGCATAGTAAATGTTCCATTTGAAGGAAACACCTCACATTAGAGCATTATACTATTTCCTTAGGTAAAGTAAACGTTCCATTAAAGTTACTTTTTAGCTATCGGTAGGTTACAATTTGGTATAGCGCGTTATACTTTAGCAATTGCCAAGTTACACTTTAGCTATCGCCATGTTCCGCATAAGAAGTTGCATGTCTTAATTCGGATGCAATTGATCAAAACTACTTCCCAAGGCATAGTAAACAATCCATTTGAAGGAAACACCTCACTTTTGTGCATCATACTATTTTCCTTGGCAAAGTATATGTTCCAGAAAAGGTTACACTTTAGCAATCGCCAGGATACACTTTCACTATCACCATGTTCTGCGTAAGAAATTTCATGATACAATTCAGATGCAATTGATCAAAACTACTTCCTTTTACATACTAAATGTTCCATTTGAAGTAAACACCTCACATTAGAGCATTATATTAGTTTCTTAGGCAAAGTAAACGTTCCATTAACAGTCACACTTTAGCTATCAGTAGGTTACACTTTGGCATCGTGCGTTATACTTTAGCAATTGCCAGGTTACACTTTAGCTATCGCCAGCTTCCACGTAAGAAGTTGCTTCTCTCTATTTAGATGCAACTGATCAAAACTACTTCCTAACGCATAGTAACTATTCCATTTGAAGGAAACACCTCACATTAGCGCATCATACTATTTTCTTAGGCAAAGTATCCATTCCAAAAAAAGTTACAATTTAGCTATTAGTGGGTTACACTTTTGTATCGCATGTTACACTTTAGCAATCGTAAGGTTACACTTTAACAATCGCCATGTTCTGCATAAGAAGTTGCATGTTTCATGTCAGATGCAATTGATCAAAACTACTTCCTAATGCATAGTAAATATTCATTTGAAGGAACCACCTCACATTAGCGCATCATATTGTTTTCTTAGGCAAAGTATACATTCCAGTAAAAGTTAAACTTTAGCTATCGGTGGGTTACACTTTTGTATCGCACGTTACACTTTAGCAATCGCAAGGTTACACTTTAGCATTCGCCATCTTCCGCATAAGAAGTTACATGTTTCATTTCGGATGCAATTGATCAAAACTACTTCTTAACGCATAGTAAATGTTCCATTTGAAGGAAACACCTCACATTCGAGCATCATTCTATTTCCTTAGGCAAAGTAAACATTTCATTAAAGGTTACACTTTAGCTATTGGTAGGTTACACTTTGGTATTGTGCGTTATACTTTAGCAATAGCCAGGTTACACTTTTGCTATTGCCATGTTTCGCGTAAGAAGTTGCATGTCTCAATTCGGATGCAATTGATCAAAACTATTTCCTAATGCATAGTAAACATTTTGTTTGAAGGAAACACCTCACATTAGATCATCATTCTATTTTCTTACGCAAATTAAACGTTCCATTAAATGTTCCACTTTAGCTATCCGTAGGTTACACTTTTGTATCATACATTACACTTTAACTATCGGTAAGATACACTTTCGTATCGCACATTGCACTTTAGCAATCGCAAGGTTACAGTTTAGCTATCGCCATGTTCCACGTAAGAAGTTGCATGTTTCATTTCAGATGCAATTGATCAAAACTACTTCCGAACGCATAGAAAATGTTCCATTTGAAGGAAACACCTCACATTAGTGCATCGTACTGTTTTCTGAGGTAAAGTATACGTTCCAGTAAAAGTTACACTTTAGCTATCGGTGGGTTACACTTTTATATCACACGTTACACTTTAGCTATCGCAATGTTCCACGTAAGAAGTTGCATGTTTCATTTTAGATGCAATTGATCAAAACTATTTCCTAACGCATACTAAATGTTCCATTTGAAGGAAACACCTTACATTAGAGCATTATACTATTTCCTTAGGTAAAGTAAACGTTCCAATAAAAGTTACTTTTTAGCTATCGGTATGTTACAATTTGGTATAGCGTGTTATACTTTAGCAATTGCCAAGTTACACTTTAGCTATCGCCATCTTCCACGTAAGAAGTTGCATGTCTCAATTCGGATGCAATTGATCAAAACTACTTCCTAAGGCATAGTAAACAATCCATTTGAAGGAAACACCTCACTTTTGTGCATCATACTATTCTCCTAGGCGAAGTATACGTTCCAGAAAATGTTACACTTTAGCAATCGCCAGGATACACTTTCGCTATCGCCATGTTCTGCGTAAGAAATTTCATGATATAATTTAGATGCAATTGATCGAAACTACTTCCTTTTACATACTAAATGTTCCATTTGAAGGAAACACCTCACATTAGAGCATTATACTAGTTTCTTAGGCAAAGTAAATGTTCCATTAACAGTCACACTTTAGGTTTCGGTAGGTTACACTTTGGTATCGTGCGTTATGCTTTAGCAATCGCCAGGTTACACTTTAGCTAACGCCAGGTTCTGCATAAGAAGTTGCTTCTCTCTATTCGTATGCAATTGATCAAAACTACTTCCTAACGCATAGTAAATGTTCCATTTGAAGGAACCACCTCACGTTAGCACATCATACTATTTTCTTAGGCAAAGTATACGTTCTAGTAAAAGTTACAATTTAGCTATCGATAGGTTACATTTTTGTATCGCACGTTACACTTTCGCAATCACAAGGTTTCCCTTTAACTATTGCAATGTTCCGTGTAAGAAGTTGCATATTTTCATTTCAGATGCAATTGATCAAAACTACTTCTGAACGCATAATAAACATTCCATTTGAAGGAAACACCTCACATTACAGCATTATACTATGTTCTTAGGCAATGTAAACGTTTCATTGAAAGTAACACTTTAGCTATCGGTAGGTTACACTTTAGCTATCGCCAAGTTCCGCTTAAGAAGTTGCATGTCTCAATTCGGATGCAATTGATCAAAAGTACTTCCTCACGCATAGTAAACATTCCATTTGAAAGAAACACCTCACATTACTGTATCTTACTATTTTCTTAGGCAAAGTAAACATCCCATTAAAAGTTACACTTTAGCTATCCGTAGGTTACACTTTCTTATCACACGTTATACTTTAGCAATCGTAGGGTTACACTTTAGCTATCACCATGTTCCGCGTAAGAAGTTGCATGTTTTAATTTGCATGCAATTGATCAAAACTACTTCGTAACGCATAGTAAATGTTCCATTTGAAGGCAACACCTCACATTAACGCATCATATTGTTTCCTTAGGCAAAGTATACGTTCCAGTAAAAGTTACACTTTAGCTATCGCTGGGTAACACTTTTGTATTGCATGTTGCACTTTAGCAATCGCAAGGTTACACTTTACCTATTGCTATGTTTCATAAAAGAAGTTGTAGGTTTCATTTCGGATGCCATTGATCAAAACTACTTCCTAACGCATAGTAAACATTCCATTTGAAGGAAATACCTCACATTAGTGCATCATACTGTTTTCTTAGGAAAAGCAAACATTCCATTAAAAGTTACACTTTAGCTATCCGTAGGATACACTTTCTTCTCGCATGTTATACTTTAGCAATCGCAACGTTACACTTTAGCTATCGCCATGTTCCACGTAAGAAGTTGCATGTTTCATTTTGGATGCAATTGATCAAAACTACTTCCTAACGCATAGAAATTGTTCCATTTGAAGGAAAAACATCATCTAGCGCAACATACTATTTTCTTTGGTAGATTAGATAGTCCATTAAAAGTTACACTTTAGCTATCGGTGGGTTACACTTTTGTATCACACGTTACACTTTAGCTATCGCCATGTTCTGCGTAAGAAATTTCATGATTCAATTCAAATGCAATTGATCAAAACTACTTCCTTATGCGTAGTAAACGTTCCATTTGAAGGAAACACCTCACATTAGCGCATCATACTATTTTTCCTAGGCAAAGTATACGTTCCAGAAAAAGTTACACTTTAGCTATCGGTGGGTTACACTTTTGATTGGCACGTTCACTTTAGCAATCACAAGGTTACACTTTAACTATCACCATGTTCCGTGTAAGAACTTGCATGTTTCATTTCGGATGCAATTGATCAAAATTAATTCCTAAAGCATAGTAAACAATCCATCTGAAGGAAACACCTCACATTGGAGCATCATACTATTTTCTTAGGCAAAGTAAACATTTCATTAAAAGTTACACTTTAGATATCAGTAGGTTACACTTTGGTATTGCGCGTTATACTTTAGCAATCGCTAGGTTACACTTTAGCTATCGCCATGTTCTGCATAAGAAATTGCATGTCTCAATTCGGATGGAATTGATCAAAACTACTTTCTAATGCATAGCAAACATTCCATTTGATGGAAACACCTCGCATTAGCACATCATACTATTTTCTTAGGCAAAGTAAACATTTCATTAAAATTTACACTTTAGCTATCGGTAGGTTACACTTTTGTATCGCACGTGTCACTTTAGTAATCGCAAGGTTACCCTTTAACTATCGCGCCATGTTACGCGTAAGAAGTTGCATGTCTCAATTCGGATGCAATTGATCAAAACTACTTCCTAACACATAGTAACATTCCATTTGAAGGAAACACCTCACATTAGCGCATCATACTATTTTCTTAGGCAAAGTATACTTTCTACTAAAAGTTACGCTATAGCTATCGGTGGGTTACACTTTTGTATCGCACGTTACACTTTAGCTATCGCCATGTTCTACGTAAGAAGTTGCATGTTTCGTTTTGGATGCAATTTATCAAAAGTACTTCCTAACGCATAGTAAACGTTCCATTTGAAGGAAAAACCTCATCTAGCACGTCGTACTGTTTTCTTAGGCTAAGTAGACGGTCCATTAAAACTTACACTTTAGCTATTGATGGGTTACACTTTTGTATCGCACGTTACACTTTAGCAATTGCCAGGTTACACTTTTGCTATCGCCAAGTTGCGCTTAGGAAGTTGCATGTCTCAATTTGGATGCAATTGATCAAAACTACTTCCTAATGCATAGTAAACAATTGATTTGAAGGAAACACCTCACATTTGTGCACCATACTGTTCTCCTAGGCGAAGTGTACGTTCCAATAAAAGTTACACTTTAGCTATCGGTAGGTTACATTTTTGTATCGCACGTTACACTTTAGCAATCGCAAGGTTACCCTTTAACTGTCGCCATGTTTTGCATAAGAAGTTGCATGTCTCAATTCGGATGCAATTGATCAAAATTGCTTCCTAACGCATAGTAAACATTCCATTTGAAGGAAACACCTCACATTAGCGCATCATACTATTTTCATAGGCAAAGCATACTTTCTAGTAAAAGTTACACTTTAGCTATCGGTCGGTTACACTTTTGTATCGCACGTTACACTTTAGCAATCGGAAGGTTACACCTTAGCTATTGCCATGTTCCGCGTAAGAAGTTTCATGTTTCAATTTGGATGTAATTGATCAAAACTACTTCCTAACGCATAGTAAATGTTCTATTTGAAGGAAACACCTCACATTAGAGCATCATGCTATTTCCTTAGGCAAAGTAAACGTTTCACTAAAAGTTACACTTTAGCTATCCGTAGGTTACACTTTTGTAATGCACGTTGCACTTTAGGTATCGGTAGGATACACTTTTGTCTCCACGTTACACTTTTGCAATCGCAAGGTTACACTTTCGCTATTGCCATCTTCCGCGTAAGAATTTGCATGTCTCAATTCGGATGCAATTATTCAAAACTACTTCCTAACGCATAGTAAACGTTCCATTTGAAGGAGAAACCTCATCTAGCGCATCATACTGTTTTCTTAGGTAGAGTGGACGGTCCATTAAAACTTACAATTTAGCTATCAGTGGGTTACACTTTTGTATCGCACGTTACACTTTAGCAATCGCCAGGTTACACTTTAGCTATTGCCATGTTCCACATAAGAAATTTCATTATTCAATTCAGATGCAATTAATCAAAACTACTTCCTTATGCATAGTAAACGTTCCATTTGAAGGAAACACCTCACATTAGAGCATCATACTATTTTCTTAGGCAAAGTAAATATTCCATTAAAAGTTACACTTTAGCTATCAGTAGGTTACACTTTGGTATCGCACGTTATACTTTAGCAATCACCATGTTACACTTTAGCTATCGCCGTGTTCCTCATAAGAAGTTGCATGCCTCAATTTGGATGCAATTGATCAAAACTACTTTCTAACGCATAGTAAACGTTCCATTTGAAGGAAGCACCTCACATTACTGCATCTTACTATTTTCTTAGGCAAAGTAAACATCCCATTAAAAGTTACACTTTGGTATCGCGCATTATACTTTAGCAATCGTTAGGTTACACTTTAGCTATCGCCCTGTTCCTCGTAAGAAGTTGCATGTCTCAATTCAGATGCAATTGATCAAAACTACTTCCTAACGCATATTAAACATTCCATTTGACGGAAACACCTCACATTAGTGCTTCTTACTATTTTCTTAAGCAAAGTAAACATCCAATTAAAAGTTACACTTTAGCTATCGATAGGTTACACTTTGGTATCGCGCGTTATACTTTAACAATCACCAGGTTACAATTTAGGTATCGCCATGTTTCGTGTAAGAAGTTGCATGTCTCAATTCGGATGCAATTAATCAAAACTACTTCCTAACGCACAGTAAACATTCCATTTGAAGGAAACACCTCACAGTAGCATATTATACTCTTTTCTTGGGAAAAGTAAACGTTCCATTAAAAGTTACACTTCAGCTATCTATAGGTTACACTTTCTTATTGCACGTTATACTTTAGCAATTGCAAGTTTACACAATTTAGCTATCGCAATGTTCTACGTAAGAAGTTGCATGTTTCATTTCGGATGCAATTGATCAAAACTACTTCCTAACGCATAGTAAACATTCCATTTGAAAGAAACACCTCATATTAGCGCATCAAACTATTTTCTTAGGCAAAGTACACGTTCCATTAAGAGTTACACTTTAGGTATCGGTAGGTTACACTTTGGTATCGCGCGTTATACTTTAGCAATGGCTAGGTTACACTTTAGCTGTTGCCATGTTCCACATAAGAAGTTGCATGATTCATTTCAGATGCAACTGATTAAAACTACTTCCTAACATATAGTAAACATTCCATTTGATGGAAACACCTCACATTGGTGCATCATACTATTTTTTTAGGCAAAGTATACGTTCCAATAAAAGTTACACTTTAGCTATCGGTGGGTTACACTTTTGTATGGCACGTTACACTTTAACAATCGCAAGGTTACACTTTAGCAATCGCCATCTTCCATGTAAGAAGTTGCATGTTTCATTTCTGACGCAATTGATCCAAACTACTTCCTAACACATAGTAAACATTCCATTTGAAGGAAACACCTCACATTAGAGCATCATACTGTTCTCTTAGGCAAAGTAAACATTTCATTAAAAGTTACACTTTAGCTATCGGTAGGCTACACTTTGCTATCGCGTGTTATACTTTAGCAATTGCCAAGTTTCGCGTAAGAAGTTGCATGTCACAATTCTGATGCAATTGATCCAAACTACTTCCTAACGCATAGCAAACGTTCCATTTGAAGGAAACACCTCACATTAGTGCATCATATTGTTGTCTTAGGCAAAGTATCTGTTCCAACAAAAGTTACACTTTAGCTATCGGTGGGTTACACTTTTGTATCGCACGTTACACTTTAGCTGTCGCCAAGTTCCGCGTAAGAAGTTGCATGTTTTGTTTCGGATGCAATTGATCAAAAGTACATCCTAACGCGTAGTAAACGTTCCATTTGAAGGAAACACCTCACATTAGCGCATCATATCATTTTCTTGGGCAAAGTAAACATTCCATTAAAAGTTACGCTTCAGCTATCCGATGGTTACACTTTCTTATCGCACGTTATACTTTAGCAATCGCCAGGTTACACTTTAGCTATTGCCATGTTCCGCGTAAGAAATTGCATGCCTCAATCCAGATACAATTCATCAAAACTACTTCCTAATGCAAAGCAAACATTCCATTTGAAGGAAACACCTCACATTAGCGCATCATACTGTTTTCTTAGGCAAAGTATACGTTCCAGTAAAAGTTACACATTAGCTATCGGTGGGTTGCACTATTGTATCACACGTTACACTTTAACAATGGCAAGGTTACACTTTAGTTGTCGCCATGTTCCGCATAAGAAATTGCATGTCCCAATCCATATGCAATTGATCAAAACTACTTTCTAACACATAGCAAACGTTCCATTTGAAGGAAACACCTCACATTAGTGCATCTTCCTATTTTCTTAGGCAAAGTGAACATTCCATTAAAAGTTACACTTTAGCTATCGATAGGTTACACTTTGGTATTGTGCGTTATACTTTAACAATTGCCAGGTTACACTTTACCTATCGCCATGTTCCGCGTAAGTAGTTGCATGTTTCATTGCAGATGCAATTGATCAAAACTACTTTCTAACGCGCACTAAATGTTCCATTTAAAGGAAGCACCTCACATTAGCGCATCATACTATTTTCTTAGGCAAAGTATCCGCTCCAAAAAAAGTTACAATTCAGCTATCGGTGGGTTACACTTTTGTATCGCACGTTACACTTTAGCAATCGCAGGTTACACTTTGGCTAACGCCATGTTCCGTGTAAGAAGTTGCATGTTTCATTTCAGATGCAATTGATCAAAGCTACTTTCTAATGCATAGTAAACGTTCCATTTGAAGGAAACACCTCACATTTGCGCATCATATTATTTTCTTAGGCAAAGTAAACGTTTTATTAAAAGTTACACTTTAGCTATCAGTAGGTTACACTTTGGTATCACGCGTTATAGTTTAGCAATCACCAGGTTACACTTTAGCTATTGCCATGTTCCTCATAAGAAGTTGCATGTCTCAATTCGAATGCAAATGATCAAAACTAGTTCCTAACACATAGTAAACATTCCATTTGAAGGAAACACCTCACATTCGTGCATCCAACTGTTTTCTTAGGCAAAGTAATCATTCCATTAAAAGTTACACTTTAGCTATCGGTAGGTTAAACTTTGGTATCGTGCGTTATACCTTAGCAAACGCCAGGTCACACTTTAGCTATCGCCATGTTCCGCGTAAGAAATTTCATGATTCAATTCAGATGCAATTGATCAAAACTACTTCCTTATGTGTAGTAAACATTCCATTTGAAGGAAACACCTCACATTAGAGCATCATACTATTTTCTTAGGCAAAGTAAACGTTCCATAAAAAGTTACATTTTAGCTATCAGTAGGTTACACATTGGTATCGCATGTTATACTTTAGCAATCGTTAGGTTACACTTTAGCTATCGCCCTGTTCCTCGTAAGAAGTTGCATGTCTCAATTCAGATGCAATTGATCAAAACACCTTCCTAACGCATATTAAACGTTCCATTTGAAGGAAACACCTCACGTTAGTGCATCTTACTATTTTCTTAGGTAAAGAAAACATTCCATTAAAAGTTACACTTAAGCTATCGGTAAGTTACACTTTGGTATCGTGCGTTACACTTTAGCAATCGCCAGGTTACACTTTAGCTATTGCCACATTCCGTGTAAGAAGTTGCATGTTTCATTTCTGATGCAATTGATGAAAACCACTTCCTAACGCATAGCGAACATTCCATTTGAAGGAAACACCTGATATTAGCGCATCAAACTGTTTTCTTAGGTGAAGTATATATTCTAGTAAAAGTTACACTTTAGCTATCAGAGGGTTACACATTTGTCGTTACACTTTAGGAATCGCCAGGTTATACTTTAGCTATCGCCAAGTTCCGCGTAAGAAGTTGCATGTTTAAATTCGGATGCAATTGATCAAAACGCATAGTAAACATTCCATTTGAAGGAAACACCTCACATTAGAGCATCACACTATTTTCTTAGGCAAAGTAAATGTTCCATTAAAAGTTACACTTTAGCTATCGGTAGGTTGCACTTTGGTATCGCATGTTACACTTTAGCTATCAGAAGGTTACACTTTCGTATTGCACGTTACACTTTAGCAATCGCAAGGTTACACTTTAGCTATCGTCATGTTCCACGTAAGAAGTTGCATGTTTCATTTCGGATACAATTGATCAAAAGTACTTCCTAACGCATAGTAAACATTCCATTTGAAGGAAAAACCTTATCTAGCGAATCATACTGTTTTCTTAGGCAGAGTAGACGGTCCATTAAAACTTACACTTTAGCTATTGGTGGGTTACACTTTTGTATCACTCGTTACACTTTAGCAATCGCCAGGTTACACTTTCGCTATCGCCATGTTTCGAGTAAGAAATTTCATGATTCAATTCAGATGCAATTGATCAAAACTACTTCCTTATGCGTAGTAAATGTTCTATTTGAAGGAAACACCTCACATTAGAGCATCATACTATTTTCTTAGGCAAAGTAAACGTTCCATAAAAAGTTTCATTTTAGCTATCACAAGGTTACACTTCGGTATTGCGTGTTATACTTTAGCAATCATCAGGTTATACTTTAGCTATCGCCCTGTTCCTCGTAAGAAGTTGCATGTCTCAATTCGGATGCAATTGATCAAAACTACTTCCTAATGCATATTAAATGTTTCATTTGATGGAAACACCTCACATTAATGCTTCTTACTATTTTCTTAGGCAAAGTAAACATTCCATTAAATGTTACACTTTACCTATCGGTACGTTACACTTTGGTATCGTGCGTTACACTTTAGCAATCGCCAGGTTACAATTTAGCTATCGCCATGTTCCGTGTAAGAAGTTGCATGTTTCGTTTCGAATGCAATTGATCAAAACTACATCCTAACGCATAGTAAATATTCCATTTGAAGGAAAAACCTTATCTAGTGCATCATATTATTTTCTTAGGCAGAGTAGATGGTCCATTAAAATTTACACTTTAGCTAGCGTGGGATTACACTTTTGTATCGCACGTTACACTTTACCAATCGCCAGGTTACACTTTAGCTCTCGCCATGTTCCGCATAAGAAATTTCATGATTCAATTTAGACGCAATTGATCAAAACTACTTCCTAACGCATAGCAAATGTTCCATTTGAAGGAAACAACTCATATTAGCGCATCATACTGTTTTCTTAGGCGAAGTATATGTTTTAGTAGAAGTTACACTTTAGCTACCGGTGGGTTAGACATTTGTATCGCACGTTACACTTTAGCAATTGTAAGGTTACACTTTAGCTATCGCCATGTTCTGCGTAAGAAGTTGCATCTTTCTTTTCAGATGCAATTGATCAAAACTACTTCCTAACGCATAGTAAACGTTCCATTTAAAGGAAACACCTCATGTTTGCGCATCATACTATTTTCTTGGGCAAAGTAAACGTTCCATTAAAAGTTACACTTCAGCTATCCGTAGGTTACAATTTCTTATCGTACATTTTACTTTAGTAATCGCAAGGCTACACTTTAGCTATCGCCATGCTCTGCGTAAGAAGTTACATGTTTCAATTCAGATGCAATTGATCAAAACTACTTCCTAACACATAGTAAATGTTCCATTTGAAGGAAACACCTCACATTAGAGCATCATACTGTTTTCTTAGGCAAAGCAAATGTTCCATTAAAAGTTATACTTTAGCTATCGGTAGGTTACATTTTGGTATCGCATGTTACACTTTAGCAATCGCAAGTTTGCACTTTAGCTATCACCATGTCCCATGTAAGAAGTTGCATGTTTCATTTCGGATGCAATTGATCAAAACTACATCCTAACGCATAGTACACGTTCCATTTGAAGGAAAAACCTTATCTAGTACATCATACTATTTTCTTTGGCAGAGTAGAGGGTCCATTAAAACTTACACTTTAGTTATTAGTGGGATACAATTTTGCATCACACGTTACACTCTACAGATCGCCAGGTTACACTTTAGCTATCGCCATGTTCCACGTAAGAAATTTCATTATTTAATTCAGATGCAATTGACCAAAACTACTTCCTTATGCGTAGTAAACGTTCCATTTCAGGGAAACACCTCACATTACGGCATCATACTATTTTCTTAGGCAAAGTAAACATTCCATGAAAAGTTACATTTTAGCTATCGATAGGTTACACTTTGGTATCGTGTGTTATACTTTAGCAATCGTCAGGTTACACTTTAGCTATCGCCATGTTCCTCGTAAGAAGTTACATGTCTCAATTTGGATGCAATTGATCAAAACTACTTCCTAATGCATATTAAACGTTCCATTTGACGGAAACACCTCACATTAGTGCTTCTTTCTATTTTCTTAGGCAAAGTAAACATTCCATTAAAAGTTACACTTTACCTATCGGTATGTTACACTTTGGTATCGTGCATTATACTTTAGCAATTGCCAGGTTGCACTTTAGCTATCGCCATGTTCCGCGTAAGAAGTTGCATGTTTCGTTTCGGATGCAATTGATCAAAACTACATCCTAACGCATAGTAAACATTCCATTTGAAGGAAAAACCTTATCTAGTACATCATACTGTTTTCTTAGGCAGAGTAGATGGTCCATTAAAATTTACACTTTAGCGATCGGGGGATTACACTTTTGTATCGCACATTACACTTTAGCAATAGCCAGGTTACACTTTAGCTATCGCCATGTTCCGCGTAAGAAATTTCATGATTCAATTTAGACGCAATTCATCAAAACTACTTCCTAACGCATAGCAAACGTTGCATTTGAAGGAAATACCTCATATTAGCGTATCATACTGTTTTCTTAGGTGAAGTATACGTTCTAGTAAAAGTTACACTTTAGCTACCGGTGGAATACACATTTGTATCGCACGTTATGCTTTAGCAATTATAAGGTTACACTTTATCTGTCGCCATATTCTGCGTAAGAAGTTGCATCTTTCATTTCGGATGCAATTGATCAAAACTACTTCCTAACGCATAGTAAACGTTCCATTTGAAGGAAACACCTCATGTTTGCGCATCATACTATTTTCTTGGGCAAAGTAAACGTTCCATTAAAAGTTACACTTCAGCTATTCGTAGGTTACAATTTCTTATCGTACATTTTACTTTAGTAATCGCAAGGCTACACTTTAGCTATCGCCATGCTCCACGTAAGAAGTGGCATGTTTTAATTCAGATGCAATTGATCCAAACTACTTCCTAACACATAGTAAACGTTCCATTTGAAGGAAACACCTCACATTAGAGTATCATACTATTTTCATAGGCAAAGCAAATGTTCCATTAAAAGTTACACTTTAGCTATCGATAGGTTACACTTTGGTATCACACGTTACACTTTAGCAATCGCAAGTTTGCACTTTAGCTATCACCATTCCGTGTAAGAAGTTACATGTTTTATTTCGGATGCAATTGATCAAAACTACATCCTAACGCATAGTAAACGTTCCATTTGAAGGAAAAACCTTATCTATCACATCATACTATTTTCTTAGGTAGAGTAGACGGTCCATTAAAACTTACACTTTAGCTATCGATGGGTTACAATTTTGTATCACACGTTACACTCTAGGAATCGCCAGGTTACACTTTAGCTATCGCCATGTTCCACGTAAGAAATTTCATGATTCAATTCAGATGCAATTGACCAAAACTACTTCCTTATGCGTAGTAAACGTTCCATTTGAGGGAAACACCTCACATTACGGCATCATACTATTTTCTTAGGCAAAGTAAACATTCCATGAAAAGTTACATTTTAGCTATCGATAGGTTACACTTTGGTATCGCGTGTTATACTTTAGCAATCGTCAGGTTACACTTTAGCTATCGCCATGCTCCTCGTAAGAAGTTGCATGTCTCAATTCGGATGCAATTGATCAAAACTACTTCCTAACGCATATTAAACGTTCCATTTAAAGGAAACACCTCACATTAGTGCATCTTACTATTTTCTTAGGCAAAGTAAACATTCCATTAAAAGTTACACTTTAGTTATCGATAGGTTACACTTTGGTATCGTGCATTATACTTTAGCAATCGCCAGGTTACACTTTTGCTATCGCCATGATCTGCATAAGAAGTTCCATTTTTCATTTCAGATGCAATTGATCAAAACTACTTTCTAACACATAGTAAATGTTCCATTTGAAGGAAACACCTCACATTAGCGCATTATACTATTTTCTTAGGCAAAGTATCTGTTCCAAAAAAAGTTACAATTCAGCTATCAGGGGTTACACTTTGTATCACACGTTACACTTTAGCAATCGCAAGGTTACACTTTAGCTATCATCATGTTCTGTGTAAGAAGTTGCATGTCTTAATTCAGATGCAATTGATCAAAACTACTTCCAAACGCATAGCAAACATTCCATTTCAAGGAAACAGCTCACGTTAGTGCATTGTACTATTTCCTTAGGCAAAGTAAACATTCCATTAAAAGTTACACTTCAGCTATTTGTAGGTTACACTTTCTTATCGAGCATTATACTTTAACAATCGCAAGGTTACACTTTAGCTATTGCCATGTTCCGCGTAAGAAGTTGCATGTCTCAATTCAGATGCAATTGATCAAAACTACTTCCAAACGCATAGCAAACGTTCCATTTGAAGGAAACAACTAACATTAGCGCATCATACTGTTTTCTTATGCGAAGGATACGTTCCAGTAAAAGTTACACTTCAGCTATAGGTGGGTTACACTTTTCTATCGCACGTTACACTTTAGCAATGGCAAGGATACACTTTAGCTGCCACCATGTTCCGCGTAAGAAGTTACATGTTTCATTTCGAATGCAATAGATCAAAACTACTTCCTACTGCATAGTAAATGTTTCATTTGAAGGAAAAACCTTATCTAGCGCATCATACTGTTTTCTTAGGTAGGGTAGACGGTCCATTAAAACTTACACTTTACCTATCGGTGAGTTACACTTTTCTATTGCACGTTACACGTTAGCAAATGCTAGGTTACACTTTTGGTATCGCCATGTTCTGCATAAGAAATTTCATTATTCAATTAAGATGCAATTGATCAAAACTACTTCCTTATGCATAGTAAACAATCCATTTGAAGGAAACACCTCACATTAGGGCATTATACTATTTTCTTAGGCAATGTAAACGTTCCATTAAAAGTTACACTTTAGCAATCGGTAGGTTACACTTTGGTATCGCGCATTAAACTTTAGCAATCGCTAGGTTACACTTTAGCTACCACCATGTTCCTCGTAAGAAGTTGCATGTCCCAATTCGGATGCAATTGATCAAAACTACTTCCTTATGCATAGTAAACATTTCATTTGAAGGAAACGCCTCACATTAGGGCATCTTACTATTTTCTTAGACAAAGTAAACATTCTATTAAAAGTTACACTTTAGCTATCGGTAGGTTACACTTTGGTATCATGCGTTATACTTTAGCAATTGCCAGGTTACACTTTAGCTATCGCCATGTTCCATGTAAGAAGTTGCATGTTTCATGTCAGATGCAATTGATCAAAACTACTTCCTAACGCATAGTAAACATTCCGTTTGAAGGAAACACCTCACATTCGCGCATCATATTATTTTCTTGGGCAAAGTAAACTTTCCATTAAAAGTTACACTTCAGCTATCCCATGGTTACACTTTCTTATCGCACGTTATACTTTAGCAATCGCCAAGTTACACTTTAGCTATTGCCATGTTCTGCGTAAGAAATTGCATGCCTCAATCCAGATGCAATTGATCAAAACTACTTCCTAATGCATAGCAAACATTCCATTTGAAAGAAACACCTCACATTAGCACATCATACTGTTTTCTTAGGCAAAGTATATGTTCCAAAAAAAGTTACACATTCGCTATTGGTGGGTTACACTTTTGTATCGCACATTACAGTTTAACAATGGCAAGGTTACACTTTAGTTGTCGCCATGTTTCGCGTAAGAAATTGCATGTCTCATTCCAGATGCAATTGATCAAAACTACTTCCTAACACATAGCAAACGTTCCATTTGAAGGAAACACCTCACATTAGTGCATCTTACTATTTTCTTAGGCAAAGTAAACATTCCATTAAAAGTTACACATTAGCCATCGGTAGATTACACTTTGGTATTGTGCGTTATACTTTAGCAATCGCTAGGTTACACTTTACCTATCGCCATGTTCTGCGTAAGCAATTGCATGTTTCATTTCAGATGCAATTGATCAAAACTACTTCCAACGCGTACTAAACGTTCCATTTGAAGGAAATACCTCACATTAGCGCATGATACTATTTTTTTAGGCAAAGTATCCATTCCAAAAAATGTTACAATTCAGCTATCGGGGGGTTACACTTTTGTATCGCACGTTACACTTTAGCAATCGCAGGTTACACTTTAGCTATCGCCATGTTCCGTGTAAGAAGTTGCATGTTTCATTTCAGATGCAATTGATCAAAACCACTTTCTAATGCATAGTAAACGTTCCATTTGAAGGAAACAACTCATATTTGTGCATCATACTATTTTCTTGGGCAAAGTAAATGTTCTATTAAAAGTTACACTTCAGCTATCAGTAGGTTACACTTTAGTATTGCACGTTATACTTTAGCAATCGCCAGGTTACACTTTAGCTATTGCCATGTTCCTCGTAAGAAGTTGCATGTCTCAATTCGAATGCAAATGATCAAAACTACTTCCTAACGCATAGTAAACATTCCATTTGAAGGAAACACCTCACATTAGTGCATCTTACTATTTTCTTAGGCAAAGTAAACATTCCATTAAAAGTTACACTTTAGCTATCGGTAGGTTACACTCTAGCATCGTGCGTTATACTTTAGCAAGTGCCAGGTCACACTTTAGCTATCGCCATGTTCCGCGTAAGAAATTTCATAATTCAATTCAAATGCAATTGATCAAAACTACTTCCTTATGTGTAGTAAACGTTCCATTTGAAGGAAACATCTCACATTAGAGCATCATACTATTTTCTTAGGCAAAGTAAATGTTTCATAAAAAGTTACATTTTAGCTATCGGTAGGTTATACTTTGGTATCGCGTGTTATACTTTAGCAATTGTCAGGTTACACTTTAGCTATCGCCCTGTTCCTCGTACGAAGTTGCATGTCTCAATTTGGATGCAATTGATCAAAACACCTTCCTAACGCATATTAAACATTCCATTTGAAGCAAACACCTCACATTAGTGCATCTTACTATTTTCTTAGGCAAAGTAAACATTCCATTAAAAGTTACACTTTAGCTATTGGTAGGTTACACTTTGGTATCGTGCGTTATACTTTAGCAATCGCCAGGTTACACTTTAGCTATTGCCATGTTCCGCATAAGAAGTTGCATGTTTCATTTCAGATGCAATTGATCAAAACTACTTCCTAACACATAGTAAACATTCCATTTGACGGAAACACCTCATATTAGCGCATCAAACTGTTTTCTTAGGTGAAGTATACATTCTAGTAAAAGTTACGCTTTAGCTATCGGTGGGTTACACATTTGTATTGCATGTTACACTTTAGGAATCGCAAGGTTACACTTTAGCTATCGCCAAGTTCCGCGTAAGAAGTTGCATGTTTCAATTCGGATGCAATTGATCAAAACTACTTCCTAATGCATAGTAAACGTTCCATTTGAAGGAAACAACTCACATTAAAGCATCATACTATTTTCTTAGGCAAAGTAAATGTTTCATTAAAAGTTACACTTTAGCTATCGGTAGGTTACACTTTGGTATCGCACGTTACACTTTAGCTATCAGAAGGTTACACTTTCGTATCGCACGTTACACTTTAGCAATCGCAAGGTTACACTTTGCTATCGCCATGTTCCACGTAAGAAGTTGCATGTTTCGGTTTGGATGCAATTGATCAAAACTACTTCCTAACGCATAGTAAACATTCCATTTGATGGAAAAATCTTATCTAGCGAATCATACTATTTTCTTAGGCAGAGTAGACGGTCCATTAAAACTTACACTTTAGCTATTGGTGGGTTACACTTTTGTATCACATGTTACACTTTAGCAATCACCAGGTTAAACTTTGCTTATCGCCATGTTCCGTGTAAGAAATTTCATGATTCAATTCAGATGCAATTGATCAAAACTACTTCCTTATTCGTAGTAAACGTTCCATTTGAAGGAAACACCTCACATTAGAGCATCATACTATTTTCTTAGGCAAAATAAATGTTTCATAAAAAATTACATTTTAGCTATCGCAAGGTTATACTTTGGTATCGCGCGTTATACTTTAGCAATCGTCAGGTTACACTTTAGCTATCGCCCTGTTCCTCGTAAGAAGTTGCATGTCTCAATTTGGATGCAATTGATCAAAACTACTTCCTAACGCATATTAAACGTTTCATTTTAAGGAAACACCTCACATTAGTGCTTCTTACTATTTTCTTAGGCAAAGTAAAGATTCCATTAAAAGTTACACTTTACCTATCGGTAGGTTGCACTCTGGTATCGTGCTATACTTTAGCAATCGCCAGGTTACACTTTAGCTATTGCCATGTTCCGCGTAAGAAGTTGCATGTTTCATTTCGGATGCAATTGATCAAAACTACATCCTAACGCATAGTAAACGTTCCATTTGAAGGAAAAACCTTATCTAGCGCATCATACTATTTTCTTAGGCAGAGTAGATGGTCCATTAAAATTTACACGTTAGCTATCGGTGGGTTACACTTTTGTATCGCACATTACACTTTAGCAATTGCCAGATCACCATGTTCTGCATAAGAAATTTCATGAATCAATTCAGATGCAATTGATCAAAACTACTTCCTAACGCATAGCAAACGTTCCATTTGAAAGAAACACCTCATATTAGCGCATCATACTGTTTTCTTAGGAAGTATACGTTCTAGTAAAAGTTACACTTTAGCTACCGGTGGGTTACACATTTGTATCGCACGTTACACTTTAGCAATCATAAGGTTACACTTTAGCAATCGTAAGGTTACACTTTAGCTGTCGCCATGTTCTGCGTAAGAAGTTGCATGTTTCATTTCGGATGCAATTGATCAAAACTACTTCCTAACACATAGTAAACATTCCATTTGAAGGAAACACCACATATTTGTGCATCATACTATTTTCTTGGGCAAAGTAAACATTCCATTAAAAGTTAGACTTCAGCTATCCATAGGTTACAATTTCTTATCGCACGTTTTACTTTAGCAATCGCATGGCTACACTTTAGCTATCGCCATGCTCCGCGTAAGAAGTTGCATGTTTCAATTTGGATGCAACTGATCAAAACTACTTCCTAACACATAGTAAACGTTCCATTTGAAGGTAACACCTCACGTTAGAGCATCATACTGTTTTCTTTGGCAAAGCAAATGTTCCATTAAAAGTTACACTTTACCTATCGGTAGGTTACACTTTGGTATCGCACGTTACACTTTAGCTATCGGAAGGTTACACTTTCGTATTGCATGTTATACTTTAGCAATCGCAAGTTTACACTTTAGCTATCACCATATTCCACGTAAGAAGTTGCATTTTCATTTCGAATGCAATTTATCAAAACTACATCCTAACGCATAGTAAACATTCCATTTGAAGGAAAAACCTTATCTAGCGCATCATACTATTTTCTTAGGCAGAGTAGACGGTCCATTAAAACTTACACTTTAGCTATCGGTGGGTTACACTTTTCTATCACACGTTACACTTTAGCAATCGCCAGGTTACACTTTAGCTATCGCCATGTTCCGCGTAGGAAATTTCATGATTCAATTCAGATGCAATTGATCAAAACTACTTCCTTATGCGTAGTAAACATTCCATTTGAAGGAAACACCTCACACTAGAGCATCATACTATTTTCTTAGGCAAAGTAAACGTTCCATGAAAAGTTACATTTTAGCTATCGGTAGGTTACACTTTGCTATCGCGCGTTATACTTTAGCAATCGTTAGGTTACACTTTAGCTATCGCCCTATTTCTCGTAAGAAGTTGCATGTCTCAATTCAAATGCAATTGATCAAAACTACTTCCTAACGCATATTAAACGTTCCATTTGAAGGAACCACTTCACATTAGTGCATCTTACTATTTTCTTAGGCAAAGTAAACATTCCATTAAAAGTTATACTTTAGCTATCGGTAGGTTACACTTTGGTATCGTGCATTATACTTTAGCAATCGCAAGGTTACACTCTAGCTATCGCCATGTTCTGCGTAAGAGGTTGCATGTTTCATTTCGGATGCAACTGATCAAAACTACTTCCTAACGCATAGTAAATGTTCCATTTAAAGGAAACACCTCACATTAGCGCATCATACTATTTTCTTAGGCAAAGTATCCGTTCAAAAAAAAGTTACAATTCAGCTATTGGTGGGTTACACATTTGTATCACACGTTGCACTCTGGCAATCACAAGGTTACACTTTAGCTATCACCATGTTTCGTGTAAGAAGTTGCATGTCTCAATTCAGATGCAATTGATCAAAACTACTTCGAAACGCATAGCAAACGTTCCATTTGAAGGAAACACCTCACATTAGTGCATTGTACTATTTCTTTAGGCAAAGTAAACATTCCATTAAAAGTTACACTTCAGCTATCTGTAGGTTGCACTTTCTTATCGAACCTTATACTTTAGCAATCGCAAGGTTACACTTTAGCTATCGCCATGTTTCGCGTGAGAAGTTGCATGTCTCAATTTAGATGCAATTAATCAAAACTACTTCCAAATGCATAGCAAACATTCCATTTGAAGGAAACACCTCACATTAGAGCATCATACTGCTTTCTTAGGCGAAGTATACGTTCCAGTAAAAGTTACACTTTAGTATAGGTGGGTTACACTTTTCTATCGCACGTTACACTTTAGCAATGGCAAGGATACACTTTAGCTGTCGCCATGTTCCGCATAAGAAGTTGCATGTTTCATTTCAGATGCAATTGATCAAAACTACTTCCTACCGCATAGTAAACGTTCCATTTGAAGGAAAAACCACATCTAGCGCATCATACTGTTTTCTTAGGCAGAGTAGATGGTCCATTAAAACTTACACTTTACCTATCGGTGGGTTACACTTTTGTATTGCACGTTACATGTTAGCAAATGCTAGGTCACACTTTAGCTATTGCCATGTTCTGCGTAAGAAATTTCATTATTCAATTAAGATGCAATTAATCAAAACTACTTCCATATGCATAGTAAACGTTCCATTTGTAGGAAACACCTCATATTAGAGCATCATACTATTTTCTTAGGCAACGTAAACGTTCCATTAAAAGTTACACTTTAGCAATCGGTAGGTTACACTTTGGTATCGCTATTAGACTTTAGCAATCGACAGGTTACACTTTTGCTACCGCCATGTTCCTTGTAAGAAGTTGCATGTCTCAATTCGGATGCAATTGATCAAAACTACTTCCTTGCGCATAGTAAACGTTTCATTTGAAGGAAACGCCTCACATTAGTGCATCTTACTATTTTCTTAGACAGAGTAAACATTCCATTAAAAGTTACACTTTAGCTATCGGTAGGTTACACTTTGGTATCGTGCGTTATACTTTAGCAATCGCCAGGTTACACTTTAGCTATCGCCATCTTCCGCGTAAAAAGTTGCATGTTTCATTTCGGATGCAATTGATCAAAACTACTTCCTAACGCATAGTAAACATTCCATTTGAAGGAAACACCTCACATTAGCGCATCATCCTATTTTCTTGGGCAAAGTAAACGTTCCATTACAAGTTACACTTCAGCTATCTGTAGGTTACAATTTCTTATCGCACATTAAACTTTAGCAATCGCAAGGTTACACTTTAGCTATCGCCATGTTTCGTGTAAGAAGTTGCATGCCTCAATTCGGATGCAATTGATCAAAACTACTTCCTAATGCTTAGCAAACGTTCCATTTGAAGGAAACACCTCTCAATAGTGCATGACACTATTTTCTTAGGCAAAGTATCCATTCCAAAAAAAGTTACACTTTAGCTATCGATGGGTTATGCTTTTGTATCGCACATTACACTTTAGCTATCGCAAGGTTACACTTTAGCTGTCGCCATGTTCCGCGTAAGAAGTTACTTGTTTCATTTCGGATGCAATTGATCAAAACTACTTCCTAACGCATATTAAACGTTCCATTTGAAGGAAACACCTCACATTAGTGCATCATACTGTTTTCTTAGGCAATGTATCTATTCCAAAAAAAGGTACAATTTAGCTATCGATGGGTTACACTTCTGTATCGCACATTACACATTAGCAATCTCAAGGTTTCACTTTGGCTATCGCCATGTTCCGTGTAAGAAGTTGCATGTTTCATTTCGGATGCAATTGATCAAAACTACATCCTAGCACATAGTAAACGTTCCATTTGAAGGAAAAACCTTATCTAGCGCATCATGCAGTTTTCTTAGGTAGAGTAGACGGTCCGTTAAAACTTACACTTTTGCTATCAGTGGGTTACACTTTTGTATAGCACGTTACACTTTAGCTATCGCCATGTTCCACATAAGAAATTTCATGAATCAATTCAAATGCAATTGATCAAAACTACTTCCTAACGCATATCAAACGTTCCATTTGAAGGAAACACCTCATAATAGCGCATCATATTGTTTTCTTAGGCGAAGTATACATTCTAGTAAAAGTTACACTTTAGCTACCAGTGGGTTACACATTTGTATCGCACGTTACATTTTAGCAATCGCAAGGTTACACTTTAGCTGTTGCCATGTTCTGCATAAGAATTTGCATGTTTCATTTCAGATGCAATTGATCAAAACTACTTCCTACCACATAGTAAACGTTCCAGTTGAAGGAAACACCTTACATTTGCACATCATACCGTTTTCTTGGGCAAAGTAAACGTTCCATTAAAAGCTACACTTCAGCTATCCGTAGGTTACAATTTCTTATCGCACGTTTTACTTTAGCAATCACAAGGCTACACTTTAGCTATCGCCATGCTCCGCGTAAGAAGTTGCATGTTTCAATTCGGATGCAATTGATCAAAACTACTTCCTAACATATAGTAAACGTTCCATTTGAAGGAAACACCTTACATTAGAGCATCATACTATTTTCTTAGGCAAAGTAAATGTTCCATTAAAAGTTACACTTTAGCTATCAGTAAGTTACACTTTGGTATCGCACGTTACACTTTAGCAATCGCAAGTTTACACTTTAGCTGTCACCATGTTCCACGTAAGAAATTGCATGTTTCATTTCGGATGCAATTGATCAAAACTACATCCTAACGCATAGTAAACGTTCCATTTGAAGGAAAAACTTTTTCTAGCACATCATACTATTTTCTTAGGCTGAGTAGATGGTCCATTAAAACTTATACTTTACCTATCGGTGGGTTACACTTTTGTATCACACGATACACTTTAGCAATCGTCAGGTTACACTTTAGCTATCGCCATGTTCTACGTAAGAAATTTCATGATTCAAATTAAGATGCAATTGATCAAAACTACTACCTTATGCGTAGTAAACGTTCCATTTGAAGGAAACAACTCACATTAGAGCATCATACTATTTTCTTAGGCAACATAAACATTCCATTAAAAGTTACACTTTAGCAATCGGTAGGTTACACTTTGGTATCGCGCATTAGACTTTAGCAATCGCCAGGTTACACTTTAGCTACCGCCATGTTCCTCGTAAGAAGTTGCATGTCTCAATACGGATGCAATTGATCAAAACTACTTCCTTAGACATAGTAAATGTTTCATTTGAAGGAAATGCCTCACATTAGTGCATCTTACTATTTTCTTAGACAAAGTAAACATTCCATTAAAAGTTACACTTTAGCTATCGGTAGGTTACACTTTGGTATCGTGCGTTATACTTTGCAATTGCCAGTTACACTTTAGCTATCACCGTGTTCTGCGTAAGAAGTTGCATGTTTCGTTTCAGATGCAATTGATCAAAACTACTTCCTAACGCATAGTAAATGTTCCATTTGAAGGAAACACCTCACATTATCGCATCATACTATTTTCTTGGGCAAAGTAAACGTTCCATTAAAAGTTACACTTCAGCTATCCGTAGTTTACAATTTCTTATCGCACATTATACTTTTGCAATCGCAAGGTTACACTTTAGCTATCACCATGTTCTGCGCAAGAAGTTACATGTCTCAATTCGGATGCAATTGATCAAAACTACTTCCTAACGCATAGTAAACATTCCATTTGAAGGAAACACCTCTCAATAGTGCATCATACTGTTTTCTTAGGCAAAGTATCCGTTCCAAAAAAAGTTACACTTTAGCTATCGGTGGGTTACACTTTTGTATCGCACGTTACACTTTAGCTATCGCCATGTTTCGCGTAAGAAGTTGCATGTTTCATCTCGGATGCAATTGATCAAAACTACTTCCTAACGCATAGTAAACATTCCATTTAAAGGAAACACCTCGCATTAGTGCATCTTACTGGTTTCTTTGGCAAAGTAAACATTCCATTAAAAGTTACACTTCAGCTATCCGTAGGTTACACTTTCTTATCGCACGTTATACTTTAGCAATGGCAAGGTTGTACTTTAGCTATCGCATGTTCCGCGTAAGAAGTTGGATGCCTCAATTCATATGCAATTGATCAAAACTACTTCCTAACACATAGCAAACGTTCCTTTTGAAGGAAACACCTCACATTAGCACATCATACTGTTTTCTTAGGTGAAGTATATGTTCCAGTAAAAGTTACACTTTAGCTATCGGTGGGTTACACTTTTCTATCGCACGTTACACTTTAGCAATGGCAAGGATACACTTTAGCTATCGCCATCTTCCGTGTAAGAAGTTGCATGTTTCTTTTCGGATGCAATTGATCAACACTACTTCCTACCGCATAGTAAACGTTCCATTTGAAGGAAACACCTCACATTAGAGCATCATACTATTTTCTTAGGCAAAGTAAACATTCCATTAAAAGTTACACTTTAGTTATCAGTAGGTTACACTTTGGTATCAGGCATTATACTTTAGCAATCGCAAGGTTACACTTTGGCTATCGCAGTGTTCCTCATAAGAAGTTGCATGCCTCAATTCAGATGCAATTGATCAAAACTACTTTTTAATGCATAGTAAACATTCCATTTGAAGGAAACACCTCACATTAGCACATCATACTGTTTTCTTAGCCAAAGTATACTTTCTAGTAAAAGTTATGCTTTAGCTATCGGTGGGTTACACTTTTGTATCGTACGTTACACTTTAGCAATCACAAGGTTACACTTTAGCTATTGCCATGTTCCGCATAAGAAGTTGCATGTTTCATTTCGGATGCAATTGATTAAAACTACTCCCTAACGCATAGTAAATATTCCATTTGAAGGAAAACCCTCATCTAGCACATCATACTGTTTTCTTAGGCAGAGTAGACGGTCCATTAAAACTTACACTTTAGCTATCAGTGGGTCACACTTTTGTATCGTACGTTGCACTTTAGCAATCACCAGGTTACACTTTAGTTAACGCCATGTTCCACGTAAGAAGTTGCATGTCTCAATTAGGATGCAATTGATCAAAACTACTTCCTAACACATAGTAAATGTTCCACTTGAAGGAAACACCTCACATTAGAGCATCATACTATTTTCTTAGACAAAGTAAACGTTCCATTCAAAGTTACAGTTTAGCTATCGGTAGGTTACACGTTTGTATCGCACGTTACACTTTAGCAATCGCAAGGTTACCCTTTAACTATCCCCATGTTCCGCGTAAGAAGTTGCATGTCTCAATTCAGATGCAATTGATCAAAACTACTTCCTAACACATAGTAAACGTATCATTTGAAGGAAACACCTCACATTAGTGCATCATACTATTTTCTTAGGCAAAGTATGCTTTCTAGTAAAAGTTACACTTTAGGTATCGATGGGCTAGACTTTTGTATCGCACGTTACACTTTAGCAATCGCAAGGTTACACTTTAGCTATTGCCATGTTCCACGTAAGAAATTGCATGTTCCATTTTGGATGCAATCAAAACTGCTCCCTAACGCATAGTAAACATTCCATTTGAAGGGAAAATCTCATCTAGCACATCATACTATTTTCTTAGGTAGAGTAGACGGTCCATTAAAACTTACACATTAGCTATCAGTGGGTTACACTTTTGTATCACTCTTTAGCAATCGCCAGGTTACACTTTAACTGTTGCCATGTTCTGCGTAAGAAGTTGCATGCTTCATTTCAGATGCAATTGATCAAAACTACTTCCTAATGCATAATAAATGTTCCATTTGAAGGAAACACCTCACATTAGCGCGTCATGCAGTTTTCTTGGGCAAAGTGAACGTTCCATTAAAAGTCACACTTCAGGTATCCGTAGATTACACTTTCTTAGCACATGTTATACTTTAGCAATTGCAAGGTTACACATTAGCTATTGCCATGTTCTGCATAAGAAGTTTCATGTTTCAATTCGGATGCAATTGATCAAAACTACTTCCTAACGCATAGTAAATGTTCCATTTGAAGGAAACACCTCACATTAGAGCATCATACTGTTTCCTTAGGCAAAGTAAACGTTCCACTAAATGTTACACTTTCGCTATCCATAGGTTACACTTTTGTATCGCATGTTACACTTTAGCTATAGGTCGGTTACACTTTCGTATCGCACGTTACACTTTTGCAATCGCAAGGTTACACTTTTACTATCGCCATCTTCCGTGTAAGAAGTTGCATGTTTCATTTTGGATGCAATTGATCCAAACTACCTCCTAACGCATAGTAAAGTTCCATTTGAAGGAAAAACCTCATCTAGCACATCATACTGTTTTCTTAGGTAGAGTAGACAGTCCATTAAAACTTACACTTTAGCTATCTATGGGTTACACTTTTGTATCGCACGTTACACATTAGCTATCGCCATTTCCGCGTAAGAAGTTGCATGTCTCAATTCAAATGCAATTAATCAAAACTACTTCCTAACGAATAGTAAATGTTCCAGTTGAAGGAAGCACCTCGCATTAGCACATCATACTATTTTCTTAGGTAAAGTATGCGTTCTGGTAAAAGTTACACTTTAGCTATCGGTGGGTTACACTTTTGTATCGCATGTTACACTTTAACAATCGCCAGGTTACACTTTAGCTATTGCCATGTTTCATGTAAGAAGTTGCATGTTTCATTTCGGATGCAATTGATCAAAACTACTCCCTAACGCATAGTAAATGTTCCATTTGAAGGAAAAACCTCATCTAACACATTATACTATTTTCTTAGGCAGAGTAGACGGTCCATTAAAACTGACACTTTAGCAATCGGGAGATTACACTTTAGCTATCGCCATGTTCTGCGTAAAAAGTTGCATGTCTCAACTCGGATGCAATTGATCAGAACTACTTCCTATCGCATAGTAAATGTTCCATTTGAAGGAAACACCTCGCATTAGAGCGTCATACTGTTTTCTTAGGCAAAGTAAACGTTCCAGTAAAAGTTACACTTTAGCTATCGGTGCATTACACTTTTGTATCACAATGTTACACTTTACCTATTGCCATGTTCCGCGTAAGAGGTTGCATGTTTCATTTCGGATACAATTGATCAAAACTACTTCCTAACACCGAGTAAACATTCCATTTGAAGGAAACACCTCACATTAGCGCATCATACTATTTTCTTAGGCAAAGTAAACATTCCATTAAAAATTACACTTCAGCTATCCATAGGTTACACTTTCTTATCGCACGTTATACTTTAGCAATCGCAAGGTTGCACTATAGCAATCGCCATGTTCCGCGTAAGAAGTTTCATGTTTCAATTCGGATGCAATTGATCAAAACTACTTCTTAAGCATAGTAAACGTTCCATTCAAAGGAAACACCTCACATTAGAGTATCATACTATTTTCTTAGGCAAAGTAAACGTTCCACTAAAAGTTGCACTTTAGCTATCCGTAGGTTACACTTTTGTATCACACGTTACACTTTAGCTATCGATAGGTTACACTTTCATATCGCATGTTACTTATTTGCAATCACAAGGTTACACTTTCCTTGTCGCCATCTTCCGCGTAAGAAGTTGCATGTTTCATTTCGGATGCAATTGATCAAAACTACTTCCTAACGCATAGTAAACGTTCCATTTGAAGGAAAAACCTCATCTAGCGCATCATACTATTTTCTTAGGTAGAGTAGACGGTCCATTAAAACTTACACTTTAGCTATCATTGGGTTACACTTTTGTATCGCACATTACACTTTGACAATTGTCAGGTTACACTTTAGCTATCGCCATGTTCCGCGTAAGAAATTTCATTATTCAATTCAGATGCAATTGATCAAAACTACTTCCTTATGTGTAGTAAACGTTCCATTTGAAGGAAATACCTCACATTAGAGCATCATACTATTTTCTTAGGCAAAGTAAACATTCCATTAAAAATTGCACTTTAGCTATCGGTAGGTTATGCTTTGGTATCGTGCGTTATACTTTAGCAATCACCAAGTTACACTTTAGCTATTGCCGCATTCCTCGTAAGAAGTTGCATGCCTCAATTCGGACACAATTGATCAAAACTACTTCCTAACGCATAGTAAACGTTCCACTTGAAGGAAACACCTCACATTATTGCATCTTACTATTTTCTTAGGCAAAGTAAACAGCCTATTAAAAGTTACACTTTAGCTATCGATAGGTTACAATTTGGTATCGCACATTATACTTTAGCAATCGCCAGGTAACACTTTAGCTATCGCCATGTTCTGTGTAAGAAGTTGCATGTTTCATTTCAAATGCAATTGACCAAAACCACTTCCTAACGCATAGTAAACGTCCATTTGAAGGAAACACCTCACATTAGAGATCATACTATTTTTCTTGGGAAAAGTAAATGTTCCATTAAAGGTTACACTTTTGCTATCTGTAGGTTACACTTTCTTTTCACACGTTACACTTTAGCAATCGCAAGGTTACACTTTAGCTAACGCCATGTTCCGCGTAAGATGTTGCTTGTTTCATTTCGGATGCAATTGATCAAAACTACTTCCTAACGCATAGTAAACATTCCATTTGAAGGAAACACCTCATATTAGCGCATCATACAATTTTTTTAGGCAAAGTACACATTCCATTAAAAGTTACACTTTAGCTATCGGTAGGTTACACTTTGCTATCGTGCGTTATACTTTAACAATGGCCAGGTTACACTTTAGCTGCAGCCATGTTCCACGTAAGACTGCAGCCATGTTCCACGTAAGAAGTTACATGATTCATTTCGGATGCAATTGATGAAAACTACTTCCTACCATATAGTAAACATTCCATTTGAAGGAAACACCTCACATTGGTGCATCATACTATTTTTTTAGGCAAAGTATACATTCCAGTAAAAGTTACACTTTAGCTATCGGTGGGTTACATTTTTGTATCGCACGTTACACTTTAGCAATTGCCATCTTCCGCGTAAGAAGTTGCATGTTTCATTTCGGATGCAATTGATCAAAACTACTTCCTAACGCATAGTACATATTCCATTTGAAGGAAACACCTCACATTAGAGCATCATACTATTTTCTTAGGCAAAGTAAACATTTCATTAAAAGTTACACTTCCTAATGCATAACAAACATTCCATTTGAAGGAAACATCTCACATTAGCATGTCATACTGTTGTCGTAGGCAAAGTATCCGTTCCAACAAAAGTTACACTTTCGCTATCGGTGGGTTACACTTTTGTATCACACGTTACACTTTAGCAATCGCAAGGTTACACTTTAGCTATCGCCATGTTTCGTGTAAGAATTGCATGTTTCGTTTCAGATGCAATTCATCAAAATCGGTGGGTTACACTTTTGTATCACACGTTACACTTTAGCAATCGCAAGGTTACACTTTAGCTATCGCCATGTTTCGTGTAAGAATTGCATGTTTCGTTTCAGATGCAATTCATCAAAAGTACTTCCTAACGTGTAGTAAACGTTCCATTTGAAGGAAACACCTCACATTAGCGCATCATACTATTTTCTTGGGCAAAGTAAACGTTCCATTCAAGGTTACACTTTAGCTGTCCATAGGTTACACCTTTGTATCGCACGTTACACTTTAGCAATCGCCAGATTACACTCTAGCTAATGCCATGTTCCACGTAAGAAATTGCATGCCTCAATCTGGATGCAATTGATCAAAACTTCTTCCTAACGCATAGTAAACATTCCATTTGAAGGAAACACCTCACATTAGCGCTTCATACTATTTTCTTGGGCAAAGTAAATGTTCCATTAAAAGTTACACTTCAGCTATCCGTAGGTTACACTTTCCTATTGCACGTTATACTTTACCAATTGCAAGGTTACACTTTAGCTATCGCCATGCTCCGTGTAAGAAGTTGCATGTTTTAATTCGGATGCAATTGATCAAAACTACTTCCTAACGCATAGTAAATGTTCCATTTGAAGAAAACACCTCACATTAGAGCATCATACTATTTTCTTGGGCAAAGTAAATGTTTTATTAGAAGTTACACTTTAGCTATCGGTAGGTTACACTTTGGTATCGCGCGTTATACTTTAGCAATCACCAGGTTACACTTTAGCTATCGCCATCTTCTGCGTAAGAAGTTGAATGTCTCAATTCGAATGCAATTGATCAAAACTACTTCCTAATGCATAGTAAATGTTCCATTTTATGGAAACACCTCACATTAGCACAACATACTCTTTTCTTAGGCAAAGTATACGTTTCAGTAAAAGTTACACTTTAGCTATTGGTGGGTTACACTTTTGTATCGCACATTACACTTTAGCAATTGTAAGGTTACACTTTAGCAATTGTAAGGTTACACTTTAGCTATTGCCATGTTCTGCGTAAGAAGTTGCATGTTTCATTTCGGATGCAATTGATCAAAACTACTTCCTAATGCATAGTAAATGTTCCATTTGAAGGAAACACCTCACATTAGCACATCATACTATTTTCTTAGGCAAAGTAAATGTTCCATTAATAGTTACACTTCTGCTATCCGTAGGTTACACTTTCTTATCGCACGTTATAGTTTAGCAACCCAAGGTTACACTTTAGCTATCGCCATGCTCCGTGTAAGAAGTTGCATGTTTCAATTCAGATGCAATTGATCAAAACTACTTCCTAACACATAGTAAACATTCCATTTGAAGGAAACACCTCACATTAGAGCATCATACTATTTTCTTTGGCAAAGTAAATGTTTCATTAAAAGTTACACTTTAGCTATCGGTAGGTTACACTTTGGTATTGCGCGTTATACTTTAGCAATCGCCAGGTTACACTTTAGCTATCGCCATGTTCTGCGTAAGAAGTTGAATGTCTCAATTCAGTTGCAATTGATCAAAACTACTTCCTAACGCATAGTAAATGTTCCATTTGATGGAAACACCTCACATTAGCACATCATACTCTTTTCTTAAGCAAAGTATACATTCCAGTAAAAGTTACACTTTAGCTATTGGTGGGTTACACTTTTGTATCGCACGTTACACTTTAGCAATTGCAAGGTTACACTTTAGCTATGGCCATGTTCTGCGTAAGAAGTTGCATGTTTCATTTCGGATGCAATTGATCAAAACTACTTCCTAATGCATAGTAAATGTTCCACTTGAAGGAAACACCTCACATTAGCGCATCACACTGTCTTCTTAGGCAAAGTAAACGTTCCATTAAAAGTTATACTTTAGCTATCGATAGGTTACAGTTTGGTATCACGCGTTATACTTTATCAATCGCCAGGTTACACTTTAGCTATCGCCATGTTCCGTGTAAGAAGTTGCATGTCTCAATTCAGATGCAATTGATCAAAACTACTTCCTAACGCATAGTAAACATTCCATTTGAAGGAAACACCTCACATTAGTGCATCATACTATTTTCTTAGGCAAAGTATACGTTCAAAAAAGAGTTACGCTTTAGCTATCGGGGGGTTACACTTTTGTATCACACGTTACACTTTAGCAATCCTAAGGTTACACGTTAGCTATCGCCATGTTTCGTGTAAGAAGTTGCATGTTTCATTTCGGATGCAATTGATCCAAAGTACTTCCTAACGCATAGTAAACGTTCCATTTGAAGGAAACACCTCACATTAGCGCATCATACTATTTTCTTGGGCAAAGTAAACGTTCCATTAATAGTTACACTTCTGCTATCCGTAGGTTACACTTTCTTATCGCACGTTATACTTTAGCAATCGCAAGGTTACGTTTTAGCTATCGCCATGTTCTGTGTAAGAAGTTGCGTGTTTCAATTCGGATGCAATTGATCAAAACTACTTCCTAACGCATAGTAAACGTTCCATTTGAAGGAAACACCTAACATTAGAGCATCATACTGTTTTCTTTGGCAAAGTGAACGTTCCATTAAAAGTTACACTTTAGCTATCGGTAGGTTATACTTTTGTATTGCACGTTACACTTTAGCTATCGGTAGGTTACACTTTTGTAACGCACGTTACACTTTAGCAATCGCAAGGTTACACTTTATCTATGGCCATGTTCCGCGTAAGAAGTTGCATGTTTCATTTCAAATGCAATTGATCAAAACTACTTCCTAGCGCATAGTAAACGTTCCATTTGAAGGAAAAACCTCATCTAGTGCATCATACTATTTTCTTAGGCAAGGTGGATGGTCCATTAAAAGTTACACTTTAGCTATCAGTGGGTTACACTTTTGTATCACACGTTACACTTTAGCAATCACCAAGTCACACTTTTGCTCTTGCCATGTTCCACGTAAGAAATTTCATGATTCAATTCGAATGCAATTGATCAAAACTACTTCCTTATGCGTAGTAAACATTCTATTTGAAGGAAAAATCTCATCTAGCACATCATACTATTTTCTTAGGCACAGTAAAATTTCCATTAAAAGTTACACTTTAGCTATTGGTAGGTTACACTTTTGTATCGGACATTACACTTTAGCAATTGCCAGGTTACACTTTATCTATCTCCATGTTCCGTGTAAGAAGTTTCATGATTCAATTCGGATGCGATTGATCAAAACTACTTCCTTATGGGTAGTAAACGTTCCATTTGAAGGAAAAACCTCATCTAGCGCATCATACTATTTTCTTAGGTAGAGTAAACGGTCCATTAAATGTTACACTTTAGCAATCAGTAGGTTACACTTTTGTTTTGTAGGTTACACTTTAGCAATCGCCAGGTTACACTTTAACATTTCATGCATGGATAGAAAACCAATGACGATAGAAAAAGAGAAGACAAAATGGTGGGTATATTTTACCTATCAATTGCATGTTACATTGTATCTATTGCGATGTTACATTTAAACTTACATATTAGAATTCAACAATTGCATATACAATTTTTCCTCAATGTGAACCTGTTTCACCTAATGAGTGTTACATGTTAACAATCAAGTGTTACATTATAGCTATTGATTGTTATACTTAAAATTTTGCCACTTGGTGAACTTGTTCATCCCAGCAAGCTTCCCAGCTTTCTTCTCCCTTAACTTCAATCTATGAGAAGAATGTATGAGAGGCTTTCACCTTCATTATAGCCATATGCAAGGTATACTATGAACAAAAGCACAACCTCCAACCTGAATAAGTAGTACACAAACAAGGTGTAACTTCTACCAGAATAAGTAGTATACAAACATTGTCCACCAAGTACTTGTGAGAGAATTCCACAAAAGGATATCATGATTAAATAATTTACCAAAAAATAGAAATAACAACTCAAAGTAGTTACTAATGACTTGGCTATAAATACAAATAGAAGGACACTTCATGGAATATGTTTTATGTTCGATATTATACCTACAAATGCAAGTCCAAGTCTCCGAATGAAACTTCCTCTAAAAGAGGTCCACTCTGGTGGGACTCTTTAAACTAAGGATAGACACAACTATTGCTTGACAATAGAAGGCCATCACTATTAGATAAGATATCATCCTGTAAAGAAGATTGACTAGCAATTGTTACATGATATGGGTTGCTTGAAGCCACCACTATTTCATTTGATTCATTTGCCGTGTTCAGGATCTGCAAGACACCATTCACTATCGCATAAGAAGAACTCAATAATGAATGACCACATCTTGATTACTATCCACTATGTTTCAATCATAATATCTTTTCCTACTATTGTTGCAAACAAATTTAACAAAATACAAACATAGTCACAAATTAATGGGCATACCATTCTATTGAATTCATTCTTTTTTTGTCTTTTTCTTCTGCAATTTTTCTCCCATGTTGAGACCAATCTTTTAGAACCTAGTCGCCCTTTACGACAAACATGGTGTGGGCTTAAGACCTTATCACTTGAACCATTCATGGTCTCAAGAACATTGTCAACAAGAGTGGTCATTCTGTCCTCAACAGACCTTCTTGATTTGGTGGACACTTGTCCAATTTCAGACCTTAACTGATCAAGACGATCTACAACAAAGGTTGTGGTATCCTCAGATTCAATGGCGGCTTCAACTACAGCATCAAATTTCTTGTAAAGTAACTCATACCTTTGCATTTGAGGTTTGAGTTGCTTAATGCCATAGCTTGTTTTGATTAACATATACTTCCTTTTGATATTTTTCCTCCATCTATCCAAGACAAACTTTGAAGGCACTTCCTCAATTTCCTCGTGCCAAAGTACTGCAAGTAAATGCCTGCAAATAATTCCCCTAAACTAGAATAACAAACATGTGCAATTCACATCAATGTTCACACTATTAAAGGTGACTTGAAATGTTTTTTTCTTTGGCTTATCCCCAACAATATCGCATTCAAGAATAGCATAATATTTTATATCTCCTTCAATATTAGTGAGTTGTGGTTTGCAATCCGCTTTTCCAACAAATTGTACTTTCACCTCTTTGAACTTGGAATGCGTATAAGCTGACTGAAATTGTCTCTCCAATGGTGATTTAGTTGCACAAGGAAGGATAGTAGTGAATGAATGAAAGTCAGCTTCAAACTCCTTCTCTGCCTTATCCCTCAATGCATTGTCATATTACATTACAAACTGTCTCAAACTAGTTTGCTTATTTATGTACCCATCAAAAAAGGCATTCATACTTTCACTTTGCTAGGTTGTAGACATACCTGCCCAAAAGCTACATCTTAGATAAGCAGGAACCTAGCGTGTCCGCTCATGGAATAACCCTATTAACCATTCGTTATCCTGAAGATCAAATTGTTCCACAACCTTCATCCAGTCCTCTTCAAATTGATTACCAGTTAATGAGTCATAGACAACACTCTTCAAATTATGACTAATGGACTTGTAAGCATCATAACTACCAAGCTTGTGAGGCAGCTTCTTCATAATGTGCCATAGACACCAACGGTGCTGGGTGGATGGAAACACAATCTCAATGGCATTTTCCATGGCCTTGCATTGATCTGTAATTATTCCTTTTGGTGGAACATAGTGCATGCACTTCAACCAAGATTGAAACAACCACACAAATGATTCTATGTCTTCACAGGACAGCAACCCACATCCAAGAAGTATGGATTGTCCATGATGGTTCACACCAACAAATGTTGTAAAAGGCATTTCATATTGATTTGTTAGATATGTGGTGTCGAATGTAATTGGATCACTAAAGTATTTGTATGCAGCTCTACTCCTTGCATCAGCCCAAAACACATTTCTTAAATGCATTGTCTCATCTAAATCAATCACATAGAAGAATTTATCATTTTGTTCCTGCATTCTTGAGAAATATTTATGAAGGGCATCGCCATCTCCATCCTTCCCTATGGATTTTCACACTTTTTCAATGTAATTTTGATAGTCCCTTTCACAGAATGTCATGTTCTCATGACTTCCTACCTCAACAATGAGAGTTTGGAAGGTCTTGTTCGTTCGCACCCCTGCTGCATCATTTAGCTCCAGAGTTCTCTTCACATGCATATCAAGGTGTTTGTGACTTCTAAAAAGTTTGGATTTGGTTGGACTAACTGCATGATTATGATCAATGACTGCATGCTTTATTTGCCACTAGACACCATCACATAAAGAGACAGTAATCTTTGCATCACATTTTTGTTTTATTGAGGGACAGCTTCTCACATTCTTTGATGGTTTGTTGGATTGTTTACCCTCCCTTGAGCATGCAAGACAAAGATAACGAATTTGACCATCCCCACGCTTAATTGATGTTCTCGTTATTATTCCAAACCCAACTTGATCTACATATTTTCTATAATATTCTTTCACCTCATCTGCTAATATAAATACCATTCCTCTTTTAGGTGGGTTGACAAGCTGGTTTGATTGATTTTCATCATTTGCTGCATGACTACTATGTTCTACAGGGGTTAATGCTCCAACCTCTTCACAACTTCTTCAATTATCATCAACTAAATTGAGGGTCTCAATTTACTCGCACATTGTCCTACAAACCAAAAAGTAACATGGGATGGATGAAGTGTAACATTCAATGGCCAACGTATACTAGGCCATACGGATGAGTTTTCAGTTAGAAAAAACTTCACAGCTATGAAAATTTTCAGATGCAATAGCTGAATTGTAACATCCAATAGTTGAGATGTAACATTCAATAGCTAAAATATAACACGTAATAGCCAAAATGTAACATCCGATAGTTAAAATGTAACATGGGATGGATGAAGTGTAACATTCAATGGCCAATGTGTACTAGGCCATAGGGATGAGTTTTCAGTTAGAAAAAAGTTCACAACAGTGAAAATTTTCAGATGCAATAGCTGAATTATAACATCCAATAGTTGAAATGTAACATTCAATAGATAAAATGTAACAGGTAATAGCCAAAATGTAACAAACCATATTTAAAATGTAACATGCAAGACATGAACTGCAACAGTGATAGCTAAAATGTAACACTCCAATAGCCAAATTGTAACGTGTAATAGCTAAAATGTAACGCTCCAATAGCCAAAATGTAACAAGCCATATTTAGAATGTAACGTGTAAGACATTAACTACAATGGCGATAGCTAAAATGTAACACTCCAATAGCCAAATTGTAACATGCAATAGCTAAAATGTAACACTCTAATAGCCAAAATGTAACATCTAATAGTTAAAATGTAACACACAATAGTTAACAGAAGGAGGACTCACTGGACAGCGATGGTGACGAATGAGCCAGCAAAGAGGCCGGGAAAGCTGAGCCGATGTGCGAGGGAAAATGAGCGACAAAGTATGCGGGCTGACTGGATAGCGATGGCGATGAAAGAGCCAGGAAAGCTGAGCCGATGATGCATGAGTGATAAAGGACACTGGCGACCGAGAGCTGGAGAGTGGGAGAGCGAAAGCGCAAGAGCGGGAGCGAGTGAGAGAGGCTGGGTGGTTCATTTTCACTTTCATCGCGCTTAAATTTTCAATTTGGCTTTGCTCCATTTCCCGCTGCCCAATTGCTACATCGGATGCCACGTCAGAGACATAGCAAACGTAGTGAAGAAACGACGTAAAAATAGCATTACTTATATTTTTATCTACGTAGCATGAAGAGAACGGCGTTCATCCCTGAGTGCCCACCCCATACTGCACAGGCTTGAAGGGTGTACAGGGGCATCACAATTTAGCTTTAACCAACCTAGTTCTAGGGTTCTCCATTTATGACTATGGTTGCGCACTAGTGGAGTTAGGGGACATTGAAACTTCAAAGTGTTCTCATGATCCCCTTTTACCTTCTGGACCATAGTAAAGACGTCTTGGTGAGAAGGGGAATGTGTCTCAAAACAAAGTTTATTCCGTGAATACCATAGTCTTCATAACAGTAAAGCTACAACAGCAAGGTTCTCTCTTGTCATGTTTTCACCCAGTTCTTTCCACCAATCTACTAGAGATAATCCAAAATTATTCTCCACTCTTAAACCCAATGTTGATGCAAACCATATTCTTGTAGACCACTGGCAATCTCCTAGTACATGAGCTTCCGTTTCAGGCTGCATATTGCAATAGGGACATTCAGTGTTGAGAATAATGCCTGTTCCATAGATTTACCCTAGAAGGAAGCCTTCCCAGAAGAGCTCACCACATAAAGATTCTCACTTTCTAGGGTACATCCAAATGCCATATATTGCTACAACGTCACAACGCGAAGTAGAGATCCTACATGATACTTTCTCACTTGTTTTTTTGAGCGAGGGCAAATGGATTTTTTAAATAAAAATGGAGTCGTCATTAATTTAGTTTTTATAAGTGAGATTGAATACTTAATTTAAAATGATTTAGGAGTTAGTTATATTTTAAGGAAAGTATTAACACTTTAAACATTTTTTCGATATCTAAATTATCTAATTAATTTATCTTACTTTAATATAGTATTAATTTAAAACATTCTAATTTTAACAAGGGAGATTTTGTTTAGAAATAATCCCTATCCATTCTGGATCAAAATTTTATAAAAAAATAATAATTTAAAAAAATTTTCTGTCCATTCTAGATTGGATTCTTAGATACAAATAATTTTGATAAAATCCTCTACCCATTTCAAATCAACGTTTGGAATCAAATAACTTAGAAAAAAATCCTCTTCTCATTTCAAATTGAGGTTTTGGATAAAATAATTTTGAGAAAATTTACTTCCCATTCTAAATCAGGGTTTTGCATAAAATGATTTAGAGAAAATTCTCTTTCTATTTTAAATTGAGATTTTAGAATAATTTTGAAAAAATTACTATATTCTACTCTTGAAATCTCTTTTGCTAAGGAAAAAAAAAGAGAATAAAAAAGGCCTAAAACACCATACAAAGAAATTGAAAATAAAAGAAATAAAAATTACCCAAATCATACATGTGATCTTCTTTTGCTTCCTATTCTTTATTTTTTATAAATCTTATAAGAAAAACTTATCATTCTAGTAAAATATTCATAGATATACTTATTCTTACCAAATCCAATCCATGAAAAACTCATAATTAAGTAGGAAGAATTTACAACACCCATAAGATAATTTTTATTTTTTGCTCACTATTATTTTTTTTCTACATTTTAAATCTAATTATTTTAAAAATCCTTATAGACCCAAATAATATGAGATATCTCCCACACACCACACACCACACAAGCTACCCACTATGAAAATTTTACATATTCACATAATTACATAATCAAGAAAAGACATGTCATGCCAATGATGAAATAAAATAATAAAGGGTCTTAAAGACTAACCTAGGCAAATTCCATTTCGTAGTATTCTATTTACATGAAAATGCTTTGAACATTGGTACTTGAGCATGCAGTTAGCAGTGTATGGTGGGGATTCCCTAACTCAATCCATGAACTTAATCCCTAGGTATGAGAGTGAAGAGTGAAAGGTGTTTCTAAAAATTCTGTGTCTTTTATGGTAGTGCTTTAGAAATCTTACTTAAATTCTATCTCTTATCTTTTATCTTCTAATTTCACTTATCTTCTATCTTCCTCTACTTTCTCACTTATGTTTTAATCTTTTATCATTATTTTTATCTTTTATCATTTGATCTTTTATTATTCTTTATCTTTTATCTTTTAATGTGTTTATCTCCTTCTTTTTCTTTTTTTTCTTTGTTATTTATCATTTATCTCTTAGGTTTATTTTATCTTTTTTTCTTCATTGTTTATTTATATGTTTTATTGTCTTTTATCTTTTATTGATATCTCTTTAATTTATTTGTTGTTTTCTTAGCTTTTGGGTTTATTTTTACATCTTATCTTCTTATCACTTTTTCTTTTATTTCTTTTATTTATCTTTGATTATTACCTTTTATTTTTACCTTATCTCGCTTTATTATCTTTTACTTCTTCTTTTTGTTATCATTTATCTTTATGATCAATTTTAATATTTGAATTTGAATTTTGATTTTAGGGATTAATTTTAATTTTGGGTTGGGCTTGACTTTGATTTTGGGTTTAGATTTATTTTTGGGTTCAATTTAAAAATTAAATTCAAAAGTGGGCTAGATAAAATATGATGCCTATAGATCACCCCTCTTTTGCTCATCTTGTAAGAACTAAAGGATAGGTAAAGGTTGAAGATACTATTTTGACCTAGAATAGTTATAATGCAATAGGTTATTATCTACCCAATGGTGATCTAAAATGACTTAGGATTTTTTCTTAGTCTTAGGTTTCGAAGGGTTACCATCTACCTAACAAGAATCTAAAATGACCCAAGATTTTCTCTTACTTTTAGGCTTCAAATGGGTTATATCTATCTTATGGAACTTAAAATGACTTAAGATTTCCTTTCATTCCTTAGTTTTTGGAAAGGTTATTATCCATCCAACGAGAATCTAAGATGACCTAAGATTTTCTATTAGTCTTAGGTTTTGAAGGGTTACCATCCACCCAATGAGAATCTAAAATAATTTAGGATTTTCTTTTTATTCTTAGGGTTCTGAGAGTTACTATTTACCCAACGAGGATCTAAAATGATATAGGATTTTCTTTTAGTCCCAGGTTTTGGAAGGATTACCATCCACCCAATGAGCATATAAAATTATCTAAGATTCTTCTAAGTCCTAGGTTTCAGAAAGGTTACCATCCACTGAACGAGGATCTAAAATTTTCTATGATTTCCTTTAAGTCCTAGGTTTTAGAAGCATTACTATCCACCTAATAGGGATCTAAAATAATCTAGGATTTCCTCTTATTCCTAGGTTGTGGAAGAGTTACCATCAACCTAATGGGAATATTAAAATGACCTATGATTTTCACTTATTCCTATGTTTTGGTAGGGTTACCATCCACCCAACGGTAATATTAAAATGATCTAGGATTTTCTCTCAGTCCTAAGTTTTAGAAGGATTACCATCCACCCAATGGGGATATTAAAATGATCTATTAAAATGATCTAGGATTTTCTCTCAGTCCTAGGTTTTGGAAGAGTTACCATTCACCCAACAAGGATATTAAAATGATCTAGGCTTTTCTCTCGGTCTTAGGTTTCGAAAGGGTTACCATGCACCTAATAAGGATATTAAAATAATCTAGGATTTCCTCTTAGTCCTAGATTTCAAAAGGGTTAACATTCATCTAATGGGGACTAAAATAAGCTAGGACTTTGTCTTATTCTTAAGTTTTAGAGGGTTTCTATTCACCCAATGGATATGTTGAAATGGTCTAGGATTTCCTCTTAGTCCTAAGTTTTGGAAAGGTTACCATCCACCCAATAGGAATATAAAATAATCTAGAATTTCCTTTTAGTCCAAAGTTTCAAAAGAGTTACCATTCACCTAATGGGATACAAAATAATCTAGAATTTCCTTTTGGTCCAAAGTTTCAAAAGAGTTACCATTCACCTAACGGGATCCAAAATAATCTAGGATTTCCCCTTGTTCCTAGGTTTTGGAGGATTATTATTCACCCAATGGGGATATTAAAATGATCTAAGATTTCCTCTTAGTCCTAGGTTTTGAAAGGTTTACCATCCACTCAACAGAGATTTAAAATGAATTAAGATTTAATATGAATGGGTTCCCATAATAACTTGAATTGATATGAATGGGTTCTTTCAAAAAAATGTGATAATTGATATAAATAGATTCTTCTAGAAATAATATGATATGATATGGATGAGTTTTTCTTGAAATAATTTGACTTGATATGGACAGGTTCTTTCTGAAATGGTCTGGATTGATATAAGATGACACACTTATGCTTGTTCTTAATCTAAAATGCATGCTTGTCTTGTTAATGTACTTGACATATGAAAATCTTGATTTTCTCAAAATCATAGGGACATGCTCAACTCATAAAAATTTTAATTTTCTTGAAAATTCAAATGATGGTGGTATGCTTGTATGTAGTAATCTAGATGCCAATGATGCAAATATTATCCTTTCACTATGATGCATGTTGGCATAAAATGAAAATTTGTAGACTCTGCAAAAACCTTTATGAATGTTGCTCCATGACCTTTGGGAGCTCTTGAGATGAAATCATGGATAAGTTAACTCCTGGGTTCTCTAGCTTACCCACTTAATCAAGGGGAGTTACCCTATGTCATAGAACCCTTGATGCAATCCTTGCCCTAGTTTTCTATTTATAAGGAAGTTGTTGTTTGCTCTATTGTCCCTATTTACATATCTGAGCTAAACCCTTTGACACACCCGTTAAGCAAGCCTAGCTTCTTTCTCCTCTTTAAGAAATTTAGGGTGTGACATTGTCAATATTTACTCAAGATATTTTTCATTTATCATGTACAAAAAGCACCTCTTAAAATTGTTCTTCACTTACTATCTGAGTTTTGCCAAATTTTTTTTAAATGCATGTCTTATCCTTTTGAGCAGTACCTGCCTAATGAACGTCCTTAATGGCACTTGACACTCTTTGCTTCGCTTGAGAATACATTTTAGGAAATGAGTATGATTTATGTCACAAAGCGTACAAAACTTGGTACTTTGGTCTTTTAAAGGAGAGATCAATGGGTGGGTTAATGACCCTTTGCCCTAGTTTTATCAGATCAAAGTGTTGGAAACTTTGAGAGTAATACCTTTGGGGATCAAGTTTGATTCTTTTTAATGAGTTAGAATCTACTCCATTCTTTAAAGGTGGTCATTTAGATATGAGTTTTACCCTTGATTGCCCTTGTTTGAATTTTGATTGCCCACAAGTAGAAAAACGTTGAAAATAGTTTTTCTTAACTCATCCTCTTTTATTATCCAAGGTGATGCCTCAAGGGAATACACACAATAATTACTCAATTCTCTGAAATCAAAAGTGCTCTATTAAGTGCTCACTCTAATTTCTTAATTGTTTGCACTCTTAGACAAGTGTTTATTCTAATCAATCTCAAGTGTTGTACTCTGTGACATGTGTTGTCACTCACAAATACCCTATAGGCTTGTTTTTATGTCCTCTACTTTGGTTAGTTCACCACATTAGTTAAGATCACTAGGACTTTACTTATATTGTAATGTAAGACCACATGATGTCTTGGTTTTTGCTCTTCCCTCTTAGGATAACCTTGTTGACTTAGGGTGAAGTCTATTTCTCTTCTCATTTTTTGCCAATTTCACTTTTTACTTTTTTTTTTGGCACTTTTCCTTTTCATTTTTTTTCAATAGTTCTTCTCTATTCTTTTTCTGTTTATCCACATAGTTTTAGATTGCTGCTCTTGACATTTTCCTTCTTTAGCAACTAGTATACTCCTTTTCGCTCTCCTTTAAGGTGGAGTCATGGTTTTTTACGCCAAAAAATTAAAGTTGGCATAAGTCAAAGAAAGGAAGTTGAATGGCGGTCTTGCCATCATTTTATAAGCTCAAATGGGTGACTATGGAAGTTTAATGTCAAGCTTTTCTTAAATGGCTCAAACTATCCAAAGATGGCCTAAATTATTTTTTGAGTAATGTGGTGTCTAACAAATCACCTCAAGGGGCATATAGACAAGTTCTAGGGTATCCTATTCCTTACAACAAGAACACCCTTACTGTAGGCTTTCTTTTTTTTCTTTAATTAGAAGACACTAGATTATCTAAGAGAATTGAGTATTCAAGCAAACCAATTTTATCATCGGCAATTGGATTTATTGAAAACAAAATTAAGAAAAATCTTTCTTCATTTTAATGCTCTTGAGTGTCAATTATTGGGATTACAAATTAACCAAATTGCCTTTGTATTGGTTTGGTCTAATAAACAAAAGAAATGGAATGAAAAGAATGCATTCATCATACTAAGTATTTTATTGAATTGAAAAGCATGCCTATACAAAATCCTTGCTAAGGACTTGAGCAAAGCTGTTAGTAGAAGACACAAAATAGAAACTTAAAAACATGTAAAGAAAGCTAGAAACAACTCAACTATCCAATTGCAATAGTTGATGCAAGGACAGACATGCCAACTATCTCAAATCAAATGGTCCCCTTCAATCACAAGGTCCTGCTTTTGTCCTTCAGGTTTTGTGGTAGGCTAGCACTTGCAACTGGTGCCCCATCAATTAGGACCTAGACCCTTTTTTTGAAGGCATTACAATTCTTTATTGCATGCCCTTTTGCCCTAGCATGGTATGCATAGGTCGCATTCTCATTATATCCTTTTGATATAGAGGTTGTGGTGCTTGGAGAGGAGGAACCATTGACACTAGGTTAATGTAGGCAACAAATCACTATAGGACAATAGAATGGGTTGAAGTAAAAAAGGCTTCTTTCCACAATTGATTGGTTGCTATCTTGGCAAACCTTGGGATAATTGTCCCACTCAAACATGTTACTAGCCTTGCTATTGGAATTAGGGTAGTCTTGGACAGTATAATGAATAGGCATTACTTGGTAAGTTTGTTGGCAGGGTCCTATATTCAATACTTGTATCCCCCTTTGTGCATCACTGCATGAGGTTTCTTTTGAGATGCTTTCCTAGCCAATGATCTCCTTATCTTACTGGTTTGTATTCCTTTTCCCACTCTTTCATCGATAAGGACCAAGTCAGCAAAATTGGTAGATATGCATCTTGCTATTGTAACATAGTAAGGATCAACCAAAGTGCTCATGAAAAGAGTTGTCATCTCGCTCTTAGATAAGGTTGGTTACACTTGAATGGCTACATTTCTCCACCTTTGGGTATAATCCTTAAATGGCTTATTTGCCCCTTTTGTCATGCTTTATAGCTATACCCTATCAAGGGCTAGGTTCCTAAAGGTCTTAGCTACATCCTTTTGGGTGTGATTGGAGGACCCTTCTCCAATATGGATGCTATTGCTAACCTTTTCTCTTACAAAGGTGCCTCTAATCCCTTTGTCAGAAGAGGAGGCTTGAAAAATGTTGATAAGCATGGCCACAAAATCCAAGAGCTCAAAAGCCTTTAACATCTGCCCTCTCAGTTCATTAATTTCTTGTTGCATCTAGTCAAGACTCTTCCTAAGTTGATCACCCATGACTTACACCATAATCGAACTGGCTATTGGATGAAAGCATATATTCAAAAAGTAAAGAACAAAAGTCATGGATTTAAAAAGAAATATTTGAGAAGAATGATGCAAGGTGCAAAGGATGCAATGCTTGGAATGCAAAAATCATAGGGATTATAGGAAAATTGTTATTACAAAATGTATACCACTATGGGTAGATTTCCTTGTGACCTATATCTATGCATGCTGATAAGGATTCATATTTTCTAAACAAGTTCCTAAACTATCCCTATTGTAATTCATATTGCCAAAGAAATAGCTTTAAAAGTCTTAAAAAGCTAATCTTACATTACTCCATGTCTATCCTAAGTGTAAATAAATCTCAAGCTTAAGACCTTTATGTATGTAGAAGTAAAATGTATATGGCATAGGATGTGTGTATAGAAGATAATTATAAACATGTGATGTGATGCACGAAATGTAATAATAATGTTCCCCATTGTGCCAAAATCAGGTATATCTTAGATCCCTATTTATTTATGAAGGTTTAGGTCAAACTTTATTAAAATGGGTGGCTCCAAGGCTATTAATAATGTAGGGGTAGTTTCTAAATTTCCTACATTAGGTCCCCAAATGTGTGTGCAGGGAACAAAATACCCAAAGTACACAAAAGAAAGCCACACTATAAATAAAATTATGAAATTAAGAATAGACACAACACTAAGAGCCAGAAAGTGTACATGGTACTTCATCATCTCCATAAAAGAAAATCAAACCAACACACATGAGTCAAGACATATTAACAAGATCATCATTTTATTGGCCCAACCCTCTAATGTTCTTAGTGAAGTTGCTGAGCTGCCGTAATATCACAATATGGAGTAGCGATCCCATATGAAACTCTTTCTCCCTCCCTTGTTTTTTGGAGTAAGGGCAAATGGGTTTTTAAAATGAAAATGGAGTCACCATTGACCTAATTTTTATAGGTGAGATCAAACACATAATTTATGATGGTTTACATTTCATAAATTAGGTTTAGGAGTTGGTTACATTTTAAGGAAGGTGTTAGCACCCTAAATGCCCTTTTAATACCTAAATGATATAATTAATTTGTCTTTCTTTAATATGGTGTTCATTTGAAAATTTCTAATTTTAAAAAGGGAGATTTTGTTTAGAAACAATCCTTATCCATTCTGAATTAGGATTTTATAAAAAATAATAATTTCGAGAAAATCTCCTGCAAATTTAAGATTGAGGTTTTGGATAAAAATGATTTTGAAAAAATTTCTTGCCTATTCCAAATCGGGGTTTGGGATAAAAGGACTTTGAGAAATTCTCTTTCCCAATCTAGATCGGAGTTTTAGATAAAATGATTTAAAAAAAAATTCTCTTCCCATTCTAGATCGTGGTTTTGCATAAAATGATTTTGAGAAAATCATCTTCCCATTCCAAATTAGGGTTTTAGAATAATTTGGAGACAATTACTATTTTTTACTATTGAAATCTCTCATGATAAAGAGAAAACAAAATAGAAAATGAAGAAGACCTAAAACACCAAAAAAATAAATTGAAAATAAAAGAAATAAAAATTGCCCAAATCTTTTGCTTCCTATTTTTTTTTATTTATAAATCTTAAGAGAAAAACTTATCATTCCAATAAAATACTCTTCGATACACTTATTCTTACTAAATTCAAACTAATGAAAAACTCATAAATAAGTAAGGAGAATTTACAACACCCATAAGATGATTTTTATTTTTTGTTCACTATTTTCTTCAATTTAATTATTTTGGAAATCCTTATGGACCCAAACAATATGAGATATCTTCCATGCAACACACAAGCTGTCCATCATGTAAATTTTACATATTCACACAATCACACAATCAACAAAGGACATGCCATGCGAATAATGAAATAAAATAATAAAGGGTCTTAAAGACCATCCTGGGTAAATTTCACTTCTTGGTATTCTATTCACATGAAAATACTTTAAGCAACAATACTTGAGCATGCAGCTAGCAGTGTATGGTAGGAATTCCCTAGCTCAACACATGAGCTTAATGCCTAGGTGCAAGAGTGAAGAGTGAAAAGTGTTTCTGAAAATTCTGTGTGTGCCTTTTATAATAGTGCTTTAGGAATCCTACTTAAATTCTACCTCTTATATTTTATCTCCTAATTTCAATTATCTTTTATCCTCCTTTATTTTCTCACTTATCTTTTAATCTTTTATCATTATTTTAATCTTTTATCTTTTATCATTTGATCTTTTATTATTTTTTATCTTTTATCTTTTAATGCATTTATCTCATCTTTTTTCTTACTTTTATTCTTTATTATTTATAATTTATCTCTAGGGCTTTTTTTTTTTTAATTTGTTTATTGTCTTTTATCTTTCATTGATATCTCTTTAATTTATCTATTGTTTTCTTAGCTTTTGGGTTTATTTTTACCTCTTATCTTCTTATCACTTTTTTCTTTTAATTCTTTTATTTATCTTTAATTATTACCTTTTATTTTTTCCTTATCTAGCATTATTATCTTTTATTTCTTATTTTTGTTATCTTTTTATCTTTTGTTATTATTTATCTTTAGGATCGATTTTAATTTTTGAATTTTGAATTTTAATTTCAGAGTTTAATTTTAATTTTAGGTTGGCCTTGACTTTGATTTTGGGTTTAGATTTATTTTTGGGTTAAATTTCAAAATTAAATTAGGAGTGGGCTGGACAAAATATGGTATCTACATATACCAAACCAGTTCACTCCCATAATTTGCTCAGAGCTACTTTTTATCCCTAGACTGCCACGGACTAAGGTAAATTGGTAACTAGATTTAATAGAGTACTAACCATCCTTTGTGCCACTCCATGCCAGTCTATCCTCCCTATGCATACTAGTTAGGAGAATATCAAAAATTTGTTATGCCTCAAAGGGGAGAAAAAGATTGTTTACCAATGTTCTATTCTAGCTCCTCTGATATGGGTCTATCAAATAATTAAAAGTGGCATTAAAGGTGTTTTTGGGCATCCAATACTCTCTTCCGTTTTGTTCTGACAATCATCTGTCATTCCAGATATTTATGGATTGCCCACTTCCAACTATGCATCTGCAAACTTCATCAATCATCCGTTTACTTACCCAAATACTTCTCCAAGTAAAGCTAGTTCTAAAACCAGCAATGGATTGTAAAAAGTTTATCTAGGAAAATATTTACCACCAATAACTCTCGGCACAACTCTTGCTTTATGTCTACCATCACCTACACAATTCACTACCAACATGCTATAATTGTGGCAAGAAAGGACATTTTTCTCACGAATGTCATGAGCAATAAAAGGTTTGTCCTTATTTTAACCCTTTTAGTGCATTTGTTCGTACTCGTGTGTTTATAGCTCACTCTCTCCTTAGTTGGATTGTAGACTCTAGAGCAAGCAAACACATAACCTGGAATCATGTAAGGTTCATAGATTACCATCAGGTAACAATGGGCAAACACTTCATGATCATGGGGAATAGAGTGAAAGAAGAAGTTGATGAAGTTGGTACTTGCCACCTCACATTGCATAATGGATGCAAACTACATCCACATGATGTTTTACATGTGTCCACTATCCAATGTAATCTACTATTAGTTTATGCATTATTGAACTTAGGATTTGAATTTAATTTCAAGAATAATCGTTTGTCCTTCTATCTTAGAAAAACTTTATTTAGTCATGAACATGTTGAACATGATTTGTTCATGTTAGACATAGATTATAGTTTCAATAATGTTTCTCATGTTACTTCTACTTCCAATGTGATTCCTAATTCTATATTGTGGCATTCAAGATTAAGACATATTGGCCAAGCAAGAATGGTCAGATTGGTTAAGAAGGGCTATTGGGCCCTCTAGCAAAAATGAATCTTCCTACATGTGAGCTTGCCTTGCTAATAAAGCTAGCAGAAAGCCGTTTAGTAAGGCTCAGAGGGCATCTCAACTTTAAGAATTAATCCATTGAGATATATGTGGACCAATGAATGTAAAGGCTAGACATGGTGTATCTTACCTCATCACATACATAGATGATTACTCATGATGTGGCTCCATCATTTTGTTGCCTCAACATTCCAAAGCTTCGAATTATTTTAAACACTTCGTAGCAGAGGCTAAAATCAAAAAGAGAAGAGTATGAAGACTTTTCAAACTGATAGGGGCAAGAATACTTATTTGATCAATTTAGAGAGTATAAAGGGATAAGCAAATAGTTAACAATTCCAAGAACTCTATGACAAAATGGTATTATGGAGAGAAGGAATCATATATTATTAAACATGGTTAAATCAATGATGGTTTAGGCTAATCTCCCAAGAAAGTTTTGGGGGGATGCGCTTTTGATGGCTGCATACATTTTTAACCGTGTGCCTTTGAAATATGTTTCTACAACTTTGTATGAGTTATGGAATCATATTAAGCCTACTTTGGAAGGCTTAGATCCATGGGATCAGTAAGGTATGTTCACAATGCTTCCCATATGTTTGGGAAGTTAGACCATATAGCTAATAAATTTGCTTTCATTAGATACTCTAAAATCTCTAAGGGCTACATTATGTATTATGAACATCCTGAAGGAGTAGAGAGACTGAGTCCTATGATGTGAATTTTCCAAAAGATGATTTTTCTACTATTGGTGATCTAAAGAGAGGTTTGGAACTCTATGAGTTAAAATAACTCAAGAATAACACACCCTAGTCTATTGACATGAAAATAGATACACAATCGATTACAAAAAATGTTGATGACTATAGGATTGCAAAAGAACAAACCTTTCAAGATTCACATTTATGCCATAGGGTGCAGAAAAAAGTTGCTTGTAAGCACTTTAAATAGAGAGAATGTCCCTCTTGAGTATTTTTGTGGATGCTAGTGAGCCCTCTTCATATGAAGAGGCTTTACATTCATCAGACTTAGACAAATGGATGGCTACCATGCAAAAGGAAATCAATTCTATGGGTAAGAACAATGCATGGGAGTTAATTCATCTTCAACCTAGGCACAAAACCATTTGAAACAAATGGGTCTTAAAAATAAAGCATAAGGTAGATGGATTAATTGACAAATACGAAGCCCAACTGATGGCAAAAGGCTACACCCAAAAAGGAGGAGTGGAATATAAAGAGACACTTTATCCTATGGTGAGATTTGTGTCAATTCACCTAATCCTAGCTATTATCAAATGCATAGATTTGTAATTATTCCAAATGGAAGTGAAGACAATATTTCTTAATGGAGAACTAAATAGGAGATCTATATGGATCAAGTAGTAGGGTTTCAGGTCATGGGATAGGAAATAAGGTATGTTGCTTTAAACATTTCATCTATAGCCTAAAACAAATGTTATATTCACTTTCATCAAGCAATCACCTTGGTGGGATTCTCAATGACAAAAGAATATTATTGTGTGTATTCTTATTCTCTCAATTCATGTTCAAAGAGATACTATTATGTGTATGTTCAAAGAGATAAGAATAAGATTCTAATTCTCTCACTTTTTCTAATTTTCTCACTTTATGTACTCTTAGTAAGGAATAACTTAGAGTTGATAGTCACCACTCAAAAGTGGTTGTCTCCACTTTTGAGATGATGGACATAGGAGAAGCAAATTATGTACTTGGGGTTAAAATCTCAAGGGATCATTTTAAGAGGTTTCTAAGTTTGTCTTAAGAAACTTATCTTAAAAAGATCTTGGAACAATTTAGAATACATAATTGTAAACCCATAGATACTCAATTGGAAAAGATCTTATATCTTAGCATGGAACAATGTCTAAAAATAGAGGAATAGAAGAGAGAAATGGCAAAAGTTATAGATGCCAATGTAGTCAAAAGTTTGATGTATGCTATCTTGTGTACTCAACCTGACATATGTTTTGCAATGGGCATGGTTAGTAGATATCAAAGTAACCCTGGAACTATCCATTAGGCTATAATTAAAAGGATGTTTAGATGTCTAAAAGGGACCACAAATTTGGTTTTGTGCTATTAAGGTGAGGGTCTAAACATAGTTAATTTTAGTGATACCAATGGGTCAACAAACAAAGAGAAGATAAGTCCACATTAGGATATGCATTCATACTTGGTGGTAGAGCCATTTCTTGGAGTAGCAAGAAGCATACATGTGTCTCTCTATCCACTATGGAGTTAGAATATGTGGCTTGCACCTCTGGAGTGCAAGAAGCTTTATAGTTAAAGAGGTTACTACATAACTTAAGTATAAGAGGGTACTCACAAAAGGTTGTCATCATTTATAGTGATAATATAGCTATCCTAACCTATGAAAGGATCCAAAGTACCATAGAAAGTCTAAACACATTGGCAGCTGCTATCATTTTATTAGAGACATCATTGCACAGAGGCAAGTTAAATTAAAGCATATTGCCATCAATGATATGCTTGCTAATCCCTTTATTAAACCCATTGCTAAAGATACTTTTTGCAAGCACGTCAGGGGTTATTAGGGATTTGATATGCTTTTTTGTATTCATTTTTACACATTAATAAAAGAGCCTCCCTTTTATTGGAGTATAATTGGTTAGTTTAATTGATGGTACATATCTAAGTTGTCACCAAGCTTAAAAGGTTTTCTTTCTCACATAAGGAAATCATTCTAGTGCCTAAGTGGCGAGTTGGATGAGACTTAAATGATTATCAAGTACCATAATGTGGATGACCCCTTGTCTTTCTTGTGGCAAAAAGGTTTTATGTTAAACATAGTTGTCTTAGCATATGGCTAAGATGAGACTCTATGAGTCAAAATCTAGAGATTATTGACTCCATAAAGCCTAATAGAAGCTAGATTTGAATCTGAGGTGATTCAAGTTCGTCTCTTTGTGATTTAACTAACTATGCTTTGTATGGTGTTTATTAGAACTTAACAAACCCAAGTGGGAGCTCCACCATAGCATGCAATTCATACTGCATGTTCGTAGGTTGACCCAAAAAAATGAGTGATTGAATAGATCCATGTTTCATCACTATGTGAGCCCCATATTGGATTACAAATCCTAGCCTAAGTACCCTTTGTGACTTAGGACTATATCATGAAATTTAGGTTTAGTTTTGCTACTTTAGCATGCACTTCAAGGGTCAAGAAAAAAAATGCTCTAGCGGAACATGTCTAGGAAAGTAGCTAAACATGAATGAATTGGCATGATTACCCAAGGAAAAATCATTTTTATATCCAACTATGATTTGTGACTCATTGCCCAAGCAATCATGCTTACTTTAGTAGCTAGCATAATTATGAGTACAAATGCATTTAATGACATTTGCATGGCTCTATGGGATTAGAGATATAAGAGGTCTAGTATGAGAATGAAATGACTTAGAGTGTAACGAGATTTTGAGTGATGTTATGATTATTTGATGGTAGGTTAAAATAACAATCACTCACTAGTAACTTTTCTCATGTGGTCGCATGTTCCATTTTCTCATATAACTGGATATATATTCTATGAGATTGAGATTTTATTTAGTATGTCCAATGTGTACAAGTAGAAGATGTTGCATGGGAGCCACGTGGTGCATCCACATGAACATGCAATAGAATGAAATTAATTAATTATTAGTTGATTAATTAATTAAAAAGTATCTCTTAAGGATAATTAATTAGATGAGTTCTAGTTAAATTGTGATAAATTCATTAATTTATTTTTGATTTATTTAAAAATATAATCTAACTAATTATTCTACTCAATCGGAGTTTGAACTGACTCAATCCTAAGAGATAAGACTCTTGATTAGAGTTTAACTCTACCTATAATGAGTCTTAGCTAAAATATGTTTTTAACTTGTGATGGATATCTAAAAGGAGTAAGAGCCTAGGAAAAAGGTTGGACACTTAATAAAGAAAAGTTTCATGTATAAGAAATTTTTCTAGAATATTTTTCTATTTTCACCTTTGGAATTTGGAACATTCATCCTTGAAGGGTTCTAGTGGCATCTCCATAATCATGGAAAGAGTAACAGCTATGTTTGTGATTTGATTCAAGGGCGGAGCCAAGAAATTTGTTGAGGGGGGACCAAAATTTTTCAAAATGTATACATATAAAAAATAAAATTAAACATAATAAATAAATTTAAATTACTACATACAGAATCTTATCAAACTCTTAAGAATAAAAAATGAAATAATTTAATGTATTACTTCACCTAATGTTATTATTCATTTAAATTTTAATAAACACAAAAAAGAAGTAAAAATAATATATACAGATTTAATTAAAAAATAATAAATATATAATATTTTAACAAATAATAATTTATAATTTCATCATTGTTTAAAATTCATTGAGAGAACTAAAAAAAATTGTAGTTTGAATTCAAAAAGTGAAAGAATGTGTTTAATTGAAATAGAGGACAACTAAATTGAAAAATAAGCATTGATGTAAAAGGAACAGCATTGGAAAAGATTACAAATTTAAAGAAGATTTAAATTCTATGTTTAGAAGGTGTTAAACAAAGTAGAAATGATAGAGCTACGTCCTTACGTATATATTTTTTATACAATTGTCTATTTGAGATTGGTCTCAAATGGGTTAAGAAATTTTGTATACTTTGAGACTGGTCTCAAATTATGAATTGTACAAAAATGTGGACCTAAGTGTGTAGGTCTCACAACACGCTTAAAGAGAGTGAGTTAATTTTATGAGTTTAAAATATTTTGAGGTTAATATATGTTGACCATGAAATTTTGCTTTTGTGAAATTGCCGTCGACCTAAATTGTCTAAGGGTGAGATCGGACACTTAATTGAAAGATAGTCTATGTTTTTAGAGATTTGGTTTTGGGAATTGGTTACGTTTTAGGGAATATGTTAGAACCCTAAACGCCTTTTCGATATCAAAAATAATTTAATTAATTTACTTAATTAATTTACATTAGTTTTCAATAAAAAATATTTTTGAGAATTATCCTTGCCCATTCCCGATTGGGAATATTAAAATAATTTTTAATATAATTTTCTTCCATTCCAGATCAGGATTTAAAAAAAATAATTTGAATAAAACTCCCTTTCTATTCTAGATAGGGTTTTTCAAAGATAATTTTATAAAAAATTTCATCCTATTTCAGTTTAGGTTTTTAAAAAAAATAATAATGTAAAATAAGAAAGAAAGGCTTGTACACCCAAATTATCATTTACTCCCAATTTATTTTTATTTAAAAAGAACATGACTTATTTTTATTTTTCTCTTATTTTTTTATTTTAAAAAAAAATGCAAAAACAACTTACTTTTCTTTTAACAAATTAAGGACAAATCCACCTCTTATCTCCCTGTCATAGTGTCACTGTAGCATAGATTCTCAGCCCAAAAAAAGAACTAAAAAAAACGGCTCTCAAAAATATAGCGCCCATGCGGAGACGAATTGGAACCGTGAGTTTCAATTAGCAATGGCTGCGGTGCGAGAGGATGACTGAGATTCAACAGAGCTCAGGGAAAGGCTACGAGGCACGACTGGTCGTGCACTAGGCTTCTTGACAGTGGGAGTGCAGCTTCTCTACAGCGGGAATGAGATTTCCCGATAGCTTCGATGGTGCGGCTTCCGGCAACCAGCAGAGAGTTACAGATGCGAGCTGGAATGCTGCAGCAGAGGCAGCGAACTGAATAGTGACCGAGCTGGGGGATGGCAACTCTTCCTGGTTCAATGGCGCGGGGTCGTGAACCTTAGGGTGCTGATGAGAGATAGGTGACGTGCTCGTCTATTGTTGGTGGCAGTTACTTGGACCTTTGACGAATGAAGAACGACGGTGGTGCGATGAAAATATCTCCACGACTAGGTTTCGACAGTGCCACTGCAGAAGTCTGTAGTGGAGGTGCACCTTTGACAATGGAAGAGGCGGACATCCATAATAGTGCTGACCTACTTGGTGATAGCCCTTCCTAGTACAGTGGCGTTAGTGAAGGTGATGCAGATAAAGCTGCATTCTGATCCTGGATAGCAACGCGATGGGTTACGAATGCAACGTTGGAGGCTCTGAGAGCAATGGACAACTCGAAGGTTTTGATCTGGTTACTGGAATGAGTGAGTAGAAGAGTGCTTGCACTCGCTCAGACTAGGCCTCGAGGAGAAAAATGGAACTCCGAGCGATTGGTGATGGACAAGGAAGAGACCATAGGTCCTTCGAACGGCAGCGAAACCACAACTTCAAGGTACCTTTGGTTCAGAGTTCCAAGCGAAGGCAAATGGTAACGCCAACTACTCAAAATAGTAGCCTTTGGATGTAGAGATAGCTTGCACAAGTGAGAGGGAAGATCTTTCAGGTTGATGCCATTCTGAGTAATAGTTTGGTGAGGAAGCTCTGAGCAATGAAAGACGTAGAGTAACGCCTTGCAAGGCTAAAGCAAGTGCCTACTGCACCACAAGGTAATTCTAGTATTTTAGTGGGAGGAGTTATGGTTTTGAAACTAGGGAGCAAAGATTGCCATTTGTTTAGAGTGGCCTCCCATGGGTGAAGGCGCTGGGTTGAGGGATATGAAGGGATTCGGATCCTTTTTGGGTGTGGAGCGACTGTGGGCTTTCCAAAAGAAGATGGGACTCCCCGATCAAGGAAGAAGGGTCCTTTCTTCATGGCTGGAAGATGTAAGTGAATACACTTCCCCTTCCCTCTGTGCTTTTCCCCAGCCAAGACCCTTTTTCTTGTCTCCCCCCCCCCCCCCCCCCCCCCCCCCGCTTCGATCTTTTCAGTGCTCACCGGTCCCTCCTAAGAGGTGAAGATCTTTGCTGACATTCCCCTTCTATCTAAGTCTTCATCCTTTTCTCCTAATGGCAGGTGAATAATGTAGGATTAAGTGAGTGAATAAATGTCACCTACTCTCATTTTCTCTTGTCCTCTTTTTTTTTTTTTTTAATTTTTTAATTAATTTTTTAATTTTTTTGATATTTTTAATAATTTTTTAAATAACATTATTCATATTTGGAATCCAAAAATATCTTTAAATCTTTTATTTTCACTCAATTAATTTTTCAAAAAATATATATTTAAGCAGTATAATTTTAGAACTTATACATTAGTTCACTTTTATTTTTTAGGGTTTAGATAAAATTTGGTATTTACAATATTAAATTTAGAGAATTCTTTAAGTCAAATATCAAGGAGTTATTTGAAAATTTTTCAAATTTTTATTGAATGATTGCAGAATTTCAAAAAATTTAGAGGGCCAATATGAGAGTTTTTAAAATTTTATGTGGCATTACTAGAATTTGTGGAAGGTGGGGGGGGGGGGGGTCCGGCCTCCACTTGCATTTGCCTCTAATTCGGTTGCCGTGCTCGTAATCTAATGGTCAATAGCTATGTCTATGCTATGATTTCAACAGTAGTTGTGTTGCTAAATTCATTATCAGTAGATTGCAACAATAAACCCTATATGTGGGTTAAAAGTACAAGTAGATCATAAAATAAGTAGGATTTTAATCTATCAAAAATTTAAAATAAGATTTACAGCATGTACATTTGCCCTCACTTAGAATGCAAGTTATTTATTTTTCTTTTATACAAGTAAATTTACTTTTGATCTTTTATTCTCTTTTTACACACCAAATTAATAGTATATAACTTGTTAGCAATTACTTAATTTAAATTATTTATTATCTTAACTTAACAATTTAATTGTTTATAAAAGTACCTATTTTAAAAGGATATTAATATTTGTCCTATTGATTTTACAAGTCTTTTTCTTTTTTTTTTTTTGCTGATAAACCAATGTGTTGTTTCTATTTTAGAACTCGACTCAATTAATGTGAGATAATTCAGCATGACTTTTGTAAGTTATAAATGATAGAAAGACATTTTTTGTTTACTCCTAAGATTATTATTTTACCTTTTACACGTCCACTCTATTTTTCAAATAATATAGTGTTATATATGACAAATATAAGGGTCCATTCCACTTCCTCACCCTAATTCTTCCCATCAATTTGTAATCTCCATCCAAATTTATAGAATTAAACACATTAATTCTTAATGATTAAAACCCTATTTTCATCCCTCATAGATAAGAGTTCTCCTATTTTTTGTTATTTACTCTCCAAAATTCTTAATTTAATCCTACACAGATTAAAATTACTCTCAATTAAGTTTCTTCATCATATTCCTACTAATAGTGTTAAGTTTTTTACTAACTTGGCGTACTAACTATTAACATCTCACATTAGTTGATTTGTGTGTCAAAAATTTTGTCACATTAACATAATGACATAACAAAATTATATTGATGTGGATAATATGCCAATGCCATGTCATTATGCTGACACAACAAATTCATATAAGCCAACTAATGTACCACATCAACAATTAACATGTTACATTAGTAAAAAAAAAAACTTAACATTATTAATAATAATATAATAAAAAGACTTAATCGGAAATAATTTTAATATGTAGAGAACCAATTTAGGAACTTTAGAGAGTGAATAACCAAAGTACAAGAACCTTCATTCATGAAAGACCAAAATGAGGTTTTAGTCATTCTTAATTTCTTAGCATCTATTCCACTTCACCCTCATCATCCATAATAAAGTAATGTTATCTCTAATAAATTTAGTTATATACAAAACACATTTATTTTTTGCAAAGGAAGTAGAGTTATAAACCAATAAAACTCCATTTTTTTTATGGAGAATGGCCCTCATTTATATTCTTAGTGATCTATGTGTTTTCTAACTGTGAAATTCAGGTTCAAATGACTCCTACTATTTTTTATCTTTTCAAAAAATATATGTGCTCTGCTTGGCATATAACTATCGATATGTTAATTAGAAATAATGTTTAATTTGGGCGGTTGAGGTGTGAAGTATGATAGATTATGATTAATCCATAAGCAATGTGTTTGGAGATTGCACTTAGAGAGAAGAATTAAGAGGAAAAATTGCTAACAACCCTAAAACATAATAACAATTTTTTTTTTGACATATTTGATATCTAAAAAATACTGTTCGTTTTAAAAAAATACACTAAAACACTAGTGCATAAAATCAAAGGTACTTCCAAACAATGAAAACTGAGAATCACATCTACCAAGAACTTATATTTGCAAAAAGAGTGGTTTTAAACCCACATCCTTATACTTACAATTTATTATAACTTAAAATCAGCCATTAATTTCTTTCTTTTACATTCCATCCAAGGGTTGATATTTATGTCACATCAGATTTGCGAGAGACCTGGGTGCAAGAGTTGCAGCTAAACCATTTCTCTTGTAAAAGTGATATCACCTCTACATTTTTAGGTTTTTACTTTTTGTTACGTATTGACATGGATAATAATAACTGAACTATAAGGAAGTGGAGTGAAAAGCAAAAGGATAAATTTTTTATTTCTTAAAGATTTACATGTCAAGGACATGGCTCCAAGAACGGAGAGGATCATTATTCATTTGTAAAGCATTGAAGTTTATTTTGTAAAGCATATTCCACGTTAAAGCCAAATTGTAAGTAACAGTACTTCGCATCCCTCATGGAACAAGTTCAAATATCTTAAAACCTTTTGGATAAATACGTAAATATTTTTGTCCTTTTTGTTGGGGAAAGCATAGGCCATATTTGTTCGCTCTGTCCTTTAGCCAGATCACTTTCGTTTACCTCAGATTTTTTTGGCTAAGAACAGGATCTTTTTGCTCCACACTCAATCATTGATTAATTGGTCAGGAGAATGGCTGTAGGGAACAATTAAGCACTGTTTAATTGTGACAGAAAGAGAATGGAGACTAGAGGTTGTAATATATAAATCACATTCCTCAGTCTGGAAACGGTTTGGCCTTTTGTTTGGAGAATTCGCTTAGGATGGGACTAGAAGAAAAGAGCAGATAAGGCCTGTTTAGTTGCCATAATTTGAAAACAAACTCAGGTATTAGAGAGTGATTTATGTCAGTTACACCTGACACAAGTATGGAGTTGCTTTTACAAGGTCTTCATGGTCTTCTAGAATTTGATAAAGGAGAAGTTTCAGATTCACTTCTCGTCGTTCTTCCCAAAATACATAATGCAAACTTACTATGAGGGCATGGAAATTTTAGTTACAGAATTCAATCTTCAAGCCATGATGTCGCTGCACTTAAAAGTCAATTTCAAGCTACGTCATTGTCCTTATGACGAATACTAATAGAATTTCAGTTTCTAGGGTGCAGCCTGATTTTAAAGAGGACATGAGCCCTCGCCTCCATTGACACATCCAAGTCTTTTACTCCCCCCTCACCTGCCCCAACTTCCACTTTGCTTTTTCCTCTTTGATTTACTTTGACCTCTTGTAAGCAATTACCACAAACTAAATATTATTACATCAAATGAAGTTAACTACATAAATCAAACAGTACTATTAGTAACCCAATTCTCAAGTATTTCTTTTAGCATAAATTCCCTTTTAATACTCTTTAAAAATTCTCTTTAATCATTTTATTCCCTTCTCAGGCTAAACACGATATGATCTCTCATCGACATCGTATTCAAATTTTAATATTAATATTATCTTTGAATTTTTATTTATTTATTTATTTCTTTATAAATATAAGAGGTTTCAAGAGTAAAGGGGTGAGTGAGAAGGGAGCATAAGATGGGTAATTGACTCCTAACCAAACTTGAAGTGCACCTCTACAAGAGAGCTAATGCCCTTGCCATGTTAACTAAGATTCGAAGTTATCTTTGATTTAATTTTTAGCTTAACTGTTTTTTTTTCTTGATTCATGAACTTCAAAATAAAATTTCACTTATTCAAAGATTTATATAATTAAAGAAAAAAGTAATGCTTCATTGAAACTTGAATGAAAAATGATAAAATATATATATATATATATATATATATATATATATATATATATCATGTTAAGGACAACATAAAACTTAACCCAATATGGATGAATGAAAAATTTGTGTTTTAATTACAGTGGAATCTAGAATGAAGTGACTTTTAATAAAATATAGAAGATCCACTTGAATGGCTCATATCGAGATGATTAGTAAGAATGGAGATACAATAGAAAGCACATGGAAACAATAAATAAAATCAATTTTTGAAATCCACAATGCTAAATACTTCACTGATGCCATAAGCAATCAGATCCCAAATCACCATGCAGGAGCATATCGTTGAGCATTTCACATTATGAATGACGAAAATGTATTACACAGCATTAAAAGAGCAATAGGGGTGAAAGGCAGTGTACCAAACATACTCTCCACTTAAAACAGATATCCAGAAACTCCCTTCATCAATTATGAGATCAATAATCGTCTCCTTCCTCTTCATCATCAGCTCCCTCTGCACCAACTTCTTCATAATCTTTCTCAAGAGCAGCAAGATCTTCACGGGCTTCAGAGAACTCGCCTTCTTCCATGCCTTCACCAACATACCAGTGCACAAATGCCCTTTTCGCATACATAAGATCAAATTTGTGGTCAATGCGAGCGAATACTTCAGCAACTGCAGTGTTGTTACTTATCATGCAAACAGCCCGTTGCACCTTTGCTAAGTCACCACCTGGTACAACTGTAGGAGGTTGATAGTTGATACCACACTTGAAGCCAGTTGGACACCTATCAGGAACAAGACAGCATTAGAGATTATGTTCTTGTATATGAACATGGACAAAAAATTCATATAGCTATGTTCCACACATCTCTCCCTGGATATAGGTTATTTACGGTACATATCAGGATCAGATGACTTTCTTACATTCTTCTAAATCAGAGAAACCCTAAGGTCATGCACTATTTACCTCTTTATTTTTCACCTTGTTTACCCCCCCAGTGGGTGGATGTCAAATAAATCTCAACTACATGCGAAACTTCTTACCAGTCAACAAACTGAACAGTCCTTTTTGTTTTGATGGTGCCAACTGCAGCATTTACATCCTTCGGAACAACATCTCCACGGTACATTAAGCAGCAAGCCATGTATTTTCCATGCCGAGGGTCACACTTAGCCATCATGCTTGAGGGCTCAAACACTGCATTTGTGATCTCAGGCACTGATAGCTGCTCATGATAAGCTTTCTCAGCAGAGATAACAGGGGCATATGAAGACAACATGAAATGAATGCGAGGATATGGTACAAGGTTAGTCTGGAACTCTGTAATATCTACATTTATGGCTCCATCAAACCTCAATGAAGTTGTTAAGGATGATATAATTTGAGATATCAATCTATTTAAATTGGTGTAAGTTGGCCTCTCAATATCTAGGGATCTCCGGCAGATGTCATAGATTGCCTCATTGTCCAAGAGCACAGCTACATCAGTGTGTTCAAGAAGCGAATGTGTAGAGAGAACGCTGTTGTATGGCTCCACAACTGCAGTAGAAACCTGAAATCAAAGGAAAAAGTTTCAACAAGGAACAAGTGAATAAAGTGTTTTTCTTAGTTTTCTAATAACTTGCCAAGAAGAAGTCGACCTAAGCCCAGAAGAAGAAAGAAACACAAAATGGAAGAAAAACAAAATTCACAATGTATTAGAAGAAGAAAGATGGGAAAAAGCACTTTGCAATTTTATCTCGAAAATGCAGGTCAACATTTTTACCCCTAGTTTTCCTATAGCCCATTACTGACATGGTCTGAGAGATTAACTACCCCCATTTAAGTACCTGGGGAGAAGGATAGATGGTGAACCCCAGCTTCGACTTCTTTCCATAATCTACAGACAAGCGTTCCAACAACAAGGACCCCAAACCAGACCCAGTGCCACCACCAACAGCATTGAAGACCAAAAACCCTTGCAGACCAGTGCAGTTATCTGCTAATTTTCTTACACGATCAAGGCAGATGTCAACAATTTCTTTCCCAACTGCAGTGCCAGGGATAATTTAGTTTAAAATATAACCAACGGGATTAATTTCCATAAAATGTCCTCATTATCATTCTGGAAACAAATTCTCTTACCAGTATAGTGTCCTCTGGCAAAATTATTAGCTGCATCCTCCTTGCCAGAGATAAGCTGCTCAGGATGGAAAAGTTGCCGATAAGGGCCTGTCCTAACTTCATCAATCACAGTTGGTTCCAGATCAACAAACACAGCTCTAGGAACATGTTTGCCTGAACCAGTCTCGCTAAAGAATGTGTTAAAAGCATCATCTGCTACACCAACTGAAGTGTCACTGCAGAAAGAGAACAGTTCAGCAAGGCACTGACTAAAACTAAAGTTATTAAGAGTAATCGATATTCTTTGTTAAAAATTGAAGATATGTTAGAGTATTAACCGAAGTGTAAAAACAAAAGATTTCTAATTTTGAAAATAACAGTGCTCTTTATATTGAAATATAAACAACAAGAAAATTCAAGGCATTAAATAACTTGGAAAGTAAATTTCTTTGATCACAACCAAAAGCAGGTGAAGTTCATCCACTAACATCCCCCCTCACACTCATATATAAATAGTCAACTAATGGGTCTTTTCAAGTAGTTACAGCTTACGCCTGTGGGATTCATCCTCTCCCCCCCCCCCCCCCCCCCCCCCAAATCCCCCCAAATTACTTATTAATAATTAATAAGCTAATATATTCACAAACACATTTCCCTTTGGCCACTTAACAGAAACTCACTTAAATTTTAGTTCCACTTACTATTCTATTTCCTTCCTTTCCCATTAAACACAGCCAAAATGACAAACAAACATATTAGAATTTAACCCCCCGCCCCTCCAAATCCTTAGATCCTGTCCTCAATTCGTTTTCCTGATCTAATTTCATCAATTCATTACTACCCTCTATCTTATCTCCCCTTTCTCAGATCCCCAATACACATATACACCTAAAATTTAATAAACCATAAACTTTTAATCACATACCATAAAATCAAACTATTTTCCTAAGAAAATCTGCGCATATTCATCATAAAAAGCAAAACATAGAGAGTAAAAACTGGGAAAAAATAGAGAGAAATTGATGTAGATACTGATAATTATACCTGGGCATCATACCATCGGGTTGAATTCCATGCTCGAGACAGTAAAGTTCCCAGCATGAATTGCCAACCTGAATACCAGCCTGCCCTATGTGTATGCTTATTATCTCCCTCATCTTTCCTTCAATTCACCCTTTTTCCTTTCTCTCAAACAAAATCCCACTTCTCTTTTGCTAAATATCTCTCAGTCCCTTACCCTGGCTCTCTATAATATCGAAAATCGCCTGTCTCTATCAGTTTTTGGCCCCAACCTTTTCTTTTGGCAACCGGTTCAAAATGGGATTTGATTCACGATTTAAAATCCGCCTAAAGGGTCCGATTCCCATGTTGCGCCAGCCTATCATCAGTCCCCACAGTTGTCATCGGCTATGTCGAAATCTCATTATTACCCTCCCTACCGATTCCTCCACGTTGGAGATTTCGCTTGCGTTGCTAGGAGTAATTTGGGTATGAAGAAAATGAAGGCGGACCAGGGTGGCCTTGTCCAGGGACCCCCTACTAGCTGTATCATTCCAAGTCTTGGACATTACGCACAACGTCACTTTGCTTCATTTATTAATCTTTAAAATTATTGGAATGTTTCAGAGGAAAAAAATTATAATTAAAATTTTTGAGAATCCAGACATAAAGAAGGCATCATAATTTCAACCATGAATATGCATAAAGTTTGCAAATAGTTTTTATTTAGCTTTTGAAAAAAAAATTACACTTTATAAGATAAAATGTTAAACATATTATGGTTAATATAAATTATTACACAACACAAAATTTGATAATATTTTATAGATTTAAGATAATACATATTCTTAATTTTTCGTTTTAATGATCACTGATTTAGATTTCATTTAATAAAATACATCTTATACTTTAAAAAAAAATTAGATTGATTTTTTAAAATGTATATAATTTGATTCATTAAATAGAAAAAGATTCAATTGATGATTAATAACCCACAACTATTATTTTAAAAAAGTATAATAAGACTCAATTGTTATTGCATCTTGACTCTTTGCTTCATAAAATGATAAATGATAATAGTTTAATAAACTTCATATAAAATTTAGAATAACTTTAGTTGCTCAAAAATTATATAAATTATCTCCACATATCTTAAATTAAAGGTAATTTAAAAGTAATTTAAGGTATGTAAAAATAATTTAGGATATATGAGGGTAATTTAAGAAAAATTTAGGATATATAGAAATAATTTGTATAATTTTTAAAGTGTAAGAAATAATTTTCTTAATTGATATCATAGGGTTTTTTACACATGGCCTACAATGTAGGAGATTTGGTGCATTCTACCCTAAAAATTATTGATGCATCTTGGAGTTACCATCACCGAAACTCTAGAAGGGTTATACCCGATATTAAGTATGAAAAGCAAAAAAAAAAAAAAAAAAAAGCTAGCTTCTGATAAAAGTTCCAAAAAGAAAGTTAATTTGAAAAAATTACTACTAAATATTAATAAGATAATCAAAGATGATTAACAATAGAGTAAATTATTTTCACATACCCTATGTTTTGCTATTATTACACAAAGTGCAAGGCCCATTCTCCCCAAAACCGAAATTGATCTTCGAAGCACTCAATCATCTTTCTTCTTCATTGTCACAACATCATGAAGCAAGAGCAATAATCCAAAAGAAATTTATTGATTTGGAATGAATTTTTAAAAAAGGGGAAGTGTATGTTATGAAAAAGAAGGGAGTTGTTACTGAGCTAGAATTTTGTGAGATAGGTGACATTTCAAAAAATGGTTTGCATTTTTAGAAAAAAGACTTGGGGTTGGTTACTTTTAGGATAGCTATTAGGACCTTGTAATGCCCTTTAGGTATCACATTGATCTTACATTTCTAAAATTTAGTTCATGCCTTTGGTCTTGCTTTATTCTAGCATTATTTTTAATGGGTTGGATTGGAATTAGGTTTTAATGTCACTATTCTCAAAAGTGATACTAGGATGAACTTTTTCTTTTAGGTTGGCTTCTACTCAAGTTATAGGAATGAATGTCTTTACTTCTATCCCTACAACTTCTTAAAGACCTTCCATTATTGATTGTGGATGAAAAACTAATTGTTTGAAGATCTTATACCTAGGGGTGGGCATTGGGTGGGTAGTTTGGGTTGAGGCAAAATTCTCTCAACCCAGTTGAACCCAATCTCTTATTAAGTTAGTCCAACCCCAACCAAAAAATTCTTCAAACTAACATTTTTGGGTTGGAATGGTTCAGTTTCACTTGAGTGGGTTGGTTTGGGTTAGGATGGGGACGAACGAACGTGAGGTGAGCAGTGGAATGAGGATGAGGTTCGATCGACTATTGAGGACCCAAAGTGTCGAAGTGTGATGATTAGACAAGAGTCGAGTCAAAATGAGAGGAGGCGAGTCAAGACAAGGTGGGAGGAAATAAGGGATTAGCGTTGACTGTTGGAAACGACGAGACAATAAACGAGACTTGTAGCTCGTGAGAGAGGGAGTTGAGGGACCGAAGGTTCAAGACGAGGGAGGGAGGAGTGGTGTTAGTTTGCTAAAGTTGAGCTACCTCTTGCCTGCTTGTGCTTGTAGAAGTTTTAGGACAAGTTAGAAAATGACATCATTTTGCAAAACGGCGCTATTTTATAATATTAGAATTCAGAAAATATATATATATATATATAGCATAAGAATAGAAAAAAAACATATATATATATGTAAATTTTGTTAGGTACCCACGGCAACCCAATGGAGAGGGGATAAAATTTAGCCCCACCCAATTTACCCCATCTTAAGTTAAAATATTATATAATATTTATTTTACCCCATTGTAACCTAGTCTAAATTTTTTTTTTTTATGGTTTGGGGCGGGTTGAAATGGTTTGATCCGGTCCAATGCCCACCCCTACTTATACCTATAAGCTTAGAAGTACTGAAATAGGTCATTCCTCTTTAAGTGGAGACTTATTTAACTTGTAAAAATAAATGCATTTGCCTATATACTATGAAAACTTTTTTATTTTCAACAACCAATGTACGTCAATGATATAATAAATTTGCAAGTAAAATAACTTTCTAACGGCCTTTTTGACAGATTTGCATCAACTAGTAATAGTATTATCAGTAATATTTTATTAATGATATTTATGTTTATTGGTAATTGTATTAAATTTTACCAGCTAATAACTATTGATAAAATAAAAAATAACAAACAATCATTTACATTAATGATTTAATTTTGTAATTTAATAAAATATTTATTAATTTACTAGCAACTAAAACCCTTGACAAATTAAATAATATTAAAATATGTAAAATATTTGAATTGAACCGACAAGTATATCTCTTAGTAAAACAACAAATTTGTAAAGAACTAACGGTTGAAGCCACCAAAAATTATGCCTATATGGTTATTGTTTTTGAGAACAGATTTTTATTTTTAAAAACAAAAAAAAATCTTTTTAAAAGAGTTTGTGTTATATTTTAGTTTTTAAAATAGTTTTGCAAATAGCTATTTTTAGAGTTAAAATTGGAGAATAGCTTAAAGCTATTTTTGTTGTGATCATCTCGTTCCCACTTCCAAAACACGAAGAACAGCAGGTAGAATTCTTTACATTTATGGCAAACTTGTAAATATTGAGAAAGGCATCAAACAAAACCATAAAACCCTCTTCGTATCTGTTGCTGTTGCTCCATCTTCCTCCCAACGTCACAGCGGCTCCAAGGCGAGGTTGTCATCGACGTTCAGCAGAGGTAAGCACCTTCTTCCTCTCCTTTCTTCTTTGTTTCCTCTCCTTTCTTCTTTATATGTCATAGAATTTGCGTTTTGACCTCTCTTCCTCCCTTCTTCACACTCCCCTATGCAATCCTCCGACATGGGAGGCCAGGACGGTAGTAAAGACCATTCTTTTTCTTCTTCTTTTTACCCTTCCTTGTTTTGCTCTCATTTTTAGTCTTCGACGCTTAGAACCAAACGCTTGAGCTCACCGGCTGAGAAAGTTGCCCGCGAGAATTCTAGCCAGGGTCTATCCCGGCAGCTTGGTGTGCTTGACCTCATCCTTCTTGGGATCGGTGCTTCGAATGGTGATGGCATATTCATCGTTATTGGCGCCGTTGCATGCGATACCGGCCCTGGTATGTCTTCCAACTTTGAACTTTTTTTAGCTAAATTGGATGTCAGTGTTTTGGTAAATGCGACCTAATTTTCTGTCTATCAAATAGTATGTTACCAATTGGGTCATTCTCTTTGCTTATGGTAATCGTAGTTATAGTTTGTTATAGACGTTTGACAAAGTTGAGGGTGGTTTTAGTCTATTTACAGCTGTTTTCTTGAAGGGCTGTTGTCAAGGTTGTTCAAAAGTGCTAAGCATGGAATCAGTGTTCTTCTTATATTTTTTATGGCCTAAAATTTTTAAGCTTTCTTGTTAGCTGGTTTAGTGAGTTGGTTATTCTTGTTGAGGCTGGAACTGGAGTGCACAAATTTGCAAGAGTACCAAAGGGTTAGGTTTTTTCTTTTTAAAAAAAAAAAAAGAAAGTCTTGCCTAATACTAAATTAGCAGTTTAAGGAAATTTACTTGCAATTCTTGGGTATGAAAAGGAGGAGTGAAAATATTGTATGCTTGTCTGGTCAAAGTTTAAAGAGGATGGAATGAAATTGGAGTGGCTACGATATGCATTCCACCTTTGTAATTTTTTTATGGAAGAACATGGTTACAAATAAAATAATTTGGTCATTTCAATTTCCACTTAAAGTAAAAAATTAAAACATTATTTAATTCTATTCATTTTCGTTTTCTCTATGAATGCTTCTAGTTATTGGTGTGAATTTAGAAGATAGAAAGCAATGTTTTGATGTGGAGCTATAATGGATCACTTGGATGACAATCTATATTCCTTTCCTTCTTTACATGCTTCAAATACGATTCAAAAGATAGATTCATTTGGCAGGAATAAGTCACAATTTGTTTTGGCCCTACTATAACCATCCTAATTTTTCCCTCTAAAGTATTGCTATTGCTATGAATTTGTACATGAAAAATCATGTAAATTAATTCATCCTAATCTTTTTTTATCTCATGACTATTTTACCTTTTCTTCTTTGAGGAGCACAACAAAATATAAGGAGACGGTAATGAAATTGCATTCTAATTTAATGTTTCATACAATTTCATTTCTCTCTATTTTGACTATGCATGTGTTCAAGCTTAAATGGTATCCCTTGCATTGATATATGAGTATCGCCATTGTGTGTTATGTTGAAAAATCAACCATTGGTGTGTACTAACAAAGTTTCTATGAAGTATTTGTCAGTGCTTGTCTTGCTTGTTAAGTACTTATCATTCAAAGCTTTCATATTCATTTACCGTTTGCCACTTTAATGCAGGAGTAACAATGAGTTTTATGCTTGCCGGAGCATCATGTATTTTAAATGCCCTCTGTTATGCTGAGTTAGTTTCTCGTATTCTTGTTGTAGTTGGAGGAGCATACCTATATGCATATACAGCTTTCAATGAACTCACTGCTTTTCTCGTATTTGCACAATTGATGTTGGACTATCATATTGGGACAGCTAGCATAGCACGGAGCCCAGCAAATTATGTAGTAACAATTTTAAAGCTTTTTCCCGCTTTTAAAGATAACCTTCCAAAATGGGCTGGACATGGTGAAGACAGTGGAGGAGTTCTTCCATCAACATCTTGGCTCTGATTCTCTTAGTACATCTGACTTTAGTTCTTTGCTGAGGTGTTGGAGAGTCCTGAGTTTTTAATTCATTAATAACCATGACAAAGGTTCCTTTCCATCTTACCAACCACTATGTAATATTAAACATCATGCAGTGCTGAAATTAATATGAGAAGATACTTAATTGTTAAATTTACTTTTGATGGCAGGTAGTCATTGTAATCTTTGTCATTTTTACTGGAGCCTTTGAATATGGAGGTCGGGGCAACCAAAAAGTTGTCATGGGCTATTTAATTACAGGCACTCATCTTTAAGAATAACCATTAAGCGCTACTTTGGATTGTTGAAGAACAAATTTTCAATTTTAAAATTGAGCCACCATACAAGTCTTCTAGGCAACGGCTCATAGTGATAGCATATGGTGCTATTCATGATTATATACATGATAGATTGTTTACTCAATGAGAAAATCTTGATACTATAGAAATAGAGATTTTAAATAAAGATATACGTATAGAGGAAATAAGCACCAATTATGACAACTTATCAAGATTATCTAATTAAAGTACAATAAAATAGTAGTACATTCTGACCATATTTCAAATTGAATGTGGATACAACAAAATGATTTTAGTGTGTAATTTAAACAATTTGACTTATTCAAATGAAATTTCCACTTGTATACTAATTATAGTTAGTATGAACTATATATATGTATAATTGAACTAATTATCATATTTATATATAAAAATATTATTTATATAAGCATGAAGCAAGATTTAAATATGATTAAGTAAACATATGAAAAAACAAATAAAGAGCAAAGTCAAAGAATTTAACAAATAACAGTAGTATTGTGCTTGATGAGAATTTTGTATTTTGAAAGTTTATCTTAAAAATCATTTTAATGACCAAATATTATAATAATATTTTTCTGTTAATTAATTATTTTTATTTTCCCATCAAAGTATTTTTATAATTCTATTACAAAATTAAAGTTATTATAAATCACAATTAAAAAATTAAACCGAACTAATTTTCTATTCTTTTGTTTTTAAAATTTATTTTCAAAACAAAATTTATCAAATAGATTTTATTACACTTTTATTCTTAAAACTGTTTTTAAAATAATTTTATCAAACAAATTTTATTATACTTTTATTTTTAGAAATAACACTAAAAATTATTTCACAGCATAAATTTTAGAAATAAAAAAATCAGAACATTTTGAAACACACCCTATATATTTTTTAAACGAATTGATGAAGTGTTGAAGCTTTTCAACTCAAAATATCTTTTCTTACTTATCTTAAAATAATTGTATAATTGGGGCAATTATTTCAAAAGAGATTAGTCAGAAAGAACATTTAGAACTGAAAATTTCTACCACCTCCATCAGTCCATCCATGCCTCCAAAATCGAAGATTTAGTCAACAAATACACCAAAAAATAAAATTTTGCAAAGTAAAACATAACTAATATGGTGCTCAACCAAAAGGATAAAAAAATTTCCTAAATCCACTAATATTCATGAAAATAAACCTAAATTGAAGCACAAAGCATCATAATAAAATGCATAAAATTCAACACACTAATTAGACAATAGCAACAACAAAAACGATGAATGTAGTAAAATCCAATTTAAAGCAAATCTCTTTAAGGTCATTATACCTAACAAATCTCTTAACAACAAAACAAACAATCATTTGGAGCATAAAAATAGCAACTAAGTTCCCAACTAATAGAGGTGACCACAATTTGCTTCTTTGAAAATGAAATCCAATGAGACAGAGAAATTAAACAAACTTTATCAATTTTCACAATTAAAAAAAGACCCAAAATATGTGTTCTTACCTCTTCATCTTTGTTTTAGCAACATATCTCAAATAGCGGTGAGAGAGAAGGGAGTGAGGGAGAGGTGGAGAGAAGAGAGAAATGACTGCAATAAGTCTAAATGCCAGAGATAGGATTTATATTAATTGAATTTATCAGTGCCTACCACATCTATAAAATTTTTAAAAAAATGGTTCACAATTTTTACCAACAACCAAAAATGCAATAGAAAAGGCACCTCGATGCATGGAAAGTCAATCATTTCAAATTATTTACCAATAATTATAATTGCCAGTAAAGTAAATTATTATGCATTGGCATTGCCGATGCATGTACGAAAATCATTTTATCAGGGGCTAAAATTACTAGTAACCTCTCCACATGACAATTGACAATTAATTGTCATAATAACAACCAATAATTTTGGTTTTTATTTTATCAGTGACTAGTGCTGGGTAAAAATATTAACACTATTTTCACACCGAACCACTAACATGTCACCTTTTTATCAATAGTAGTTGTTGCTAGTAAAATAAATTATTTTATTGCATTGGGGGGAATTGCTGCAAGTAAAATAAATTGGCAACTATTAGTGCCCCTTGGCGGGAAGGTGGCATACAAATTTCTAGCCATTTTACCGATCGATAATGACTAAAATTAAATTCATTTAACTAGTTGAAGTGTATTGGCCTAAATGTTTGTAGATAAATTATTCGTTGAAAAAATCTCTTAGAACTTAGATCTTTTCTAATAGTGATACTCTTATAGCTCTTCTCAAAATGCTTACAAATATTAATTTTGGAAAAAAAAATATTGTTTGAAGATCTTACACCAATAAGCTTAAAAAAAAGTATTAAAATAGGTCATTTCTCCTCAAGTAAAGGCTTGTTTAAGTTATACAAATAAATGCATTTATTTATACTCTTATAGCTCTTCAAAAAATGTATTGAGTATAATATTTAAAATAATATTATACCTTCACACTTAAACCTCGATTTCTTCTATGTAATAACGTACGTGGCCAAAAACAAAATTAAAACTTCCCCGCTTTCGCCCCTTTGTTTTTCTAGCTTTCAGCTTCCGCCCTCTCCCACTCTTCTCTGGGTTTCACTCTTCTCGCTCACCCTTCCTCTCTTGCTGCTTTTTCTCACTCTTTCACCGTTTGCTCTATCGCTTTCGTCTTTGTTCCCGCTCTTTTTTACTCTCTTGTCTTTGGCGTTCGCTCTCAGTCACACTAGTCTCCTCCTCTCCGGCTTTCACTCTTTGGTCACACTCGGGCTCTGGTCTGCGCTCGCGCTGTGGTCTCGCTCGTGTTCGTTTCACTCTAGCTCTGTCTCTCTCGTCGCCCTTCTGTGAGTCTGCCTAAAAAGGTTAAACCTGTTCTCTTTCTTTAATATTTTCTTTTCACATTAGTTGTCCGCTTGTCTATTGTTGTGATGCTTGGTGAACCTGCTATCTAATTGCTTATACATTTTCTGATTTTTTAGATTTATTTACAAAAGTTGTCATCACATGATATGCTTAGAGGTCTGAATGTTGTAGTGGGAGAGCTCGATATTTTTGTTGAGAGTGGTCTTCTAAGAATGCTTCTGAAAACACTGACAAAGTAAGCTCGATTTGCGAATTGCTTGTTGCTTGACCAAAGCTAGTTATCAGAAGTACATTCTTTTTATTAAATGTTGTACGCTAACATTAGCTAATATTATGTCCAATCTGTATCTTCATTTACTAATTTTAGATAGCCTTTTGAGAATTTGTTGCTGCTGATAGCATACGAACAGGGGGTATTATTCATCTTGTTGATTTTCCTAGGTCTAGGAGCTGTATGCTCTGGGTAGTAGGACTCTTCCTCCGGGTGTGGCTGTTTCGTTTGTTTTTCCACTTCTGATACTGTATTAGAGAGGTACCCCTGCTATTGTACGGGAATTCTCCTTCTGTTCTTCTAATTTAAAAATACAACAAAGTGAGTATTTCTCTTAAAAACTATCAGATCACTTATTGGTCATGAGGCTTTTAGGGTTGTGCTTGCGGCCACCAGTAAATTAAAGGCCAATGGCGGGTATGACATCACTGCTTATAATAGAGAGAGACTGTAGTACTGAGGTTCGGGCCTTGTGTTTAGAATGAGGGTAGTGAGAATATTAAAAGAAAACAAAATAATTGTCCCTTCTTGGGCTCAATGTGCTATTTTGAACTTATTGTAACTGAGCTGACAGGATTCCAAATCTTCTTGTTTCTTATCTAATAGAAAGAAATCAGTGTTTTAGGCTTTGGGAATTTGGTGGGGAAGGAAAAGCAAGGGATACAAAATGATGGGAGAGGAAAGAAAACAAACAAATGAAAATGACTTTCTTTTCTCTTCTTTGAATTTGTAAAACAAATTTAGAAAGGAAAATTAGGGATAACAACTAAGATCTTGCGACCTAGACCATTGGCTGATAGTGAGTTTTGCCTCAACTTGGCAAGACTCTGGTTCGGACCTGGCTGATGCCTGAGAGGTCTTCAAAAAAAAGGTAGAAACCTATCCTGCCATTTGAGTTAGAGCCTTTCAATAGTTCTTGTCTGAAGAAACTGTGTTAAAGGCTTTCCTTATATATCATGCAAGGAGTCCCCTTGGACTTGTATCAAAAGTTGAAATTGATAATTTTTAGAACATCATGGATAGACTAATTTTCTCTAAAAGAAGTTGTTGTATATGCAGTTTGATCTAGAATCCTAATATGACGATCAGTGTGTGTTGTTTGTTCCAATCTCAAGAGAACTATGGATACATTCGAAGAATATTGTGCATCGCATAAACACCATATGAACTGATTCCAGAACATATGGCATTCATTTTCTTTCCTGAAAATAACATTTAACCACTAGTTTGAAATTAAATACAACCTCCGATAAATACAACCGCAAGTTGATGTAAGAATTGCCTATGTAGAATTTCCCATTTTCAGATTTGGGAAACGGAATAGGCTGAAAACTCTCAATCCTCCATATTTCAGTTCCTCTACAAGAAGTTAAGTTTAATACCTCTTTAAACAAAAAGTACATTCAATGTATGACATTTTAACCTTGAAAAGTCAAGCTTATAGGGTATAGCTGAACATCAATGACATATGGTTTGACTATTTTCTTGTAGTAAACTTTTTTGTTCTTTTATTTTTCACTTAATTTATTTATGTAGAAAAGTGAAAAGAAGAAATCATAATTTCCACAATTTGTTTTATTATTCACCCATTATATTAAGGATACACTCTTTGACCCACTCCGTGCATTCGATCTCAAGCTGACGAAGAAGATAAGAAGTCCAAACAAGCTTAGCAGTGGCATGTGCTATGGCTCAATATTCAGACTCAGCACTAGAGCGGGATACTACAGCTTGCTTCTTACTTTTTCAAGATACGAGATTGCCACATACATATATGCATTATCCTAAAGTGGACCTTCAATCCATAGGACACTCTACCTAGTCTGCATTTGAAAATCCCTCAACTCTACAATGGCCATGACTCTGATAAAGCAAACCAAGTCCTAGAGACTTTTTCAAATATTTCAAAATATGCACCAATGCTTGCCAATGGGAGGTTCTCGGAGTAGTCATAAACTGATTGACTACACTTATAGAAAATACAATGTCTAGCTTTGTAATAATGAGATAGTTTAGCTTTCCCACCAGTCGTCTATTCCGCTTTGGATTGTCTAGTAGTTCTCCATCTTTTGATTCGAATTTTACATTTGGAACCATGGGTGTATCACACGGTTTGGCACTCAAAAGGCCTATTTCTTCCAACATGTCTAGGACATATTTCCTTTGAGATAACACAATTCCTTTATGACTTCTAACTACTTCAATACCTAAGAACTACCGAAGTACTCCCAACTCCTTAGTCTAAAACCTTGTCTTTAGAAAAGCCTTCAAATCTGAAATGTCACTAGAATCACTCCCTATAATGACTATATCATCCACATAAATGGCTAAAAGAATATACCCTGATGCAAAATGCTTGAAGAACATTGAGTGATCGTGATCACTTTTTTTTAATCCAAAGTCTTCCACAATACTGCTAAATCTACCAAATCAGGCTCAGGGAGATTGCTTGAGTCCATATATAGACTTTTTAAACTTGTAAACATGTCCACTCTCCCCTGAGTAACATATCCAGGTAGTTGCTCCATATAAACTTCCTTAACAAGATGACCATGGAGGAAAGCATTCTTGACATCAAGTTGGTGTAAAGCCCAATGGTTAGATACAGCCAGAGAAATGAGTAACCGTATAGAAGTAAGCTTAGCCACTGGTGAGAATGTCTTAGAATAATCAATGTCATATGTCTGAGCATATCTCTTTGCAACGAGACGAGCCTTTAGCTGGGCAATAGATCCATCCGGATTTACTTTAATAGTGTAGACCTACTTACACCCAATAGTAGACTTTCCAGGGGGTAATGGAACCAAGCCCCAAGTTTGGTTATGGTCAAGTGCCATCATTTCCTTATTGATGGCATTCCACCAGCCAAAATGAGTTAGTGCCTCTGCAAGAGATTTAGGAACAGAAATGCAATCCAATGAAGAAATGAACAATTGAGAAGAAGACGGTAAGGAGGTATAAGACACAACAGAAATAATAGGGTAAGAGTTAACACAATTACCTAGAAGAGTACAACTACAAATACCTTTACGATGAACAATAGGAAGATTCAAATCAGATGGTAGATCCTTAGACAAAGAAGCAGGTGAGGAGGAGTCTGGAGCTGATGTAGTACTAGGGACCAGGTCAGGAACCAGAGGTCTTAGAGCCTTGCGAGAATACACATGCTTAAGGGGGGGATGAATAGGGATTGCATTATCTAAGACAAAAGGACATGGAGAACTGGAAGAGGGAGACGACACCAAGAAAAAATCATCTATAGTTGTATGGGACTCTTGGAAGAGATGGATTAGCAAAGAAGGACTGAAACTCAAAGAAAGTAACATTAGAAGAAACAAAATAACGACTTAAGTTTGGAAAATAGCACCGATATCCTTTTTGATGACAAGGGTAACCAAGACATATACACTTCAATGATTGTGGATCAAGTTTAGACAATTGGGAATGATGATCCTTAACAAAACAAGTGCAACCAAAGACTCGAGGAGGCAGAGTAAACAATGAAGATGAAGGAAACAATATAGAAAAAGGAATAATATGCAGAATAATATGCAGAATTAGAAAGAAATTCTTCTCCGATCTTTATCGATTCAAATCTTCATGGTATTAGAGCAAGGTTAGGGCCTAAACATTTGCCCATGATCACGTTTGGTACCATGGGTACCTCTCAAGCCTTCGTTGTAGACTCTGCTTTAGATTCATCTGTTACCCAACAGCCAACCACCCAGTCCATTAACCTCGGCAATGGGTGTTCTTCCTCTGTGGTGTCAAGACTCATCCCACCATGATTACTGGGCATCGTTTCAATGGAGACAACTACCTTCCTTGGTCCCATTGTGCTCTAATGTTTATAAGGGGTCATGGAATGGAGGACTATATAACAAGGCAGGCTGCTAAACCTGATGTTTCTGATCCAAAATACAAAAACTTGGTTTGCAGATCATGTCATGGTTAGTGAACTTAATGCAACTGAAATTGGAGAAACATTTGTGCTGTGTAAAATAGCAAAGGAGATTTGGGATGCCGTAAGGGACTCTTATGCCTTAGTTGAAAACACAGCTACCATATTTTAGATCAAAGGAAGTCTGCGTGATGCTAAACAAGGAAGTATGAATGTCACCCAATTTAATAATAGCTTGGTGAAGTTATGGCAATAATTGGATCTTTATGAGGTCCATCAATGGACTTGTAGCACTGATGTAGCTTACCACCAGAAACTAGAAGAAAGGGAAAGAATATATACGTTTCTTTTAGGTCTTAATCTTGTCTATGAAGATGCCAAAGGGAATATTATGACTACCTAACCTCTACCTTCATTGAGAGAGATTTTTTATGATATAAAAAGGGAAGAAAGTAGCAAAGAACTAGTCTCAAGTAAATTTAACTCTCAACTAGTAGCTAAAACATCACCCATTGTTGTTAAGAGCAATGCTGTTTTAGACGACAAGCAGAAGAAAAATGCAAAAGCCGAGTGTGACCATTGCAACAAGGTTGGGCATACCAAAGAAAAATGTTGGAAAATTCATGGTAAGCTTGCAAATTGGAAGCCACATCAGCAAAGGGAGACACAAGCACTGATGGTTTCAAGTGAAGTCCAGAATCAATCAGAATCAACTTCCTTTAACAAGGAGATAAAGAAACAACTTGACCTCCTCCACAAACTAATCAACCAACAAGGACAAAACACTGGAAAAGTTGTTAACACTGGAGTTATGTCCCATGCAAGTAATACTACTAAAACCCAATTCAACAAATCCAATAATTGGATTGTTGGGTCGGTGCTACGGATCACATGACAGGTAATAGTTGTGTTCTTGATGAATTTGTTCCAAGCATGGGTAAGAACTTTGTGAAGATTGCTGATGGTACATTATCAAAAGTTAGTGCTGTTGGAATTGTGAAAATTTCACCAAATTTAATCTTAAAAGATGTTCTACTTGTCCCCAAATTACAATGCAATTTATTATCTGTAAGTAAACTTGCTAAAGACTCAAAGTACCAGACTAATTTTAATGTTTATGGCTGTCATTTTCAGGATATGGAGTTGGAAAAAAGGATTGGGAATGCTAGGGAGAGTAAAGGCCTTTATTATATAGATGGACCTGCAAGATGCAATAATACTACTATTCTGTTACCTTTTACTTTTTCAAATAATGATAATGATGTTCTATTACTACATGAAAAAGTTGTACCCAAACTTGATTAATAAAAGTCCATCTATTTTACAATGTGAAATTTGCCAACTCTCCAAACATGCTAAATCATCATATTCCCCTCACATGTTTCAGCCATCAAAACCTTTTTCTCTCATACATAGTGATGTTTGGGGCCCTTTAAATGTGAAAAATATAAATGGTGCTAGGTGGTTTGTCACTTTTATAGATGACCACACTAGGATAACTTGGGTATACCTCCTAAAAGAAAATTTTGAGGTTGCAACTATCTTCCAAACCTTCCATAAGCTCATTCAAAATTCATTCTAAACAAATATCCAAACTTTCAAATCTAATAATGGTAAAGAATTTTTTAATTCCACCCTTGCTTCTTACCTAACCCATCATGGTATAATCCACTAGAGTTCTTATGTCAACATACCCCAATAGAATGGGGTTGCTGAAAGAAAAAATAAACGTATTTTGGAGGTGGCTCATTCTCTTCTTTTAGCTGCTCATGCACCCAAATACTATTGGGGAGAGTCTATTCTGACAACTACCTACTTGATCAATCATATGCCCTCAAGAATCCTAAAATTCCTCTCTTCATATCAAAAACTAATTGAAATATTCTACAACTTAGATTCTATCCTCTCTACCAAAGTCTTTGATTGCACCTCATTTGTCCATCATGACTATGGAGGAAAACTTGAACCCAAATCCATTAAATGCATATTTATTGGTTACTCCTCTACTAAGAAGGCTACAAATGCTATGAACCCTCTACCAAAAAATTGTTTACTATCCTAAATCTTACCTTCTTTGAGAATAAACCTTTTTATTCCCAAACACCTATTTAGGGAGAGAAACAAGATGGTTTTGAACTAGAGGAATGGCTATTTTGGAATAGTTTCAGACCTATAACTTTTGAACCCAGCAGCACTACCCAACCTGAACCTAAGAAAAATGGTTTGTTTCAACCCAATTGCCTTGACCATGACCTAAACACAAATTGTCCTAAAGAGCTTGTGGTAAGTTCTAATAGTTCCCAACAGAAAGAAATAGTGGTTTACACTAGAAAGAAAAAAACTAAAGTGATAGAACAGCCATTAGAGTAGTAGGACATCTCTGGACAGTAAGAAGGTTAGCAAAATACTCTCTCTGTGCAAAGCTAAGACACTTCCATTACTCCATGTCATGAAACTCTAGAAGAGCTTGACATTCCTATTGCTTTGAGGAAAGGGGTAAGAGCTTGCACAAAACATCCTATAAGTAATTTATTAGATATGATCAGTTGTCTAACAAGATGTAGGCCTTTGTGCATAATGTCTCTCTTGAAAAAATTCCTAATAATGTCTGAGGCAAAAAAAAGGCAAGAATGGAAGAATGCCATTAATGAAGAAGTTAGAGCTCTTGAGAAAAATAGAATCTGGGAATTAATCTTCCACTAGGCAAGAATACTATGGGATGTAAGTGGACCTTTACTACTAAATACAACCCAGATGGTAGTATCAACCATCATAAGGCAAGATTGGTAGCCAAAGGGTTCACTCAAACCTATGGGATTGATTACCAAGAGACATTCACTCCAGTTGCAAAATATAATTCAATCAAAGTACTTCTCTCTATTGCAGCTAATTTGAATTGTCCTATTCACCAACTAAATGTGAAGAACGCCTTCTTGAAGAAGAGGTGTACATGGAAATTCCTCCAGGCCTTGAATCCAAAGGTAATTCAAACAAAATGTGTAAATTGAAGAAATCTTTGTATGGGCTCAAACAATCACCACAAACCTAGTTTGAGAGGTTTACTAATGTCGTAAAGGGGTATGGATACTCATAATGTCAAACTAACCACACACAGTTTGTCAAGTCTGGTACTGATGGTAAATTAGCAATTCTCATTGTGTATGTAGATGACATAATTGTCACTGGTGATCATTCTTATGAAATTAAAAAATTGATGAAGGCTCTTGCAATTGAGTTTGAAGTAAAAAATCTTGGTAATTTATGGTACTTTCTGGGGATGGCAGTAGCTAGATATAAAGAAGGCATCACTGTATCTCAGAGGAAGTACACACTGGACCTTTTGAAAGAGATTGGAATGCTGGGGTGCAAGCTAGCAGATACACATATGGAGGCAAATTATAAATTGGGGTTCAAGCAGGAGAGTTCACCTATTGATATTGGTATATACCAAAGACTTGTGGGAAAATTAATCTATTTATCTCATACACATCCTGATATTAGTTTCCCTGTGAGTATGGTTAGCCAGTTTATGAACAAGCCAAATAAGGAGCATCTAGAGGTTGTCTATGGAATTTTAAGATACCTTAAAATGACTCTTGGTAAAGGCTTGTTTTTCAAGAAATGATCTCATAGAAGTGTTGAGGTGTATTCAAATGCACATTGGGCTAAATCTATAACTAATAGGAGATCAACAACAGGATATTGTCAATTTATCTAGGGTAATTTGATTACTTGGAGGAGTAAGAAACAACCAATGGTGACAGAAGTAGTGCAAAAGCCGAGTTTTGTACTCTAGCACTTGGGATATACGAAGGAAAGTGGTTGATAAGACTTCTTAAAGAGCTCCAAGTGAGAATTGATGTACCTATGAATGTGTTTTGTGATAACATGGTGACAATTAGGATAGGAAAAAATCCTATTTACCATGATTGAACAAAGCATGTGGAGGTAGATCATCATTTCATCAAAAAGAAGATTGAAACAAGTTTTATTGAGTTGAGCTACATTCCTACTAATTCTCAAGTTGCAGATGTGTTCACTAAAGCCATTGCTAGGGTTAGTTTGAAGAGTTTAGTTCCAAGCTAGGAATGATCAATATCTACTCTCCAGCTTGAGGAGGAGTATTGATTAATGGAAATATAGCTCAGATTATTACCGTTAATATTTCTTTATTTCTGTATTTAAATTATGATTGTTATTAATTAATAAGTTAACGTTATCTTTCCTTATTTATTCTTCTTGATGTGTTGCTCAGATTAGGATATTTAGAATTAGTTTTGATTCTCCTATTTTTGTGGGATCTGAATGGTTAATCTTGTGACCATCATCCTTATATGTGCTGTATCTTTTTGTCAAGAATAATATGCAAAATTAGAGAGAAATTCTTCTTTGGTCTTTATCTATTCAGATTTATACCTGCGATGCCTATGAACAAATTTAGGCATGCTGTTTAGAGCTCTTAATAGGTTATACTTAAGTTGCTTCAAGGCCTCATTCTTGTCTGTAATTCTTGAGCCACGACTTCTACCAAAGTCTCTTCAGGTAAGTATCGAATCAAAGTCGGAGGTAGCTTGCCATACACTGCCTCAAAGGGTGTGCACTTGATTGCTCTGTGGTAGTTAGTGTTATATCAAAACTCAGCCCAATGCACCCACAAGGACCAATTTCTCTGGTGTTCCACCATAAAACCGTGAAGATAATGCACTTGTTGACAACCTAGATTTGCCCATCCAACTCAGGTTGATAAGTTGAGCTTATTTGTAGCGATGTCCCTTGCAACTTTAACAATTCTGACCAGAATTGGCTAACAAAAGTTGGGCCCTTGTCACTAACTATCAATCTAGGAACTCCATGCAACCTTACTACCTCTAGTAAAAATTTCAACAATGGACCTTGCCGTATAAAGGTGTTTAATCAAGAGGAAATGTGTGTATTTAGTCAATTTTTCCATCACTACCAACAGTGTATTGTAACCCTAGAATGTGGCAACCCAAATATAAAATCTACATTGATATCCTCCTATATAGCAGAGGAAACTGACAAAGGTTGAGCAGTCTAGGGGCTTGGTTGCCTTAACTTTGTACCTTTGGCAAATGCCACATTCAGCCACAAATTTGGTGATATGCCCCTTCATTTCTTCCCAGTACAAGCATATTTAGTTAGTTTTTCCCTTACTACCAGCAGTGTATTGTAACCCTAGAATGTGGCAACTAGATATAAAATCCACGTTGATATGCTCCTATACAGCAGTGGAAACTAGCAAAGGTTGAGCAGTCCAGGGGCTTGGTTACCTTAACTTTGTACCTTTGGCAAATGTCACATTCAGCCACAAATTTGGTGGTACGCCCCTTCATTTCTTCCCAGTACAAGCTGCCTGTGAGACTCTTATATGTTTTGAATACCCATGAGTGGCCTCCCATATTTGTGTAGTGGAACTCTTTTAATAGTTGTGGTATCCATTCTAACTTTGTTGAAATGACCAACCTCTGTTTGTAAAACAGTTTGCCTTGCTCCAGCGTGTAAAGGGTAAGAGTCTAGCTTCTCTTGAAGGTCTGCCATGATTTTGGATAATTTTGGGTCAGCCTTTACCTCCTCCCAAATCTTTTTTGCATCCAACCATAAAGGTCTCGATATGGTAGTCAACTCTAGCTCTTCCTCCCTCCGTGATAGTGTATCTGCCACCTTATTCTGACTTTCACTCTTATAGATGATGTCAAAATCATAGCCCAAAAGCTTGGACAACCAATTCTATTAGTCTGATGTTGTGACCCGCTACTCCAGGAGGTGTTTCAAACTCCTGGTTGGTAACCATTGCAAACTTCCTCCCAAGCAAATAAGGTCTCCAATGCTGGATGGCCATGACCAAGGCCATGAGCTCCTTCTCATATGTTGACTTGGTTGAGGTTCTCTTCGATAGTGCCTTGCTGAAATATGTGATAGGTCTGCCTTCCTACTTCAATACAACCCCCAGACCTCTCCTTGAAGCATTACATTCTATCATGAAGGGCAAGGAGAAGTTAGGCATAGCTAGGACTAGTGTCTTAGTGATGCAGTCCTTAAGGGCACTAAAGGCCTGTTGAGCTTCCTCATTCCACCCAAATCCTCCCTTTCTTAGCAACTTAGTAAGGGGCTTGGTAATCTTGCCATAATTCTTTATAAATTTCTGATAGTAACCTATGAGACCTAAGAATTCGTATAATTGCTTGGTCGTTTTTGGGGTTGGCCACTCTAAAATCACCTTGACCTTACTTTGGTCCACGGCTACTCCATCAGCTGAGACCGCATGTCCTAGATATTGTGCGAACACTTTCAAAACTACATTTCTTGAAGTTGGCAAAGAGGGAGTGTTCCCACGAGGTCTGCAAAATTGTCTCCAAGTGCATTAGGTATCCTTCCATGTGCAGTGTACACTAAGATGTTATCAAAGAACACCAACACAAACTTCCTCAAATAAGGTCTAAAGACTGAATTCATGGCAGATTAGAAGGTTGCTGGTGCATTCATAAGGCCAAATGGCAAGACTAGAAACTCATAATGCCCTTGGTGAGTTTTAAAAGTAGTCTTGGGTATGTCCTCCTCCTTGACACTTATCTGGTGGTACCCCAATCTTTGAGAAAAATTTGAAACCATGAAGCTCGTGCAACAACTCTTCAATCATCGATATAGGGAACTTGTTCGGTATGGTAGCCCTATTAAGGGTCCTATACTCCACATATAATCTCCAATTGCCATCCTTCTTCACAAGTATGACTGGACTAGAGAATGGGCTGTGGCTGGGTCTAATCACTCCTACAGATAGCATTTCCTTCACTAGCCTCTCCATCTCATTTTTTTTTTATCATAGGCATATCTATAAGGTCTCACATTCACAAGGTTGGTTCCCTCTTTAAGTGCAATAGCATGCTCTTGCTTTTTGTTAGGTGGTAGTCCTTTTGGTTGTTCAAAGACCCTGAGAAATTTTTGCAGCACCCTTGTTAATTGCTCTCTCTCAACCTCTCCTACGTCCTTCTCCACCTTAATCCAATCTAGCCCTACCTTTGCCTTGTCCCCTTCCACGTAAGCTATGTCTAGCACAAACAAAACCCCATAGAATTCCACTTTAGTAGTCTTCATTAAGGCGCTCGGGGATATCTGAGTCCATGTAAGGCTGGGGTCACCCTTGATCATCACTTAGCGCCCTTGATACATAAAGGCCATTGTTAATTTCTCCAAGTTCACCTTGATGTTACCCAACATTCTCAGCCACTGTACCCCTAAAATAATATCTACTTCCCCTAGCGGAAACAAATAGAAGTCACTAGTCATAGAGGTTGCATCTAGGGAAAATGTCAGCCCCTTGCACACCCTTGATGTTGCTCGCTTATGCCTATTGCCAAACTTGACCAAGAAGGTCATGGTGGGTTTGACCTTCAACCCAAGTCGTCTTGCCATTTGGATTGATATGAAGTTATGACTGGCACCATTGTTGATCATTACCAATATGGGAGCATTGTTCAAGCTCCCCTTAAGCTTGAAAGTATGTGGGTGCGAGATGCTACCTACCAAGAAGAATGGGAGCTCAAGTTAGTTGTATTCAAGCTCTTCTTTAGCCCCTACAAGGTTTCCATCCTTTGCTTCCAACTTTACCATCACGAACTCGCTATTCGACTTGGGTTCTTCCTCCTTACCCAATATCAGGATGCGAAGCTGCTTGTTGGGGCACTTGTGGAGGGGCTCGAATGTTTGGCCACACTGGAAACATTTCCTTTCCTCTTGCTATAGTATATACTCGTGATAAGGAAGCTATTACACCCCCTTATTTCCCCTTGCTAGTTCCAGCCATGGCTGGCCATGGAGCCATTGAGTGAGCAGACCCCGAACTTACTCCCTTCTCTGTGAGGCTCAGGATAGTGGGACTGTGGGCAGATGACCTGAGTGATTCGCTTGGGCCAATGCCCTTCTCCTTTGGGCTTACAACGTAGCCCCTCAACTTAGGCCCATATAATGTAGCTTGGCCTATTATTGCTTGAGCCTAGTTCAGTCGAAGGTGGTATGTGCCTTCTCCTAGGAATGCTCATGTTTTGCCATTCTTGCCACCTCTAAAGCTTTCAACAATCTCCTCTTCTATGTTCCATATGGGGTCTATGCCTCTACTCACCGTTAATAGGTCGTGGATTCGCACCCTTTTATGCAACTCACTGCACAAATCACTCAAAAAGTACCTTAAGGCCTATTCCTTTGGCATCCCCATGATTTGGGACATACTTGCTCAAAGAGTTGGATGTACTCTTCTACACTTGCTAACTACTTGATTGACGCCAACTGCTCATAGGAATTTCCAGCCTTTCTTCCATACTATCTCTTAATCATCTCAAAGGTGAGCATTTCCTAGTTTAAGTCGGTGACCTTGTTTTATAGGTAGCAGAACCAATGATCACTCCACCCTCCATGCAAACAAAGGCTAAGGGGACCTTTTGCTCTAGCTTGGTACCGTGTATTAGAAAGTATGTCTCCGCTCTGGTGATCCATGTTACAAGGTCACTGCCACTAAAATATGGCAGTTCCACTCTCTTGGCCAACCAATGTAGCTCCTCCACCTTTGTTTGCTCTTTGTCCCTTGTCAACTCCTTATCCTTGGTTGGTTCCTTTTCTTGCTCGAGGGTGTCTGAATGTCCTTGTGGTCCCATGTTTGTCCAATCTTTATGGCTGCTCTTTGAGGCTAGGGAGTTAGGCCCATCCTTCCGGGTAAGCTTCAATAGTAGAGCTCACATCTCCATACCCCATTTAACTTCCTCTAAACCTCCTCCATCTGCTCTGTCATGCTTTGCATGTTCTTCTCCAGTGTCTCCAATCTTGAATCCATTCCACTTCTAGAATACTTTGCTCCACTTCTAGTCTTTGGCATCCGGTAGATCGGACTAATTGATAGGATCCGAGAATGTATAAAGATAGAAATTAATATGGGATTGATAAAACAGTAACAAAATTAGCGCAAGAATGGCTCTTGGCCCCTAGGATAGTGTCCTTGCACAGAGAATATCCTCTGGCTCAAGTTGAAAGCTTACACACAAAATAGAAAAATGTGAATTGCTCCTCTTGTTCCTCACCCCACCTTTTTACAATCGTTGCCCCACTAACTACTTTCCTAAAATACCCTCTAACTAATTGCCCTTGTTTTCTTCCTTACATAAACCTTCCAAGCTTGCCTTTCAATTGGGCTTTGTTTGCCCATTTTAGTGCTAACATAGGAGCTAGCATGATTTGTAATGATTGCTAAGTTGGCATCATAACCATTTTGATCTAAACCATACTTTCTCTAGATTACCTAATGCCATATTCTCTAAAGAAGAACACTATAGCCATTTCATGTTCTTGAGCACCAAGTTTCCAAGGCCCACACCCTATTTTCTCTTACATCTGCAACAAACTCCTAACTAACAAATTGTTCTTGTATGCTTGGCCCATAGTTTTTAATAGCGAATAGTGCACTTATAGCATTTGAGATTATGGTGACATAGTGCATAGCGTTGCACATTGCATATTGCTATTTGAACAATAGTGCAATTACATTACATATATAAATATATAGTTTTATATATGTAATACAACCTCAAATAATAACAATATATAAAAAATAGCCTTAAAAAAATATGATAAAGGCAATGAAGGGAGGCAGGAAAAGCAAAATAAGAAAGATAGCATAGGCATAGGAAGGTTTGGAGTGAAGAAATTGGGCCAAATACTGATAGCACAAATAGCACATGCTATTTTTGTGCAATAACATAGAAATAGCATAGCATAGCATATGCTATGCTACACTATGCTATGCCTCGTAGTGTAGCGCTATGCACTATAGCAGTTGCTATAGCACACTATTAATAACTATGGCTTGGCCATTTCACACCAAGGAAAGTCCCTCATAATTTTTCCTATTCTGTAAATTTGTTTTTTATAATGTAACATAATGTAATCAGAGTTTCCATTTCTTGGTTAGTTGGTTGCATGGGAAGAGTGTGGACTATATGGTGTGCACAATGTATGATGTGGAATTTTGGAGCTTATATGAAATTGATGCAAGTATACACTCCTCCTCAGTCTCCACCTCTTAAGAAGTATTATTAGATCGATTTATTTGATGACAAGAGATGGAACTAACTTCTACTATAGTGTGATTTTACCATGTTTGATTAGTATTCCATTTTAGTTGTTTCTGATATTAGATGTTGATAAGTTTTACCTGGTTTTGGCTGATGGTGAATGTTACCTTATTGTGGGGATATGTGGTTCAATGGTGTATAAGTATAGGTAAAATGGTCCTGTTTCTTATTTTGTATGTAGCTTAGGTGGTTGCAGTGGGAGATATATATTGGTCTTTTGTGTGTTCTTTGATTTGGATTGTGATAAACCATCCATTGACTTCCATCTTTTTGGTTTTGCCTCACGGATGTACTAGTATGAAATGTTTGATGAGTTTTGAGAAGTAATGTCCCTGGTTATCATGTTTATTGCTTGTACATGGCTAACAATTACATTTTGATATGGAACAGTATTATTTAGAAGTACCAACAATGAAGAGAGAACCATATAGAAAGAAAGGGGAGGAGATTTAAGAGAGAAAATTGGACCAAGTATAGAAAGTCATATTTGATTTAAACACTCATCAAACTGAAATGTAGGCAAATGATGTTTCCTACCTATAGACAAATTTTAAAAGAATCCTAGTTCTAGTATGAAAGACTATCTCCCAAGCAATCAAAAATTCTTAGTTTCATTGGATGAGAAACTCTAGATGAAGGTGAAACTGTATGTTGAATATTTGGTTATCAAGAAGAAAGGTCAAAGAGATGCAAATTAGATGCAATAGATGGAGGTTATTTTGATTTTTTATGTAAGAGTATGAGAATGACAAAGTAGAGGTGAAATATAGATTATAGGTAAAATTATAATTCCAATTTTTGACTAATTAACCAAAAAACATAGTTTGGAATATGCCAACTCATTATTCAATGAGATTTGACAAGGTTCACCCTAGTCGTGACTATAATTTAATTCATTGGTGCATCTAGAAGTGACATGGGTAAAGTTTTGCCTTGGATTTTCTCTCTTTTTTTTGGGTATATAATTTTACCGCTAGGTAGCAATAGGATGCATATGACTATTGCAACTATTTCCTTTGAGGTTAGAAGATTTCATGGGCCAGTTTGGTTTTGTTTGAGCCTCAAACTTTAACCAAGGCAAATGTACATTTTGTCAACATTTGGTTCAGTTCTAAACCATGGTTCACTACTTTCAATTTCAGTTCCTCGCTATTTTTAGTGAATTTTACTATGTTATGACTCATCTCTAAGCTGAAACAAAAATATTACATACTATAAACCAAATTATTCACACTTAGAGTAACACATAACATTAACTTCGTAGAGTTACAAGTATCTTATTCAATAATGACTTGTTGGCATCTATGGTCTTATGCATATTAATTTGTTGTAGTATAATGAAGAAGTTACAATCACACAATAGAGTATTATAAACCTATAAAATGTTAATGGCCAGTAAAACTTTAATTTTGTTGCATGCATAGTTCCTTATTTTCTTTCATGTACTAAACTATTATGCATTACTCATGAGGTGTCATAATTGCTTGCATGATTGGTTCTGTCTTTGCTATCCTTTCCTTATCAACTATATATTTACATTTATATCAATACAGTAGTCACAACTTTACTTCATCTTCACATCTACTATTTGAAATGGCTTAGATAAAAGTTGCTTAGAAGAGGTTGAACAAAGAATACAAAATCTACATCAAAATAACAACATAACTTGGATCCTATGGATAAGAAACTCTTGCAACAAATGTATGTTGATAATATTTCAACATTTAGAATTTATGGTTAGTAACTATATTGTTTATCTATGTTTGTCAGAAATTAGGACTATCTAATGATGCCATATTATTAATAACAAATTCTCTAATTATCTTTTATTATTGTATTACCATAGGTCTAATATCAGCAAGAAGCATAAATGTGCTTATGGCTCAAAGAGACATATCACTTCATAGCATAAGTTTAGGTTATTTTGTATATATATTTTTTGAGGTTATTAGTTCAATTAGTATTAATTTTAATCTTATGTTGACACTAATGTTGATTATCTTTATAAGGATTACTATTTCATGTATTCAAATAAAAAGTTAAACATTACTAATGTAAGGATAAAAAAGTTATTAAATTTTTTAATTTAATGCTCAAGTGACAGCATTCATGTAACAACATTCATGGCTTTATGGGCAAATGAAGAAATTTGAAGATTATGGCCTAGTTTATCTAAAGAGGAGAAATTATTATTTAAGAATGTAGTCGCTGAGGTCCGAGAAGGAGCGACCACAAATTTGAAGGGTATGCAAAATGTTATGTTTACCACATAATTTTTTCCACCATGTCAATAATGTTGAAATAATAGTTTAAATTATATACATTTATTTTGCAGGAGACTCTTTTGACTAATTGTTCACCTTTCAAGTAAAAAAGCTATTACTGAAATGGACAAATCCAAAACTCAACTTATTGATAAGATGGGATTTCGGTAATTGCTATAGATTGGGTGTAAGGCCATTTTACCTCTCCAGCGTGAGTTGGAAAAAATATGACAGAAATGGCTGCCTTTGAAAAGTATTTCCCTCCATGGGTCAATTATGCCACGTAACACTGCCACATCAGAATAGCTCAGTGGCTGGCTCGGTTTGTGGCTCCATTTCCCTCAATTTGTGGCTCCCGTAACTATGTTTTTTCTTCTTCTAAATGTCTTGCAGAAGTAAAATGGCCCTCAGAAACCTCAGCCCTAACTCCCTCCCATAACTCAGTTGACACTCTGCTTTGTTTGCTCTTACTTTCACCTCTTTCACTCTGCTCTTGCTCTCGTGTGGCTTTCTTTGCTCTTGCTGTCGTCTGGCTTTCTCTGCTCTTGTTCTCATCTCTGTTGACTCTGCTCTGGTCACTTGTCTCTCTTCACTCTGCTATCGCTGTCATCTATCTTCACTCAGCTATCGCTGTCATCTATCTTCACTCAGCTTTGTTTCCATTAAGATTGAAGTAGAAGCAACACTCACTGTCTTCACTCCACTTTGTTTGTGCATGTTCAATGTACTAATAGTTTTGCACTTTTGTGCAGACACACATTTGTCAATATGGCTTTGGCACAACAGATGGCTGATAATCTGCATCCTGGCCCTTTAGATGATAGTCTGCTTTCGTTACAAACAAAACACTGTTCAGAGGCAGTATGGCAAGAATTGCCAATTCTCACGCATAAATGTGCTGCTCTTTCTTATTTTTTTCCCGTGATTTTCGTTAGAGTGCCAAGTTGCAACAGCTGATCCTTCGTTTCCTTTCTTAATAAACCATGTGATAAAAGGAACCACGCATAGCTAAAGTGTAACCTGTGATATTACGGGTAACATAGCTAAAGTGTAACCTGAACATTGCTAAAATGTAACGTACCACATAGAAGTGTAACTACCCGTAGCTAAAGTGTAACTTTTATTCGAACAAAACTTTGCCTAAAAAAGCAGTATGATGATCTAATGTGAGGTGTTTCCTTCAAATGGATCGATTACCATGCGTTAGGAAGTACTTTTGATTTATTGCATCCGAATTGAAACATTCACCTTCTTTCGGGTAACATAGCTAAAGTGTAACCAGGCCGTTGCTCAAGTGTAACACGGCGTTCAAAAGTGTAACTACCCGTAGCTAAAGTGTAACTGTTATTCGCAAGAAACTTTGCCTAAGAAAGCAGTATGATGCTCTAATGTGAGGCTTTTCCTTCAAATGGGATGTTTACCATGCGTTAGGAAGTCCTTCTGATCAATTGCATCCTAAATGTAAAATGCAAATCTTACTGGGAACGTAGCTAAAGTGTCACCTGAACGTTGCTAAAGTGTAACGCGGCGAATACCCGTAGCCAAAGTGTAACTGTAATTCGGATGTAAACTTTGCTTAAGAAAGCAGTATGATGCTCTAATGTGAGGTGTTTCCTTCAAATGGGATGTTTACCATGCGTTAGGAAGTACTTTTGATAAATTGCATCCGAATTGCAAAATGCAACTTCTTACGGGTAACGTAGCTAAAGTGTAACCTGGCCATTGCTAATGGAATGGTTGTGCACAGAAGTGCAACTACCCGTAGCTAAAGTGTAACTGTTATTCGCAAGATAACTTTACCTAAGAAAGCAATATGATGCTCTAATATGAGGCGTTTCCTTCAAATGGGATGTTTACCAAGATTAAGGAAGCAGTTTTGGTCAATTGCTCACGTAGCTAAAGTGTAACCTGCCCGTTGCAAAAGTGTAACGTGGCGCTTAAAAGTGTAACTACCCGTAGCTAAAGTGTAACCTTTATTCGGACGTTAACTTTGCCTAAGAAAGCAGTATGATGCCCTAATGTGAGGCGTTTCCTTCAAATGGGATGTTTACCATGCGTTAGGAAGTACTTTTGATCAATTGCATCCGAATTGAAAAATGCAACTTCTTACGGGTAACGTAGCTAAAGTGTAACCTGGCCATTGCTAATGGAATGGTTGTGCACAGAAGTGCAACTACCCGTAGCTAAAGTGTAACTGTTATTCGCAAGATAACTTTACCTAAGAAAGCAGTATGATGCTCTAATATGAGGCGTTTCCTTCAAATGGGATGTTTACCAAGATTAAGGAAGCAGTTTTGGTCAATTGCTCACGTAGCTAAAGTGTAACCTGCGCGTTGCGAAAGTGTAACGTGGCGCTTAAAAGTGTAACTACCCGTAGCTAAAGTGTAACCTTTTTTCGGACGTTAACTTTGCTTAAGAAAGCAGTATGATGCCCTAATGTGAGGCGTTTCCTTCAAATGGGATGTTTACCATGCGTTAGGAAGTACTTTTGATCAATTGCATCCGAATTGAAAAATGCAACTTCTTACGGGTAACGTAGCTAAAGTGTAACCTGGCCATTGCTAATGGAATGGTTGTGCACAGAAGTGCAACTACCCGTAGCTAAAGTGTAACTGTTATTCGCAAGATAACTTTACCTAAGAAAGCAGTATGATGCTCTAATATGAGGCGTTTCCTTCAAATGGGATGTTTACCAAGATTAAGGAAGCAGTTTTGGTCAATTGCTCACGTAGCTAAAGTGTAACCTACCCGTTGCGAAAGTGTAACGTGGCGCTTAAAAGTGTAACTATCCGTAGCTAAAGTGTAACCTTTATTCGGACGTTAACTTTGCTTAAGAAAGCAGTATGATGCCCTAATGTGAGGCGTTTCCTTCAAATGGGATGTTTACCATGCGTTAGGAAGTACTTTTGATCAATTGCATCCGAATTGAAAAATGCAACTTCTTACGGGTAACGTAGCTAAAGTGTAACCGGGCCATTGCTAATGGCATGGTTGCGCACAGAAGTGCAACTACCCGTAGCGAAAGTGTAACTGTAATTCGCACGTTAACTTTGCCTAAGAAAGTAGTATGATGCTCTAATGTGAGGTGTTTCGTTCAAAAGGGATGTTTACCATGCTTAAGGAAGTACTTTTGCTCAATTGCATCCGAATTGAAAAATGCAACTTCTAACTATAATGTAGCTAAAGTGTAACCTGGCGGTTGCTAAAGTGTAACGCGGCGCTCAAAACTGTAACTACCCATAGCCAAAGTGTAACCTTTATTCGGACGAAAACTTTGCCTAAGAAAGCAGTATAATGCTCTAATGTGAGGCGTTTCCTTGAAATGGGATGTTTACCATGCGTTAGGAAGTACTTTGGGTCAATTGCATCCGAATTGAAAAATGCAACTTCTTACGGGTAACGTAGCTAAAGTGTAACCGGGCCATTGCTAATGGCATGGTTGCGCACAGAAGTGCATCTACCCGTAGCGAAAGTGTAACTGTTATTCACACGTTAACTTTGCCTAAGAAAGTAGTATGATGCTCTAATGTGAGGTGTTTCGTTCAAAAGGGATGTTTACCATGCTTAAGGAAGTACTTTTGTTCAATTGCATCCGAATTGAAAAATGCCACTCCCTACTGTAACGTAGCTAAAGTGTCACCCGGGCGTTGCTTAAGTGTAACGCGGCGCTTAAAACTGTAACTACCCGTAGCTAAAGTGTAACTGTAATTCGGACGTTAACTTTGACTAAGAAAGCAGTATGATGCTCTAATGTGAGTTATTTTATTCAAATGGGATGTTTACAATGCGTTGGGAAGTACTTTTGGTCAATTGCATCCGAATTGAAAAATGCAAATTCTAACTTGTAACGTAGCTAAAGTGTAACCTGGCCGATGCTAAAGTGTAACGCAGTGCTCGAAACTATAACTATCTGTAGCTAAAGTGTAACTGTTATTCGGGCGTTAACTTTGCCTAAGAAAGCAGTATGGTGCTCTAATGTGAGGCGTTTCCTTCAAATGGGATGTTTACCATGCGTTAGGAAGTGCTTTTGGTCAATTGCATCCGAATTGAAAAATGCCACTCCTTACTGTAACGTAGCAAAAGTGTAACCTAGCCGTTGCTTAAGTGTAACGCGGCGCTCAAAACTGTAACTACCCGTAGCTAAAGTGTATCTCTAATTCGGACGTTAACTTTGCCTAAGAAAGCAATATGATGCTCTAATGTGAGACCTTTCCTTCAAATGGGATGTTTACAATGTGTTAGGCAGTACTTTTGGGAAATTGCATACGAATTGAAAATTGCAACTTCTTACTTTTAACGTAGCTAAAGTGTAACCTTGCCGTTGCTAAAGTGTAACATAGCGCTCAAAACTGTAACTACCCGTAGCTCAAGTGTAACTGTTATGCGGACGTGAACTTTGCCTAAGAAAGCAGTATGATACCCTAATGTGAGGGGTTCCCTTCAAATGGGATTTTTACCATGCTTTAGGAAGTACTTTTGATCAATGCATCCGAATAAAAAATGCAACTTCTTACGGGTAACGTAGCTAAAGTGTAACCTCGGCATTGCTTAAGTGTAATGTGCCGCATGAAAGTGTAACTATTCGTAGCTAAAGTGTAATGCCTAAGAAAATGATATTACTAACTAGCGTCTTTAATACCGCTGATCCTTCGTAACATGCATGTTGCTGATGTGGCATCCGAGCAGCGGGCAATCGAGTGAAGCGTGCAGTGGAAGCTTCTTTCTTCACCCGGGAATTGAAAAAGAGAAACGAGCAGCTGCCTCATGAAATCATTTGAACTTCGGGCCCCTACTCAGAGTCTCTCCGTCTTCTGCACCTCGCTCGTCGCTAACTTTTCGGTGTCTCGCTTCTCGCTCGGTTAGTGTCCGGTGCTGGTTCCCTTTCTCGGACTCGGTTGCTCATCGTTCTCTGTTGGTGGGTCAGTTCCCTTTCTCGGTGGCTGTCCGGCTGTGTTTGGTCATTCTATCCGAAGGTAAGTGGTTGGTTCACTTCGTTCATCTCTGACGCAAGCTGATTTAATAAGCATTGTTGCTCTGTTTAAAAATGGTTTAAGCAATACCATGCCTAGGCATAATATATGTGCATCCATTATGCTTGGACATGTTATATAACATTAAGATATGAGTATATCAAATCGTTCATAACAGAACCACCTTTTTTTCTTATGCAAACAAAGTGTGTAGGAATAAGAGACAACAAAAACAATAGGTGGAACAAAAGAACAGTAGAAAATAGAAGCCTGCAGGCATTGTCTAGGTGGCCAAGGGGCGCCTGGGCGCTGATACTTTTATGCCCAGGCGCCAAGTTGGCAGAGGCTAGACGCTTGGGCGCTGAATATTGGACGCCCAGGTGTTTGGCCTCTGTCATTTGGGCGCCTGGGCGCTGATACTTTACCGCCCAGGCGCCAAGTTGGCAGAGGCCAGACGCCTGGGCGCTTAATCTTGGGCGCCCAGGCGTCCAATTATGTGTAGAATTTGTGGTTTGGACCCACGAATTCTGTGTAATAACAGACTCACAAATTCTGTTAAGACGCCAACAATGATGTGGTCTTGTATAAACTCAGTTGACAATCTTACATGGCATAATTGACCTCCTCAAGAAAATACTTTTTAAACAATTCAATTTGCTATAAACAATGATGTGGTCTTGTGCTACATGTAAGGGATCTGGAAAAATTGTATTGCTATAAACAATTGGATTTCTGCCTTGTAGGGCATATTGAAATTTACTGACAATCATGGATCAGAGGAAAGCACGTAAAGGAAAAGCAGCTAAACAAGCGGTTGAACCTGAACTTACAACTCCTCCAGTAGAAGAACAACCTCAACCTAGGTATATTTAATATTGCATGTAGATTTGCAATTTTTAGTTCCTACCTAGATTGTCTATCTATGTTTGTGAAAGTGGGACTATCTAATGATGTTGTATTTTGTCCTACTGTTGGGTTGATTGTGGTATCAGCCTGAAGCGAACCGCAGGCACCCAAAGATATATCAGTTCATGGCATATGTTCAGGTAATGTCGTATTTATTTTTTTTTTTTTTGAAGTTATTAGTTTGTTACACTTTAACTCTCATCTTATGTTGACACTAACGTTGATTATGTTTATAGGGCTGAATATTTCAAGAAGTTGGATAAAAAGCAAGGCGCTATTGATGTAAGGATTAAGGAGTTATTTTAGTTTCTGAATGTAATCATCATATTACAGCATTTGATTAACAAAGTTCATCCCTTATAGGCCAATCAAGAAAGCCTGAATGCTTGGAAAAGTTTATCAGAGGAGGATAAACAGCGGTATAAGAATGCAGCTGCCAAAGCCCGACACCAAGCACGAATGGAGGAGGGAGCACCAATTCAGAAGGTGTGGAAATTGTTATGTGTATCACACAATTTACCATAGGGTCACTAATATTCAAATACTAATATAAGTTGTGTACATTTGTTTTGTAGGAGACTATCTCCACAAGGTGCTCCCCATTAAAGTACAAAAGAGTCATCCATGGAATGGATGACTCAAAATGTAATGTTGTTCATAGAATGGGCTTTGGTTCGTTGCTGCAGATCGGGTGTGATTCACTCGATCATGACATCTGTATAAAGATTTTAAATGCTTTTGATATTAGGAGTAAGGTGCTGTCATTCAGAGGGATTTTTTGTTGTATAACCCCCAAGGAGGTGGGCGAGGTATTGGGCATTCCATGTGGTGGGAAACCAGTCCCACAGTCTGTCTCTGACAAGAAGTCACTCAATAAATTGAAGGAGGAGTTAAAAGCGAAGCAATTTAATGATTTAGAGCAGATTATTAGAGGGGAGAGGTCTGACTGCATGTTTGCCCGTGCCTTCCTCCTTTATACGTTGGGCATTCTGTTATGTCCAACTTCTAGTACTAGGTTATCAAACAAGTTGTTAATACCAGTTTTGGACATAGAAAATGCTGCTCACTATAACTGGGCAGCATTTGTATATAATAGTTTGATAGAAGAAACAATTAAATTCAAGTCAGCCAAGAATAAGAACCCAACGGGCAAGACGTGGGTTGGCGGATGTTTGTTATTTTTTAAGGTATGTGGTGGTTAAATCAATAAGTTTGTATGTTATTGTTTTTATATTGGTCGTCTTTGCATATAACATACCTGTACTTTGTATTGTAGATATTTTTCTTACAAAAGTTCCCTCTCGGCTCACTACATTGTGACGGGACGGAATGGCCATTGCAATATTGGACGAATCAGCGAATCCGGGCTCGTCTGATCCTAGAAAAGAAGAGTCGGGAGGTACATATAACTCAAGTGTGTTAAAACAATTGTCCTTCCTTACCATATCAATCATCTAATAAGTGTCACTTTGTGTTATAGGGAATTTTGTATTGTAATAAAGAAGTCGAGGAGGAAAAGGAAATCCCCTCTGTTGATGTGTTTCAGCATGCGGTGTGCTCAAATTGTCAATGGTCCTTGATTTATTTATATTGTTTGGAATAAGATGTACGTGTTACCTATTCAGTGTGTTTGCTTCTACTTTGCAGGTGATTAAAGAAGCATATTAGAATTTAGTCACAACTGAGCTCAAACGTGCCAAACAAAGGATTTCTGATATGCACGCATGGCTGATTCCCATCGATCAAGCTTTGGGCCAGACAGTGTGTTTGGCAACCATGCCATTACAAATCGCCCCCTGCTTGAATGAGTCGGGTGATGAGATTAGCGAGGTTGAAGAAATACCTCCAGCTGCCACAGTGTCTGGCCCAAATCTTGAAAAAAAACCTTCCAAGAGGGTGCACTGGGAGGGGGATGTCCATAAGTTTTATATTTTTTGCACAAGACCAAGAAAACAGCAGGATGCCCAAACGTGAGTTTCTAGTAACCATACATATTTGATCGGCCAACCATTTAATGTACAGCATAGCCTGATTGTTTATTTCATTTGTGTTGCAGTACTGTTGTTAGCATGTTAGACTGTCACCTTTCATTTGATGATTGTGAGACATTAGGCCCAAGGGGATGGGTGAGCAACATGGTATTTCTATTTCGCTTATCTTTGTCCGTATTCAGCGTTGTTTGGTTGTAGTTAGGTACTTTATTCCATATGTTCACTTTCACAAATTGTAGGTCATGATGATGGTTAGGAGATGCTGGATGGCAGATCAAGTTCAGGACCATGGCATTGTCACCCGATATATATGTGATCAATTCCTTCTGGTAAATGCGTCTTTGACACCATGATAACTCATGAACATCAATTAACTCGTGGGTGTGATCATTACCATACGTTCTAAAGTGGGTACACCTCTAATGTCTACAAGGCCAAATGTTGCATGCAGGTGAAGAGTGGGATGTTGATGATGCATGCAAACTTCTGGGCCCAGATGGTAGACAGGAGATTATGAAGGCAACAATTGTAAGTTGATATATTCTCATAACTTCATATTCAATTGTTGTTAGTAAGAAGTAGATAGTTGACTGGCTGGAATCATGTCGTAGGTGTTCGCCCCCATTCTTTATAAGGAGCATTGGTTTTGCTGTGCTTTGATCCCCAGTCAAGAAACTATGCATGTTCTGGACTCCTTGCGAAGTAAGGAGAACGAAGAAAGGGACAGTTGTGTGCAATCACTGGTAATGTGTTAGATTTCGTTTTTTTCTTCTGATGCCACACAACATGCAATGACTTTATGGACTGCACATACTTGTTTTGCAGGGAAAATGTTTTTCACGACTGTTTACTAAGCTTGGCTTAAAGAGGAAGCAGAAGTGCAACTTCAAAATCATCTATCAAGATGTGCCGCAGCAGCATAATAGGTAAGTCTGATAATGCAATGAAGATGTACAGTTTGAAATGGACATATAATTTAGTGGATTGTAACTACTGTTTTAATGAATTTTCAGTCATGACTGTGGGATTCATTGCATGCTAGCCATGAAGTACTGGGATGGCGAATGCAAGGACGAATGGGGTGGGAAAGCTGTGCCCTCGTTTACGGAGGTTCGATTGAGACTTCTAATTACTATTATGTATAGTTTTTAAGCAATTACAAGTTCGAATGATATGATGCATGATAATGTATATGCAGGATGAGATGAGTGGCTTCAGGGAGCAACTATTGTGGGATTTATTTAGTCGCGAACAAAATGTTCAGCGGGAAGCCATTCTACAACAAATGATGGCAAAGAGAAAAGGTACTATTTATCACAGCTTGTGTGTTCCATATTTTAGATGCCGTCACTGCTTTTAATTTGTCATAACCAGATGTGTTTGTGGAGTGAATATTCAAATACCTTTGATCAACTCTTTTACAGACAAGAGAAAATGAGGTTATGAATTGATGCAACTCGAGCTGCCGTTATCAGAACTACACTACAGCCCCTTCCCGTCTATTATAGGGTGTGGTTGTCATTGTAAAGACTCAACAATGTGATTGTTGTTGTACAAAGAAGTCTACTTCTGATTTATTCCTATACTGTCATACCCAATTGGCTCTGGTCCACTTAATCTGTGTACAAAAGTTTCAATGAATACATAACAACTTAATCTGTGTACAAAAGTACTTCTGATTCACTATTCATCTTTTGCACATAAAATTTCACGGGGATGAAATACAAGTGTTCGGCGCAATGTTAAGACTTTATCTAATTGCATGAAAGTTACACTTTAGGTACGGGTAGTCACACTTTCGTGCGGCATGATACACTTTAGCAATGGCCAGGTTACACTTTAGCTACGTCACCCGTAAGCAGTTGCAACTTTCAATTCGGATGCAATTGATCAGAAGTACTTCCTAACGCATGGTAAACATCCCATTTGAAGGAAACGCCTCACATTAGAGCATCATACTGCTTTCTTAGGCAAAGTTAACGTCCGAATTACAGTTACACTTTGGCTACGGGTAGTTACAGTTTTGAGCGCCGCGTTACACTTTAGCAACGGCGAGGTTACACTTTAGCTACGTTACAGTAACGAGTTGCATATTTCAATTCGGGTGTAATTGTTCCAAAGTACTGCCTAACACATGGTAAACATCCCATTTGAAGGAAACACCTCACATTAGAGCATCATACTGCTTTCTTAGGCAATGTTAACATGCGAATTACAGTTACACTTTAGCTACGCGTAGTTATAGTTTTGAGCGCCGAATTACACTTAAGGAACTGTAGGGTTACACTTTAGCTACGTTACAGTAACGAGTGACATTTTTCAATTCCGGTGCAATTGACCAAAAGTACTGCCTAACACATTGTAAACGTCCCATTCGAAGGAAACACCTCATATTAGAGCATCGTACTGATTTCTTAGGCAAAGTTAACGTCCGAATTACAGTTACACTTTAGCTACGGGTAGTAACAGTTTCGAGCGCTGCGTTACACTTTAGCATCGGCTAGGTTACACTTTAGCTACGTTACAGTAACTAGTGGCATTTTGCAATTCGGATGCAATTGTTCCAAAGTACTGGCTAACCCATGCTAAACATCCCATTTGAAGGAAACGCCTAACATTAGAGCATCATACTGCTTTCTTAGGCAATGTTAACGTGCGAATTGCAGTTACACTTTAGCTACGGATAGTTACAGTTTTGAGCGCCGAATTACACTTTAGCAACGGTAAGGTTACACTTTAGCTACGTTACGGTAACGAGTGGCATTTTTCAATTCGGGTGCAATTGACCAAAATTACTTCCTAACGCATGGTAAACATCCCTTTTGAACGAAACACCTCACATTAGAGCATCATACTACTTTCTTAGGCAAAGTTAACGTGCGAATAACAGTTACACTTTCGCTACGGGTAGATGCACTTCTGTGCGCAACCATGCCATTAGCAATGGCCCGGTGACACTTTAGCTACGTTACGCGTCATAAGTTGCATTTTTCAATTCGAATGCAATTGATCAAAAGTACTGCCTAACACATTGTAAACGTCCCATTCGAAGGAAACGCCTCATATTAGAGCATCGTACTGATTTCTTAGGCAAAGTTAACGTCCGAATTACAGTTACACTTTAGCAACGGGTAGTAACAGTTTTGAGCGCTGCGTTACACTTTAGCATCGGCTATGTTACACTTTAGCTACGTTACAGTAACTAGTGGCATTTTGCAATTCGGATGCAATTGTTCCAAAGTACTGGCTAACCCATGCTAAACATCCCATTTGAAGGAAACGCCTAACATTAGAGCATCATACTGCTTTCTTAGGCAATGTTAACGTGCGAATTGCAGTTACACTTTAGCTACGGATAGTTACAGTTTTGAGCACCGAATTACACTTTAGCAACGACCAGGTGACACTTTAGCTACGTGACAGTAAGAAGTTGCATTTTTCAATTCGGATGCAATTGAACAAAAGTACTTCCTTAAGCATGGTAAACATCCCTTTTGAACGAAACACCTCACATTAGAGCATCATACTACTTTCTTAGGCAAAGTTAACGTGCGAATAACAGTTACACTTTCGCTACGGGTAGATGCACTTCTGTGCGCAACCATGCCATTAGCAATGGCCCGGTTACACTTTAGCTACGTTACCCGTAAGAAGTTGCATTTTTCAATTCGGATGCAATTGACCCAAAGTACTTCCTAACGCATGGTAAACATCCCATTTGAAGGAAACACCTCACATTAGATCATCATACTGCTTTCTTGGGCAAAGTTTACGTCCGAATTAAAGTTACACTTTAGCTACGGGTAGTTACAATTTTGAGCGCCGCGTTACACTTTAGCAAAGCCCCGGTGACACTTTAGCTACGTTACAGTAAGAATTTTCATTTTTCAATTCGGATGCAATTGACCAAAAGTACTTCCTAACGCATTGTAAACATCCCATTTGAAGGAAACGCCTCACATTAGAGCATCATACTGCTTTGTTAGGCAAAGTTAACGTGCGAATAACAGTTACACTTTCGCTACGGGTAGATGCACTTCTGTGCGCAACCATGCCATTAGCAATGGCCCGGTTACACTTTAGCTACGTTACCCGTCATAAGTTGCATTTTTCAATTCGAATGCAATTGATCAAAAGTACATCCTAACGCGTGGTTATCATCCCATTTCAAGGAAACACCTCACATTAGAGCATCATACTGCTTTCTTAGGCAATGTTAATGTGCGAATTACAGTTACACTTCAGCTACGGGTAGTTACAGTTTTGAGCGCCGAATTACACTTTAGTAACGGTAGGGTTACACTTTATCTACGTTACAGTAACGAGTGGCATTTTTCAATTCTGGTGCAATTAACCAAAAGTACTGCCTAACACATTGTAAACGTCCCATTCGAAGGAAACGCCTCACATTAGAGCATCATACTGATGTCTTAGGCAAAGTTAACGGGCGATTAACCGTTACACTTTCGCCACGGGTAGATGCACTTCTGGGCGTAACCATGCCATTAGCAATGGCCCGATTACACTTTAGCTACGTTACCCGGCATAAGTTGCATTTTTCAATTCGGATGCAATTGACCCAAAGTACTTCCTAACGCATGGTAAACACCCCATTTGAAGGAAACACCTCACATTAGATCATCATACTGCTTTCTTGGGCAAAGTTTACGTCCGGATTAAAGTTACACTTTAGCTACGGGTAGTTACAGTTTTGAGCGCCGCGTTACACTTTAGCAACGCCTCGGTGACACTTTAGCTACGTTACAGTAAGAATTTGCATTTTTCAATTCGGATGCAATTGACCAAAAGTACTTCCTAACGCATTGTAAACATCCCATTTGAAGGAAACGCCTCACATTAGAGCATCATACTGCTTTGTTAGGCAAAGTTAACGTGCGAATAACAGTTACACTTTCGCTACGGGTAGATGCACTTCTGTGCGCAACCATGCCATTAGCAATGGCCCGGTTACACTTTAGCTACGTTACCCGTCATAAGTTGCATTTTTCAATTCGAATGCAATTGATCAAAAGTACATCCTAACGCGTGGTTATCATCCCATTTCAAGGAAACACCTCACATTAGAGCATCATACTGCTTTCTTAGGCAATGTTAACGTGCGAATTACAGTTACACTTTAGCTACGGGTAGTTACAGTTTTGAGCGCCGAATTACACTTTAGTAACGGTAGGGTTACACTTTATCTACGTTACAGTAACGAGTGGCATTTTTCAATTCTGGTGCAATTGACCAAAAGTACTGCCTAACACATTGTAAACGTCCCATTCGAAGGAAACGCCTCACATTAGAGCATCATACTGATGTCTTAGGCAAAGTTAACGGGCGATTAACCGTTACACTTTCGCCACGGGTAGATGCACTTCTGGGCATAACCATGCCATTAGCAATGGCCCGGTTACACTTTAGCTACGTTACCCGGCATAAGTTGCATTTTTCAATTCGGATGCAATTAACCCAAAGTACTTCCTAACGCATGGTAAACACCCCATTTGAAGGAAACACCTCACATTAGATCATCATACTGCTTTCTTGGGCAAAGTTTACGTCCGAATTAAAGTTACACTTTAGCTACGGGTAGTTACAGTTTTGAGCGCCGCGTTACACTTTAGCAACGCCTCGGTGACACTTTAGCTACGTTACAGTAAGAAATTGCATTTTTCAATTCGAATGCAATTTACCAAAAGTACTTCCTAACGCATTGTAAACATCCCATTTGAAGGAAACGCCTCACATTAGATCATCATACTGCTTTCTTGGGCAAAGTTTACGTCCGAATTAAAGTTACACTTTAGCTACGGGTAGTTACAGTTTTGAGCGCCGCGTTACACTTTAGCAACGCCCCGGTGACACTTTAGCTACGTTAGAGTAAGAATTTGCATTTTTCAATTCGGATGCAATTTACCGAAAGTACTTCCTAACGCATTGTAAACATCCCATTTGAAGGAAACACCTCACATTAGATCATGATACTGCTTTCTTGGGCAAAGTTTACGTCCGAATTAAAGTTACACTTTAGCTACGGGTAGTTACAGTTTTGAGCGCCGCGTTACACTTTCGCAACGCCCCGGTGACACTTTAGCTAAGTTACAGTAAGAATTTGCATTTTTCAATTCGGATGCAATTTACCAAAAGTACTTCCTAACGCATTGTAAACATCCCATTTGAAGGAAACACCTCACATTAGAGCATCATACTGCTTTCTTAGGCAAAGTTCACGTGCGAATAAAAGTTACATTTTACCTACGGGTAGTTGCACTTCTGCGCGCAACCCCCTGGACCCCGCAATTCGCAGGATCTTCGACCCAGATAACAAGTTCCACAACCTTTCCTCCCAGTTCGGCCACCACAACAAGTGGGTTCCATCATTTCAGCAGTTCTTTTCACTATTTAACTCTAAAATAGGTAATTGTGATGATTAGTTACTGTATTTTGTCTTTAGTTTATCATGGGTATGTAGTTTGGATTAGTTTGACCTAAGTTTCTATCTCTACATGGGGAAACACTTCTTTGGTCTAATATATAAATTAAATGTTGTTATTATCACATGCAGGTTAGTTTTAACATGGGTATGAGCAAAAATATCATATCATAACTTAACCATAGGATACATTTGTGAAAAAAATAAAACCATTGAACAGTACATTTCCTCCTTACAATTTATGAATGTTGGTTTCAAATTGATAGTACATGCAGGTTAGTTTTGTAAGATGTGTGCTGTACATTGCTCATTGTGGTCTAACTAAACACTTTTGATTTATCTAGCTAAAATGAGTGAAGGAGCTTTCGCGAATTTGTTTTTGAATGGGAGTATTAGAGAAAGTGATGGTGGAGATGTTAGTTTTCATGGTCCACCACGCGTAATGGTTCTCATTCCACCTGATTGCAACCTTGAACAGCTAAAACGAATTGTACTTCAGGCACTAAGAATTCCAGATAATCAAGAAATCCAAAGCATGCAATATAGATGTCCAGTAGCTGTTGGGCACAACATGAGATATAATGCCTCCATGCTAAGTGAGGATACACATGTGCAGCTGATGTTGATGATGTATGCACGTTATTCACACACATGGTCTATCATTGAGATATATGTGGAGACGAGATCCCGTGAGATAGAATGTGACAATGACATGGCACAACAATCTGAGCATATGGTAGACTTGAATATACCTCACCTACCAACACAATATCCTCATCATCCCAACATTACTGCTCATGTTTCCTCACCAAACTTTAGTTGTCAGGGTGCAGATATGCATATATACACACATGATGATATGGAAGATTCGTGGCAAGCCGACCATCGATCCGATGTTGAAGGTGAGTATGATCCTGAGTGGTATAGTGATGATGGACTTGATGATGATGCTGATGTAGACGGGGGCAATGTTGACTTACCTAACATGGGATCTGAGCAGACTATGATGGCAACCCCTAGAGTCGATAGCCCATTGGATCGAACTCATGCTGATGATCTTCCACCTCATTATACTGACATTGATTGGGCAGCTTTGGATGTACCTGAACATCCCCCAGACATGTTAAGGAGCAATTGGGATGCTTCCTATGAGTTACGCATTGGACTCCAGTTTCCATCGAAAGAGGCGGCAACCTTAGCAATAAAACATTATCACATCCATAGGCACCATGATTTTGTAGTAGATGAATCTAAAAGTAGATATTTAACAGCACATTGTCCTCGATCCGAGAATGGTTGCAACTGGAGGATCAGAATATCACATTCGAAATACGTCAACATGTGGGTTGTGAAAAAATACGCAGGTCCTCATACTTGTGTTGCACCCAGCATGTCACAGGACCATCGGCAGTTGACTTCAGACATAATTGCCTCTTCTATAGAAGGGATGCTTGGTGCAAATCCTAGAGAAACTGTTGCTGGAATTATTGCTGCAATTAGTATGAAATATCATTACACGGTTAGTTACAAAAAAGCTTGGTGTGCAAAGCTAAAAGCCATTAGGAAGTTGTATGGTAATTGGGATAGTTCATACAATTTACTACCTCAATGGATGGCTGCAATGGTTCAATCGAACCTAGGTAGTGTCTACCACTTCATTACCATGGATGCCAATAATGTACATGTTGATGAAGCACTTGTAACATTTAAGCGTGTCTTTTGGTCCTTTAAGCCGTGCATAGAGGGTTTTAAATTTTGTAAGCCAGTCTTGCAAATTGATGGAACCCACTTGTACGGTAAGTATCGTGGCACAATGTTAATTGCAACAGGCCAAGATGGAGGCAATAGAATATTTCCAGTAGCTTTTGCTGTGGTTGAAGGCGAAAATACAGACAATTGGAGATGGTTTTTAACATGCATTCGACATTTTGTTACTAACCGGCAACAGTTATGCGTCATATCAGATCGGCATGCTGCAATAAAAGCTGCAGTGCGAGCTGAACCTGCGCAATGGATGCCACCCCATGCATATCATTGTTATTGCCTCCGGCATATTCAAAGTAACTTCAACACGGAGTTCAATAATAAAATGTTAAAAAAATTGATTTACAGAGCAGGTATGCCATTACTTTATCTCCATTCTATTGTATATGCCATTTAGGTATGTTGGGTGTGCATGCAAAATTAGTTGTTTATTTTTCAGGTGCACAAAATCAACAACGAAAGTATTTGAAGGTCATGGAGGAAATTAGGGGTGTAAATGCACAGGCTGCAGATTGGTGTGAAAGAATTTCTAGGCGACAGTGGACCCTGGCATTTGATGAACATGGTAAAAGATGGGGCCACATGACAACAAATTTGAGTGAGTGCATTAACGGTGTTTTTAAGGGAGTTCGAGGTCTTCCTATAACTGCCCTTGTGCATCATACTTTCATGAGATGTGTTGCTTATTGGAAATCCCGCAAACAAAAGGCGTTGGCAATGCAACAGGCACAACACCTCTTCACTGACACCATTACATCGAAGATGGCAGACAATGGAATTAAGGCTAATGCACATGTAGTAACGGAATTCAATAGAGAGTGGGGAGTTTTTGAAGTGGCAACTAACCGAAACCATGTCACAGGTGGAGGAGGTAACTATCACACTGTCAATTTGCAAGAAAGAACATGCTCCTGTGGAAAATTTCAACATTTTAGGTTTCCTTGCTCCCATGTGATTGCGGCATGTGCACACATTGCCATAAGTCCTCATCAGTTTATTGATCAAATGTATAGGGTGGAAAACTTGTTGAGCACATATAACTATCCTTTTTATCCACTGGGCCATAAAGATTACTGGCCACGAGTTGATGGACCAATGTTAATTCCTAATTCTGCTCTTGTTCGGCCTAAAGGAAGACCTAAATCGACTCGCATCCGTAACGAGATGGATTGGAGAGAAAACACTCAACAATCAAGATGCACATTGTGTCACACTCCAGGTCATAATAAGAAGACATGTCCCAATAAACAGATACCAGCAGCTAACTTTCATGAGGGAGGATCTTCTCATTACAACCATTGTCCCAATAATTTATGACATATTTCCACAACAATGCAAGTGATGCCTTGGATAAGCTGCAGTTCGTAAGTGCTACAGTGTCAGCCCATCATTAGCATGGATGCAGTTGATTTTGATATTGAAATTGAAGGTGATACAGGCAATGGGATCATCATTATTAGTAACTTCAAATTCTATGGTTGACCATTAGATATTGTAATGCAATGGTAATAACAACTTACATCCCATGCAAAGCATACTAATAGATGTTATGCGTTAACTTTTTTGGTAAAGTGGAAAGCGTGAAGTGAGTTCTTTCTCATGGGCATCAACGGATCAGCGCCCAGGCGCCACTACCCTTTCACAATAGCGCCTGGGCGCCATATACTCAGTGCCCAGGCACCAGACCTCGGCCAATTGGGCGCCTGGGCGTCAATAATAACCGCCCAGGCGCCACATCTCTGCCACCCGGGCACCTGGGCGCAATAATATTACCGCCCAGGCGCCAAACGTCTGCCTCTTTGGACTACTACTTTAAATTGAACATAAATAAAAGAGAACAAAATGTTTTTTTTCCTTGTTCATTTCTTGTTTTGAAAGTACAGTAACCTGATATGCAAAGCTTTCAACTAAATATACAAGATAAAATAAACTAAAGTAATACAATAACTCATATACAAGCAAAAAATGTCTATCTGTAACTTTTGCTTTGCTGCAAACCATCAGTCTTCATCTTCGTCTTCATCATGTTCTTCTTCCTCCTCTTCATCAAAATTGATGTTAGCCAAAGGAAGGCTTCCCAAGGAATCAGGGTCTAACTCCAGCTGAGTGGCCAAATTCCTCAGCATACTTTCCAGGGCATACAGACTGTCAAAAAGGCTTCTGGAAACCTGCCTCTGCTGCCGTTGCTGTTGCCGATGCAGTTCCCGTTGCTGTCTTTCAATTCTTTCCAACCTGTCTACGACAGTCATCTGCCTTCTCAGCCTTTTTTGTTGAGGTAGATGAGGGGCTTGTCCTTCTTGGGGCTGCTCTTGATAGTACCTTGATATTACAACAGCATTGATAGGAGGAGCAACACCAATGGGCACATCTCCATTCATGCCACTAACACCAGCCTTGAAGCATAATTTTGTAATTAGTGACGGATAAACCAAACTTCCTAACTTTTCTTGTGCAACTATGTGAATATTATCAGCAATGAGACTACCTATATTCACAGGCTGTTCCATGACAATTGCATAAATTAATAAAACTCGTTTGACTGTAACTTCAGAATGATTAGAGGAAGGAAGTAAATTCGACTGCACAAAAGTACACCAAGCCTTTGGGATGGGAAGTAGATCAGCTTTTTTCAGATGCTTAGGAGCATTTCTTGCATCTAAAACCCATTCGGCTTCTGGTCGGCAAAGACATTGAAGGACAGTCTGTTGTGGTAATTGCCTGGAAATCAACTCTGAATATCCACACTGTCCAGGGTAACTATATTTCAGATCAAAGTATTTATTCAGCTTCCTTCTTGAAAAATCAATAGGAACTCCCCTGACATAAGACTTGAATTTATCAACCTCTTTGTTTACTAAGAATGCATTAGAATAAAATTCTTGAACTATAGTTTGATTTCCTGGTTCGGGAATTGAGCAAAGCTTTTCCCATTTTCTTTGTCTGATTTGGGTTTGGATGTGTACATACTCACCTTCCTCCAAATCAAACCCTCTCTCCCGAACCATGCTCTTTCTTAACACAACATCATTATACCTTTTTTCATGTGCTAAAGACAAAAATTTATGTTCATCAAACTGAGCACTACTTGATCCTGCACCGGTCACATTTCTTCTTTTCTTTGGTGCCATAGTTTCAAATGCAGCAACAAAAGTCTGTTGAACAACATCAAGTACAAACAATTAAACCTCAAAATCACGATTTACAGGCTATCAAGTTTCAATCAAGCCGAAGTACAAAACAATCACTTAAAAACCTTACTAAGTGCTTTAAATATATTTGATACTGAGCAAGATCATCCATGAACTAACATTATTTGTCCATCAACATGAAAGGATTAATAACTCAAATGAAACTATAGCTACAGCAAGGTAATGCCAATTCCAAGAATATAGGACTTAACAATCTTTTCCAATTAAAGGATACAGTCTTGAACATAACCCATTTCCAAAATTACTAATCATTATAGATTATAAACTACATTAGTTTAACTTAATGCATAAAAAGACATAGAGCATGTTTGCAGCACTATCTACCTCCCTAAGACAACCCAAGAAAATATGTTTCTGGAGACTTAAGAATAAACTGAGTCTTGATTCAATTTCAGAAACCATAGAACAAAGCACTTCTACGGCCTTCACACCACAAAAAAAATGCGGCACAAAACCCACATATAATCCAGTGAACGAAGGGAACCAACCACTTACCTTCGGATAGAACGACCAAACACACCCGGACAGCCACCGAGAAAGGGAACTGACCCACCAACAGAGAACGATGAGCAACCGAGTCCGAGAAAGGGAACCAGCACCGGACACTAACCGACAGACACCAACAGAGGGCGGGAGCGTGAGAGAGAAGCGAGACACCGAAAAGTTATCGACGAGCAAGGTGCAGAAGACGGAGAGACTGAGAGTAGGGGCCCGAAGTTCAAATGAAAATGAGGCGGCTGCTCGTTTCACTTTTTCAATTCCCGGTTGAAGAAAGAAGCTTCCGCTGCACGCTTCACTCGATTGCCCGCTGCTCGGATGCCACATCAGCAACATGTTAGAAAGATCAGCGGTATTAAAGATGCTAGTTAGTAATACCATTTTCTTAGGCATTACACTTTAGCTACGGGTAGTTACACTTTCATGCGGCACATTACACTTAAGCAATGCCCAGGTTACACTTTAGCTACGTTACCCGTAAGAAGTTGCATTTTTAATAAGGATGCAATTGATCAAAAGTACTTCCTAAAGCATGGTAAACATCCCATTTCCAGGGAATGCCTCACATTAGGGTATCAAACTGCTTTCTTAGGCAAAGTTAACGTCCGCATAACAGTTACACTTTAGCTACGGGTAGTTACAGTTTCGAGCGCTGTGTTACACTTTAGCAACGTCAAGGTTACACTTTAGCTACGTTACAAGTAAGAAGTTGCAATTTTCAATTCGGATGCAATTGACCAAAAGTACTGCCTAACACATTGTAAACATCCCATTTGAAGGAAACGGCTCACATTAGAGCATCATACTGCTTTCTTAGGCAAAGTTAACGTCCAAATTAGAGTTACACTTTAGCTACGGGTAGTTACAGTTTTGAGCGCTGCGTTATACTTAAGGAACGGTTAGGTTACACTTTAGCTACGTTACATTAAGGAGTGGCAATTTTCAATTCGGATGCAATTGACCAAAAGTACTTCCTAACGCTTAGTAAACATCCCATTTGAAGGAAACGCCTCACATTAGAGCATCATACTGCTTTCTTAGGCAAAGTTAGCGTGCGAATAACAGTTACACTTTCGCTACGGGAGGTTGCACTTCTGTGCGGAACCCTGCCATTAGCAATGGCCCGGTTACACTTTAGATAAGTTACCCGTAAGAAGTTGCAATTTTCAATTCGGATGCAATTGATCAAAAGTACTTCCTAACGCATGGTAAACATCCCATTTGAAGGAAACACCTCACATTAGAGCATCATACTGCTTTCTTAGGCAAAGTTAACTTCCGAATTACAGTTACACTTTGGCTACGGGTAGTTATAGTTTTGAGCACCGCGTTACACTTTAGCAACGGCGAGGTTACACTTTAGCTACGTTACAGTAAGAAATTGCATTTTTCAATTCGGATGCAATTGAGCAAAAGTACTTCCTTAAGCATGGTAAACATCCCATTTGAACGAAACATCTCACATTAGAGCATCATACTGCTTTCCCGTGCGAATTATAGTTACACTTTAGCTACGGGTAGTTACACTTTTGAGCGCCGTATTACACTTTAGCAACGGTCAGGTTACACTTTAGCTATGTTACCCGAAAGAATGGTGAATGTTTCAATTCGGATGCAATAGATCAAAAGTACTTCCTAACGCATGGTAATCGATCCATATGAAGGAAACTCCAACATATGTATGTCTTGTTGCTGTCACATGCAGGTTCTAGTCATTACATACAGGTCCAGCCAATAAAATTTGCTTTCTACATCAGTAGACAAACTCCAACATATGTATGCCATGATTTATTAATTCATATCCCAACATTAAAATTAAAAATTTCAATTTATAACAACTAATACAGAAAGAGTGACGGAGAAATGGAGTGAAGAAGGAGGAGTTTTCTCTTTCATTTCTTAGGCAATGTTAGCGTGCGAATTATAGTTACACTTTGGCTACAGGAAGTTACACTTTTGAGCGCCGTGTTACACTTTAGCAACAGTCAGGTTACACTTTAGCTACATTACAAGTAAGAAGTTGCATTTTTCAATTCGGATGCAATTGATCAAAAGTACTTGCTAACGCATGGTAAACGTCCCATTTGAAGGAAACACCTCACATTAGAGCATCATACTGCTTTCTTAGGCAATGTTAACGTCCGAATTACAGTTACACTTTGGCTACGGGTAGTTACAGTTTCGAGCACGCGTTACACTTTAGCAACGGCCAGGTTACACTTTAGCTACGTTACAGTAAGAAGTTGCATTTTTCAATTCGGATGCAATTGAGCAAAAGTACTTCCTTAAGCAAGGTAAACATCCCATTTGAAGGAAACACCTCACATTCGAGCATCATACTGCTTTCTTAGGCAAAGATAACGTCCGAATTACAGTTACACTTTGGCTACGGGAAGTTACAGTTTTGAGCGTTGCGTTACACTTCAGCAACGGCCAGGTTACACTTTAGCTACGTTACAGTAAGAAGTTGCATTTTTCAATTCGGATGCAATTGAGCAAAAGTACTTCCTTAAGCAAGGTAAACATCCCATTTGAAGGAAACACCTCACATTCGAGCATCATACTGCTTTCTTAGGCAAAGTTTACGTCCGAATTACAGTTACACTTTGGCTACGGGAAGTTACAGTTTTGAGCGTTGCGTTACACTTCAGCAACGGCCAGGTTACACTTTAGCTACGTTACAGTAATGAGTGGCATTTTTCAATTCGGATGCAATTGAGAAAAAATACTTCCTAACGCATTGTAAACATACTTCAAGGTAATTTTGGTCTCATAATGATATCTATTGAACACACACATATATACAGAAGCAACAAGACTTAATCCTAATCTTAATACTTGCAATTCTTGATCACTACCATTTATCTCTTTTGTCCCTTTCTTTTCCAGTATGGTTCTTTAATGTTAAAAAGATAAAAGAAGATCATTTTCAGTATTTTCACTACAACTCCATATAACATGAAGTGCAAAACACACATCCGGACATTCAAATTCACAACAAATTTACTTGCTAACCAGACAAAATTAAAGAAAACGAACAAAAATCTGTACACATTTTAATGCCACCAAGAAGCAAGGAACAAAAAGCTATAAAATCTGTACACTTGACAGAAACCGTGGCCAGGAGCGGGACTCGCAGCGCTAGCGTCGCCGGGAGCTGGAGTCGAAGTGGGAGCTTGGCCAGGAGCAATACCGCGACCGGAAGCGTGGCCGGGGACGGCAGCAGCAGTCGAAGCTTCGCCGGGGCCGGTTGCGAGAGCGATACCTAGAGGGCTGGAAGAGAAATGGAGATGAGAGAAACCGAGAGTTGAGAGCGGGAGGCACAGAGCAAAGAAACGAAACGTAGTTACGGGAGCCACAAATTGAGGGAAATGGAGCCACAAACCGAGCCAGCCACTGAGCTGTTCTGATGTGGCAGTGTTACGTGGCATAATTGACCCATGGGGGGAAATACTTTTCAAAGGCAACCATTTTTGTCATATTTTTTCCAACTCACGCTGGAGAGGTAAAATGGCCTGGGTGTAATACACTCAATCAAGAAGTTTGTTTAAAGATTTTAGAAGGGTTTGATATTAGAACAAAGACACTATCCTTTTGAGGAGTCACTATTTGTATAAGTCTCAAAGAGGTGGGTTCAGCTTTGGGTATTTTATGTGGGAGAAAACTGATTCCTACTATTTTCAATTATTCTTCCTTAAAAAAATGAAAGAAGAGTTGTGACCAAAAAATAGAATAATTTGAAAGACATTATACATGAGAAGAGAGTTAGTTGCACATTCAAACGTGCACTCGTTCTATATTCTTTAGGCATTCCTCTATGTCTAATCAAGCATAAGAATCTTAAATAAATTGTTGAGCACAACGTTGGATATAAATAATGTTACTAATTATAATTGGACATCAATTGTATATGATATTTTAGTATAAGATATTGTAAAATTCAAAAATAATAAGAATAAGAAGAAAAAGCTAGAGAAGTAGATAGGTAGATATTTATTATTTTCAAAAGTATGTGATCATCAAGCAAATGATTTTTATAGTTATTGTTTTTATATTGCTCATTTATGCATATAATATGTTTAGAAAATGCTTTGTATGCCTTTTTCTTCCACAAGTTGCATCAATATTTTTGAATAAAAGTTAGTTAAAGTTAAATTAGGGTGAAATGTAACTTTTGAAAAACAATAGAGTTTAATGTCATTTACAAAAATTTTAAAAAGCTAAAGTGTAATTTACTCTAAATTTTATTTTTTAGTCTTACATTTCTAAATTGTAGCCACAAAATAAAATTTTTCATTTTAATTTATTTAAAATTTAAATTATAGTTAATTGAATTACTAAAAAAAATTTAAAAAAAATTAAATTATTTCGTTAATTCTTATAATTTTATTCAATTTTCAAATAGATTTTTACAATATACAATTATATTGGCAAGTTTTATAGTTTCTACCATTTATAACATAGTTCCTTATTATCACAAGATGTTATAATGTTATAGTAATACACTTCAGTCTCTCACAATCCCCTCTCCCATTGCCGGCAACCCGTGCCGTTTTGGAACCCATGACTGCGGAATCCAATCTCAGTTCTATAAATCCTCGCCGTGGAATCCCTCCTCACCACAGAAGAGGGATTCCGCGAGTTGATAATGAAACAATTCGTAGAAGCTCTAGGAAATTGGCTCTTACCCTACACCCTGATAAAAACAAATCGTTAGGGGTGGATGGGGCTTTTAAACTCATTTCTCGGGCATGGAGTTTTTTGTCTAATAAAGCCAACAGAATCAACTATCGACCATCTTTGTGTTTGTCTTTTCTATATTTGCAAATTGGAAAGACAAATTTGAGTCAAGTTTTATTTTTCTAAGAGGTTGAGGAAGAAAGAGATTTGACACTAAAAGTATCAGGACAGCCAGAAAACTGTGAGAAGGTAAATGAAAACTGAAAAAGTAAAATACTAAACATATAATTGCACTTAGCAATTGCACAGGCACCAAACCAAATTTCAGTACTTTTCTAATATAAATAATACAGCACAAATTCCCCTTTTACCTTCCTGTTTTGCTGCAACAAATCATAACAATAGGTGTAATGCAGCTTGACACATACAGAAAGAATAAAGCAAACCCGAAAGGAAAACAATCCTAGTTTGATTCGTGAGTGGCGAGACACGGAAGCTCTAAAACTATCCACAACGAAGTAAAAGAGAGAGAAACGGGGGAAAAATCCTTTATTTTCTAGCATTCTCTCGGCAACCATTAAATAAAACAAGAAAAGCAGAAGCAGAAATATCCAAGATACTTCAAAAGCTGGAGGGTGTCAGAAGCCATGCGGCCTTTACTAGGCAAGCCTAGACGAAATTTGAATCAGTTTTCGCAACATATATTTAATCCCTTTGTAGTTTTTACCTCTGCACCCGGTGATGGGAGAGGGGATAGACAGACGGAGGGTGTTCTTGGGGATAAGCCACATAGATTTTTTCACATTTATAGCTTAGGAGATATTTAATGTGTCATGTACATATAATTTAGGTGATGTTTAATATGTCATATATAAATTTAAATAATAGTATTATAATATTTTATTATAATAAAGACTTGTATTATAAGGTAAAAATTATAAAAATATATTGATATAATTTTAAATTGTAAAAATTTATTTAAAAATTAAATAAAATTATAGATATTAATAAAATAATTTATCTTTTTAAAAATTAAGTCTAATTTTTATTTATTGACAAGAAATCTTATTTTGAGTTCGGTATTTACAAAATGGCAAAAGCCACATTTATTGAGTGGCAACAAACGGAGGTCGTCAGCTATCTAAGATATGAGAGTGCATTAACTGTCGGATTTGTGGCCAATTGTTGGACTGGAAGATGAGGAGCAGCGACAGCTTACAAGAGGCACATAGACAGTTTGACCGTCACTGTTCTGCGACTGCGAATTGAAGTCAAGAATGAGAATGTGACTGTCTCTGAAGTCTGGACTGTATTTTGTGCGACTTGAGAGAGGAGCTTATGAGTTATGACTACAGACACAAGGAAGGGTTTATTTTTTAATTTCAATATTTATTATAGATAAAATAGTTAAATTTTATATAATTATATAAATAAATCGATTTGGTTCAGTTATAGTCAGTTTTGAAATTTACCATCCATTAATAGAACCAAATTGATTGGTTTTCATAAAAAAACAATTCAATTTAATTAGTTTTCGAATTAGATTGAATCGGTTTTGAACATCTCAAATGCCACCAAATCATCGCAATCACCATTTTCTATTGGATCATGTTAAAAGTAATGATACCATCAAAGTATTATTTTTATTGTTTGATTCTCTATCTCTACTATCACCATCTCTAAACCACTAACATTATGATTATCGTTGACAAATTATTATTTTCATTATTAATATTAAATTATTGTTATATTTATTGACGTTATTATTAATGAATCATTATTATCAGTATTATTATTATTAAGCCAACATTGTCATCACCGTATTGTTGCTATTGATATACCACCATTATTATCTCTATCTTGCACCATCATTGAAAATGTCGCAAGTTTTTTATATTTTTACCACTATTCTTATCCCATCAATTGTCCTTATTTAATTATTTTTTAAAATTTAAAATAATGAGTGAAACTGTAGAATTAAAATTGAACTGAGAATTATAATTCTTTATCATTAACTTTTACAAGATCCAAATATAAAATTAATAACCCTAGGCCAACCAAACCCTAAAAGTTTTGACATAATAAGCCAAAATCCTACGTACCTTTTATACTAGGCGTAAACGCTATGCCACGCTTCTATTTTAGTCACGACTTCTTCAAAAATGATTTTCTCCTTTACACACTAGCTATTCCAAACTTTTCAAACAAGACTATTAACCAAATGACTCGTTATACGCTCACGTGTTTTGACGTATGCGAAGGGTGTGCAGAAAAAAAAGTAATTAAAAAATATGTACCATTTTAAAAATTTTTCTTCTTAAGAGTACACTTAATGTACTATATTACATTGTGCAAGTAAAATTTCTCTAACCAAATATGCATAGATAAGATTGGAAATAGACAAGGTTAGTCTTGTGTAATAATAAGTTTGAGCCTAGTTTATTAGTCTGATATTAGTCAAATTTTAAAGTTGATCTAGCTTATTTTAGAAAGTAGAAATGACTTATTTTGCTTGTTGGCCTAATTATCATTAAAATAGGTCACTACGCCTACTTGACCTATCAGGCTATAAAATATGTAATTTTATATAAAAATATATCAAAATGTAATTTATACGTAAATATAAATGTTTATCTAATTTAAACAAAATAGGTTGGTTTACAAACTTGTAGGTTAAGCTCTACCAAAGTAGGCTTGGGATTGTTTTTTAAATAGACTCTTTTTTAGCCTAAACTTGAATTGTTATATATATATAGGTAAAGCTGCAAACCCCTAATACGTCGCTTGGCCTATTTCTACTCTAGGCATGTAGAGGGTTATTTTCCCTTGTTTTGGAAGACAAAATTTGCAGTACAATAAATATATTAAGATTGAGTATAGTTTAAAATTTGAATTAAAAACACTTTTTAATTAAAATATAATAATAAATATTGATAAAATTGTACATAAATCTTTATTTAAATAAAAAATACAAGAACCACAATTGTACTATAAATTTCTCGTTTTGCAGGCTGCCAATTTGCATGCATGCAAAAGATGCCTGCCATCTATATATTTTTTGCCTTTGCACTTCCATATTATATGTATTCAGGGGTGGAAATGGGCGGACCGTTGTATTTTCGGGTGGAAATGGGTCACCCGGCCTATCATGGACTCATAGCCTAGCTTGCAATAAGAGGCCTAGCCCAATCTGCCTCATTTAACATTTTACGTTAGGATGAGATTAAAAATAAAACCTATTTTTAAAATAGGCTTAAGCCTGTTTTCAGAAGCGTGACTTGTAAGTCTATAAGTCCATCTGTTTATATTTAAATAATATATAAATAATTATATTTATAAATTCATGTTTTAAATAAAAATAATTTTTATTGATGTGGCAACCTTGAAAAAAAAAATTCTTCAAAACAAAATATTACCTTAGGCATGCATTATTTTTGTCAGAAGATGAAATGAGGGGTGAATATTGATTTGGGTCGGTCGACTTTTGAACTGAACTTGAACCAAACCGACCATTCAATTTTTTTCCAAAATTTCAATCGACTGGCTGATAGAAAATGCCTAGAACTGATCCTTTCAAACCAATCACCAACCGATTTAATCAGAAGTTGCCCAGCTTGAATGCATTGGTAAATCACAGAAAGGAAAATAGATATTTTGATGGAAGAATAATTTGGAAGAAACTAAACACAAGTTGCTTGGAATACCAAACCAAAGTGTATATCAGGTAAAAGAATCAGTCTCAAGCTCAAAGAATTACCTATAGAGTGCATTGGGCAAAGAAGCAACCAGACCAAAGGCAAAGAACCCACCACTGCGCCATTGGAAAGGATGCACTTGGTAATATGGGAAACAAATATAGTGGAAAGGGAGAGGAAAACAGGAGTCTAACTAGGATTCCAACTCAAAACACTCAGCGACAAACAAGGAGACCGCTAAACCACCTACAAGTTGGAAATTGTTTATATACGTTGGATTCGTTCGGTTAGCCTCAAAAAAATGTTCTCAAACCAAAAAAAAAATGGAACCCAAATTTTGTATCATAATACAAGTCGATCAAAACCAAAATTTAATGTTTTTGACTATTCTTAATTGGTTGGGATTGCATTATTCGGTTGTGCTCGGATTGTTCATCCCAAATTGAAACAATATCTAATTCGTCGAAGGCTATTCGAGCTTCAATCCTTAGGCAACATTGTTACGAAGTGGAGAATTTTAGCCTTAAAACCAAGTATGAATATGGTTTTCAATATTTAAATGTTTTGCTGGCACACTGGCATTGTTGCTAATTTGGCGGGGGAAGTAGTGCTATGGCGAATTGTTGTTATTGGGCATTTTCTACTGGAACAGTGCCAAGGAACATACGTATTTTAAACTGTAGCAATGGTGCGCTTCTTCCATGACTCACAGGAAGCTATTTTTCCCAAAAGGTACCCAAGGTATGAATTTACCACATCAATATTATCTAAACTGCTCCGACTCTTGTATTATTTGTTGGATATGAGATATGATGACTGTTATTGAAACCTTTTAGATTTGTGATGAATTATGGATGTTAAGTTAAATATGACATTGGCTTATTTTATAGCTTGATAAGCCTGTAGCCTAATTTAATTGTAGGCTAAAATAGGCTAACAAGTTTCGTCAAACCTTCTAATATTTTCTCAAACAAGTTAGGGTAGACCTTAAATTTGGTCTGTATCAGGTTAATAAGTTAAGTTCAGGCTAATAAATTTTTAGTAAATTACACTTTACTCTCTTGAGCTTCTTTAATGACATTAAACTTTATTTCTATTCCAAAAAACTGCACTTTATTCTAATTTTATCATATTGATTAACTTTCATTCAGAATCTTGATAAAATATTCTTATTTTAAGTAATTTGACATATAATTTTAAATGTATTTATAAAATATAAATTTTAAAATTAAAAAAATAATTATAAGAATCTCACATATTAGTATTTATGCTAAAAGATCTTTGAAAATTTTCTTAATATATAGGATTAATTAAATGACCATTTGTTTAATATATTAATTAATTATTTAATATAATTTAGGTGAAAGTTTATAAAGTCTTATATCCTGAATTATAAAATTTTAAATTCTAAAATCCTAGACATAACATGACAATAAATTCTAAAATTTTAAAATACTCCTTAAACCTATATATTAAACTTTAATAACTTAAAACCTAAAATGTTAAATATAAAATCATAAACACAAATTTCTAAACCCTAAGTGCAATGATAGATTAAACCCTAAACTCTAAAATAAAAAACCTTACATCCCACACCTCAAACCCTAAATTCTAAACTTTAAAACCTCAAATCCAAAATTTAATCCTAAAACCCTTAACTATAAACATAACATTAAACTTTAAACTCAAAATTGAAATCCTCATTTTTAAACATGACATTAAACTATAAACATAAATTCTAAAATTTGAAACCTAAAATCAAAAATCTAAAACACTAAACCATATAATGTTTAAGCATTTCGCATTTAAGATTTTATAATTTAGTATTTAAGATTTAAATTTTATTTTAAGTTTTTAATTTTGATTTTATAATTTATGTTTTACGATTTATAAGTAAAGATTTAATGTCATATTACTTTTAGACTTTAGGATTTTATATTTTAGGATTTAAAGTTTTATATTTGAGGTTTAGTATTTAATGTCATGTTATGTTTAGAGTTTAGTTTTAGGATTTAAGGTTTTGAGTGTAAGGTTTTAAATTTTAGTATTTAGTATTTTTGATTTTAGAGTTTATGAACTTTGTTCTTAGATAAATAAATAAATAATATTAGATTTTTAATATCTTTTAGCATAAATATTAGTTGCATGAGATTTTTGTAACTAGTTTTCTCATATTTTAAGTTTAATTTTAAAAAATATATGTAAAAATTATAGCAAATAATATGAAAAAAAAAATTCCATTAAGATTATTGAATGAGACTTAATCAACATATGGTCAAATTGGGGTAGAGTATAAGTTTTGAATAAAAATAGAGTTTAATGTTGTTTAAAAAAATTTCAAAGGGATAGAATGTAACTTTAAATTATTATATATGTCTGACCTATTTGAGACAAAACCTAACTTAACCTGAATCATTTTCACTCATAATGCAAACTATATATAGGCCATTAATGGAGTCATTCATTTTGTGCGTAAATGAAAAAAAAACATATTGGATTTGGTACTAGAATCATGAAATTTGACTCTATTCTTCCAATGATTGATATCCGCCCTTTCTTTCTTCCTTAAGAGAAACAAAAATCATCCCGTATTAAACCGATTAAAGTTTGTGATGCTACTTTTGGATGTTTTGTCATGATTAGAAAGTAATGGAACAAGAAAAAATGGAATCGAAAGGGACGGAAAGGAGGTGAAGTAAAGTCACGTTTGCCTGTATATATGGCGAAGATTAATAAGGGAATGTAAGAAGATTTCCTTTCCCATATTTAGAAGTTACGCAGAAGCGAAAAAGATGAAAGGTTTATTTAGGTCTTAACCCCATTTGGTGAGGGAACAAAAATTATGTTTGATGAGAGAAGTGTGCCGTCCGTTTCCTTTCCCTTCTAATATTTTTGAATCCCAAATTTGGGAACTTGTTTACCTTTGCTTTCCTTTCCGTTATCTGCCATCTAAATACACCAGAAGTATCTTGACCCAATAAGAAGTCAGACTAGAAACCCGATGACCCAAAAATATCTTGCTTTTCTTCTAGAGTACTTATTTTCCCACTACCACTAAAATCTAAAATTTTCTCCGTTAAAAAAAATCTTTGCAGAATATAAAAAAATTAAAGAGAAGGAGAAAAATATATTATTATCAATTATTATTAATAATTATTATAAAATAATTAAATCTCTCGCACTTCTCTTGTCTTTTATCTATAAAAATTTACTTTTTATTTCAAAAACTTATACAAATTTCTTTAAAAATATTTATAATTTGTTTTGATGTAATTAATAAATATTTTCTTTTAATCTAAATCACAATATTAAGTTAACAAAATGATGAAAAAATTATCAATTTGGTTCTTAAAAATTTTTGGTAAGAATAGTTTAGTCCCTAAACTATTGACTTAGTCAATTTAGTCCCTGCATTGGTGGAACTTATTCCATTTTAGTTCCTCCATTAAATGTGTTTTCCACATCCCATGACATGGCCGTTAACCGCACACATAGCTTGTTAAGTGCCACACTAGCATCTCACACCCTTTTCCTAATGAGTAAACTATCATTGTCATCCCTAAAAGATGTGCATAAATAATTTAGCCAACAAAATCATAAATTTTAAATTCTAAATTCTAAACCTTATATCCTCAATCATAAATGTCAAACCCTAAGACCCTAAACTTAAACCTCCAAAGCCTAAAATTATAAACTCTCTAAACCTTAAACTTTAAAGTACTAAATCTTAAATCCCAAAAATCTAAAACTTCAATTCCAAAACTTTAAACCCTAAAATTATAAATCCCAAACTCCAAAATCCTAAATCCTAAATCATAAAACTCTAAACCAAAAAACCCTAAAGTTAAAACCCAAAAAACTTAAACCCTAAATCCAAACTTGAAACTTCAAACCCTAAAACTCTAAACCTTAAATCACAAACCTAAAATCCCTAAACTCCAATCTGAAAACCCTAAATTTGAAACCCAAAAAGCTTAAATCCCAAACCCAAACTTGAAACTTCAAACCCCAAAACACTAAACATTAACTCCCAAACTCCAAACTTTAAACCCAAAATTCTAAAATATGAAAACTTAAATCCCAAACCCTAAACTTCAAACTTAAAATGCTAAACCCCAAACTCAAAATACTAAAATCTTAAACTCCAAATCCCAAAACCTTAAACTCTAAATCTCAAACCCTAAAGGTTTATGGTTTAGGGGTTTGGAGTTTAGGATTTTAGCTTCTCGAGTTTGGAGTTAGCAATTTTGGAATTTAGGGTTTAAAATTTGGAATTTGGGGTTTAGAATTTAGGATTTGATATTTGGGAATTCTAGTTTGGGCTTAGGGTTTAGGCTTTTTAGATTTCAATTTTATGATTTAGGATTTAAGGTATTGAGGTTTAAGGGTTTGGGATTCGAGATTTATGATTTTAGGATTTGGGATTTTAAGTCGAGGATTTAGGTTTTAATTAGGGTTTGAGGTTTAAGTTTTAGGATTTAGGGTTTGAGGATTTGAAATTTAGGATTTATGGTTTTATAGGGTTTGGAGTTTTGATTTGAGATTTAGGGTTATGGGACTTGGAGTTTAAGATTTTGGGCTTTTACATTTCAAATTTAAAATTTAAGATTTTAATATTTAAGATTTTGGGTTTTGAATTTAGATGTATGATTTTAAGATTTTGGAGTTTAAGCTTAGGGTCGTAGGATTTAACATTTGAGATTTAGAGTTTAAAATTTAAGATTTAAAATTTTAATATTTTAGATTTTTAATTTAAAATTTTAAAATTTTAAATATTAAAATTTTAAATTTTAAATTGAGATTTAGAGTTTAAAATTTAAGATTTAAAATTTTAAAATTTTAGATTTTTAATTTAAAATTTTAAAATTTTAAATTTTAAAATTTTAAATTTTAATATTTAAAATTTTAAGAATTAAATTATTTTTACGTATCTTTTAAAAGTAAAAGTGATACTTTATTCGTTAAGAAATAGGTGTGAGGTGCCAATGTAGTAGTTAATAGGCTATGTGTGTAGTTAATAGGCTAAATCATCAGTTAATCGGCCACATCATGGTACTTGGAAAACACATTTTGCGGATGGACTCAAATGACATGAGTCTCACTGATTTATCAAATCAATAATTTAGAGACTAAATTGTTCATACCTAAATCTTTTAGAAATCAAATTGATAGTTTACTCTTTGAATTTAATAAGTAATTCATACGTCATCCTAGCTTTACTAGTCAAAAAATAAGGCGAAGCAGCCATTTGTTTCTTTGGCAAACTAATTTAGCACGAGAAAAGCATAAAAGGAAAGGAGTCAAATATTGGACCACTTGCAATAAAATCAGGCTGCTAGCAAGTACCAATCAATTACTTAGTTGATAAGGTTAGTAACATGTATAACATCTAGAAACTTGATTCTTTGAAATTTGAAGCTTCTGAGAAACGACATGAAAAAGATAAGACCCAGCTGGGTAACCTGGCTTGGTTGCCGCCCACTGGATTATGCTGACAACATTTTCCTTAAGAGAAAGTTATTATACGAACAAAATGTTTTTATTTAATAATAAAATATTTATGTTAAATTAATTATATTTTATAATTTAATAAATGTAATAATATAAATTATATTACTTAGATATTATATAAATTAATATATGAAACTATAAATATTGTACTCTTTAACTTTGATAGTCAAAAATTAGGATATAAATTTTTTGTCTTTAAAAAATTTAAAGATAAAAAAAATAAAAAAGATAAATATTAAATTAAAAAAATGTTATAAAAAGTATAAAATATATTTTAGTATAAATTAAAAAAATAAATTATTATCAAAATTAAAAGATTAATAACGTAGAATGATTCAAATCTTAAAAACTAGGTGGGCCATCTTGTATGGATTTGCCCTGTTGTTTTCAGATTCAGGAAAAGGCTGGTACTGGTACAGGTCCATCTGCATGCATGTGATCTCTGTACGGAATGCATCGGATCCAGTTGGTACACTCTGCACTTTGACGTTTCACTTTTTATTTTAAATTGTTTTAAATATTTGTCTTCTTTTTAAATTAAAAAAATATTTACATCAGCTTTTTAATTTTTTTTTTTCAGATTCGTAAAATAAATTTCTAGAAAGTTATGCTATATTTTATAATAAAATAAGCTGCATCTTAAAGTTAGCAAAAGAAAAATCAAATGAGACTCATAATTTAGGAAGAACAGATCAATTTGTAACGATTAAAAGAACAGACAAAAAAGAGAATATTAAACTGTAGGAGAATAATATTTTGATGAACTCACGCATTTACAGGTCTGCACAAATTATACAAGTGGCTTCACTAGAGTTTGTGTTCTTAAATTTAGTAATCAGATTGGACCAATTACAAGATAGAGTATTTATTTGGTAAATACCAAAAGCTTTTACAAATGGGATATATTCTACACAATAGTATTGATTTATAGTGGATTGGTTTGGTCATTCTCCTTCATAAATTTTGAATACACATCATGGAGCATATGCTAAAAGTTCCATATGTTCTATTAAAATAAAGCTGTAGTCTAGCAAATAATCTTTTCAAATGAAAGTAATCTTAGAAAATGTCAACAGATACTATTTGGTAACTATGATGAAAGGATTTCAATTATATAATCTCTTATTTTATGTTATTATATTTTTAAATTTCTACTAGTTACCACAGGTCTACTTCGACAGAGAGACCCATAAAATTTGGTGCATTTATAAAAAATGGTTGAAAAGCTAATTGAGAGGTCTATCAACTCTTGGGGGTTAAAAAAATGGCTTAGAGAAGACTTTAACATTAACCATGCAAACTTTAATTAGTTGAATTGATTTTCTAGACTAGAAGTTAATTGAACACATTTTAGGATAGAATTTTTTTAAATATCTAAATGTAATGAAAATTAGAGAATTGATGTCACAATAACATTTATTTATATGTTATTCTTGCTTTACAACTTGCACAATTGTATGAGTGGCCATATTTTAATAATTTATTAAATTATTTCATTTTGTATTTTCAAAGTTAAGATGACTTTCAATTTATTGAGCCATTCATTATTGTCAAAATACAATTTAAGTATTCACAAAAAGCAACCTTTTTAAACAAAAATTTCAATGGATTAGAATTTATAGAATGAAAAAATCAGAGTAACCTAATGTTAGGTAATGGGAATCCCTTGATATATTTGACCTAAATTTTTTGTTGTGAAAGTTAGATGAAACCTGCTAGCTATTGTACTTTAAGACATGCAAATAAAAATCTTGCACGAAGTTGGTGGTGCTATTTAGTATTTATGAGGAAATGGATCCCTATCTTTACAAATATAGAGATATAGAATACAGTAAGAAAATGATAAATATAAAATTAAGAAATAAAAAAATCAATAAAAAAATATGATTCATAAAGTATATTTAAATATAATTTTTAAAATAGATAAAAAATTCAAATAATAAATAATAAATACAATGAATCCAAATTCGGAAAAGTTTGGTCATCCTACTTTATTGATTATAATACACAAAAGTTAAATCATACCCTGCGCCACCCGGATTTAATTACCATGTGTTGCAAATAATGTTCAATACTTTTTATTATAATAAGATGGCATTTATAAAATATTCTTTGTCAAAGTAACTTTGAAAAACGATGACCTTTACCCATTCAGACTTTATATTAACTTACATGGGAAATGCAACCCAACTTGAATTTAAGTAATGGGGAAGGATGGAGCCTTTGGTTTCAGCCAATGCCATATGTCTACGAGTAACATAAAAACAAAAAGGCGTAATAATTATTAAATAAAGACTTTTCAAATACCATTACCTAAAATTCTATGAGCATCATTTGTCAAATAAACAAAAAGAATTGTCTAAATCCAAAGGTGATGGTAGTGGTGATTGTGTAAATCACCATCTTGTGCCTTTGTCATATGGTAATTTTTAAAATGATATTTTTACAATTATTAGTTTATACAAAATAACGTGCAATTTAATTTTATTTTAAAGAAAAAATTAAAAAAACTCAGTTATAACTTTACTTGAAACACTTCAAATATAACATAAAGATAATTTGATTTTAGTCTCCATGAGTCCGTGCATTATTGTGTAGCTCCTCGTGTGTTTTTCGGCTTTTAGCCCTTTTGAATCATTTAAAAAAAAATTAAATATTGCTATTTGCATATATGTATAATTGATATGAAATAAGATACAAGTAACATGATTAATATTAATAGACTGATCAGTTTTTCTAAAATTTATAATTTTATAAAAAATCGTAATTATTATGTTTTAATTTACATAACACCTTTTATTTAAAAGAAAGTATATTTTCAGAAAGTAATTTATTAATTTATTATATAAAAATTATAGAAAAAAATTTAAGAAGAACAGAGATTGTATGTTTTAAAAAAAATTATTCCTAAGTGTAGAAATATACGCTCTTTATATTAAAGCACAAGTTTTAAAGAAAGGAAAAAATGTATAATTTATATATAATATATCATTACTTTTTAAACAAAACAAATCCATCAAATCGGCGTGCACATGCACAGGAGCAGCGCTGTCCTTGTCGTGCGCAGTGACTCTTTCCAAGTCGTTTACTTCCTTCTTTCCCCCACTTTTCTTTTTTATTCTTTTTTAGCAAATACTTTAGTCTCTCCACTTTCAATTCCTTTTCTATTTATTTTTTTACTAACGCCCACCAACCCACTGCTCATTTTTTAATCAGGCAATTTGTCTATAAATTCCACCACCGAATCCTTTCAACACCTCCTTCCCATTCACATCTTATCCTCCTTCTGAACAAATTGGTCAATCCCTATCCCTTTCTCCCCTGTCCCCTTCCCATTCTTCCTTTCCATCTTCTCTTTGCCCACAGAGTTCTGTAAACTCTTCAATCATATAACATAACTCTCACAAACCCCCAACTTATCTGAATTGTAGTAGGATTACTCTCATCTATGGTGTGTACACATGAAGTTATGGAAGCTTGAGATGCAGCAGCAATGTCTCCAGTAATCTGTGAAATTCTCCTCTCTGGTTTTATGATCAACTCCACTCTCAGGCGTAGAACCCACTTGGTGCAATCTTTCTCTGTTGTTTTCCTCTACTGGTTCTATGTTTTCTCATGAACTAATTTAATTCCCAGTTTCTATTCCTTTCCTAAGCAACCCAGCGTACTTTGGCTTTGTAGTTTTGTTTCATTCATTGGTATACATTAGTATTATCTTAGTAGTTACACAAACAGCTAGGACTATTTTGTTATTGGCATTGCACATGGCTTCTCCTAGTGGAGCTTCTTCTGGTTGCACCACCTCTCCTGGCAACTCTGCCTCTGAGGGCGATGATCATATGCAGCAGCATATTTTGGAGCAGAGGAAGAGGAAGAGGATGCTGTCCAATCGGGAATCGGCACGTCGTTCAAGGATGAGGAAACAGCAACACCTGGATGAGCTGATTGCCCAAGAGGGTCAACTCAGGAAGGAGAACAACCAAATCATCACAAGCATAGGCATCACCACCCAGATGTGCCTCAACATTGAGGCAGACAATGCAATCCTCAGGGCGCAGGTGGCAGAGTTAAGCAACAGATTGCAGTCTCTCAATGAAATCATAGAATACATCAACTCAATCAGCTGCCTGCAGCTCTTCGATGATGATGAGGTTGTTGACACACACATCAATGGTAGTGAATTCATGAGTCCATGGAATTCACAGTCTCTGAATCAACCAATCATGAACACTGTTGATATGTTGATGTATTGAGAATTTTGATCGCAGTGATGGTTGCTTGTAGGTGCTGTTTAACTACTTGTCGCAGCTGGTGTGTGTCTTCTTAATGTTCGATCTATTTTTCTTAGTTGTCTGTGTCACCCTTCCAATGTAACTTATTTTCATTTATGTCAAAAATAACGAGGGACGTTTTCTTCTTTTGAAATAATATTTTTAAGATCAGAAAACTAATTTCTAATGTTCAATTTCCACAACATGTGATTTTTTATCAGCTTATAGCCTTCCATAGTTCCATCCGTGAAAGATATATTCTGAACATTACTTGGCATTATATCTAATTTTGTATGAATATTAGAACACAAAAAATTCATATCTGAAGCGTACCTGTATTCACTATTTTGGAATCCTGAATATCGACAAACACATGGGCCATGAGTATTCATCCAACTACTAAGAATTCTTGAAAAACTTTATTGTCTAAGGCCTTGGCTCAGGTCACAACATTTGATCGAGTTCCTTCGTCGCTAAACTTAGAAGTGAAAGAAAAGGCACACAAGATGAGGGTGAATTGTTTAAAAAATTTTTCAGAATTTAAAACAAAGCGTGTGTGATAATTTTGAGGTTTCTTAAAACAAGTTGCCACTCAAAAGTAAATAAAGCAAACATTTTAAAAAGTGTAAGTCAAGAGTGATTGAACACATCGGTACTTATACTGGTTCGGTGATAATGTGTTCCTACAATTAGTCCTTAAGTTAAAGCTTGAGTTTTCACTATAGCAACGAGTTTATTCAATACAAGCTTCTCCAAACTTTTATGTGAGTGTTATTTGAATCGAGTCTCTCCAAGATTACAAAATATCTCTCACGAAGGATAAGTAGGAAGGAGATGTTTCCACACTAATAGAGTGCAGTACAATTTAAGGTGTTTAGTGTTCTCTCAAAGAAAGAATTTCAATATCTAAAGCACGAAGCTAATCTCTTCAAGAATAGATGATTCCAATTCTTGTTCTCTACATTGCTTCACCTATTCTCAGCTTTTTGTACCTTTAGTCTTCAACTCTCCTATCTTCCTTGATCTTTTCTTTCTGAGCTTTTGGAGCCTCTAGCTTCAAATCTGCATAATTAGCTCTTTAGAGTCTTCAATCAATTCGATTGCTTTTGAGTCGGTATCTTCCTTGATTGTTCTGCATCAAAAGAATTTTTTATTTTAGTATGGATCATAATTGAATGGCAGAATGGGTTGGAATTATAAAAATCTAAAATTGCTTGTAATCTTCAACCAACAATCTCCCCTTTTTGATGATGACAAACCATGCGATATGTCATGAGAAGAAAATATTTAATTCATTATCAGAGTAGAGTTGAGAGTTTGAGGGACCTCATACTTCTAGGCTTTACTACTGATGATATCTTATATTCTCCCCCTTTGGCAATATGAAAAAAGGTATCAAAAGAAATAGAAATACAAATAACATAGTAATCCATACGAGTTTAGAATAATCCATACTTAAAACTTATGATACAGGTTTAGCAAAATAAATGTCATATGCCAAGACATAATTTTACAGACAATCATATTCAGAATTATCCATCAAAAACAACTATGGACAAAAAGCATATCGTTGTTCAATCAAAATATAGAACAGATTAATTTTTGCACTCTTACTTTGGCATATGTCCCCCCTTTTTCTTCTCAGCAATATGATTGAGGAACATCTCCCGTCCTTCAATGGTTTGCTCATAAGCATTGAGGCGTCTTAAAGTAAATTGTTAATGTATGTAGAGATGGTCTGGTTGAAGGGCCTGGAGCAATTTCTAGTTTAACTATCCCCACTTTCTTTCCTGCTTCTTTGGTGGCTGAAACTTTGACACCCCAGACTTGCCAATTTTCTTATAGCCAAAGTGGCATAAAATGAAAGAAGCATACACAAGAGCATATCTCCAAGGCATATCAATATAGGGAACATTAAAGTAATGAAAGATGTGAGTTATTGCCATACCATAGGGTAAGCTGCCAATATATTGGTGTTGATGTAGCTTCTTTTGTCAAATACAAAGTGGGATCATCATATAGGGAAAGTTCATCTTTTGCTTCCACATAAGCCAATATGGCACAAGTATGTCTAGATAAGCTAATCGCTCAATAAAACTGATTTTGGGGAAGAAGGATGTAGCAACTAAGGGCACCAGAAATCTCTAAGTCAGTTTGAGGGCCCTTGCTAGAGGCTTTCCATCTATACCATTAGTAGGATCCCTTCAAAACTTCTTTACTACCTTGTCCAAAGAGGGCTTTAAAACTTCCCACTTATACAATTGATACTAAGTTTTTCCTCCTAGGGACAAAGAAAAGATATCAGCCAACACCCTTTCAGTGATCAAGACCTCCTGCCCATTCACATAGGATTTGATTCCTGTGTTATCCCCACCAAAGTCAATTTTCTCCATGTGGATGTAAAACACCCTCCCCACTTGAAGCAGAAAATTGTACCAACTAGTTTCCATAAGAGTATCCAGTACATCAAAACCTTCCTCTGCAAATTTCTCATCATTAATAACTTGACTAGCAACAACTTTCTTCATTTTGTAGTACTTGTGAATGTAAAGTTCAAATGCGTTATTTTGAAACAAACCATTGTGATCTTCCTTCTCTCAGCTGCCTTAAACATCTTTTTAGGAGGCTATTATTTTTCTAGTAGAAGTGTACTTCCCTAAGCATAACCAACCCCAAGTTTAAAACTCTAGTTTGGAAGACCATACCTTTACCATATCCTCTCCTAGTGGGCAATCATACCAACCAAAAAAGATTGGTGGTGACTCCAACCTCTATAGAATTCAAGATCCACCCTTTTTCTCTTGCTTCAAGTGTTATGCACCTGACATTGCAACTTCGAGCAAAAATTCTTTCTAACTTGCACAAGAATCAAGAATGATCAAGAACAAAAGTTGGGAGCTCGAAGACGATCATTACTGTCCAGGTCTTAACCATAAACAATGTTGACCAAGAATCAATAGATGTTGCTTTTCAGACTCTGCTGACACCTTATAAAAAATCAAAGCTTTTGGGTTCCTAGAAAAGTATGGTTGCAAGGCTGAAACTTAAAGGAATTGATGAAAAGGCACCACCAAGAGTGGAGATTAGGCTTAAATTGACTAACACAGGGAAAATTACCAAGTCCAAACATAGTAAGTATTGACAGACTAGGAGCTCTTTCTTGATTCTATATGGAGATGACCCTCCATGAACACCTTCTTAGAGGGACTATGGTTGCTCGGGCCAAGGAAGTCTAAGAAAATAACAGGTTTGTGATACTCTTAGATGTTCTAAGCCGCATGCACGTTATACTGATGTATTTAATGATTCTCTAGCCTTGGCTAACAGGCCCAGGTAGTCTTTAAAATTTCAATGTGATGAGGATAGATCATTGCAATTGTTGGTCTTCAACGAGAAATTTTTAGTAAGCGTGAGTCATCAACTCGCATTGATTTTGTCCTCGCCCTTTATATACATCACCTGTTGCTCCTATTGTTTAAATGGCTAGGTGAAGTGTTTGGATTGTAGTGACATTGGCGCTTTGTTGTCTGTGAAGTGTTGTGCTTGGCAGATGCAGTGTTGTTTGGGTGTCTCTTCACCTTTGCTGAAAGTGCCCATGATACACATTAACTTGTTCCCCTCCCTAGAAACAATCCATTTGGTCATGCTTAGCGAAGCTAGCATGGCATGCATTCGGCGCATTAGTTTTGCGTGGCCCCAAGCGTGCAGAATGTGGTGCAATGGCTAGTGTTGTGTTGGTGGACATGTAGGTGTTCGAGTACCCTTGACCCGTTTCCAGGATAGCCTTGGTTCGTCATGCCTAGTGAAGCGGGCACGATGGCACCTGATGTTTCCATTTGCCTCTAGGCCACGAGGTATGCGGGGGGTAGTTCGTTTGGTGGTGTTGGGCTTAGTAGACACAAGGACATGTGAGTGATGACCAGATTGTTCATGTTGGCTAGCTTCATGCTCATGCACCCAATGCTAAGTAGACAATCCTCTTCATTCTTATCCTAACCCTAACAGGTGTAGGGCACACAACGATGATTCTTTTGTTGAATATTGGTTGATCAAGATTCATGTGCTCAGCGCTTACCCTCTCCATAGCATTTAGTGCTCAGCACTTACCCTCTCCATAGCATTTAGTGCACATGCTCCATCTCAAGTGGCATGCAAGGATATGTTGTGTTCTTAGATGTTGTCCATTTGGTGAACACGGGAGGCGGTCTCCCCCAAAATTTGTCCTAAACACCAGTTTACTTGAAAGCCGTTTGCCCCCATACTGGCACTAAGAGCCATGTAGCACGCGGTGTCATGAAGGAATGCTACCTAGTTGGTCCTATTTGTAGTCAAATGCTTGTCTCAAATATTAAGCCATGCATCTGTAAGTACAAACTAATTCAGATTGTGAAACTGTGAATGGCTCATTAAATCAATTATAGTTCTTTTTATGGTATATACTACTTGAATAACCATAGTAATTCTAGAGCTAATATGTGTAACAAACCTTGACTTTTGTAAGGGATGCATTTATTAGATAAAAGGTAGATGTCAGCTTTTCTCGTTGCTCTGATAATTCATGATAACTAAGTAGATCACACAGCCTTTATGCTGGCAATCCATCATTCAAATTTTTGCCCTGTCAACTTTCAATGGTAAGATAGTGGCACACTATCATGGGGTCTATTTTTCCCACACAATTTTCCCTATGATGGCAACAAGCATTAGACTTGGTATTAGCCAATATGCACACAATGCTCTCACAAGGCTCTATGTAATTTACAAAATGTGCAGGAAACAAGGCATAATTGAAATACAAAGAAAACTCTCCAACTTTTATTGAATCACCAATAAACAATACAAGGATAAGCATACAAATTGCTCTTGGGCTTTACAGATACCATAGGGAGTGTTGTTAATTAAATTTTAGTCTTCTCAAATTCAAGCACAGATTAAAATGGAGGGTTATGTAATAGCAGCATTAAGAATAAAGATATTAGGTTGATCTAAGCAACAATCATATAAGCTTGGATTATTTAACTTAGGTCATATTATCTATAGTAATCACAACGAATACTTGTCCATAATTGCAACCACTATACAATACTTAATGATTAGGAATAGCACTATTAGGTATCACAATTCTTAAATCTAGCAATAGATATTCGTTCAAGCGCGCTATTTAAATTAATCAATACAAATATCATGATTTTTGAAATGTGAAAAACATAAATAAACTTCATAGAAAGGAGCAGAAATAATGCTAATGAAATAATTACATCATCAATACGTGATTAGGGTTTGAAATCCCCATTAACTGAGTTTGAGGGTTTTGCATCTAGCATTTATGATTTTGGGGTTTAAGAGCTTAGGGTTTAGGGTTTAGGATTTTTAGGTTTAGGGTTTTAGGATTTAGATTTAGAATATAGGGTTGAGGACTTAGGGTTTAAAATTTAGGGTTGAATGTTTAGGATTTATGAGTTTAGAGTTATGGTTTGAGGTTTTGTGGTTTACGTTTTGGACTTTGGCGTTTAAGATTTAGAGGGTTTTGGGGTTTAAGAATTTTGAATTTAGGATTTTTGGCTCTAAGCATTAGGATTTAGAGTTTAAGATTTTAAAATTTAAGGTTCAAAGTTTATTTAGTAATTTTAAAATTAATACTATATTTTCAATTTACGTTTTTTGTTTTTAAAGTTTTACACAAAAAACAAGTGAAAATATCTTTTAATTATTTTCAAAATTTGCCTTATTTTAGCAAATTTTTTTTGGATTATATTTTTAATTTTTAACAAACAAACACGACTTTACTACATTTTTCTGTTTTCACTAAAAATAAAAATTAAAAACATGCAAACCAAATACATTCCTAGTTTTTTAAAGGAAGTCTTTATTTGATAATAATCCTTGGAATTAGGATTTTGGAAAAAATAATTTAATTTTACAATATATGCCTGTCCTTCTAAATATGGATTTTTGAAAAATACCTACTTTTCACAAGATTAGGGCTTTAAAAAGGGGCTTGAGTTGTTGGGTTCTATATTTGAACTCTTGGGGTTGCTGTTGGGAGGTACCACTACATCTATGCGCAATAAATTCTACCGACCAAAATTGACTAGTTATAGCGTCCCTTTACAGCCCATGTTACACATTCTAAAGTAATCATTCCCAAATAATTTACATCAGTATGCATAAAATTACAATTAAAAAATTTTAACGTTAATACAATTTAAATAAAATTCCATGGCCAAGTTAATACCATCAGCACATCGCCTATTATTCACCCGACATGAAGACAACCATCAGCAATAAAACTGCATAGAAACGATTGGTAACAAACCCAGAATGGTAATTCAATCAAAGCAAGTTCACTGCCGACCAAATCACATTGATCACCATTCCACAAAATAAGGCCAAAAGCATTCCAAAACTTTCACACAAAATTTTCAACCAAAACAGTGAGTAAGCCCAAGATCGGCATATCAAGAAAACAGATCCTATGCAAAAGAATCTGCAAAACTCCTTAAACCAATCCACGGCATACTCAAATATCAGCAGCGACAACTAGAAATTTCAGAGACCACAATTTGTAGCAGTAACAACACAGGCGAAGACAGCAACTACATCACGAAAAATTCCATTCCAACAACACACAACCAAGAATGAATAAGCAAAAACAAGAAGAAATTAAGGACAATCATACTCCCGATCAGTAACCAAAATCAACATCAAATCCCTAATTCCATTAAGAGCTTCTGATACCCAACAAAATGTTCATGAACAAAAATTCCAAATCAGTAAACTCCTAGGCTAGCAACACAAATTCTAACTTAGAAATCAAAGCCAAAACCATTTTAGATGTCCTACCTTGTTGGTTGATTTCTGCGGATCTTGAATATGATCTCAGAGGGGTGAGACGGGACGATAGCAGTGGACCTTTGGGCTGTGGCATAGAGACGCTGCGAAGGGGATGGGACTCCCGAGGTTCTACGATTTGGCGGCAGTGACGTTGGACCTGGGCTTCTCGGAGTCGCGCTGGCGGCGTGGTGGAGCGGCTGGAGGAACCTTCGAATGGCGAAAGGAGAATGGAACCCAAAGGACGCTGCGAGTCGGCTGCGATGGCGTCTCGAACGGCGGCCGCGTGCTGGGTCTTTTGAGTGGTGGTCGTGATGAGCAGGGGATTGATGTTGCGATTCGCAGAGGTAAACTTCTTGAACGGAAGCAACAACGGAGTAGAACGTCGCGGCACAGGTGGAGCGGGCAGCAGCACAGTAACAGCGTCTCACGGTGGTTGCATTCCTCTTCTTGCTGTGTCGAAGACAATTTGGGCGTCTTGAGTAGAAGCGGGGTGAGGCAGAGTGGCTTGGGTGCAGACGTGGAAGGTTTTGGGTAGATGGGCGAGATTAGGATTTGGTTATGGGGAATCGATGGCTTCGGGGAGAGAAGGGATGGTGATTCTTTTAAGAAATTGGGTGCCAAGGGTGAACCCGGGTTTAAGGGGGGGTTTCATGGGCCATTTTACCTCTGCAGCATAATTAAGAAAAAAAATTGATAGAAATGGCACTGTTTAGATAGTATTTACTTTAAAGGGGCAAAACTACCACCTAAGATTGCCAACTCAACTCAACTTACAGAGGTCTCAGAGTCAAAAAAAGGGCACGCCCATTAGGTCCGCTGCTGACTTGAATATTTACGTTTTCACCCTCTTCAATGAAAACATGAAGCCTGACCCAACTTCCGAAAGGAATTATGGCCTTTTTAAGCCCGATAGCGCTCCTGCATATCCCCTAGGCTTAACTGCAAACGACGTTACTACCAACGCCTCCACTGTGGATGGTTTCGGCACTTCACCTACGCCGCCCAGTTCTTCCACATCTTCCATGGGTTATTTGTCCATTTCCTCTGCCAAGGTCAATGCTCTTTGGCGATTGTGCTCTTTTTTTTCTTCTATTTCAATTTCACATTTATCTGTTAATTTCTTTTTAAATTTTGAAATGCGAACTTTTCTTCTGAATATAAGAGGATCAAAAGAAAAGAAAGAAAAAAAAAAAGGAAGTTTTCTGCTTCTGATTGTTTTCCTGCTTTGTAATTAGAATCTGCTTTAGCTTTATCTTTCTCTAAAGAGGAGAAACTATATTTTTTTAACGAGGGAGAAACTTTATCTTATATTATACGTACTTGCTTTTGTGTTAAAAATAATGGTTTTCCTTGCACATAGTAGCTAGAATTTTTACGCCCGCGAGGCTGAGCTTGTGAAATATCTTCCCACGCAACTGCTATGTAATTGAAAACTCACTTCCAAATCAAAATACACTCTTTATTTATATAATATTAAACTAAGGGTCTTGTTATTTTGAGTGGGAATTTGTTAGGAGTTGACAACTACTTAGCAGTTGTATGGTGACTTCTTACCCAGTGCTGATTAGTGCAATAGCATGGTTCTGGCAAAAGAGTAACAATGGCCAAAGTATAATTAATGCATACCTGTTGCCTAAATCATAATTAATTATTATGATAACATTCTATCGTAGGCCATATTTAGCATACATGTAAACATAAAACAAGTAGCATTATAATGTGTGGAAGCAAGATGTTTTCTTGACATGATCAAACAATAGGATTTTGAACTATTAAATCAGCCACTTTTGTGGAAAGAACTTATATTTTATATCTAATTTCTTTGACACATAAACCAGAACATTATCTAAAATTTAAACTTCCTAAAACATAAAAACCAGTGGCAGCCAGCTATCATTCCCAGAATTTCATAAACTTAGAATGAAGGAGAAGTTGAGAATAAGAAGGAATGAAAGAAATAGTTTTTAACATGTTAGCTGTTGTTTGATGATAAGCTTAAAAGTCACAAATTATTTTCACTTAAGATGTCAAGAATGAAGGACAAGTTGAGAATAAGAAGGAATGAAAGAAATAGTGGCTGTACCAAATAGAAAACAGATAAATAGAAGTGTAAGTTAGATGTGAAATTACTAATAGCTGGTTAGCAACTTTGCCTCTCATGTGCTACTTGTTTGGAGAGATTTTAGGATTTGTCAATATTTTTGGGAGATAAAATGATGGGTATGTTTCAATCTGTTGTGCATTAACTAGAATTAGCAATCTGGTGCCTGGTGCCAGGTGAGGATGTAATGTTCTAATTTCTGTTTAGGAAGAGCTTTAAAATATAAGAATATTTAGTTGGAATCCCACTTACAGGTAATGTATGCTTTTTCTTCAAGTTTATTACAAATTCTAAGTTTCTGTTGTTATATTTCTTCATGTGTCCCCTCAATGCTCTTACTTGCTAGTTATTGTTTTACAAAGAAAGATGGGGACAATATAGATCATCTTTTTGTTCAATCTTATTCATAAACTAAGATTTGTAGGTATTGGTGATTTGAACACCCATAAGCCAACTGGGCGCCCAAGAAATAGCGCCTAGACGCCCAGTCGCTGCCAACTGGGCGCCTGGGCGCCCAACCTCTACCAATTGGGTGCCTGAGCACCAAGAAACAGTGCCCAGGCGCAGCTCTGGGCTCTTATAACCCACAAATTGTTGTTATTGGTTTCTTTTTGGTTATTAGACTAATGATTTGGATGCATGTTCAGATATATGTACAAGTTAGCATATTTAAATAGGAGAGTACTTGTGTTACATGTAAGGGAACTGGAAAAATTGTATTGATATGGTGCAAACTCTCATTTTTAGTATTGTATATAAGTGTTCAAACTTAAAATATGCATGACTTGGGCGTTTATTGTGGAACCCTTTCATTATTGATCTTTTGGTTTTTGCCAACTGGACAATTTCGAGAACCCCTTTGAAACATTTTGGTGATTTGCGGCGAGTTCTTCATTTTTTGGACAATTTTGAGGCTTTTCCATTGAGTTTTGCTTGGTAATTTATTAGTTATAGTAAATATTTATCCTCAAATCTCATTCAATCCCTAACCTTAATTTTTTAATAATTGAAGATCGTCGTAGTTTTTCTAGTTACAGAGAAGGCTAGCATTGGTGTCCCAGCAGCTTTTGTTCTTTCTCATCCTCAGGTACTCTAGGTATTTGAATACTTGAGCTTCATTTTTGCTTATAATTATTTTGCATATGTTCTACCTCCATTGTGTTTCTTCCAAGTTAACCTTTAAACTTCATGTTGAGTTTTAGAATCAATTGTTTATGTAAAGTATATGCTTTTATTTTTTTTTCTATTTATATCTTGTTGGCTTTCAAGAATAGCTAATTATTATGCCATTGTGTAGGTAAATCAATTTTTAAATTAAAAGTCTTGTAAGTCCTGTAACGATTGTTTGTTAACAGAAGTTCTAGTGTTCCGTCATTGAGGTTTGATTGTTTGTACTTGATGTTCAACAGAATTTTGTTCCTGCATTTGAAACTATGGCACCAAAGAAAAGAAGAAATGTGTCCGGTGTAGAATCAAGTAGTGCTCAGTTTGATGAACATAAATTTTTGTCATTAGCACATGAAAAAAGGTATAATGATGTTGTGTTAAGAAAGAGCATGGTTCGCGAGAGAGGGTTTGATTTGGAGGAAGGTGAGTATGAAGACATCCAAACCCAAATCATACAAAGAAAATGGGAAAAGCTTTGCTCAATTCCCGAACTAGGAAATCAAACTATTGTTCAAGAATTTTATTCTAATGCATTCTTAGTAAACAAAGAGGATGATAAATTCAAGTCTTATGTCAGGGGAGTTCCTATTGATTTTTCAAGTAGGGAGCTGAATAAATACTTTGATCTGAAATATAATTACCCTGGATAGTATGCATATTCAAAGTTGATTTCCAAGCAATTACAAGAACAGGCTATCCTTCAATGTCTTTGCCGACCAGGAGCTGAATGGGTTCTAGATGCAAAAAATGCTCCTAAGCATCTGAAAAAAGCTTATCTACTACCCATCCCAAAGGCTTGGTGTACTTTTGTGCAGTCGAATTTACTTTCTTCTTCTAATCATTCTGAAGTGACAGTCAAATGGGTTTTATTAATTTATGCAATTATCATGGAACAGCCTGTGAATATAGGTAGTCTCATTGCTGATAATATTCACATAGTTGTACAAGAAAAGTTAGGAAATTTGGTTTATTCGTCACTAATTACAAAATTATGCTTCAAGGCTGGTGTTAGTGGCATGAATGGAGATGTGCCTATTGGTGTTGCTCCTCCTATCAATGCTGTTGTAATATCAAGATACTATCAAGAGTAGCCACAAGAAGGAGAAGCCCCTCATCCACCTCAACAAAGAAGGTTGCGAAGGCAGTTGACTATTGTAGAAAGGTTGGAAAGAATTGAAAGACAGTAGTGAGAACTGCACCGGCAACAACAACGGTAGCAGAGGCAAGTTTCTAGAAGTCTTTTCGACAGTCTGTATGCCCTGGAAAGTATGCTGAGGAATTTGGCCACGCAGCTCTAGTTAGACCTTGATTCCTTGGGAAGCCTTCCTTTGACTAACATCAATTTTGATGAAGAGGAGGAAGAAGAACATGATGAAGATGAAGACGAAGACTGATGGTTTGCAGCAACTAACTGATGGTTACTGATAGACATTTTTTGCTTGTATATGAGTTATTGTATTACTTTAGTTTATTTTAGCTTGTATGTTTAGTTGAAAGCTTTGTAAAAGGAAAAAAACTTTCAAAAAAAGAAATGAACAAGGAAAAAAAAAACATTTTGTTCTCTGCAGTGAAAGAAGATGAAACTTCTGCATTCAATTCAAAGTAGTAGTTTTTAGGAGTGTAGCACATGAAAGAAGTGAGTTCTCTCTTATTTATGCTCATTTATAGTTTTTATGTTTGTTGTCCTATAGTTTTTATGTTTATTTATGCAGCAAATTTGTTTGACCATGGTAGGCAATCTTGTTAAACATCAAAAATTCATTAGATAAATATTTGAATGATACGTCACCAACACAAAGAATGGTGAGGCTCTACCATTGTCTCCAACTATAACCACTTCTCAGTTGCATTGCCAATGATAAAGGACTCACTCCTAACTTTTAACTTTACCAACAAAGTAAAGGCATCACATCTATAGAAATGAGCACCTGAAAGTTGCAAATTAACACAAGCTAAATGTGCAGTAGTATCCATTAGTACGCTTTGCATGGGATGTAAGTTGTTATTACCATTGCATTACAATATCTAAGGGTCAACCATAGTATTTGAAGTTATGTCATACTAATGATCTTATTGCCTGTATCACCTTCAATTTCAATATGGAAATCAACTGCATCCATGGTAATGATGGTGTGCCTCTGTAGCACTTACAAATTGCAGCTTATCCAAGGCATCACTTGCATTGCTGTGGAAAAATGTCAAAAATTATTGGGATAATGATTCTAATGAGAAGTTCCTCCCTCGTGAAACTGAGCTCGTGGTATCTGTTTATTAGGACATGTCTTCTTATTATGACCTAGAGTGTGACACAAAGTGCATCTTGATTGTTGAGTCTTTTCTCTCCAATCCATCTCATTACGGATGCAAGTCGATTTAGGTCTTCCTTTAGGCCGAACAAGAGCAGAATTAGGAATTAACATTGGTCCATCAACAGGTGGCCAATAATCTTTATGGCCCAGTGGATAAAAAGGGTAGTTATATGTGCTTAACAAGTTTTCCACCCTATACATTTGATAAACAAACTCATGAGGACTTATGGCAATGTGTTCACATGCTGCAACCACATGGGAGCAAGGATACCTAAAATGTTGAAATTTTTCATAGGAGCATGTTCTTTCTTGCAAATTGACAGTGTGATAGTTACCTCCTCCACCTGTGACATGGTTTCGGTCAGTTGTCACTTCAAAAACTCCCCGCTCCCTATTGAATTCCGTTACTACATGTGCATTTGCCTTAATTCCATTATCTGCCATCTTCGATGTAATGGTGTCAGTGAATATGTGTTGCGCTTGTTGCATTGCCAACGCCTTTTGTTTGCGGGATTTCCAATAAGCAACACATCTCATGAAAGTATGATGCACAAGGGCAGTTATAGGAAGACCTCTAACTCCCTTAAAAATACCGTTAATGCACTCACTCAAATTTGTTATCATGTGGGCCCATCTTCTACCATGTTCATCAAATGCCAGGGTCCATTGTCACCTAGGAATTCTTTCACACCAATCTACAGCCTGTGCATTTACACCCCTAATTTCCTCCATGACCTTCAAATACTTTCGTTGTTGATTTTGTGCACCTGAAAAATGGATTCAACAATAGCCATGAATAACTACTAATTTTGCATGCACACCTAACATACGTAAATGGCATATACAATAGAATCAAGAGAAAGTAATAGCATACCTGCTTTGTAAATTAATTTTTTTAATATTTTATTATTGAACTCCGTGTTAAAGTTACTTTGAATATGCCGGAGGCAATAACAATGATATGCATGGGGTGGCATCCATTGTGTAGGTTCAGCTCACACTGCAGCCTTCATTGCAGCATGCCGATCTGATATGATGCATAACTGTTACCGATCAGTAACAAAATGTCGAATGCATGTTAAAAACCATCTCCAACTGTTTGTATTTTCGCCTTCAACCACAGCAAAAGCTACTGGAAAAATTCTATTACTCCCATCTTGGCCTGTTGCAATTAACAATGTGCCACGATACTTACCGTACAAGTGGGTTCCATCAATTTGCAAGATTGGCTTACAAAATTTAAAACGCTCTATGCACGATTTAAAGGACCAAAAGACATGCTTAAATGTTATAAGTGCTTCATCAACATGTACATTATTGGCATCCATGGTAATGAAGTGGTAGACACTACCTACATTCGATTGAACCATTGCAGCCATCCATTGAGGTAGTAAATTATATGAACTATCCCAATTACCATACAACTTCCTAATGGCTTTTAGCTTTGCACACTAAGCTTTTTTGTAACTAAACATGTAATGATATTTCATACTAATTGCAGCAATAATTCCAGCAACAGTTTCTCTAGGATTAGCACCAAGCATCCCTTCTATAGAAGAGGCAATTATGTCTGAAGTCAATTGCCGATGGTCCTGTAACATGCTCGGGGCAACACAAGTATGAGGACCTGCATATTTTTTCACAACCCACATGTTGAGGTATTTCAAATGTGATATTCTGATCCTCTAATTGCAACCATTCTCGGATTGAGGACAATGTGCTGTTAAATTTCTACTTTTAGATTCATCTACAATAAAATCATGGTGCCTATGGATGTGATAATGTTTTATAGCTAAGTTTGCCGCCTCTTTCGATGGAAACTGGAGGCCAATGCGTAACTCATGGGAAGCATCCCAATTGCTCCTTAACATGTCTGGTGGATGTTCAGGTACATCCAAAGCTGCCCAATCAATGTTAGTATAATGAGGTGGAAGATCATCAGCATGAGTTCGATCCAATGGACTTTCGACTTTGGGAGTTGCCATCATAGTCTGCTCAGATCCCATGTTAGGTAAGTCAACATTGCCCCTATCTGCATCAGCATCATCATCAAGTCCATCATCACTATACCACTCAGGATTATACTCACCTTCAACATCAGATCGATGGTCGGCTTGCCACGAATCTTCTATATCATCATGTGTGTGTATATGCATATCTGCACCCTGACAACTAAAGTTTGGTAGGGAAACATGAGCAGCAACATTGGGATGATGAGGATATTGTCTTAGAGAAGGATATTGGAAACTTTGACACTCAGGTACTAATGTGTATAATGGCTGTGTTGGTAGGTGAGGTATATTCAAGTTTACCATATGCTCAGATTGTTGTGCCATGTCATTGTCACATTCTATCTCACGGGATCTCGTCTCCACATATATCTCAATGATAGACCATGTATGTGAATAACGTGCATACATCATCAACATCAGCTGCACATGTGTATCCTCACTTAGCATGGAGGCATTATATCTCATGTTGTGGCCAACAGCTACAGGACATCTAAATTGCATGTTTTGGATTTCTTGATTATCTAGAATTTTTAGTGCCTGAAGTACAATTCGTTTTAGCTATTCAAGGTTGCAATCAGGTGGAATGAGCACCATTACGCGTGGTGGACCATGAAAACTAACATCTCCACCATCACTTTCTCTAATACTCCCATTCAAATACAAATTCGCGAAAGCCCCTTCACTCATTTTACCTAGATAAATCAAATGTGTTTAGTTAGACCACAATGAGCAATGTACAACACATATCCTACAAAATGCACAGAATGTATTATCAATTTGAAACCAACATTCATAAATTGTAAGGATAAATGTACTGTTCAAGGGTTTTATTGTTTTTCACAAATGAGCAATGTACAACAATGAGCAATGTACAACACATGTTCAATTTGACATTTGCAATCATTCCAACATTTGTCTAAGCATTGGGCGCCCAGGCGCCCACCAGGCCGAGGATGACTGATTTGTCTGAGCATTGGGCACCTGGGTGGTGGGTCTTGGGCACCCAGGCACCCACCAGGCCGAGGATGACTGATTTGTCTGAGCATTGGGCACTCGAGCGGTGGGTCTTGGACGCCCAGGCGCCCACCTGGCCGAGGGTTAGATTTTTCTTAGCATTGGATGCCTGGACGGTGAGTCTTCGGTGCCCAGGCACCCACCATGAGTAGGATGGATGATTTTTCCAAGCATTGGACGCCTGGGCGGTGGTCTTAGGCGCCCAGGCGCCCACTAGACCGAGGGTTAGATAAATTTTTCTTAGTATTGGGCGCCTAGGCGGTGGGTCTTGGCCGCCCAGGTGCCCACCAGGCCGATGGTTAGATAGATTTTTCTAAGCATTGGGCGCCTGGGCGGTGGTCTTGGGCGCCTAGGCGCCTACCAGGCCGAGGATGACTGATTTTTCTAAGCATTGGACGCCTAGGCGGTGGATCTTGGGCGCCCAGGCACCCACCAGGCCAAGGATGACTGATTTTTCTAAGCATTGGATGCTTGGGCGGTTGTCTTGGGCGCCTGGGCACCCACCAGGCTGAGGATGACTGATTTTTCTAAGCATTGGATGCCTGGGCGGTGGGTCTTCGGCGCCCAAGCGCCCACCAGGCCGAGGGTTAGAATTTTCTTAGCATTGGGCGCCTGGGTGGTGGGTCTTGGCCGCCCAGGCGCCCACCAAGCTGAGGGTTAGATGGATTTTTCTAAGCATTGGGCGCCTGGACAGTGGGTCTTGGATGCCCAGGCGCCTACCAGGCCGAGAGTTACAAATTTTTCTTAGCATTGGGCGCCTGGGCGGTGGGTCTTGGCCGCCCAGGCGCCTACCAGGCCGAGGGTTAACTAATTTGTCTGAGCATTGGGCGCCTGGGTGGTGGGTCTTGGCCGCCCAGGCGCCCACCAAGCCGAGTGTTAAATTGATTTGTCTTAGCATTGGGCGCCTGGGTGGTGGTTCTTGGTCGCCCAGGCACCCACCAGGCCGAGGATGACTGATTTGTTTGAGCATTGGACGCCTGGGCAGTGGGTCTTGGCCGCCCAGGCGCCTACCAGGCCGAGGGTTAAACTGATTTGTCTGAGCATTGGGCACTTGGGCGGTGGGTCTTGGCCGCCCAGGTGCCCACCAGGCCGAGGGTTAGACTGATTTGTCTTAGCATTGGGCGCCTGGGCTGTGGGTCTTGGACGCCCAGGCGCCCACTAGGCCGAGGGTTAGACATGTTTTTATGCTTGGGTGCCTAGGCGCTGGGTGTTTTTATTGCAGACCAAACTAAGACAACATTATAAACAAACTTAAAACTTACCCTGAATTTGAAGGAGGCAAAGTAGATTTCAAACAACTATTGAAGACATAATTCAACATGGTATTGGGTGAGTGCTAGTTTCATATATGTGTAGGGGTTTTCAAGTGTGCGTGTTCTACTTATTCAATCAGAGGTCCAACTACTTCTGAGGAATGGAGGTTTATAACACTAATTGTTATGGTGTAAATCACACAATGCCTTAATATTAAAGACTTTAAATTTTTCTTTTTGTCCCTACCTTGTCCATAACAACAATGTGTCTTAATGACATTTATCTACTAATGCCATTTGAAGTGTTCTTTCAATATCAAACTCTGACTTGGTTCTGTTGTAGACTTAAACTGGATGCATACCAACACATGTCCCACTTTAATTTCTTCCATAAATTTCTCATTCCTTCTTCTCATTACCACTTTAAAGACCAACAGAACATAGAGTTGTTTCATAACTTTCAAAGCCACCATTTACGCTGCTCCTATTCAAGCTAATAGTTGAACAACTAGAAGCCATATACTAATGAGCCTATCCAGCAACTACTAGGTATTACAGAGAACATCTTAACTATCATCTAATCATAGGTTTCAAATTAAACATAGGAATCTAACAGAAACATAATAGAAATTGTTCTATCATCAACTGCCTTCAAAGGGTTTAGAGAAAAAGTGTTTACCTTTTAGATAGCTCAGCCTTTGCGAGTTGAAGATGAAACAGAGTGATGGAACAAGGCAGCAGCTGTGGCTATGGCTCAATGTAGCAGAAGAGAGGAGAAATGGAATGAAGATAGTGAATAAGATAGAAACGCCCAAATGCAGTGGAGTGAACAGAGTGAAGATAAACCAGAGCAAAAGCAGAGTTAAGAGAGACGACAATGAGATCAGAGAAAGTGAGATGAGAGCTATAGCAGAGTGAAGAGAGACGATAGACAATGTACAGAAAGCACAGTCATGACAGAGCTGCAGGTGAGAGAGTTAGGGCTGGTGAAAGTGAGGAAGAAATGGCGTCAAGAGGGGCTGCTGTGAGATAGCTTCTGAAGTGGAACTTTGTAAGTTGAGTTAGCAATCTTATGTGGAGGCGTTGGTAGCAATGTCATTTGCAGTTAAGCCTAGGGGATACGCAGGAGCGCTATCAGGCTTAAAAAGGCCATAATTCCTTTCGGAAGTTGGGAGGCTTCATGTTTTCATTGAAGAGGGTGAAAATGTAAATATTCAAGTCAGCAGCGGGCCAAATGGGTGTGTCCTTTTTTTGACTCTGAGATCTCTGTAAGTTGAGTTGAGTTAGCAATCTTAGGTGGCAATTTTGCCCCTTTGAAGTAAATATTATCTAAACAGTGCCATTTCAGTCAATTTTTTTCTTAATTATGCTGCAGAGGTAAAATGGCCGGGTTTCATGGCTTTATGACGAAAACTTCTCTTGGCGCTGTTATTAGTTATTCCTATATTGTTGTAGTTACATTTGGTCACTGTTTAATAATGTGGTTAATTTTAAAACATATCCCAGTTTAATTTAAAAAAAAATACAATTCAACCACATAAGGAGAGTATTCTAATATAAAGATATCATTTCCTTGTGGCTAGTCGGATCTTCTCCGTGCAAGGTAGTGAGTTTCTTCCATGTGTACGCAGAGTTGATCTAGTACTGTCCTAGAGCACTTAAAATTGTCATGAAAAATTAAAGGGTAAATTAAAAAAATTTAAACCTTTTTTTACCCTAACTTAAATTGATTCAAAATTGAATTAGGTTAGTCTAGTCAATCCTAGGCTAGCCCACCATACTCTTTTGTTTTTTAGTACTTCAAATCAAATTAATTTAGAATTTTAACGTTATAATTTTTAAATAGATGACATTAAGCTCTCTTATTAGTTTATTGTGTATATAAAAATTGTGGCATCGTTTTATATCAACTTTATATTAGTTAAAGAAAAATGATATTTTAGAATTATTTATTTATAATATGTCTATAATCTAATTTAAATATGTATATTTTATTATATTAGTTGTTTGTATTTTGTCACTTTACTTTTTTTTTATTTTAAGTAAAACAAAAGATCAATTATAAATAAATGATTATAAATGATACTTCAATTTTCTTCTTGTTCTTCAATTTCTTCACATAATACAAATAAGCATTAGTTTCATTTGGTCTAATACAAAAGAGATTTTATAGTTTATAACTATTTTAATAATTTAAAATTTTAAAATATAAAATTTATATTAATTTATAATTTAGGTTCAAGTTTAAATTAAGCTTCAAATTTAGAGCAAACTTGTTTAACCACAAACTCTATAATGCTAAGTTAAGTTTGAATATTTTTACTTCAAAAAACCCTAACTTGTTTTGTCCCAAACCAAATAGGCTCTCAGACAGAATCAAATTATCCATTTCACAACTATGTATGTTTCAAAGGTGGAATGTGATGCATCCTTTTATATTCATTTTTCGAATTCAAATTTTATTCTTATCTCCTAAATTTTAGATGTTATCTTTTATTTGTTATCTATTTGTTTCTTTTACTATTTATCTTTTATCTTTTGAGTCTATTTTACTTTATCTTCTTTTATCTTTATAATCTATTATATTTTTATTTGGTGTAATTTTGTCTTTTGAGATATAATTTTAATTTTGTGGTTAATTTTATTTTCTTTTTTCTTTTAGCTTAAGTTTTGAATTTGGGCTAAGATTAGGATTAAGTTAAAAATGGGGTGGACAAGATTCGTTGTCTACACAAGTTGCGAAAAGTAAGTGCAGGGTTTATTTCGGATTTTAGCATAAGAATTCTAGGATCGGATAGGAAAAAAATTATGAGAAAAATTTAAGCTTAACTACAATTCGATCCGTAGTATTCAATTTGATGCAATTTTATCCCATTGCTTTAAAATTGAACAATTAGGTCCCAAATTTATAAAATTAGAGAATGTACCATACTACTTGAAAGGGATGATGTGGCCATTCATTAATTCGAGTCAATGTGGCATGTGGCTAAAAGCATCTTAAAACTTAAAACCCTAACAATATAAATTTTAAACTCTAAAACCTTTAATTTTAATTTTTAGACACTCAATCTTAAACTTTAAAACCTTAAATTTTAAAATTTTAAAATCCTAAAATCCTTTAAAATTGAACAAGTTGGTCCCCAATTAATAAAATTAGAGAATATGCCATACTACCTAAAAGTGATGATGTGGCCATCCATTAATTCAAGTCAATGAGCCATGTGGCTAGAAGCATCTTAAAACTTAAAACCCTAACTATGAAAATCTTAAACCTTAAAACCTTCAATTTTAATTTTTAACACTCAATTTTAAACTCTAAAACCTTAAACCCTAAAACTTTAAAATCCTTCAATCCTAAAAATTGAACCCAAATTATGAAATCTCAAAACTTAAATTTTAAAAAATTTAAAGCATAGACTGTGAAATCCCAAATCTTAAACCCAAACACGCAAATTTAAAACTTTAAACTTCAAACCCTAAACCATAAAAGCCTAAATCTTTAGCCTTAATCCCTCAACCCTTAACCTTGATGCCCTAAACCATGAAACCATAAACCCAAAATTGTAAACACTAAACTACAAACTTTCAATTATAAAACTCTAAATCTCAAACCTTAAATTACAAATCCACAAGCCCTAAACCCTAAATTATGAAACCTCAAACCTTGAATCCTATTTTGTGAAACCCCAAATCTTGAACCTCAAATTGTGAGACCAAAAATCATAAACTGTAAAATCCTAAAAGCCTAAAAGCTAAACCATTAAATCTAAAATCCTAAACTGCAAAATTGTAAACTCTAAACTATAAGTCTCAAAATCTAAATCATAAAACCCTAAATCCTAAACCTTAAATTATGAAACCCAATTTGGATTTTGCATCTTGCCTAGACTAAATTAGGGAAGCCCTGATTCTCTGATTTTATGATCTTGCTCTTCCGTAGGCACTGTAGCCTGATTCTCTAGTTTATCTACATTTTCCTTAGAAGACAGGCTAGTTAGAGTAAGGAAGCATGTCCCTGAAACCTAGTTTTGTCTTGACTGCTTTAATCTTAGATTTGTTAGAGCCTTTTGGACTCCCTCTCCCAAAATGCTCCTCCCTTGTGCATTTTCCTGGGAGTCACTCTCTGGCCATTGGTCTCCTTCCCTATTTTGGATGAGTCACCACCCCCCATGGTCGCTAGGAATTGTCTTTGGTCTATGGTTTTCCCTTTCTTTAGGCACTTTTGTTTCCCCTTGATTCTTTGTTGTCACCATGGTTTGTTGGTATCCTTCCGATGAATGCCCATATTTCCCACACTTGAAGTAGATCCAATGAACCCCTCATACTCGCCTTTTTTGGGTTTGCCTTCAAGCTTGTACATGGATTTAAGGGGTTGAGAGAGTTCAAGTTCCACTCAAATTTGTGCAAAGTGACCCTTGCTATCATTGCTGTCGTAAGATCAATTTTGAGCACTTTGCCAAGCTTGTTACCTACCTCTTTCAAGAATGTAGTGCCAAAATACTCCATGGAAAGGTCAAGTAACCTCACCCAAGTAGCAATTTTTGAAATATTGGCTTAATAGGGATTGAAATCTTGTTCTCACATCCAAAGGGATAGTATTAATTGGAAAAAACCCATGGCCCTCCCTTGAGGGCAAGGCTTAAATCCTCTTTACCAGCAAACAGAATGGCGAAATAATCTTTGCCAACATCAACAACGAATATGTACCTATGCTTGCGTTAGAGGGTAACCAATTTCTTCCTCATAAATTTTTAACTAACCTTTTTTCTCATGAGCTTGACTATTAATGGCTTCTTCCAAGGTTGCTTGGGCTAGGATTTCTCATTGTCTGATGGCAAGAAATTAACTTTGCCATCCTCATCTTCCTTAATAATTATCCCATCCCTAAGATCCTTCTAGTCCTCAGAATCATCCTCACTATCTGCTAACAAATCATTAAAGTAATCATCCAATAATTCACCATTATGTTTGAATAGCATCTCCTTAAAGGTGAGTTTCCTTTCCCCTTCTCTTATGCCTTGTTCTAGGTTCATCCATGCTTCTATGCGTGGTGGTCTGATGAGGTCATTGCAAAAAGGAGTCTTCCCCAATTTTTGGTTTCTTTATGCTGTGGTGAAGGAGGTGACTCTCCTCAGCTAGTTATTGACATAGAGTATTGGTGTCTATAGAGCCTTATAAGCCCATATCATAAACACAACCTGTATTGACTATCGTGCATCCATAACTTAGCTTGATCCACCATATGACTACCTTAATTGCTCCCTTAGGTGTCAACTAAGACTAGGCTCATTGTAGTCCAATCTTGAACAACTCTAACAATTGAAAAAGTTTACAAATAATTAGTATGCATTTTTACCTAATTGAGCTAATAAACATTTAAAACCAAGAAAAACAATTAAATGACTGACGTATTTCTTCTTAGATCTCTTGTTGACCCAAGACTTATCCCCCTTCCATTAATGGGTGAACTTGAATGCTTGATTTAATGTTGAAGCTCACCTTATGCAGAATGATTAAACAAATTAATAAATAAACTACTAAATAATATAGAATTAATGTTAAAATGGAATGAAATTCACTTACCATCTTTTCTTTGGAGTGAATCTCCCTTCTTGGAGGCTTTATTCTTCTTTCCTGTTCTGCCTTCTCCTTGAAATGGATAGAGGACCAATGGTACTGAAGGTTGTCCCATATCTCCTCCTCTATCCACCTTGGCCTCTTCCCATTAATGTAAATGTCTTAATACATGTTAAATAGATGCTTCAATCCTCGAGAATTGAAGGTGTTCAACATATGCCTCTCATGCTCAAGGACATAGGGAACCATTTCGAGAAACAAACAATTTTCATATAAATGGCAATTTACAAATAATTTTAAGCACAAACAAATAGTCGCTTACCTTCCAATAGAGGTCAAGGAAGACGACTAAGAAGTCATTATGAGCTATTTAATTATAGACATTTGTCTTTAAGAATGGCAATTGAGCATTGCTTTGGAGTATTGAAAAATGTATTTTCAAATTCAAATTGATGCCACCATTTAAGCCTTATAGGTAGCAACTTAGTGACAACATGTTGTGCTATACATAACTATATACATAAGTGGCACTTACGTGCTAGATTGTTTACACAATGGAAAGATCTAATCTTGTAGAAATAAAAGCTTTAAGTGAAGACTTAAGCATGGGGAAGATAAGATTCAATGATAACAACTTATCAAGATTTTTTGACCAAAGTACAAAAACATAGTAGTTTATCATGACCATATTTCAAATTAGATGTGGTTACAACATAACAATTTTGGTGCATAGTTTAAAAAGTTTAACTTGTCCAAATATTAGCTCTACTTTTGTACCGACTATAATTAACATGAAGTAGAAGTGTTCAAAGTTAAACTAATTATCATATTAGTTTTAAAAAATGTTATTTATATATGCATGATAACCAAAGGTCATTGCAATGCAATAATTGATCATAACATGTATTTTATTTATTTCTTCTTATTTTCTCATAAAAGCATTTCTAAAGAATCTAATGACAAAAAAATTTTTAAAAAAAATTAACGAAATGAGTTTTCTATTTTTTGTTTTTAAAACTTGTTCTCAAAGTAGATTAACCAAAGGTTTTTTTTTTTTTTTTACGGAGTTTCAAAACTATTATTGGAATAGTTTTACCAAACAACTTTTCGGGTTTCTTTTGTAAAATAGTTCTTCAAACATTTAAAAAAATAGGTTTATGAAACAAAAATTGTTTTCCAATAAATCCAAAGTTTTCATTCTTTAGCTTTGCTAAACAACTATGATTAGTGATTTAGTTTTTGTCGGTAATTAACATGAATAAAACATTACTCCATTACTTGAAGACTACTAAGCATCATTTATTCATATATTGGTTTATTCATTTGCCTCCAAAATCTAGAGTACATATACAAATTCATTTTATTTGAAGAAAGACATTCAAAATTTGCCTTAAGTTCTCAAATCAAGGCTTGCATGGTTCACAATAGCTCTTATTTACATTTGTTGATATTATAGTGTCAAATTATCAAAATTAAATTTTTGTTGCAAAGGTTTCTAAATTCGAAATACAAACAAGTGAATGTGTTAAAAAAATAAAGTGAAAGGTTGATTGATTTGGGGAGAATAAATCAATTAGGAAACAAGACAAGATATGGATGCAAGATGCTTGAGGTAAGAGTCCCTTTAAACTATAGCACTAATTGACTTCCAAAGAATTGAGCCTTTTGTTAATGTCTACCAAGTCTCGATCCAAGCTTGTTTCGGGGAGCCTATAAACCTTCTTTAGGTCCATGAATTGTCAGAACTAACCTAAGTGATGCATTTTGAAGAAACAAAGTCTAATTGGACAATAAGAGATGAAAAATGAGATTTGGACTTAATATAACCTGGAATGGTTGTACGGAGCCAAGAATTGAGTCCAACTACTCCAATGTATGAAAATTTATGCAAATTCTACATAAGCCAAGTTGTACTCCACCTTCATTCCACCAGGCAATTCATTGTGTATAACACTAGGCCATCATTAGTCTGTTATAAAAAACTTGACAAGGATCAAACTTGAACTCTTCACCTTACCATCTTCCCTAACACCCACACACTTCACCACATCTATTAGATCAATGCATGAAGTTGGTTGCAAATAGATCAGGATCCTCTTAAGTTATGTGTTTAAAGGTAAAATTAAGAGATAGAAAAAACTAGTAAGAAAAAATGAGACCCACAAATTAGATTTAAATATAAAATAGAGAGATAGAGAGAAAGTTACCCAGCTTAGTGAATAAGAAATGCATGGGATCCAAATACATCCCAAATGTAATGCATTCTTCAACATGAAAACCTTTTATTCTCCTTGTTGGGATGTAGTGCAAGCTTTACCTTATAAAACTTGAGTTCCAAATCAAACTGGTGCTTACCCTATAGATCCTTCTAGGTACTATTCAATATGAACTTTATGTCATGATCATGTCATAGTCACAAGATTCACAAACACACTATATGAATCACAAACATAGCAGCCTTTTGATCATAGCAAGCCTTTCTCATAGTCGTAGAACAACTATATGACCTACTCCACTATGTATACATGTCCCAAGTTCCAAAGGCTATGATGGTACCTCAGAGAGAACCAAGTGAGAGAGTTATCTTTTTGAGAGAGTAATAGTGGGAGAGTGAGAGTAGACAAAGAACATACATAAAATTTATTTTTTGTGTTGTACATGTATGTGGAGTTAGATCCCTGTTTAATTAAGTACTCAAACTCTTTAGGAGTCATAGCCAATTAGAAATCCTATCAACTATAAGATAGTTAGACATAGTAGATTACTAGTAGTAGGATAATTAATTCGGAGTTTATCTTATTTAAGTTCAACTAATTAATTATCTACATTTATCCACTATTAATTATTCTTAGAACTAATCAAATAATAAATAGGATATAATTAATTAAAATAATTAATTATCTATTATTATATATTGCATGCATGTGGACGCACCACCATGCAACATCTCCCTTTCATATGCTAAGTATTAATATGCTATGTCTCTCTCAATCAACATATTCTCACCTTCATACAAGAAAATGGAACACACAACTACACTAGAAAACATACCAATGAGTAATTGTTATATCAAGCCACCATCTAACTAATATAACACTACTCATATTTTTTATATACCCAAATCATTTTAATCACACAAGATTTGGACTTATGATCCCTTTAATTCACTTAGAGCTATGGAAAATCCCTAAATACATATGAACTCATCATTATCATTAACAACTTATGCCCATGTAACTGCTTGACCTATGAGTAACAGATCATATGTGATAGCAAATGACTTTTCCTTGAATGCTCTTGCCAATCTACTTTAATCCATGTAGCCGACCCCACCTAATGGGCAAAGGCACAGTTTATTGTTGTTGTTGCTCTTGCCAATCCACTAAGTTATAGCTACTTCTTCTTGTCATACTTTGCTAGACCATATAATTTGTAGCCCTTGGATAATCTACTAAAGTAACAACACTAAAACTTAATTTCATGACATAGATCCAAGTCTTGAATGGTATAGAACTGAACTTTATGTCCATAGGGCTCACACAATGATGAAGAAATATATTCAATCACTCCCTTTATAGGTCGACTTATAGCACATATAATATGATAGGTATGTTTTGATAGAGCTCCCACTAAGGTGTTGTCATGCTCTTATTTATGCCATATGGAATACAATCCAATGACTCCATAAAGTAATTGACTTAAATCACTAAGATTCAAATTTGACTTTGTATAGGCCATATGGAGTTAGTATAATTTCCACATCTAACTAATTAAGTCTTGTCCTAGCACTTAGCTTTGGTGACATGTACTATAGTCCTTATTGCTCCTTAAACAATAAGAAGATCGCCAATAAATGGTACCAACGATGGTTTAAGAGTCATTTCACTCACAATGTTAGTGTTGAGGCAATTTCTTATGTGAGAGAGATAATATAATAGCCTAGTGACAATCTTAGATATGTGCTAAGTAATTTTACTATGCAAGTTAACAAAGACACCCCAAATTTATTGTATAGTAAAATATAAAAATCACTATATAAGCATATTATATCCTTAATTAATGTAAACCCTTAATGTGCTGCTTAAAAGCATCTCTAGTTATGGGGTTGGTAAATGGATTAGTGATCATATCGCTAGTAGGAATATGCTTCAATACAAAGATGTCCCCATGAAATGGCTCATTCCTCAAGAATAAATGCATAGCCTACTTAATCTATTGAATCATTGGCATCACTATATACAACCAACTTCAGGCTCGCATTTGATAGCACAAAGCCATACTAGTAGTTCCTCTCAAATATATAAGTATCCTCTTGACTATAAACTAATGTGCAAGTCCAGGATTACCTTAATATCTATTGACCATCTCAACTACAAAGCATGTGTCAAGTTGAGTGCACAACATTGCATATATTAAACTACCAACAGTGCTTATATATGGCACCTTAGCCATCTTTTGCTTCTCTTCTTCTGTCTTAAGACATTGATCCATATTAACCTATAAACCCTTTTCTAGTAAGATATCAATGTGCCTGGACTTATCCACGTAAAAGCACTAAGTCTCTTGAGACAAACTCAAAAACTTTATAAAATGATCGCTTGATATCTTTACCCCAAGTATGTAATCTACTTGGCCCATGTCCTTCATCTTAAAGGTGGAGAACAACCACTTCTGAGTGGTGGTGATTAGCCCCGTATCATTCCTAACTAGTAGAATATTATCCATATATAACAAGTGAATAAGAACTGCATTTCCTTGTCTCTTGATATATACACAATGATCTCCTTCAATCATCACAAAGTGCACTGAGATTATAGCTTGATGGAACTAAAGATACCGTTGCATGAATAATTGTTTGCGGCCATATATGGAATGTTTTAAGTGGTACACTTTGTACTCTTGTCCTTTGGCATGAAACTTGATGGGATTATCAATATAGATCTCCTCATTGATTTCTTTATTGAGAAATGTTGTCTTCACATCCATTGGGAACAATTTCAAATCTAGATGTACTACTATAGTTGGGATGAGACAAATAGAACAAATCTCACCAACAAGAAAATATCTCTACATAGTCAAGACCATCTTTTTGGTGTAACCCTTCTTTCCTAAATGGGCCTTATACTTATCAATTGATCTATCTGCCTTGAATTTTATTTTTAAGATCCATTTGTTTCCAATGGCCTTGCACCCAAGCAATTGATCAATAGAGTCCCATAAACGATTCTTAGCCAAGGATTTCATCTCTTCCCTAATAACAGCTAACCAATATTTAAGGATGATGAGATTATTGTTTCTTCATAAGAAGAAGGCTTTGAAGTATCTATAGTAATAATCAAGAAGGACACACCTTCTGTTGCAAATGCATTTGTACAAAATAACAGCTAACCAATATTTAAGGATGATGAGATTATTGCTTCTTCATAAGAAGAAGGCTTTGAAGTATCCATAGTAATAATCAAGAAGGACACACCTTCTATTGCAAATGCATTTGCACAGAATACTTCCATGTTGGTTACTATGCAATTGTGTATCCTAAGGTTCTATTTGTAGGCTCCCACTAAGTTCAATAGTCTCTGGAATAGATTGAGAATCCAAATCCATTTTGTGTGCACTTTTTTGAGGTTCATCTAACTCATTAAGGTCAAGAATTTGTTTAACTAAGGAAGTCATCTTCTAGGAAATCAAATTATTGCTTCTTCATAAGAAGAAGAAGGCTCTTAATTATCCATAGTAATACTCAAGAAGGACACACCTTCTATTGCAAATGCATTTGCATAGAATACTTCCATGTTGGCTACTGCACAATTATGTATCCTAAGGTTTTGTTTGTATGCTCCCAGTGACTTCAACAGTCTCTGAAATGAATTAAGAATCCAAATTCATTTAGGGTGCACTTTTTTGAGGTTCATCTAACTCAAAGTTCAAGAATTTGTTTAACTAAGGAAGGCATCTTCTAGGAAATCAAATTATTGCTTCTTCATAAGAAGAAGAAGGCTCTTAAATATCCATAGTAATACTCATAAAGGACACACTTTCTATTGCAAAAGCGTTTGCATAGAACACTTCAACATTGGCTTCTACACAATTATGGATCCTGAGGTTCTACTTGTATGCTTCCACTAACTTCAATAGTCTCTGAAATGAATTGAGAATCCAAATCCATTTGGGGTACACTTTCTTGAGGTTCATTATACTCAAAGAGCTCAAGACTTTATTTAACCTCACCAATCCTAAAGAAGTCATCTTCTAGGAAACCGACATCTTGAGATTTTATTTAAGTTAATCCTTAGTTAGGATGTTCACCAAACATCACATAGCTTTAGAATATTTAGAATATCTAATAAATACACATTTACTAACTCTAATGCTTAATGTTTTGAACTTATGGGAAGAGTAGTGAACATATCCTACAAATCCCCATAGTCATAATCCTTCCAAAGTAGGCTTAGCACCATTTCATAACTCAGGAGTATTGGGGATTGACTTTAATAGCACCTAGTTAAGGATGTATGTTGCAGTCATAAGGGCATCCCCTAAAAATCAATTGTAAGGTTAGCCTCAATCATCATCAACCTAACCAAGCCTAACAAGGTTCAATTCCTTATCTTTGCAATGCCATTTTATTGCAGAGTTCTAGCATCATTAACTTTCACCTTATTCCCTTTTTCTCACAAAATCTTTTGATCAATTAGAGAGTTGTTCTCAGCCTTTATTAGTGTGAAGAGCCTTAATGATCCTCACTTTCTAATTCTCAACCTTAGCTACAAATTATTTGAAGCAATTAAAACTTTAGAACAATGACACAACAAATGCACTAAGTCATTTCATGAGAAATTATCTATGAATGTGGAAATAAGTTACACCATGTTCATTAGACTCATATTTGTGTTAGGTGTAAGTTGGAATGTTTTGTTTAATTTGATAGAAAACTAGTAGAATTCTTGCTTTTCTAAGAAAGTGACATCCGATATATTTTTTAAGTTTTTGACCACTAAAGATTCCAAAATGAAAAAGTGGTCTTCAGTAACTTTAAAATAAAGATCTAGAGATTTTTAGAATGGGCTAGATTGTTCAAATCTGAGTTCGTTTGGGTCCTCAACTATAGCTTCAAAGTTAAAGTAGAATTCAGAATCCTAGTCCTTCTTAAATTAGGAGTTTGAATGAGTAGTAGTTAGAATTTTTATCATACCTAGACTTGTAAATGTTTGATTAAGGTGATTCAAAAGGCTACAGAAAGCTACGAGGAAAGGGTATGACTTTTATGAAGAGGCTAAGCCTAAATTCCATTAACTTTGAGTCCAAATTTGGCTTCCAAGAGGCAGCACAACTTAAAACATTATATATAAGTCTCTTAGGGTTTCATTTTATTATCATTTGGTGGCATACAACAAAAACACTTGTTTTGCATTTTTAGCATGTCAAACTAAGTTTTTCTTTCAAGTTTTTAGGGATTTCAAACCCTAACCATGTGTTGATTGTGTACTTACCTCAGTAATGTTATTTCTTTTCCTTTTTATGAAGTTAATTCATGTTATTCACATTTGAAAGATCATGATATTTGTTTTGATTGATATTTGTTACTAGAATTAGGAACTATGATATGTAGTAATCCTATTCCTAATCATTGAGTTGCAAATAGTGGTCATGATTATGGACAAGTTTTTGTTTTGATTACTATGAATAACATGGCCTAAGTTAAATGATTAGTGCTTCTGTGTTTGTTGAATAGATCAATCTACTTTCCTTGTTCTTAATGTTGCTAGTGCATTAAATATAGAGTTTATTCTAGGTTATCTAATAGTTAGATGTAGAGAAGAGTTTGTTTCATTAGTTACAATTAAAGGAGATTTTGAGTAGCAAAGCTTATTATTGTTTAGGGTTAATAATTTCATAAAAGGGTAGAATAATGTTATCTTTGATTATTTCCATTAATTGTGAAGGTGAGATTGAACCTTGAACTGGAGTTGTCTTTATGTCATTTCTCTTCATATAATTTTTGCTACCAGTTTTCTTTACTTAATATTGCATTTAGTTTAAACAATCTTCAAGGCCCTAAATTTTAATTTGTGTTTTAATTTGAGAAGACTAGAATTTAACTAATTACACTCTTAGTTGGACCGACTTTTACTCAAGCTATCTACTATTAGTAATTGAGGGTAAGGTACATTATTTTTGTTGTGTTGACGACATACTACAAAATTTTGGTACCATTACTAGGCATTGTTTCTAGTCAATCTCTATATTTTGGTTGTTTTAGGGGTATTATTTAGTTGATAACCTTTGCGTGATGTGTTTGTAGGTTTGGTGATTAAGTGGACATTTTGCTAAACATTATTCATTGAAAATTTTCTGTTGAATTAGGCACTAAGTATATACTTGTTTTGAAGGAAATGGTGTTTTAGGCAAAATCTGTGGCTTTGCCACATTCCCTACCCTCTCAAAGCCTAATTCCATCTTTTACTAGGGTTTTTCATATATGTTTTTCATTATTTTTTCATATTTATGCATTTTTGGTAGATTTTCTTTCGTTCTTTTTGTAGATTTTTGTTTTATGATAAATGAGCCATTAGAGAAGAGAGTTTAGAGAATCAAGGGTTTCATCAAATTAACCAAACAACGTGCACTAGTTGCTATATTGTCAAAGAGTGAAGAGATGGCAATCATAACAATGGGACTCTAAAGGAGCATGTTGCTCCAAATTTTAATTTATAGCCTTTGTGTATAGAATATTATTATTTAGATGTAGATTTTGAACTCTAATTTGGACTAATTCATTTGTTACCTATCTTTCGTGGTCTTGTAAGTGAGGATCCTGACAAGCATCTAAAGGAATTTCATGTGGTGTGCTTGATCATGAGACCTACTGGTGTGATAAAAGAGCAAATCAAGCTTAAGTCTTTCCCATTCTACTTAGTTAATGTTGCGAAGGATTGGCTATATTACCTTCCTTTTGGATCAATTACTACATGGAATGAGATAGAGGTTATTTTTAGAAAAATAATTTCTAGATTCTAGGGTAGCAAACATAAGGAAGAAAATTTGTTATATTTGCCAGTACAATGGAGAGACTTTGTATGCATACTAGGAGCAATTCAAAAAGCTATGTGAAAGTTGCTTCCACCACCAAATAAGTGATCAGTTATTAATTCAATATTTTTATGATGGCTTGCTTCCTATAGATAGGAATATGATAGATGCAATAAGTTGAGGAACACTAGTACATAGGACTCCTACTAAAGTCAAGAATTTCATCTCAAATATGGCAACGAACTCACAACAATTTGGCACATGACAAGATGCTCTAATAAGAATATTGAATGAAGTAAGTACATCTTCACTCCAACAACATATATTTGACCTTATCTCTCTTGTTAGACATATTGTAGTGGGGACTATTCATCAAGTCAAGGCATGTGGCATCTATTCAGCTATAAGGTGTCAAATTTATATGTGCCCAATGATACAAGATGAAACTGGGAACAAGTGAATGTTGTAGGGGGATTTTACCAAGGAAATATGATCCCTACTCTAACACCTATAATCCTAGATGGAGAGATCAACCAAATATAAGCTATGGAAAGAGGTTGCCTATGTAGAATTCATATCCAATCAAATTGATTGGATTCCATCAAGCTCAACAAGCACATCAACCTAAATAAGTAAACCCATCCAACCTTGAATCCTTACTCTAACACCTATAATCCTAGATTAAGAGATAAACCAAATATGAGCTATGGAAAGAGGTTGCTTTTGTAGAATTCATACCTAATCAAATTGCTTGGATTCCATCAAGCCCAACAAGCATATCAGCCTAAACAAATAAACCTATCTAACCTTGGAAGATATTGTGAAATCTCTTGCTACTAATACTCACTAGTTTTAATAGGATGCAAAGGTAGTATTTAGAATTTGGAGAATCAGGTGAGTCAATTGGAGACAATGATGAGTCAATAGTGCCATAACTTTAAGGAGTGGAAAGGAGCTAGAGGTGACACAAAAGAGGACCTCTAATGTAACAATCAAGGAGGAAATTGAGAAGGAGGTTAAAATTTCACCCAAGGTAAATTTTACTCCCTTTGATCTATTAAAGCTAGTCCCCTTTCTTTTCCAATCAAGATACAATGAAGTCAAATAAGGAGGAGCAAGAGAAAGATATTTGGAGACATTCCACAAGGTAGAGGTAAATAAACCTTTACTAGAGGCAATCCAACAGGTGCCCAAGTATGCAAAGTTTCTTAAAGAACTATGAACCAATAAGTAAAAATTGAGAGATGTTAAAAATATAAGTATGGGGGAGAACATGTTAGCTATTCTTCAAAGGAATCTTCCCCCAAAGTGTAAAGATCCAAGTTTGCTCACTATCCCATGCAAAATTAGCAATACCAGATTTGAAAAAGCAATGCTGGATTTAAGAGCTTCCATTAATGTTATGCCATGATCAACTTATGCTTCTTAAAATCTAAGATCTCTTAAGAATATTGGTGTTATTATATAATTGGCTGCTCATATTAATGCTTACCTAAAAGGGTAGTTGAGGATATGTTAGTGTCTGTGAATGAATTGGTGTTTTTAGCTAATTTTTATATTGTGGATATGGATGATGATGGCTTCCCTAACCCTACACCTATTTTATTAGGGAGACCATTTCTAATGACTATCTGAACTATTAAAAATGTTCATAAGGGTACTCTCATCATGAAGTTTGATGGTGAAGTCATCTGCTTCAACATTTATGAAACTATGAGTTATCCTAGTGATATTCATTCTACTTGTGTTGTTCATGTGATTAATTCTTTAGCACAAGAACCTTCGAGGTTAAAAGCAAAGAAGATTCTTTACAGGTGATAGTTGTCAAGCATCTTGAGTTAGAGAAAGAAGGTGAAATTGAGGCCCTTATGTTATAGATAAAGCCATTACCTACCCACTATTAGATTAGAGAAGTTGACTAACACACAACATCTAGCCAATGATGTTAAACAAAGGTGCTACTTGGGAGGCAATCCAAGAGTGGCCAACAAGCCACCATTAGATTTTTTCTCTTACCTTATCTCTTTTACTTAACATTTGTCCACTATTTGTTTTTTATGTTACATTAAGGACAATGTAAGTTTTAAGTGTGGTGGGAGATGTAGGATTTTCAATTTCAATTTGTTGCAATTTTCATTTATTTGTTTCAATAAGTTGTGTCTTGTGTGTTTGCAAAATTTTTCTCCTTTGGTTGCGATTTGACATGATAAGGTTATATGTTGGTTATCTTTTGGAGTACCCAATGATGCATAGAAAGTCAAATTAGTAATAATTGTTTTGACATACCACTTAACTTAAATTGTTGGCAATTTCCTATAAAATGAAGTTAGGTATTCTTGAATCTTTGTAGTTAATTGAAATAATGTTTCTTGAGATGTTGTGTGAACTAAGTGATGATGTATGATTAGGAGCATGGCTTCCTTTGAGATTGTTTCTTTTAAGCAAGGCCTAAACTCGGGTTTAAGTAAATAGGGTTAAAAAAAGAGACAAGAAGAAAAAAAAAGTGGGTATAATAATTCTACTCCATAGTTTATGTTGCTTAGTAGCTAGGAGATTCAACAACGAAAGTGTTGACTTTCATGTCAAAGGTGCTTAGACAAGAGTATATAAAGCACTTTGATGTTTGTACCTAATGATTAATTTCTAGGTGCGACTTAAGGAAGAATATATGTTATTTGTCTCATTAAATTGACAACCTTAGTTTGCTACCCAGTTTATAATAGTAAAAAGGAATGGCTAAAAGATGAGTTATGCATGACTTGGTTATATTAGTTGTGAGGTTTGCATTAACTAATTAAAAGTATTTGTCGACAGAGATCAAGATAGTTAAGTATGTTTGATTTCTTTTATTTGACATTGCTACAATTGTAAGTTTGGTGTGTATGCTAAATTAAGGTTTAAACATAAATAACTTATGAATTATAGTGGCACTCTGAGATATCACTAGCATATGATCTATCATTACTAAATTTTGTTTTGCCCAAGACATGCAAAAGCTAAGTGTGAGGGAATTGATAAGTGCATAATTTATATTTTTCTCTTTCCTTTATTCTATAGCTTTTCTAATCTATTTTATGCCTTATTATGTTCATTGGACTAATTTGTGCTAGGCTTAAGTTGGAATGTTTAGTTCATTTGGTAGAAAACTAGGATAATTTTAGCTTTTTAGAGAAAGTGACATCTAATATGTTTTTTAGGTTTTTGACCATTAAGGAGTTTGCAAAATGAAAAAGTTACCTTCAGAGACTTTAAAATACACTTCTAGAGCTATTTGTAATGGATTAGATTGTTCAAATTTGAGTTTGTTTGGGCACTCAACCATAGCTTCAAAATCATAATAGAATTTGGAATCCTAGTCCTTCTCAAATTAGGAGTCTGACTAAGCAATAGTCAATTTTTTTATCATATCTAAAGTTGTAGATGTCCAATTAAAGTGATTCAAAAGGCTACAAAAAGCTAAGAGGAAGTAACCCAAATTCCATTAACTTCCATTATGAATTTTACTTGTAAAAGGAAAAACAAATTCAGCAATTCTAGACCATGCCTAATATGGAAGGCTCATGGATTTCGAGCGTGATTTTGGTAATCAGCTACTAGAGAATTATCTTTTTTGACTTAATTTAATTAGAGGCACGACCTAAAACACTATGTAAAAGTCTCTTAGGATTTTATTTTATTATCATTTGGTGGCACACAACAAGAGAACTTGTTTTGGTTTTTTAGCTTGTTAGGCTAAATTTTTCTTTTAAGTTCATGTGGGTTTCAAGCCCTAATCACATGTTAATTGTGTAATTATCTCAGCAATGTTATTTCCACTCCTTTCTATGAAGTTGATTCATGTTATTTAGATTTAAAATATCATAATATTTGTTTTGACTGACTAAATTAGAGCTCATTAGGTTAAGTGAACAAATATCTATTGGTAAACTTAAGGATTGTGAATGTAATAGTCCTATTCCTAATCATTGAGTTGCACATAGTGATCATGATTATGGACAAGTTTTTGTTTTGATTACTATGAATAACATGGCCTAAGTAAAATGATTCGAGTTTGTGTGATTGTTGTTTAGATCAATCTAATCTCCTTATTCTTAATGCTACTATTACATTAAATGTAGAGATCTTGTTGTAGGTCGTCTAGTACTTAGATGCTAGTGGAGAGCTTGTTTCATTAGTTACACTTAAGGGAGACTTTAAGTAGTAGAGCTTATTGTTGTTCAGGATTGATAATTTCATAAAAGGGTAAAGTAATGTTATCTTTGATTGTTTCCATTAACCGTAAGAGTGAGATTGAACTTAGAACTAGAGTTGTCTTTATATCATTTCTCTTATAATTTTTTCTATCTATTTTCTTTACTTAATTTTACATTTAATTTAATCAATCTTCAATATTATTTTAATTTGTGTTTTAATTTGAGAAGACTAGAATTTAATTGACACTCTCTATGGGATTGAATCTTACTCATGCTATCTACTAGTTAGTAATTAAGGGTAAAGTATTTTATTTTTGGGGAGTTGGTGACACACTACTGGTAATCAACGGTAATCTACAAAGCATGCATGATGTAGTTCAAGTGTCTTGTCACTCCTATATCCACAATCCAATCATGGAGTAAGCAAAAACACATGTACAAACAAATGTATTAGAAGGGTAAATAAAAGGACAAAACTTTTAGGGCTCAGTGCACTCCTATGCAAAATGACCCTTCCTGTCATAGTTAAAACATCTAAACTTGGATTTGTTTTTCTTACCATCATGCTTGCCTCTATGGTGCTTGGTTACCTTGCTAGTTTGTGGCCCCTAATTCTTAACCTTTCCTTTGTTCCTCTTGTGTTTTCCAATCTATGCAACTAATGCAGCAACATTGTGCTTTGCACTTATGCATTCCACCCAAAGCTCCAAGTGTCAAAGAATATCATTAAAAGTCCTTATAGCTTCATTATGCATAAGTACAAGCTTCACTAGTACCCATGATGGCTCAAGAAGAGCCTCAATGATAGCTAGAACTTGTTGCTTATATATGAGATCATAATGAACTACTCTTGTTTCCTTGATCATGGGGGACATCACCCTTAGGCGTTTAGTCATGTTGTGCTTAAGGTCTATTATATATTGATTGAACCAAAATATCAAGGCATAGAACCAATTGACTATTGTCCCCCCATATGTGAGACACAATTGTTCCCACATCTGTCTGGCAATTAGAAAGTTTTCAAACTCTCTAATGAGGTCATATGCATGTAGCTTAGCAAAGTAAAGAAAGCACTTTTATCTCTCTTAAACTAGATATCATAAGCTTCTTAGTTGTGCTAATGCTAAGCCATGTCCCTAGCTTTAACTTTTAAGTAGGTCCATTCTATTGGTCAAATGATGAAGCAACTTATGCTGATTAAGAAAGCATTGAACCTTCTTATACCAGATCTTATAGTTCTTTTCGTCAAGTTTTTCTCCTTTAGTTATTTTTTATGGCCATTTCACTACATCATTGCATAGATTCAATTAGGCACATATCTAAATGCTATTTATAATTAACCAATAGTGGATCTTAGTTGGAGCATAAGGGAGCCAAAATTTTGTAAAGTTTTAGTATTTATATTAGAAAATTTTACATGATTGAAAAAAGTATTATACAAAAATTATATGGCTCCCCCAATATACAGAACATAAATATACACACACACACACACACACACACACACACATATATATATATATATATGTAAATAATTTGTATGTTAGTAGCACAAATTAATCAATAATAACATTATTTTATGTTAAAATCATTAATACAATATAAATGGGTAGTACATTTAATACACATATTAGATTAATAATTGATTTTATAATTTAGCATCGGTTAACATATTAGATTAATAATTGATTTTATGATTTAGCATTGGTTAATTAGTTTGTGACCAAAAAATAAGAAAGAAAATGACATTTTATTAGCTTCTCTATGCTAATTAATGATATTTAGTGCTTTATCTTATATTAAGTATATCACGCATAGCAATTTTAGTGATATGCCCTTAAAATTTCAACTTTAATATTTTATTCTTAATGCTTATATAATCTTGAGGGATTTAGATCTTTTACATTTTTATTTTTTGATAATTTTTTTTATCTCTTTTTATTTACATTTAAATCTTATTTGTGAGTTCTTTTTTTTCTTTCACAAAATTTACAACTTCTTATAAAATATTCATATCTCTTACTTACATTATATCTTATAGTTGGTTGCCAACTACACGCACTCTAAATTAACAATTTGAATAATTTATTAGCTATACTTTTAAAATTAGAAACCAACTATATATTAATTTAAAAGTGTCTGACTCTTCTAACTTTTACAATTAGTTAGAATATTACTTTTAAAATGAAAATGTCTAAAATCATTTTAAATGTGATGAAAAGTAAATTCATTAACTATATTAGTGAATTATATTCTTAATTACTTTTGTATTAATTTTTAATTAAAAATTAAAATTTTGGTAAAAAGAATAATTTTATATATAAATGAAAAATATATAAATATGTAAAATAATTATTTTGGCTCCACCAAAAAATTTGATCAAGATTTGCCATCGTAATTGATTCACTTAACTTTCACTTATATTACTTGATTAAAAAGTATTGCACTAGTGCTAATAATCTCTCATAATATAGACAAAAATAAGTATTTAATTTTATATATAGCCTAAGTAGAAACTTCTCTAACTTAATTTATAATAGATATGATATAAAGGTAACATATTGCTTATTATTCTACTAAAAAAAAAAAAGACATATCACTTGTTAATGAGTTTAACTCAAAAACTCTATTAATATTTTGGTGTCTATATCTAAAATAAATTTTATATGAAATTGGTGTGCAAACCTATCCCTTTATAAGGCATTAATAAAAAAAATTACATTTCCCAATGATAATTACATCAAGAATTGATCCCACCACATCAATATATTTTAATAAATAAATAGTGATGTCGCACCTCTTCCATATGTAGATAATTAATTTTGAAATTCCTATACATCACATACCATAGGCATGCATCAAAATATCAATGAAAACCACATAATTTTGTATGCAATACACATTATTTAACATTTAAAACATAAATGAAAAATAATACCAAATCAATGCAATCATGGGAAATGAACCATGATTCTAGAAACAATGAATTATGCAAAAATACTCCATAAAGAATTAATTTTTCAAAAAATTATTTTTCATATAAGAGAACCCAAAATTTACTATTATTTGCATAAATTTTAAAAATAATAAAGGTATTTATCAAAAAATTTAAGTGCATAGCAAAAAAGTACTTGAAAAATAGTTTATCATAAAATTTTGATGAAAATAGCACAAAAATCGAGGGCTTATGTGCTCCCATACCCCACATGCCATGTGTGCATACACGGTTTCTTTTTTTCTTTTTTCTTTTCTATTTCAAGGTATGGCCAATCATGAAGGTGGCATGTGGGATGAAAAATATGAGGAAAAAGCCAAAATATTTCGGTCTCCTAATGCTATTAGTACTTTGAAATCTGTGAAAAAACTCCTTCCATGGTGGTGCATGCTCATCACACTTTGGAGTCAAAGAATGTGTCCAAACTTCATCTTCAATGTCTAGCAACCCTATTTCACCAAATTTAGTATGGTTGTTTGGCCTACTCTTAGCTCTTATATCTTTCTCATCCAAACTTTGATTCACATACCTTGGGTCTCGTTAGAAAGATTTTCTTACAAAGAACAAATCTATGCAAAGATCTCACTAAGGTAGATGTTCATATTGAAAGTGGCTAAAGTCTGCTAGTCACTACATTTTGGAAAACTTTTTGGAGAAGATTACCATGAATCCAACTTTAAACACTTACCTTTCTTAGTTTAGCTCTGTTTTATGCAATCTATATATCATCATAAAGATCACACAACAAGAAACACATCCATATATCTATTTTACATAAAATGATATATTTTTGGGATCCAAAAGTAGGTTGAAAACTTAGGATTACCATTTTTTTAAAAAAAATTCAAATAGTCATAACTCAACTTAAACTCGATTGATTCTAACAAAATTTTAGGGGCAAGTTTCTAACATTATGAGGGTCATTTTGATATCAACATGGGCTAAAGGTTGCCATTAGAGACCATGTTAAGAACATATGAATACATCTATGCAAACATGGTAGCAAAACACAAAGATGACCTAAAGGATGAAAGTAATCAACAATGGCTTTTATACCCTTGTTAGGATATAACAAAAGCCTTATCTTGTCAAACTTGAGTCCCAAATCTAATTGGTGCTTACTCTAAAAAGCCTCCTAGGTATATTCAATCATGAACTCTATGTCATGATCAGGACAAGGTCATAGGGATAAAAAACACACCATATGAATCATGAACACAACACCCTTCTGATGACAACAAGCCCTTTTCATAGTCATAGAACAACTATAGGAGCTACTCCAATGTGTATACTCATCCCAAGTTCTAGAGGTTGTGATGGTTCCCTAGGGAGTACCACGTGAGAGAGAGTTATTTTCTAAGGGAGTGAGAGTAGGAAAAGAACGTACATAAAAGTTGTCTTTGTATGTTATACGTATGTGTGGAGTCAACTCCCTATTGAATGGAAAGTTACCCAAATTCTTTAGGAGTTAGCTAATGGGAGTCTTATCAACTATAAGATAGTTAGCCATAATAGATAACAATGAGTAGGATAATTAATTAGGAATTTATCTCACTTAAATTTAACTAATTATCTATATTTATCTACTATTAATTATTATTAAAACTAATCCAACAATAAATAGGATTTAATAATTATAAATAATCAATTATCCCATATTGCATATTACATGCTTTTGATGCACCATTATGCAATACTCACTCCTTAACTATTTGTGAAATTAGAAAAGAAAAAGAGACCTTTAATTCCAAGGATGATGGTTTTCCAAGGAGTCATGAGGTATGAAGGGAGGAGATTGTGGAAGGAGACACCCCTAAAGATTTGGGTTATGCATAGGCATAGGATTTGTCACAACTAAAGTAGAACAAAATTACAAATGAACATTTGAAGTTACAATGAATATGCCATATGTTACAAAGAACCATATTAATATATACAACTTCACCATAAATTAGTTACAACTACACCTAAGAGATCTCAATTTTTAAAAGAATTGAAAATTGAGGTCAAGAACTCATAATTGTTACAATTAAATTGTCCTAGGTACAAACTAGCATAAGATCCATTATAATTAAAGTGTAATGAAGTTACAAAGAACATGGAAAGTTACAATGAATTTTCTATGTTACAAAGAAGCATAACAATATTTATACTCTAATCATAAACAAGTTACAACTACACTTAGGAAATCTTTGTTGTCAAAATAATTGAAATTGAGGTTAGTAACTTGTAGGTGTTACAATCAAATTGTCATAGGTTACAAACAGACATAGGGTCCATTACATCATGAGTATAATAGAGTTGTAAATAAACTTATGAAGTTATAATTTATTTGTCACAAGTCACAAACAAGCATAGCAACCATTTTAACTTCTTCACAAACAAGTTGCAATTATTTTGCACTTGACTTTTTTTTTAATACAAGGGAAATAGAACAAACACAACTAAGGCCTAAGGAATCTAGGAGGTGAAACTGCCATTAAATCATGAAGGACTAATTGACCAAACCCATTAGGCGGATATAGATGAATCTTAACTCCCAGAGCTTGAGAATAAGCTACAACTACAAGCCAGTCTACAATTCTGTTTGCTTGTCGAAAGATATGGCTAACCTACACTTGCCAAGGCTTGTGAATAAGAGAACAAATTCTTTTAACTAGCTAAGAGTGAGGATGGGAATTTGAGCATTTAATAGCAAGTAAGGAATCTTATTCAACCAAAACATGTTGAAATCCTTGCTCTCAAGCAAGATGTAATCCCATGAAAAATACAGTTCAGCATATAAAACATTACCATTGCCAAGAAACTAATTAAAACCCAACAACCATTGTCCACTCTAGTCCTGGATGACCTCACCACAAGAGGCACATCTTCCTCCCTCACAACTATATCCATCCATGTTAAGATTAACCCAAGGCCATGTAGGAAAATGCCAAGCAATCAATGTCTCCACGTGACTAGGTAAAGGAAACCCACACTAAGGAAGAAGAGTTTTGGATGCTTGAACATGTTGAGACATGCAAAATGCCTTATGAAGAATGTACTCCACCCCCCTCTTAATTGCCCACCAAAATAGAACTCATTTGTGTTCAACCATAAAACCTAGCAAGTGATGGCAAAAAGGAGGGACCAAGGCACTAGGAATTGGCCATAAGAGTGGTTCAGGTTGTTACAAACCCAATCCTTAAGGCTTGTATCAACAAATGCATGCCATTTTGTCGGATCAACCAAATTCTTCCATACTTGAAGAGATAAATTGCAATCATGTATCATGTGTAGGTTGTCTTCCACCAAATTACCACACCTAGCAAAAGGTGCAATGTGACAGGCAAGTCTTCAGGAGTTGGTCATGAGATTACCACCCATAAGCAACCATAAAAATGTTTTAAATTTTTGAGGTCCTTGCAAACCCCAAACACAACTCCATTTTTCCTTAATCAACCTTCCATTTTACTTCAAAAAATCATATGTAGAGTGAATCAAGAACAAGCCATCTGCAAAATGTTTACAAGACACTTTATCCAGTGCATCATCTAACTAGGTGGGAGAATATTAGCAATCTACAACATTGATTGGGTTGGCCAAAAAGATTCAAACAGGCCCCAGTTCCACAAGCCTTGCATAGATACAAAATACTAAACTTTCTTCTCAACCAAAAAATCTAGAACCAAGCCAATAACATGTGCCAATAAAGGTTCATATCATGGGACCCCAGTCCTTGACATTTTTTAACCAAGATAAACCTCTTATTAACATATTAACATTATTGTATCCTCAAATGGTTTGTTGTAATAATTACTAGCAAAATTTTAATATCATTAGGACAATAATATTGATAAAGGAATTTCACAACAGAAAAAGAAAGCATTGATGTTATCATGATTTTAGGCAATAATAACCACAACAATGTAGTACTTGTAGCATGAAAGATGACCCTATCAAAGTATGAGGAAATGCAAACATCAATCATTACATACAAGGGAAATGAAGGATTCTAGATACTTCTTAATTTACGAAGAGGCATTCGATGGCAACCATAAATTCATTTGGGGGTAAACATTTTTGCCTTTGATATGTGCTAAATTACTCCTTTCTTTTTGGTTAAAATTAAATTAAAAAACACATATTAGAGGCAATTATTTACATTGATCCAGTAGGCCAGAAAAAAACAAGATCAAAGAAGAGTTTCATGCGTGAATAGAAAAATTCTTACTTGCATCCCTATGACTTACTATATGAATCATATAAGATTAAACAAGGAACATGTAGAGTGGTTATGTTCCACAAATTGTAATGACATGACTTAAAGTAATGCAACATCATAGAAGACCTCCTAAGAGCACTTTTAAAGAAAATTGGTCTTAGGAAACCAGCATATATAAATGATTGACTTAAAAGTGAAGGGACAAAAAAGATTAAGGGGTATCTTCAAATATATTATCTCTCTTACTATGTTATTGGATAAAAGCCTTGTTTCACTGATAGTAAACCCCATCCATCATGTAAAAAGCTATCATCCTCAATCACAACTAACCACACAAACAAACTCATTTTACCAAAAAAATAAGGGTAACATAGTTTTTAAAGAAAGCTATAAACATTCAAGCCAAAACTATTATTTTCATTCTCAAATGATACACGCTTTATCAATTCCATCCTCAAAAGATTTTTTATATCAATTTTGTCCTTGAAAGTTCAAAATTGAACTAATTTCATCCATCCATTAGCTACTCCATGAACTCACAAATGGAAGGCCAAGCTGGAAGGGGAACCCAAATTAGGTGGCTAGTGCTAGAGCTAATGTGTTCTTTTATTGCGCAAAATCCTTATTCTTTGGATTACCTAATTTTTTTATAAAAAGAAGATCTGTTTTTCTCCTTTTCTTTATTTAAGTTAATGAATAAAGACAAAACTTACACCAAAAAAAAAAATACTCTTAGATGCTTTTATTTTATCAAATTTAAATCAAAAAGTACTATAATTTTGTAGAAAAATTTGAAACTTGACCATGGTTTTTTTTTTATTTTTTGCAAAAGAAATTTCTTTTTTATTTAATTATTTTTAGTAGTTGCTCTTTTACTGTTTCTATTTTTAAGTTAATGAATAAAGATAAAACTTACACTAAAAAATACTCTTAGATACTATTACTTTTATCAAATTTAAACCCAAAAAATACTATAATTTTGTAAAAAAAAAATTTAGAACTTGACTATGGGTTAATTTTTATTTTTTGCAAAAAAAGTTCTTTTTTATTTAATTAATTCTAGGATTAGAGAAAGAAGCTCAACTTGTCTATGGCTCTTTCTCTATACTCTCTCCAAAACCTTTAATGGATCCACCTTTTCTCCTTTAATGACCATCTTGGAAGTCCTACAATCTGTGATCACATCTTCGACCCTTGAACCCATAAACACTTGAACCCACAAACATTTAAATATCCCTTTCAAACAATCAAATACAATAAATGAAAAGAAAAAAAAAACTTTCAGAGAAACACAATGAATCAAACTAAAATCTATAACTCACCTTCGAATCCTTTAAGAGACCGATTAACCTTGAGCACAACCTTCTCAATGCATGTACACTTTGAGCACAATTTTTGGTAGTAGTAGTGGAGTTTGGTCTTTGTATTCTTTACCATCTTTAGATTCCTTAGGCCTTTTCTTGTGCTTTTTCTCTTTTGCCAAATTTTTGCTTTGTTTGGCTTCTCTTTTCCCTTCTTTCTTCTCCTCATCTACCTTCTTTAGCTCCTCTAGTTTTTTCTCCTCCATTTGCGTTTACCATGGTTTCTTTTCTTCCTAAATAATTCAATAAGAAAAAGTGCAAAATTAGAACTCATAGATACTGAAAATAGGGACAACTATATATAATGATTTGCGAGAAGAAAGGTAGAGAAGAGTTATCTAAGTTCAACAACTCCCTCATTAGCTTACTCTTTAGGCCTAATTCTTGAACTTACAAGGACATCCTATTGAGATATGGTTCGCAGAGTTGTGTCAACACTATGTCTCAAGATGGGGATGTGGTAGATGGAAGGAACCAAGCTAAGGCCTCCTTCTTTAGGTTGTTTGTTTGATTTTACCCATATAAGCTTGAAGGGATTTTGCATAGTACTAATGGGGAAAGGAGGGAAAGCATGATAGAAGGCTATGTTAGCTTAACTGCTAACCACCTCATCCAGGTCCCTCGTAGCTCAGCTTTTCATTTGTGAGTTCACGGACTAGTTAATAAATGGACGAAATTAGTTCAATTTTGAACTTTCAAAGATGAAATCAATACAAAAAATCTTTTGAGGACAAAATTGATACAACATGCATTTTTTGAGGATGAAAATAATAGTTTTGTTAACATTCAATTATAAGATGTTACAAAGCCTACATGATTTCTTGACATTTGCACAGTTTATAAGGAAACTTATAAACACCAAGCAAGTAACATGCATAGAAAGAGAATTGAACAATCATCCCAAGCTTTACTTAAGTTTGATTGATTGTTAATTAACCCTAGTTTATATCCTTTGAATACTCACTTCATACCCTTGAGGCATTCACTAAGTTAATTATGCTTCCAAGTTTTTAACAAAACAATCATATTCAAAACCATAATTCTAAGAATCCAAGTTTCAAATAAGATTTGTAATGTGCCTATCATAAAGGGGGGATTCAGCCTTGGTAGAAGGAAACCCTAGTTTCCATACATTGAGCCTGACTATGGACAAAATTAGGAAAGTGATTTAAGAGGAGAAGGAAAGATCCTAATTTATTTGCTTAGCTTGACTAAGATTTTTTAATTAGGAAATTCATTAAAGGGGAAGTTCCATAATTTATGCACTTAGCTAGACTAAGGACTTTAATTTAGGAAATTGATTAAGAGGAGAAATGATAATTTATTCACTTAGTTTGACTAAGGATTTTAAATTAGGAAATTGATCAAAGAGGGAAATCCTAATTTTATTCACTTAGCTTTACTAAGGTTTTCTAAATTAGGAAATCAAATAAAGAAAAATTAGGAAATAATTAAATCGTGAAGGACACATACAAACCCCAATGTTAACAAAACCATAGTTTGACTAAGATTTAAATTAGGATTTGTATTGAAAACACTTTAGATTTATATTACTTAACTTGATTAGGATCAAAACTAAGTTTTTTGAGAAAACTTTATGAATAGCATACAAACTCTAATTTTAATAAAACACTAGTTTGACTAAGATTTAAATTAGGATTTGTTTGGCAAACACTTTAGGTCTTGGTTAGGATCAAAACAAAGTTTTCTTGATAAACTTTATGAACAACCTGTTGGTTAAAAATGCCTACCTTGACTAGGATAAAGCCAAAAAACTTTGGAGAAATTGTTGAAGGTCATGTTCCATAAACCCTAAATTTGGTTGAAGGCTTGATCAAAATTAAAGTGAGGATTGAGAGAAACATTCATGGGGGATGACTAGAACATGGGTTAGGAATCCTAGTTTTCATAAGTTCAATGAGTAGGAAAACTCCTAAATTTATATGATCCTAGGGTGGCTAAGATCAAAGTGAGGATATTAAAGGGAGTAGAAGAACATGATAAACATGTGAAGTGCAAATGTGAATTTATTCAAGATCCTAGCCAGACTAGGATCAAAACTAAAACTTCCTAAAAACAACATGAATGACACGCTAAACACACAAAGGGAGGATAAGGATATTTGTGTTTGTAGACACCCAAATTTCTACGGAACCTAAAATAATTCATATTAAGAGTTGTGTTAATAAACAAAAAACCAAAAATTTTTAATTAACTAATTAAGTTATTTAAAATTAAAACAAAAAATTAAAATGGAAAATTCCAAAATCCAAAAGAGAAAGGTATAAGAATCTTTAGCTAATTGAAATTAAAGTAAATCATTGTCTCTATTTTATTTTGTTAACAAAAAGAAAGACCCAATTTTTTCTAAGTTAGATGGCCCAATGTTGTAAGCTTTGTCATCCAATTAGAGCTAGACTTAGATTTAACCCTATAATTTTATTGTGTCACATCATTTTTCCACTTCTTTAGAATGCCTTTTTCACCCTTTAAAATTGTGGGATCACATTGCTCAAAATATGCAGCTAATTGCCCACTTGCTCCTTCCTTTCCACTCTATCTCCAATTCTATACCCTACTATAATCCCTAAAGACATTTCACACTTTTAGCTTCCTTCCACTATTGAGTAAAAATTTTTTGTAGATCTATCCTTTAATTCCACTTTAAAAATCCCATGGACCTTTATTTCCAAGGAGATGGAGATTCACAAAAGAAAGATCTCTTGGCTCTTGTCTCCACCTCACCAATTCCAAACTAGTTATGTCTAAGGAAGCCACAGCAAACCACCAATCTGAAACCTTCACCATCTACATGAAGCTCACCAAAACCTCCATTCTATCTTCACCTCACCTCTTTATAAAACCACCCAAATTACAAGTCCAAAATCCAAAATTGTTCCATCAAACTCTTCAGCGTTCACTTTCATTTTTCATCCTAATTTAACCTCTCATTTGATAATTACTAGATTTAATCTTCCTCAACCATTCACCCATCCACAAGCTCTAAGAAGAACCATACTCTTAGATTTGTGCTTAACAAAACAAAGAGACATGGGTCCATCCCCATTGAACCCTCCACTTCCCTCTGTCTTACCCAAAACAGAGACCTATAACCATGCCAACATAGAAAAAAAAAATCTCTTCTTCTTCAAAAAAATTCCCTTACTCCCATGGAAGAAAGAATAAAACTAGAGCAATCCCTACAATAAGTCTTGATACTCCCTCTAGCATTTGTGGAAATAAAAATTAGTGAATCCCATTGAAGACCTATTTACTTTGTCATGCCTCTCATTAAGATCCATAGCAATCCTTGACCTAAAGAAAAATCATAAGGCAATTATTTAGTTTTGAAACCCAAGTTCTTTCACTCTACTTTCACTTTCCTTCATCTTCTGCCTTTACCTTACACACTCTTCACTTAGGCACAACTGATGTGTTAAGTTGGGATACTTATCATGTATAGCTTAGCTTTGCCACATCTTGTGTTGCTAATGAACTTGATGTGAAGTGTCACATTCACCACATCACCTTTTTCCAATTTTGCTTGTTGAAAGCTCCTAGCCTAACCACTGAAATTCTGAAGATGTTGTCTTTATACATAATGGGTTGGTGATTGTCCTCTCTAATTCATGGGTGGACAAAATTTAGGAGCACTTTATCTTCTATTTAGGACATAATTGGGAACCAAGGTAAGTACTCATTCTTGTTCTTTCATCCTTGGTTGAATGGTTTAGAAGCTTACTTTATGATTCCCTATTTCACTTCATTTTTGCATTAGAAATTTTGAACCGGAACACATTACCCTTAGTGGAACTTTATTGGTTTGGTTTTGGGACTTTGATTATTAAAAGAAAGAATGTTTTATTTGTTCAATTGGTTGATTCGGCCTTGAAATGTGACCATGCTTTGTTGAAATAAAAAGGCATTTGCTCTCTAAAATTGAAGTCACAGAAGAGCAACATTGTTGTTTATGGGAGTGATGCTTCCATGAGTGCTTATTTGAGTTAGGGTATGTGTTGAGCTATAAGGGCATTGTGGTGGGTCTTTAGTGATGGAGCAAAATGTAGCCTTGTTCTTCGATGCCTATAATGATCATGTCTAATATAAGGATTAGAGTCCCCCTACTTTTCATCCACTTGAAGAAGATGATACGATCTTTGATTTTCTTTTCCCATTTTATTAGTTTATATAAATAATTATAAATAGAAATAGAAGAAAAAAAAGAAGGGGGCTTTGGGTCTTGTCACAACCTTGGTCCAAAAAGGCATGGCAAGTTGGAAATAGGTTGTGTCTTGAATCTTAAAGAGATTTAAGCCATTGCCAATCTTTTGTATTCTGCAATTGGCCACCATCATATAGTGTGGAAATGGAATGGGCTGTGAAACTATAGATCTAAGCTTGAGGGTTAGTTATGCTCAGGAAAAGGTGTTAACACCCTTTAGATGTGGGTGAAACATGATACCTAAGGTTGGTTATTAGTCTACTTGCTTGATTTTTGGTTGATTGCTTTGACTTATGGGGGGATTTAAGGACTAGATCCTTGGTTTAGTTTAACTCCATGCGAGGCTAGCTAATTGTAAGGCTTTAGAAACCTTAATTAACTAGTTCCTTGGAAACCCAAAGTTGGATTATTTGTTGAAATTAAACCTTAGTTTATATCGTTGAGATGTTCACTAAGTTTCTAAGTAGTGGTGAGTTGACTAAGGATTTTAATTAACTAAGTCTCCTACACCCCTTAATTAATTAATGGAGGGGCAATCTAGAGTTATTAGGTCTTGAATCTAACTACCTTAATGACATGCACAAGAGAGGCAATAAAGTAAACAGGTAGGGATCAACACTAGAAGCTAGAAAGCATATCTAATATCTTGGTATCCATAGTTTATAAGGAAAGGTATAAAAAAATGCACTCTAGCTTACTTGGTGTCTTGGCACTCTATTGTTGTTATGAAAAGAGAATTAAGTAACAAAGGATTAAGGATTGGGTTAGGCCATCATCAAGGCCTATTAGGGAGTCCATTTGATGGGGAATTGGGCCAAGTGGAGTGGCACACTATTAAAGGGTGTCGCCCCACCCATTCTTGCACATAAGGGCTTATGTGGCCCTAATTTGAAGTGGATGGGTGATTTGGAAAATTTTGGCATATTAGCAAGAGGTGGCAGCCATGTTATGCCTTGTACTGCAGGAAGCTAACATGGGGTTGACCATGGTCAAATGGGATGTTTTACAAGTTAAATTTGAGGTTTGAGGGATGATTTTGGTAAAAGAAGCTCATCAAGGTTACTTTTGGAAAGTTTAGGAGGTGTTTGACATTGGGATCTTATAAAAACTTCTTTAGCCATATGGTTAACGTTAATGGACCTAAGGCAAGTCCCATAAAGCATGGCTCAAAGTTTTTGAGGTGATTTTGGGCATTCCAGAAGAAAGTTGGGACTTTCGCTTGTTTTAGGGGCACTTTTTATAGGTTATTGGGCCTAGTTCTACTTGATGGGCCTTGATTTGGGCTCTAAAGATTCTTGGGACACTTTGAGATGTCTTGTGGGAGTTCAATGGAATTGATCACTACTCTAAGGGAAGAAGGGTTTAAGGCTTTTTTGATGGGCTAATTCTAAATAAGGAAAGTTTTGAGGAGCTTACTTTCTTGTTATAGGCTCTCTCAGGAGATGGTTTAGAGGTTGTTCTTTATGTTATGGGCATGACTAATTTGGAGGCTTCTAAGGTTATTCCTAAGTCTTTGGGATACCTAGGAACCTAAATCACTAAAAAATGGGACATGGGCTTGAACTGCCATTTTTGGTAGGCTTTGCTAAAATTGGGGGATAACTAGGATATGTTCACTAGTCTTGCGATGACCCTTGGTTTTGGAAGATAAGGTCATCTCAGGGAAAAAATTGATTTTTTTGTGAACTTTCCTATTTAGGCAGGTTATAGCTCTAACTTGCTATATTGTTTCAAGGAAAGCAACATGTAAGTAGTAGGATAGAGAAGGAAGTAAATTTCTTTTATAGGTAAGCCATCATGGCCTCTTGTGGTAAATGTAGAGCACCAAAACATACGAATATCATTTCTTGATTAGATTTGAGTGAGAGGGGGTTGACATGGTGCCTTCACAAGCATTATTGGGATTAATGGGTTGTCATAATCGGTGTAATTGGTTTTATTTTTAACCCAATTTCACCTTGTTTTTAGGTTTTCTTGTTCAAATTATGTAATTGAGGCTACACCTGATATTAGGTACTAGTGTAATTGATCTTTAGGCTCAAAATTATGTTAAGTGTGTTGATAATCAACTCTCTTGTGAAGAAAGTACCTTTTGTCAAAGAGATAATGCACTATTGTACTTAAGTGGTCAATAATACAAAGAAGAGAGTATTATAATGTGTATGTGGATCCTAAAAGCTTGAAGTGTGGAAACCTCTTAGCTATGGCATGTTCACATTGATCTATAGCTCAAGGTGATGGCAAGCCTCATCAAATACTTTGGAACCTCCAAAAAGTTGACAAGTTGTGACTTTCACATGTTAAGACACTTAGTGAGATTGCTTTGATCCTTGGAAAAGTCCAATGGACATGCATATGTTCAAGACCTATTTTACTATGTACCTAGTATTCAAATGTTTAGAGAATTTATGCACCTTGTATTCAAATGTCTAGAGAATTTAAGTTATTTTGGCCAATTATGAACCATAGTTTACCTTGTTAAGGCCCCCTATTATATGTAGTTTTGTAAAGAGGAAGGATTGAAACATTAAGTTTATTAATCACCTTTTGGAATTGGGAAGAGAAAAAAAGATGACATGAATTGTAGTAAATATAGTTAGAGAGAAAAAAAATATTATAAAGTATGTAGTTAGAAAACTATGGGAGAAGGGGAAAATATTATAGATAATAGGGTAAAATACATTGAATTGCCTTTAATATTTATTGATTTACACTTAATCTCTTGTATGAAATATAGTAATGTATCCCCATAGACTTTACCTAATATGCAATTAAGCCCCATGCACTTTGGAACTTAGCAATGCATGCCTTGTACTTTAACTAACATGCAATTAACCCCATAAACATTAAAGTTTGAAACCTTAAACCTTAAAATCTAAAAGTCTAAATGATAAATCCTAAACCATAAACACCTAACACCATAAACTCTAAAATCTAAAACCTTAGACCCAAAATCCTAAAACTCTAAATTCTAATCCTTAAATCTTAAAACCTAATCAATAAATCCTTGAATCAAAAACTCTAATTCTAAATCCTAAAACCTAAAATTGAAAAACAAACATAACATAGCACTAGCCTTTAAACTCAAAGTCCTAAATCCTAAACCTTAAACCTTGAAACTCTTAAATTTTAAGGTTTAGGATTTAGGACTTTGAGTTTAAACAAGGAACATGTAGTTGACATTTAGGAGATGCATTGTTACACTTCAAAGCATAAGGGTACGACTGCACATTAGATCAAGAGTATGGTTATATTGCCATATGTTAAAGTACATAGGGTTGAATATGTGTAGTAAAAGTTCAGAAAGCTCGATGGATTTTACCCTAGATAATAAAGGAAGAAAAAAAAAGTAATAAGTAAAATAGTGAAATGGGCTAGCCTGGATCAGTCGGGTCAACCTATTTCGATCTTAAGCTAATATGGTCTGAGCCAAAAAAGGTCCAAATTTTTTCAAGTCAAAAAAAATTTAAACTTAACCCTAATGTTACAAGTTACATATTCAAATAGGCTTTAGACTTAACCCTTAATCTAAAACAAATTACATATTTAATTAGTAATAAAGTATAAATGTATAGGCTACATAGTCACATTAAGATACATATTAATTATTAATGTACCTACAAATTTTTTGTGATATAAATGATTAAGAATAACTTAAGAAAAATAAAAAAAATTATGCAATGCCAGGGCAATTCAATCTGGTTCAAAATAGTCCTATGCCAATTCAAATGTAGGCTAATATGGTTCAAGCCGATTTGGTTTCAGGAAAAAAAATCCAAAATTTTTTGGGTCAAAATTATTTGAATCTAATCCTTACATTTTTAATTCAGCTTCAAGGTAACCGATTGTCCAAGACAAAATTAATAGCTCTAATAATGAGAAAAACTTTGTTTAACAATTTTCTTTTTACATAAGATTAACACTTAATAGTATGAGTTTTTGAATTTATAAAATTATATAATTTAATTTACAAGATCTAATAAATTTAACAATTTAAATAATATATTATAAAAATTAAATAAAAATAATGTAATTAAAATATTAAAATTAAATACAAAATATTGTAGCAAAGAAATAATAATTTAAAATTTCCCCTTGTAAAAAAATTTGACAAATATTTCAAGCAGCCAATATTCGACCAAACTCCACCAGTGTTAAAGTTAAAATATATATATATATATATATTTAAAAATCCCTGCATTGTTTGCACTTGCTGGTAGGGTTTGGGCGAGGAAACTGGAGTTGGTAGAGTGAAAGACAAGGGGAAGGTTTCCCCGCTTAAGTATATTATTTTATATATTTTTTCGTTCTATATATGCTGGTTTCCACTTTGGCTTTACTCAGCCGCTATCCTCAGCTACTATACTGTCTCCTTCGGTTTCATCGTTGTAGCTTTGAATTTGAGAGATGGGAGACGAGAAGAAGGCTAAACCAGCTGGTGTATGGTCTACCGTGAAGCCTTTCGTTAATGGCGGAACCTCTGGTATGCTGGCTACTTGTGTTATACAACCCATCGATATGATTAAGGTAAAGCATTCGCCTTTGTATTGTATCTGTGTGGAATCTCCTCACGGATCATTCGGTCTGTCTGAAATTTCCTCTTTTCTGGGAAAAGATGTGGGGAGTGAACTATAGAAAAGAATGGGTTTGTATGATGAGGTTCGGATCTGTGTTTTTTATTTGTTCTTTTAATTTTCTATGCATATTATGCTTACAACACATGGGTATTTTCGATTTTGTTCTGTTAACTGTTTTTACTGGATTTGATTTAGGTGAGGATTCAATTGGGTCAAGGATCGGCTGGCCAGGTGACGTCAAGCATGCTTAAGAATGAGGGTATTGGTGCATTTTATAAGGTGTGATTCTGCACATTTTTGTATACTATTGAGTTTGTTCAAGTCCTGTTTATTTGATGTTTTGGCTATTATTCTAATGGTGTTTGAAGTTGTTGCGTCCTTACTGGTTTTTTCTTTGAATAAAATCTGGATCAGCCTATTGAAGGTTTTCACTTTAATTGTATGACGATCGAGGACAGTTTAGGTTCCCTATTTCAACATAAGATCCTATGTTTTCTAATTTAACTGTATGGAGGAAATTGTTCTTTTGAACTATATGCCCCTTATTTTGGGTGTTTTTTTTTAATGAATTGCTCTATTAACCTTGAAACAGATGTACAAATGAAAGCTAATGTTACACATTGTTGCTTTAGCTTATGAAGTGGTTCCTTATTAATGATATTCTTCACTCAATTATACATCCACTGGTGTCTAAACTGAATCACTTTTTATAGGGTCTATCTGCAGGATTACTAAGACAGGCTACATACACCACTGCTCGACTTGGATCATTTAAGTGAGTATTTCATTGTTACATTTGAACGTCTTAATTCACCAGAAAGGATGAATTCTATACGTTTTTCAAGCTAGTAGCTTCATATACTTCCTGTTTCATTGTTTCTGCAATGTATGGTTTTTGTCACTGGAATTGTTTTGTGTAACCGGATACTGTAGTAGGTTGTCCTCCTTAATTTTTGTTTCATTTTATCTTATGTCAAATAACATTAAACTCTCTTGGTGTGTATCATGTATCAATTTTGGATTATTTTCTGTTGAATTCAGTTTTTCAAAGCTTCTTACATAATGCTTGCTCTGGATTCTAGAATATTGACAAACAAAGCCATTGAAGCTAATGATGGGAAGCCCCTGCCACTCTATCAGAAAGCTCTTTGTGGGCTGACTGCTGGTGCTATTGGAGCATGTGTTGGTAGTCCAGCAGATTTGGCACTTATTCGTATGCAGGCTGATGCAACTTTACCTGCTGCTCAGCGCCGAAATTACACAAATGCCTTCCATGCACTTTATCGTATTGTTACAGATGAAGGGGTTTTGGCGCTTTGGAAAGGTGCTGGCCCTACTGTCGTAAGAGCCATGGCATTGAACATGGGAATGCTTGCCTCTTATGAGCAAAGTGTTGAGTTTTTCAAGGAATCCCTTGGTCTAGGTGAAGCTGCTACTATACTAGGTAAATAATGTTTTTACAGTGATTGAGTAATTTATAAGTTTATACTTGTTGTCTTTAGCTTGCATACTGTCTTAATAGCATAGCTGAACTCAGATTCACATTAAAAATTGTCTAACTGTTCTAACTAACATGGACCTTCAAGGAGGAAAGAAACTGGTTACCCTTAGGATGGCTCATTGAGCCTGTTTTATGCAACTGACTGCCAACCAATGATAACAATCTAATGTTCAATCTAATAAAACACTTTGAGCATACTTGTTATAGTTGGTTTTGCACTGTGTATCTGTTACATATTGCAGACCACTGTTTGATGCAACTAAGAAATAGAACACAGAGACTGGGAAAATTTTTTATGAAATTGATGTTTTGAACTTTTATTGAGTATTTTTTATTCTGATTATCTGTGGATCATCTATAAAAATTGACTTTATGGTTCTGCAGTAATCCACTTTCATAAGGAATAAAATTGTAAGAATATTTTAGTTCTATGGCTGTTGATGTTTGGTGTGTTTAGTAGCAAACTATTTGTATTGAACATATATTGTATTATGATATTTACATAGTAACTCTGTTTCTGTGGTTTTGTTTTGTTTTGGCTATGATTTTTTGGTTGCATGAAGCCAATAGGATTTAGTACTGGTCTCTTTTATTGAGAATCATGTATATGATTGATTGGTATTAAAGCAGCAGCATTACCAACCAATGTTTTTATTTCTTTATAATATTGTTCCTAACAGTTAATTCCTAGAAGGAATTGGAGTGGTTCTTCAGTAGAAACTGTTGGCTTGAATAAGCTCTCAGAGTGGTCAAAGTTCCTTTTGAGTCAATACAACAACAATAAAATACAAAGTCTTATCTAAATAGGTGGAGTTAGCTATATGGATCAAATGATAACATTGATTCTATCAAAAACCAAGCTTTCATGTATGCCATTTATCATAAGATCTTTTTTAACAATTTCTCTAAGTGTTTTTTGTTTTTTCAGTCTCTCTCCATGCCTCTTCATTGGGTTAAATATAATTTGATTGATTTTACTAATGGGAGCCTGTATTAGTCTTCTTTGCATATACGTAAATTACTGTAACCAAGTTTTAGTCATTCTTTTTGAGTAAATATTTTTAGTAATTCCTTTTCTGGAATTCTTCCTTTTTACCATTTCAATATGTTGGGTTTTAGCTTATTAAATTTTAAATTTTTATAGACTAAATTGCAAAAATGCTCTTTTCATCTGTTCATTTTTTTTAATTAAAATTTGATCAAATGATTTTTAGTCCAATGAAAACAGGTAGAGGACGATAAAAAATGATACCTAGAGAGATAATTAAAAGGGATTTTTTAATAAATAGTATTTCTGAAAACTTGGTCTCTAATAAAATTTAATAGTGTCGTTTGATCCATGTAGCCAATTTCATCTAATAGGATAATACTCGTGTGTTGTTACATTTTTTCTTCAAATTGACTCTAAGGGGCAGGGCCATATAAGGAATACTTGAAAGGGATAATTAAAAGGGATTTTTTAATAAATAGTATTTCTGAAAACTTGGTCTCTAATAAAATTTAATAGTGTCGTTTGATCCATGTAGCCAATTTCATCTAATAGGATAATACTCGTGTGTTGTTACATTTTTTCTTCAAATTGACTCTAAGGGGCAGGGCCATATAAGGCATACTTGAAAGGTTAATTGATATTCAATCATAATAATCTATTAGAAATTTTAAAAGTGTGTGAGCTATCAAAGTAGATTGAATTAACCTAATAGGATCTGATGGGGCCAGCTGATGGGATTTGAACCATTTCACATCCCTTAAGAGAGCTGCAAGAAATTATAGTCCAATTGCATCTTGGATGTAGCTTACTGTTGGATATGATTGTTTGTTCTAGCTGGCACATCACAGTGATGTTTATTCTCCCGTGAAAAATGCAAATAGATAATAGATGAGCTCCAAAATAACATGTTATCATTAGGAGCTTTTAACATTGAACCATACCATTTTCAAGTCAAAATTGTTGATGCGGTCAAATGCAGTATATAAGTACCAGATAATGGGGTTTTGAAGGTGCAGATTAATGGTATAACCAAGTGCATTACATTTTGTAATGCTAGTGTTAGAAAATTATCTATAAAGAATGAAAAGGGTTATAATATATGGTAGAGTGATGTTTGTGGTTTTAATTGAATTCTGGTTTGTGGCATTAAGTGTAATGTTTACACTTTCCTGATGTTTATCTTCTCAATTGAACAATTTCTTCAATAATCTTCAGAATATTTTATTTAACCTTCATCCAGTCAATGTTTGTGATACTGTGTTCATTGACCTTTGTGTACCCTAGGGAACACTGCAATGCCTTTCACATCTCATCAGTGTTTTGCACTGTGTATCTAGACACAGTGCTTTCTAATTCAATTATCTGCATTGATATTATGGCTAATAAGAGATTACACTCTATCAAGTTGCTAGTCTGAGCTTAGGTTCTATAAGGGTGTTATTAGTGGCTCATTTTCTACGGAATAGAAATCATTGATATTATATTGGAATATACACAATAACCCTCCATGTGAGAAAAGCTGTTTATGCTACCAAATATTTATTTTCATGTTTTGATCTTTTTTAGGTGCAAGTTCTGTTTCTGGATTTTTTGCATCAGCCTGCAGTTTGCCATTTGACTATGTCAAGACACAAATTCAGAAGATGCAACCTGATGCTCAGGGGAAATATCCATACAGCGGCTCTCTTGACTGTGCTTTCAAAACCTTGAGATCAGGAGGACCATTAAAATTTTACACTGGATTCCCTGTCTATTTTGTCAGAATTGCTCCTCATGTCATGGTATTCTCTTCTATATGTTCTTTTCATGTTTATTCAATTTCTTTTCTCTTATATTTCTTTTACAATTAGTCTTTACTTACAAAACTTAACTGGAATTTATCTTACCTGTATGTTTGCTGATGCAGATGACATGGATTTTCCTCAACCAGATTCAAAAGTTGGAGAAAGACATTGGATTGTAGCACTGCGGTGTTGGGCATTTTCTGTTGGCTTCAGGTTTGAGTTTTAAATAATAGGTTGGCTGTGGCCGTTTTGGGGAATTTCAGAGCCACGAAGCTGATCATTTTTGATGGTTTAATCATGCAACTGGAAAGCGGAAATTCCCTTTATACACAGGATGTGACTAAAGCGGGATAGTATAATGCCCTTTTTGAATGGGTCTTTGATAAAGAGACTTTGACTACAATACGTATTTAATTTCACAGGCAGCTTTTCAGCGTCAAGTTTTGTAATTTCTTCCATTGTTTTGGAAAAATATCTTCAATTCAAGCATAAATGCATCTAAAATTTTGTCACCCTTTGCTTTCTATCTTATTTATCAAACACATCTGCACGTCCATTTTTAATTGAATGGGTTATTTGCACGTTGTGCAAATGCTCGGTTTCAACGTGCTGATGTGGAGGTGCTTTTTGTTTTTTCCCCCCGGGGAGGGTTTGGAATGCTTCATGCATGTACTCCAAATGTGCAGGTAAAAAAATTTAAGAGGAGAGAGAATAAAGGAGTTCTGCAGAGTTATTATGTTCATACATTAATTTTTTGTCCCAGCATCGGGTGATTATGTGTTATTGATCATGTGTGAAATAGAAAAATATTAAATCGAATTGCCCAGAGAAAGTAGAGTAGGATGCTTATCTGTGTGCTGCTTCGGCTTATGTCGTCCTTGGACTGGAACCCGACTTTTCCGAGGCCAAATTGAAAGTTACATTCTCAGCTGGACTTATGCTCTCACGAACTTGATTGCGTGCAAATATACAAGTACTCTATAAATGTCATACAATAAATATGAAAGTGTACCGCAAAAATGTGACTACATTTAATTTTAACCAGATTTTTAAAATTAAATTCCCATTTATTCTTAGAATTAAATTTCCATTCATAATCAATATCCAATGTTAATTCCATAATTAAACCACTTTTCAATTTATCAAGAATGGAAAATCGTAAATATTATTTTAGAATATAAAAGGAATAATTAATTCCATTGATACAAGCAAAACAACATATATTTATTTTTTTTATTTAAATATGTGCATAAATATTAATGATACAAGCAAGTGAAATTAGAATATTCGGTTTGAAAGAAAGAAAGATTGAAATATTGAAGGAGAATGTGTAAAATAGAATGCGTTAATTTTTCTACTTGGATTATTTCGAAATTAAAAAATTTTATGTATGATTCAATTAATTGAAACAATCATGTGAACTTAATCAAACAATACATGTAAGTATTGATATGGAAATAACATTTAAAAATAATTATGAATGGAGATTTGATTTTAAGAATAAATGGGGATTTGATTCTAAGAATTTACTTAAAATTAGGATTTATTACTGTAATTGCATTTCTATTGTATAACAATGCACTCTCATTGATTGAATGATAGGTATAAAATATATGTATATTTATATGCACCCAATCTCTGAGATCATCACTCTTTGAGCTTAAAGTACGAATAGAATCCTCATTAATGAGTTTCGAACCAAAGTATATATTGAGTAAGAATGCGAACATAATTTCAGGAAGAACCACCAAAAAAAAAAAATTATTTTCTTTTTTTATTTACTCCCATATCTTATCAGTTGTTTCCTGAGCCGAATAATATAATCAGAAGAGAAATTTGTCGCTATTTTGGAGTAAATAAACCTTGCAGAGTTACCATCCTCTGATAATACATTTTCAATCCCTACTTGAATTTGAAAGCAACTTGCCACGTATGGCCCACCTCTCAAATGTGAAAAGATTACTAATGCTTCATACTTTTTAATACTAACTAGCATTTGGTTCCGTGTGGTGTTCGGAAAGAAAGAAAATTAATAATGTTTATGTTTAATATAATTCATACATATCTTATATATTTTTTTTAGAAATTACACTTGCTAACCTCATTTATTAAGAGTTACTTACTCAAAAGTTTATTTCTTAAATTTTACTTCTTATTATTATAACAAAATATATATAACGATTTGAATTGATCTTGATAAATTAAAGTTAAATCTTGATAAACTATTTTTTTCTTAAATTAGAATAGAGTTTCTTCAACTATGTGTTTATCTTACTCTAAATATTGTAATTGATAAACTTGAGTTGGATGTTCATAAAAATTTATTGCTTGTTTATTCCTATAAAATATTTTTACATTAGAATATTTATTTTACATTTAGAATTAATATATATGTTGAGTATGTTTGAAAGTGTATTCTAAAATGGATAATGTGGTATAAAATTTTTCCATGTAATGTGAAGATTTTGAGGTGAAGTAGGAAAATAAGGGAGGTAGGATAGCAATACCCTTCTTAAATATTTAAATAAGAAACTAGAAGCCACATCTTCACAGAAAATTCAATAATCTTTTGCTTGTGCTCTTTCCTAGCTTGTTGAAGCTACCTCATACACTCCTTGCCATCAAGATGACCAACTTGGTCTTCAAGAGATGAATTCTTTTGCTTGCAACGTTGAGCTGAATTCTCTTACTAAATTTTCTTTACAGTAGATGTCAACTTCTTATATCAAACATAGAAGTGTGCAATTTGAACTAACCCAATTTGAAGCAACTCAAACCTGATCTATGACATCATATTTCAGTTGGTAACAGATTATATATTTTTGTCAAACCTAACTTAATTGGTCAAAACACATAAATTTAACAATTCAACCAACCTAAATATGACCCGTATATATTTTCGGTTAGGTTAGAGTAAGAAACTCCCAACCTAATCAAATTTCATTTCAACTTGACCCAAACCTAACCTGTGCACACTCCTAATTGACCATACCAAACAGCAATCATGAGTATGGAAATTATGGAAGGTAAGATTTTACTACATCAATTTGCTTCTTATTACTAAAAAGAGACAACAACAAGTGCTAGAAAAGACCAAATCTCGTTAGTTGTACCTTTGTTCATCCTCAAACATGATACACAAGGAAGCTAACAGCTAAACTAAGCTTTGTCCTTTTTCTTTTTTTTTTGTACCATTAGACCTTGTCTTCTTGATGTAATCCAAGAGTGAATCCCACCAGAGCTGCTTTCAGCTACATAATAGCCCAAATTGCATTATGAACAACAAATAAAAAGAGACACCACAGAGGGAGCAAGAGAAAATGAATTTCAAGAACTATTACTATTCAAGTCATTATAGAAAGAGTTACAAATCACCTTTGATAGAATCAACTATTGCATAGAGGCTAGAATATCTATTTAACAATGTCCCATACGAAATGATACCATATCCTACCATAACATACTCCACACGTGATTTCCATGCATGCAAGCGAAGGGTCCCGCCATTAAGTTCCACTTCGACTCTCCAATTTTATCGTGTTATTTTTCCAAAGTCATTGTAAGTAATATAATAGCTGATGAAATTTTAGGGATTATTTATCAAGTTCATTTATTGCTTAATTAATGATTGATTGCATAACATAAGTTAAAATAAGCACTAATTACAGACCTTATTGATTAAATCCTACTTATGATACTTGAGGATAAACTGACTATATAACTATTAATATAATAAGATTATCATTAAAACTAAAAAGCATGATTTGATATAGTTATAAATGAAAATTATTACATAGTATTCATAATTAATATAATTAATCGTGATTATTAACTATCAAATGCCTCTCCCCCATTTACATCCCACATATGTTATTCATTTTAATTGAAATTGTAATAACTTAAGTTATAGATTGACCATGTCATTATTAAATTTTACTGTTCATTAAATTTAAATAAGATCGTCGTTAAAATTTAATTAATTTATTTGATACAGAAATAAATCAAAATTATGACAATGTTACTCCTAGCTAAAATAATTCGTCATGATTATTCCCTAATCCCCCAAACAAAAGTTCAAATTTTGTCGTGTATATAGTTTTAAATTATTATAGTTTTTAAATTATTACCTACATACTTCCCTACATTAAAATTCTTAAATTTTTTTATTCACCTTCCCCCACTTACATTCCACATCTAAAATTCATTTTTACCAAGAATGAGATCATTTGACTTACTCATTGATGTAAGTTAAATAAGATTGTCATTAAAATTGAATTATTTGCTTCAATATATAAATAAATTAAAATTATGACAATATGATTCATAGTAAAAATAATTATATATAATTATTCCATATCAATATGGGACGAAGTTCGAATGTTGAAAACTATAATAAATATTCTTACTTGAAAAGAAAATGGACATATGTTGACAGTTAAATTGCGATCCTATATGTAAAAGATTGTTACCACTGAGATATCTGTTGAGAGAACTAGATTGGGTTTACTATTGGAACTTAATCCTAACTTGAAAGAAACGAATAAAAGAGAGAGAAACCAATACGTCTACATTAATGCACAACAAACGGCAATAAGAGCCATGGTATTCGTTGAAAGGAAACAGAAAAGATATGCCAAAAATCAAAGTAGAAGTAAAAATGGCATACTTGAAGGAAAAACAAAAATAGGGTTACTCACAAAATTTATGCAACGCAAACTTTTTAATATAATATAAAATAAATTTGATATAAGAAGAGATGCAATTGGTCATGGACCCTTAAAAATTGAGCATATTAAATTACAAATGATAATCTTCACTTAAATGCTCTACTGAAATCACAGATTTTTCCTTCTTTCCTTGTAACCGAATAGTGAATATCATCACAACAGTATTGGACTACACATATCCTATTTTTTTTTCAAAACTCGATGGCGTGATTTAAGGATAATCTTCCCACATTAACACAGAAAGAGTCAAATGTCTCTCTGTTTATAAGATTTATTAAGTTGATATTAGCTTGTGTCCAAATTAAATATGTACGAATTTTAATTATTTATTTTAAGAATAAAAGCAAATCAACTTTGTATAGCAATAATCATATTTAATCCATCCATGTGCTTAATTAATATCATCTAATATAAAATTCTCCTCCCCAATTAAAGCTCAACTGTATATCTATTTTAACTAAGATTGTGATAATTTGAGATATAAGTTGACATATGACAAATAATTTAAATAAGACTATCACTAAAATTTAATTAATTGATTTGACACGGCATTGAAAAAAAAATGATGACACAATTGTTAAGTAGTTAAAATAATAAAATAATTATTCCATACTTAGTTCAGATAATTCAAGATTAAATTTCCCTCCCTTGATAAAATTTCACGTGTGTATACATTTTAATAAGAAATGTGATAATTTAAGTTATGGAATGACCATGTAACGATTAAAGTTATGGGTTGACCATGTGACAATTTAATTCAAATAAGACTATAATTAAAATTGAATTAATTTATTCAATATAGTAATGAATCAAAATGATGACACAATTATTAAATATTAAAAAATTAAATATGAATATTCAAAGTGCTTAATCTATATCAATCAATATGAAATTTCTCTTCTCTAATCAAATAACACGTGTGTATCTATTTTAACTAAAAACGTGATAATTTAAGGTATGGACCATCTGCTAATTTTTTTAAAAAAACTATCATTTAAATTTAATTAATTGATTTGATATAGTAATAAATTAAAATGATGATACAATTATTAAATAATTATAATGATTAAGTATGATTATTCCATGTGCGTAATTAAGATCATACAATATAAAATTTTTCTCCAAATATCACGTGTGTATCCATTTTAATCAAAAGTGACAACTTAAGTTATGTGTTGACCATGTGACAATTAATTCAAATAAAACTATCATTAAAATTTGAGCACGACAAATGATTTAAAAAATATGAGTGCCCTCAAAGTTTTCAAAGCCCTTAATAAATACTGTGGCTCAGGTTAGCGCAAGAAAAAACTCTAGTTCATTGGATGCCTTTATTGTGCATTGAATGCCTTCACCTTTAGTTCCTTAATAATAGGATAGATTGCCACAATATACGCCGAGAAGAAGAAAAATGAATATGGCACCATTTAATTTTTTTTAAATAATATTAAAGCCCTTAATATATAACAAAATTGATGAGGTATAAGTCCTAAAGTGTAGGATAGATTGGCATCATTGGCTTAAATTCAGCAACACACTGATTTAATTATATGGATGCATTTAATTACTTTTTCAAAGTTGGACAAAGACATAAACATTTTATTGGCTAAGAAAGAAGTAACAAAAGGAAATTGGCATAATTGGCAAACCAAAACTAAATTGAATTTACATTTGAAAATAGAATTAAATTTTATTTCTATTTATTTAACGTTATATAAAAATATGAATTTTTATGGTCAGCATATTTCACTACAAGAAATTTTTTGATTTTTGGTGGATGTTACATCCACCAATAAAAATAAGTAAATTTAATTTAACCGACAGATTTGCACAAGATATATGTTAGTGGGTCAAAGAAAGTTTAATTTTATGCATGGATGGACATATTTATTAGTAATCTTGTTGGAAAATTGCACACCAATTTCCTACCAAGAGGCAGGAAGATTTAACCAATAGATTAACTAATAGTTTTATAAATGGTAATATTATCGGTGGCTAAACCTTTAGAGATAAGATAAAATTCAATTTTTATTTTGCAAATAACTGGTGGCAACGACCATTAGTAATATTATCGGCTGATTGTAGCTACCAGTTAAAACCTAATTATTTTTAAATATTACCAATAGTTTTAATTGGTATGTCACTGAAAATTTATCGATAAAAATATTTTCACTTTACTCACCGGAATTCAAAATTATCCATTGGTAAAAATCCTGTTAAAACGTACACAGTCGCCGCTTCTTCTCATTTTGCTCGGTCTTTTCATCTCACTTCTCATTTTCCTCCATATTCTCTTCTTTTTTCTCTTACTTCTCTATCTTCTTTCACTTTCTCTCTAACATTCCACCAGAATTAAAGAGTATTTTGTTGAAGTAGTGGATTTGCTGGTTGTTATGACTTAAATAAGAGGTAAGTAAATTCTTCTCATTTTTCTCCATGTTCTCTTATATCTTTTCTCCCACTTCTTTATCTTCTTTCACTTTCTCTTCAACACATGACAATAATTAAAGACTATATATTTCATTGATGCAATTGATTTGCTAGTTGTTATAGCTCAAATAATAGGTAGATAACTAATTTCAACCTCAAATGTCATATTTGTTTTACATGGCTAAAATTTCTTTGACAATTGTATACCTATTAAATGCTTATGTATATGTAAAAATTTGTACATGTGTTTTTTTATTTCAAGTATTGTGTGGGGAAATTCATGCATGGTGAGTATTAGTTATATTGTAGACAATGGAAGTTTCACATCACTATAGATGGATATATAACAGAAATGGTCCAAGTTGAACAGGACTTAGAAAAGAGTTTATTAATGGGTTGATGGTTTTGTTTCATATACTTGTTAGTTGCCATTGTATCACTCTAATTGGTGTCTCAAGTGTCTTTGTAATTAATGTAAAAGTGCAACAGTCTTACCTTAGGATGCAATAAAGGTTCATCTATATAGCTATGGTTTTAAATTTAATTATTAATATTGAACAGGCTATAGTGAAGAAGATCAAACAAGATTTGAATATTATAATACCAATATTGCAAGTACTTTTAGCAATGTTTATGTGGGTCATGAAGATAATATTGGTCATTATTAGTATCAGGTTTTTGATGTTACTAGGCCTGACTTTGAGCAATAATACTAGAAACATGTAAAAGAATCACCAAATCTAGAGACCCAAAAATTTTATGATCTATTACGTACTTTTGAGTAATGATTGTGGTATGACTACAAAGAGCACTCAAAATTTTCAACAATAGGAGAATGTTGAGCATAAAATCATATTCAAATCATATTCAAATCATAGTCAACATGCCTTTGATTTGTGGGTAAAATTTGTAAGGGAATGCATTGCTCATCCTAATTTAGTGCCTATTTATTTTTACAAGGCCAAAAAAAAAAAAAACTAGTATCTAAATTGGGACTAAAATAAAAAAATTGATTATTGCATAAATGGTTGCATGTTGTACTATAAAGATAATCCATATGAGAGGGAATGCAAATTTTGTAGATCTCCCAAATACAAGCCAAGGCAAAGAGATTGAGGGAAAGATGTACCCAAGGTTAGAATTCATTATATGTCTCTAATTCCTAGATTGCAAAGGTTATATGCTTTTATAAGTTTAGCCGCATATGAGGTGGCATTATGAGAATAGGTGACCTAAAGGTGTGTTGAGCCACCCATCAAATAGAGAAGTATGGAAGTACTTTGACAATACTTATCCCAATTTTTCTTGTGACATTGAGGATGTTAGGTTAGGTTTGTGTGTTAACAGATTCACTCCATACAGCCAGTCAACTAAGGCGTACTCATATTAGCCAATAAATATAACTCCTTACAATCTTTCGCCAGAGCTCTGCATGACTATCCATACATATTCTTGACATGTCTTGTTCTTGGTGCAAATAACCGTAAAGGGAAGATTGTTGTGTACCTTCAGCCACTGATAGACAAGTTGAAACAATTGTAGTGGTAGGGTGTTTTGACATAAGACATCTCTACAAAAACAAAAAAAATTCATGATGCAAGAGCGTTAATGTGCACCATCAATGATTTCCTTGCATATGTAATGTTGTCCGGGTGAAGTGCATAAGGAAAACTAGCATGGCCTTTTTCATGGAAGAAAGCAAGGTGTTTTTCTTAAAACACTCTGGTAAAAACTCTTGGATTGATTCACATTAGCAATTCCTTCCCCTTGATCATCCTTTTTAACAAAACAAGACAACATTTAAGAGGGATAAGGGTAAAAGAGACAAGACTTTGATAAGACTAACTGGTGAGTAAGTTTGGGCAAGAGTTAGTGATTTGCCTAAAATAACTGAGCATGAGTCATTGGGAAGACTCAATAAGTTTAGGGTTAGTCACAACTTTATTAAACAGAGCATCTTTTAGAACTACCTCATTAGAAGCATAATTTAATCTAGCATAATTTAGATGTGATGCATATGGAAAAGAATATCTTTGATAATGTCTTTAAGACCATGATGGATGTGAAGAGAAAAACTAAAGACAACGAGAAACCAAGGCTAAACATGAGAGAATATTGTAGGCGAAAGGAATTGGAGTTGACAAAGTTGTCCAATGGCAAGTTTGTCAAGCCTGAGGCCACTTACATGTTGACCTTGCAGCAAAGTAGAGCCATATACAAATGGGTAGAAGAGCTAAGAGTGTAAATGGTTATGTGTCAAACTTGACCAAATGTGTGGACAAATAGGAAGGAAAGTTATATGGTATGAAAGTCACGACTACCATACATTTATGTAGTGTTTGCTACTAATTGTATTTAGATCACTACTTGACAATATGTGGAAGCCTCTTATAGAGTTGAGTTAGTTTTTTCTAGACTTATGCTCAACCAGACTTAAGGTAGACACCTTGTTGGCTATGCAACATAACATTCCTATTATACTGTGCAAGTTGGAAGGGATTTCCTGCCTATCTTTGTTTGATTCCATGGAGCATTTGCTAGTGTACTTTGCTTCTGAAGCTAAGGTAGGCAGTTTAGTTCAATACCGATGGATGTATTCCTTGGAAAGGTATGTATGCAGTGGAGTTTTCTTTATGCTGTGTTTTCAATCAAACTTGTAATATAATTCATGTATGATTTTATTTATTTGCATAGGATGATGGATGACATTAAAAGAACAATGAAAAATAAAGCATGGGTGGAGGGCTCAATATGTAAGGCTTACACAATAAGGGAAACTTTCCATTTTTGCACATATTATTTCAAGCCTCATGTGCAGTTCAGAAGAAGTCAAATCATCTGAAGTACAGCCATACCTGAAGTAAGTGTATTGTATTTACTTAAATATATAACCAAATATTTTCATCCATATTTATTTTTTATTACTTTTTCAATGTTAATTTTATATTTATCTCTCATTTAAATGCAAGGTCATGATGAGCATTATCTCATTCCATTTTTCATCATTTATCTCAACTTGCAAAATAAGAAATGTTAAAATGTTTAGTAGTACCTTCACCTGACTCTTTGCTTACTAGTCTCTTTCTCTCTATCCATCTTGTCTTTTTAGACTTGCCCCACTCCTCCGTTCTCTTCATAGCATTTGTATTTATGAAACATGATTGCTTTTAAATTGTGAATCTATGTACAATTTTTTCTTACAAGTGTTTGGTTTCTTATCAACCAATCGAAGGCGTTGATCTAAGCACATTTTGCATCCTAGTTCAAAAGTTACATAAGTATTTATGTATTGAATCTATGTACAGTTTATTCCAGCAAGTGTCTGGTGTCCTATAAACCAATCGAAGGCATTGATCTAAGCACATTTTGCATCCTAGTTCAAAAGTTACATAAGTATTTATGTATTGATGCTTAATATATGTGTGTGTGTGTGTGTGTGTGTAAGTTTTAATTTATATATTTTCTTGTAGGTGCATGATTCGGTGAAAGTGGTCAAAAGGGAAAAAAATAAACAATAGTGCTGTTTGGGTCAAAGGAACTAGTGCAAGTGATAACGATGATTATTATGGTATCCTTAAATACGTGCTAGAATTGGATTATGTTGGAATCCCTCCAAGGAAAGTGATTCTATTTGATTGTGAGTGGTTCAACAAGGACTAAAGTTTATAATCAATTTAAAATTGTTGAGATAAACATGACTCACATGTTTGAATGCTATAATCCTTTCATTGTCATGCAGTAAGTGAGATAAGTTTAGTATGTACCTTACCTAGGGAGCATAGATAGAGTTTGATTTTGTAATTGATGGGTAGTCATCAAGATTAAAGCTTGGGGTAGGGTGAAAATTGACAATGAATAAAAATTACCTTACAAGCTGATGCACCACAATAGGCTAGGATTGTGATTGTTGATGAAACTACGCCGGGTGCCTTACATGATGATGAAGGGGGCTTTGATGAAGTTGAAATTAGTCATGAGAATACAAGTTGTCATTATGCATCTCATCCACTAGATTATGTTGAATATGCAACCAACTTTGAGAGCATTGAAGAATTTGACCTATTCCATGTAGATGACACTAAAGAAGATGAGGATGTTGTTAATACTTAATAAGAAAAAGGTGGTGATGAAGACTTAGATTAATGTTATTTTGTTATATTATATGTTGACACTTATTTAATTATTAAACTCTATTTATAGATGTTTGATATAATGACACTTTAAAAAATTTTGAAGACAACTTCAATTTTAAGTAATGAGTAATACTAACTAAATTATACAATGTTATAAATTTTTTGTTAAAAAATTAATTTTGTTTATAGTTTTTAAAATTTATGTGTAAATTAATGACTATAATATATATATTAATTGTTGTTGATGTATATTAATTTGATATAATTTCTATTAATTTTAATTTTATAAGAAATATTTATTTTAGGCTACCAATAAAAATTGTTTGCAACTGTCATGTCAATAATTTTACCTATAGTCAAAGTGATCAGTAAAAATAAATTGACAATGATTAGCTAACACTGTGGCAGCCAACAACCATTTCAACTATTTTGCTAGCGGCAAAATAAAACCTCGCAAAGTGATTGGCTAAACTTGTGGTGCCATTTAATATTTATTAACAATGTTAATTGTCAATATAAAAAATTTGAAACGGTTGGCTAGCAACGCAGTAGCCAATAAGCAACAATTAACTTGCCTCCAATTAGTGGCTAAATCAGCGCTAGAGGTTTTTACCAGCAGGATGTTGTTATTGGTAGAAAATTCTTTTTTTTTAAATTTCACTTGCAGCTATAGGCTGCTAGTAAAAGGTTTTAATAAACGAGTCTCATGGACTCCACCCTCACTTCTCACTTTCTCTTGTCTCTAATGCTTTCCTTCCCTTTGACGACTCCCTTCTCAACCAAGTAAGTCTTCTTCCTCATCTCCTCTTCTCCTCCCTTCTCTCCCCTTCTCTTCCTTTCCTCTAAATTTTCCTTTTTGTCTATTTTTAGTTTCTTGGACTCTTCTCTTCCTCTTTCTCCCTTGCTTTTGTGAAGGTTAGCTTTCTATTATTAATCTCTTCTCTCAAATTGAACTTATCTGGACTTAGGCTAGAAGATTTAAAATTCTATGTTTTGGTTGATTGGATGACAATGTCCATAGGGTAAATTACTTTCTTGAGTTGTGGTTGATTGATTGACAATGTTCTAGTTGTTGGTAATTTGGTTGTTTTGTTTAAGTGTTATGGATAATTTTGAATTTGAATTTTAATGTATTTTTGGACAAGGGGTCTTCACTGCTAAGGAGAGACTTTACCAAAATTTTGGTAACAATTAAATTAATTTAGGTTAATTATAGCTTAATTATGATTTATGCTATAATTTGATTGTCTTATTTGAGTGTTAAGGATCACTCTGAATATTATTTTTAGTATATTTTTTGACAAGAGGTCTCCATTAGTAAGGGGAGACTCTGACAAAATTTTTGTAAAAATTAAGTTAATTAACTTAATCATAATTTATACTATAATTTCTAATTAGAATTTTGGTTAGATCTGAAATAAATATATAACTAAGGATGTCAGTTAGAATTTAGGTTAGATTTGAAATAATTATGCAATTAGGATGTAGGTTAGATTTGAAATAAAGATATAATTAGGATTTAATTCTTATGTAAAATTTTTAAAATAGTAATCAATTTAGATTAGTTATTAATTATGATAGTTAAAGTTAATTTAATTTAGTTATTAATGAGGTTAGTTAAGTTATTAAGTTACTAAGTTAATCAAGTTTATTACGTAACTAAGTTAAAATTAAGTTAAAATTAGATTATTCAAATTAGATTGCTATATTTACTTTTAGTGTTTATAGCTTTGCATATAAACTGTAGATATGCTAAGATAGTAGGTTAGCTTTCTAGCTTCTTTGTGCGATATAGATGACTTTCTTGAGTTACGGTTAATTGAATTCATATGTTTAGATTGCTGATAATTTAGTTGTTTTATTTGATTATTATGGATCTCTTTGGATTTCAATTTTAGTGTATTGCTTGACAATGGGTCTTTATTGCTAAGGGGAGACTCTGCCGTTTGTAAAAATTAAATTAATTTTTGTCTCACAACAATTTGAGTTATGTAGCCCATGATATAGCCCATTTTATATAGGTTACCAAAATAAATGTGAACCAAACTGCTTATAATTTAACAATGAATTGACCATCTTATTCATATCCAATCAAGGCACATGATTAGCCCTTTTAAAGCTTGTGATTACTAAATTCACATGAATCAACAATCTGCTTGACTAGAAGTCTGTAACTCTACATATGAACCACTTTTTAGCTGCTACCCAAAAAACTCAGGTATTTAAAATGTTGCTTCAAAATTTCTACTTTAACTTAAGGTGTTCCTAACCTTGTATGGCTCATAGCATGCCTTTGCTAGCCTCTCTTTGGTCTTGGCAAATTGTAGCTATTGTTTCACCTTTGAAATCCAAGAAAAGCCATCACTTCATGCTATGCACCTAAAATTACAAAATTAAAGACTTAGTGTAATAATTGATTACAAGGTGAACTATATTAAATTAAATTACTTAAACAATGATAAAGCACTTAGAGAAAAGGTATTAAAATATGATAAAAATTGAACTTAACACTCGTAAAATGATTCAACATTTCATGTGATAGTAGATGGAATATAATCTAGCACGTTATCTTAAAAAGGTTTTCAATACCAAATCACAGTAAAGAAGCACATTGGGAATTGTCTATTATATCATATTCCTTTAATAGGAGTGTCTTATACAATCAAACCAACTTCAAACTAGGACCACACTCTTGGTATCTCATATCCACATACAATATAATACACTCAATTTTGAAAAACTTAGATAAATTGAAACATATATCAAACATGTCTATCATATTATACCATCAAGGCTTTGCACTTCAGAGTGTTAAAACAAATTTATAGTGAAATTTAGTGGAAGTGTGTTATGAGACTAATCCCTCAAAAAAATATTTATAATAATTTTATAATAATTATAGAGCTAATTACTGCTAATTAGGAACCTAATAATTAGCTAATTAAAAGTCACTACATGATAGACATTTTGCATATGTTAAATAATATAAATAATCTAACTCTCTCCCTCAAGTTGCAAGCTTACCAAGCTTTTCACCTTGTTAAAAATTCGGAAACATAGACTAAATGGAGAAATCACTACTCAAAAGAAAAAAAAAATCTCAATCCACCACCCTATGAGAACTTAGGCATCTAGCATAAATATTATAGATGGCTCCACCTTGTTGGCAATTCTTTCTTCTTGGGAATGACTCTACCTAATAGGTAGTCCTTTCCTCTCTACAATGAGTGCACCTTATTGTCAACCCTTTCTTCCTAAGGGTGATTCCACCCTACAGGAGCCTTTTCCTCATATCATCTCACAACAAAGAAACAACAATGGCACATGGTGGCTTTGGTAGTGGCAAATTGCTAAGGGTAGGTCAAAAATACAAAAAAGAACGAGACTCTAGAGTTTGGCATTGCTAGATACAGAGACATAGCGAGTTTAGAGGATCTAACACTATTGAAGAGAAATACACAATGGGTTAAGCCGAAAAGCTTAATGTTGGACCACACAGCTATATACCATTTAAAGTACTAGATTTGAAGTCATGAATACTGTATCTAAGGTCGTGAGGCCAAATTTGAGACTAGGGATATCATATTTGAAGTTGAGAATGCTAGATCTAAGGTAAGAAGATCATATTTAGGGCCGTTAATAATAGATATGAGATAGAAAATATCATATTTGTCAGAGGTGGCGATATGGTAGATCTAAACTATGTCAAGATCAAGCAACTAGAAAGAACATAGATAGGAAGTTAATGTGGCTTGAAGGAGAACATAGCCAAAAAGAAACACAATCAAGAGAGAAGATAAAGAAGACACTACAAGTCAAGAGCACAATCATATTTGAGGATTATAATTGAAATTACAATTTCAATTCCTTTGGAATTCACAGTGGGCTAGAATTATAAATTTGGTGCTTGGATCTTGTAAAGAATTAAGATTAAGCAGTAGAATTAGGAAAATCAAAAGAAAGTCAACAAGTTTTGGTAGCACTTGTGTTGTTTCAATGATAACGTTGGCGGTCTATCTATGAGGCTACAAGTAATGGTGATCTATTAATGGTGGCAGTGATGGAGATGATTGTTTAGTGGTAGTGGTTGCAACAATGGTGGTGCTGGTAGTTTGGCAATGATAATGATAATGGTGGCCATGACATGGTAGCAAGGACAATAATGGTCCAATTGTGGTGATGAAGTTAGTGACAATAGTGACGATAGCGATCGTTTCATAGTGAAGGTGGAAACAATGATGACCCAACAACAAAGATGGTAATGTTATGGTAATGACAACAATGATTACAGTGTTGAGGATTATGGGTTTATGATAAGTTTCTTAATCTTTAGAGGTATGATGTTAAGGATGATGGTTGCAAAATAAAGTGGTGCTGGTAGTTTGGCAATGATAGTGATAAGGGTGGTTCTAGTTTAGTGGTCTAATAATGGTGACTATGGTAGTGTTGATGTTGATGATTGTGATGGTGGAGAGGGATTATGAATTATGACAAGTTTCTTAATTGTCATCTCTTTAGAATTAAAATTTTTACAGTCTAAGTGAAGATTTGAGAATTGTATCTTTTAATTATTTTCCAATTCATAGGAATTTTATTTTGGAATTAAAATTCCAATTCTAATAGACATAACAGATATAACATTTGGTATTGAAAAGCCTAATTCTAATTCCAATGTCCAATTCCTAGTTCTATTCTAATAATCAAACTAATCCTTGGTTCTTGTAGACTAATTACAAGTGGAAGACCATCGTTAAAGGTTTTAGACCATCAAATATATCTTAGTCAACAAGGTGTATGATATTTACATTTCAATACAATGTAGCAAATGATCCACTAGTCATAATATGTTAATTAATGACAGGAATAAATTCAATTACAACATTACCCAAAAATTTCGAACAAAACAATGACAAAAAATTATGTTCAACAATTATCTGTTTAGGAAATGGTCATTACAACCTTATAATAAGAGTTCACTATCAATAAATTCACAATTCTACATCATTATTTCACTTTTCACAGACTATAACAACGTTTCAAAGCAAAGTTCAATCCATTGCATATTTTGTGCTTGTACTCAATTACAAAACACAATTACACCATAACAAAATTGTATTCTACTTAAATTTTGTAGCAAATAACACTTGATGCACACTAGAGAGAGAGAGAATTTAGGTTTTATAACTATAAATATAAATGTATCAAATGAAGACATCAAAAGAACACAACAATAGTGCCTCTCAGTTTGATTTTTAGTAGAATTGGTGATAGAATTAGCGAAAGTAAGCTAAAGCACAAAATTTTCTCATGATGAAAACATAGAAGAGACCAAAATTGTTGCAATTAATGAAGTTTGTGATGGGGAAGAGGGATTTATCCCATGATTATCTCATTGAAGTCACAATTTTCTTGTGATGAAATTGTTACTTCAAGTTAGAGTTCCATTCTTTTAGACAAATGTGGGTAAAGAAGTTAGCGCATGAGAGTGGGTTTAATTTTGACACATTGAATATTGGAGCACTAACAAGTTATCTACATAGTGATTGTTAGAACAAAGAAAGAGATAGAAAATATAATAGATAAAATTAATTTAAAATTATTGATTTAATTTAATTTAAAATTTTAATTAAGTTTATATTAATCTATTGTTTATTTTTCATAATCTAATCCACTATTGCTATCTAGTAAATCGTGTATTAGAGATTTTTTTTTAAGTTTATATAAATCTAACCAATGTTTGGTATGGCCATTACTAAAAAGCTTAAGAGCCATACTACCGTCAAGAAATTTGTCATAGAAGAACACTCACAATACACACCAAACAGCCATTTGATTGGTTGTGCAAGACCCACACTAGGTTCCACATAGCCAATCAAATCATTGTTTAGTGTGTATTATGAGTATTTTGTGGCAAAAATTCAGTGGGAAGAGAATTTCCCAAAGGTTATAATAATATTTTAATCATTTTAGTCTATTTTTTTTCTTTCAATTTTCTCTCTTAATTATTTTTAATTAGATTGTGTCCTCTATGTTTTAAATTTAGGTTGCATTTTGTTTGCAAAAATATTTTGTGTTTTCATTTAGATTTGTTTTCATTGAAAACAATTTTGTTTTTCAAATTACAAAAAAGATGCTTGGTTTTCATTAATCAAATTATGTTTTCAAAAAATGGAAAAAATGAAAATGTGCCTAGTTTGTAGTTTAGGTTATAAGGTTTTAAAATTTAAAGTTTAGGATTTAGGGTTTAGGATTTAGGGTTGAGGGCTTATAGTTTAGAATTTAGGATTTAGAATTTTGGGGTTCAGGGTTTTAGGTATTTAGAGTTTGAGATTTAAGGTTTAGAATTTAAAATTTAACATTTTCTGGTTTAGGACTTTAGAATTTAGGATTTACGTCATAATTTTAAAATTGCACTGTTATCAATTTACATTTTCTATTTTCAAAATTTTACACAGAAAACAATTTAAAGGTCTATTAGTCATTTTTAGAATTTACCTTATTTTAGAAAATATTTTTATTTTTTGAAAACAAATATGATTTTACTACCATTTTCTATTTTCACTAAAAATAAAAACAGAAAATGATGAAACCAAATGCTCCTTTAGTTTTCTATTTTCATAAGAAAAATGGGTTGAACAAAATATCTTATATGGCATAAACTTCATATCTTATGTGAACATTTCCAATTCAAAAAATAGTTTGAAAAAAATTATAAAAATATCATTTCTTAAGCCTTAGATTAATTTATAATTTATAATTGAAATATTTGGAATTCTTTGTATTAATCTTAGGATGTGCTTGGTTTGTGAAATTTTAAAAAATTCTTGGAAGTGTGGGGTTGACCTAGGTGAGTAGTTAGCCTGGGTAAGCATCCATGGAATGTGGAAATTATTTAAAAAAACTATATTGCTCTCATTTATTAAATAGTTGATTTTCTTCTGTCACTATCACTCACCACCACCATTATTACTATTGTAATCACTACCAATAGCACTCTTGTTAAACCCCCACCATTACTCTCACTGGCAACACCAATGTAATCATCATCATTGTTGTTGCTGCTATTGCCACCATCATTATCGAACCACTACTATTATTATCATTAGCACTATCATTGTCATTATCACCACCACTGCAACTACCATTGTCAAACTGTCCCCTTTGCCATTGTTGTTGTCATTAACACCACTGTCAAGATTACTTCTATCATGACACCATTGTTGGACCACCATCATTGTCACTATTATGGAATTACAACCACTAACACTGTTGTCATCAACACAACCATTGTCATCATATCATCACCCTTGTTGCTATCACCATCACCATTGTCGGACTACAACCATTATTATTATCAAAATTACTATTGTTATTCCTACACTATTACTATTATTGTTGCCACAACTATTGCTGACATTGTTGGATCATCCTACTGCCATTGTCATTGTTATTACCACCACTATCACCAATGTGCTGTTATTACTACCACCTGTCACAACATCAAGATGCAAAGCAGTGATTCACACGAAATTCTCTTTCTTTTTTTTTTATTTTGAACAAGGGGAATGGGATTTTTTAAAATAAAATGGAGTCGCTACTGACCTAATTTTCAAAGGTAAGATTTAACACCTATTTCAAAAATGGTCTACCTTTTCAGAGTTTGGGTTTACGAGTTAATCACGTGTAGTGAAGGTATTAGCACTCGTAAATGCCCTTTTGGTACCTAAATAATCTAATTAATTTGTTTTACTTATATTTAGTATTGGTTTAAAAATTCTGATTTTAAAGGGGAGATTTTGGAAAATGTATTCTTGGAGAACAAGCAAAATCCTTCCAGGTTGGGTCTTCTTTTTTTTTTTAATAATTTTGTTTTAGAAATTTAATTTTCTTCTAGAAATTCCCCATTCCTTTTAGGTTGGATTTTTCTAAAATCTTTTTTGGTTGGGTTTTCATAATTTTCAAAAACAATTTCCTTAGAAAATTTCCTATTCCTTTTAGGTTAGGGTTTTATTTTTTGAAAAGATAATTCCTTTGTGAAATGCCCCATTCCTTTCAGGTTGGGGTTTTGAAAAACTTTTTATTTAGAAAATATATTTTTTAAATCCCTAACTTGATTAAGACTTTTAAACTAGCTTGATTGGTAACTAGAATTAGCGTTTGAGAGAAGTGGCTTGCCTAGGACAACTAGATTAAAGCCAAAATTACTTAGCGATAAAGAGGAACTCAAGATGGTGGTATTAGAGTTGCCTAAGAGATAATCCTAATGTTAAAATTAAAATTCATGAAAAATTAACAAGAACATTGCCTAGGCTAAAATATGCACAGAATTTTAAGTACAAAACGTACAGAATATTAGTACATAAAAAACATGTGATGAATTTATACAAAATACATAAACAAAATTATGAAACAGAAACAGAATTACAAAAATTTACTGTGTAAAGAACTGCAAAAAGACCACAGAAATTGTGTTGCAATGTAGAATTTATAGAAGACAGAAAGTGCAAAATGCAACCGTGTGCAAAATTTTCAAGTAGAAAATAATGCAGAATCTTTAGTGCAACTTGCAGCACAAAACTATTTAAATGGAATGTAAAGCATGCAAAAATAGAAGCTTGAAATAGATGCATGCAGAAAATTAAAACACAACATGCAGAATTTAATTATGCGCATGATTATGTAGAATTTAAGATAGAATCTATGCATGGTAATGATGTAGAATTTCATCATAAAAAAATGCAGAATTTTAACATGATAATCTTATTTGCAAATGGAGACCCACCATGGATCAAGATAAAAGGGGTGAAAGAAGATAAAAATACATGCATGCCATGATTAATAACAATGAAAGTTATACAAACATGATAGCAAAAAGGATCCTAGTTGCATTTGGATCAAACATGGGATCTACATGATTAGAATTGAAGAAAACATATGAATTCAAAAAAAAAAAGAAGAAAAGAGCTTACCTTGAGTGCCTTCCAATGTCCCAAGCAAAAGGAGAAGATGGATTTGAAAAAAGTACGTGCAATTGTAGAGTGTAAGTATGCAGGTGGTGTGAGAGAGTGAAGTAGTGTAATGTAAAGGGTGAAAAAGTGTGTGATAAGTGTATGGCCGTGTGAGTGAGTTTCCAAGGTGTATGTGTGTATTTATAGTGCTATTTTAGGATTAGTTCCCTATGCTAACTCATACTCTTCTGTTGTTTGTTACCTTTTTATTTATTATTCTTTTATCCTTTTTTATTTGTTTATCTTTTCTTTTTAATTTATCATCTTTCTTTTTATCATATTTTATCTTTTATTATTTATCTTTTTGATTTATTGTTATCTCTTGGATTTTATCCTTATTCTTTTATCTTATTATTTCATCATTCTAATTTTGTTTATCTTTAAAATTTATTTGTTTTTTCTATTACTTCTTGTTATCATTTTATCTTTGTTATAATCTTATTTTGTTATTTATCTCTAAGTTCGATTTTTCTTGATATTTAATTCTAATTTTGGGTTTAGTTTTGATTTTTTAATTTTGGACCTAATTTTAATTTTGGGTTCACTTTTTATTTTTTGTGTTTAAATTTTATTTTATTTTATTTATTATTTTTGGGTTTGGGTTTTAAATTTAGGTTAAAGTTTTTAAATTAAATTAGGAAGTTGGCTTTACAAAATATGGTGTCTACACTACCACCACAACTATCATTAGGATTACCATTATCATTATCATTATCAACATTGTCATTGCCATTACCACCATTGTTGGACCACTATCATTATTACATGTCTTTTTGTTTTATTTCTTTATAGACAAAGTAGTTTTTGTTTAAAATTTTATTTAAAATATAAATTAAATTTTTTATTTTTATAGAGATTGTTGGAAAATAATGCAATATTCTTGTGATAGTAATGTTCAATTATATGGAAATCATAAATTCATGGGAATACTCATTGATGTTATCATGACAAAACAAACAGAAAAGTGTATATTCATGGAAATATTATTTCTTGTCATAATATTTTGGAAATGTAGTTTGATTTGTGAATCTTAAATACTATGAACCAACCTGAAGGTAATAAAGTAATGTGTATTATATTTCTTGAATATTTACAGAGTAAATTTTATTTAGAGTAAATTACATTTATCTTCATTGAGGTATTCGCATATTGCATATAATGCTTCACTCTAGTTTTACTTAAAAATTACACTCTACTCAAATGACTTAGTTTAGTTAATAGAATATAGATAAATGCTAACAGAATATTCATAATAAGTATATTGAGTATAATATGAGAAATATATATATATATATATATATATATCCTTTTAACTTAAATTTAGTTGTAAATACAACCCTTTAACTATAAAAGTTAGCAAGTATATTATTTCAACTATCATACAACCCTCTATCCATCTATTATTTAATGCTAACAGTCACATGACTTGCACATGACTATTGATACAAATGATATTTTTTTTATTGGTTATTTGTATTAATAGTCATGTTCAACTTTAAGTCAGTTACAAATATACTTATATAATTATAAAAATTAGCAAGTATACCTCTTTAACTATCAAAATAATACAAGCACACCTCTTTATTCATCTGCCATTAAATGTTAATAATTACATGACTTACACATGACTATTAATACACACAGTATTTTTTTATTGGCAGTTTGAATTTTAAAAATATTATCATATCTTGTAAGTTGAAGATATGTACTTACAAATGGGTTAAAGTTAAATATATTTACTTGCAAATGGCTTAAAATTAAATAGATATATTTTATAAAAGACTAAAAGTTAAAAGAGTGTGTTATTTTTTTTCCTTAGAGAGAAAATACTTTATTTTTATATCATTCATTATGGAAAAACATTAAATCTTACATTAAAACTTTATACTAATATTTCTTTCTTCATCACTTGTCTAAATTGAAGATGATACACTTATATCTATGAAATGGGTAAATACGTAAAACCAAAATGCAAACTATAACCTCAAAAAAATAGAGAGCTAATTTGTTATTGATGTGTCATCAATAATTAAATTCATACTAGAAAAAAATTTTCTTTGTGAGTAATTAAAAAAGAAAAAGTGTACATATGAAAAGAAAAGTATTTCTTCTTAGGAACTTCTACGTGTATTTTCATAAAAAGGAATATTTAACTTACACAATACCCAACATATACAAGTCTTTAATCCAAGTTAAACAATGGTACCCCTACAGCAATTAGTTTAAAACTAGGACATTAGATCAAGCACTAGTTAATGCCACATTCATAATAAAAACTGTTATACAAGGATATATTGTGCAGTTAGCCAAGAAATAAGCTTGTTGTTGGCATATGAATTTTCAGACCAAAATTCTTTAATCCATAATGAATCCAATGGCTGACTACCTCATTATTATTTCATATGAGCAGAATGGATTGAATAATTGATCTCTTCTTCATTCATATTAGAAATCAAGTCACAGAATTACAATAACCTTATACTTTTTTTATTAAAGAAAAGAGATCTTCAAACTTAAAGCAAGTTAAAACTACATACTTTTAAACATGTAGAGAAAAGTAATAGTCAACACTCTATTTCCTAGTACTTATTATTTTGCATTTACCCTTGAGAGTTCTAATCACAGCACCCCAACCCATAATGAAAACTTCAAAATCATACTAAAAGATTTTTAACATCTCCAATATAATGCTAAAAGTACCAATCTATATCCTAAAAGTTTTTCCTTCTTATCTCCAATTTCTTTCTAAATGTGCCATTGGGAATGCCAACCCTTTGTGCTGGTGTTTATGGTCCACCTCTTTTTTCTAATGCTACATGTGGTGCAACAATTTGGGAAGGTGCTACATGTGGTCTAGCAATTTGCAAGGATGGCCCACCAACATGTGCTCTATTTGTTGTAGGTCCATGACTCGATACACCTTCACCATTACTAGTTAATATAGACGGACCCTCTAACCAATGAAAAAAATACATAAAAGAATGTAAAAGAGCTAAGGTGTGCAACTCTAAACTATATTGAATTCAAGTTTTAATTTACCTTTCTTTGTTTCCTTTTCACATATCCATTGGTTCCACCAATTTTTTTTTTAAATACTTCTTGCACACTTTTCTATTTGGATTGGGTGCTATGTTGCATGACCTAGCATGGTGACCAATTTGCTTACAATTTCCACACTTTAGCATACCTCCCTTCATCCTCTTCTAAAAGGATCTTGAGGTTTTTCTCCTTCTTCTCTCATTCTCTGTTTTTTAGGTTTACTAGTCATATTTCTCTTTAAAGGGGATAGATCTCAATGTATGTGACATGTGGCCAAATTTCTTCCCTAGTAATAAGGTTTCTGTGTTAATTATATGCCTATAGGATTGTGGCCTTCGAGTATATAGGTTCCACATATTTTTTAGACTTGGCTTTATCAAGATAAATGGCTGCCATAACATGTGCACAAAGCACTCCTATCAGTTGCCACTTTCTACAATTATAGCTCCTATTAGCCAATTCGACAATCTTAATATCTTCCTAAGGTCCATGTAATTCAAGTGTTCTATCTTCTTCAACATAAACACTGTAATTTGAGTAAGTTCCTTTTCCTTCTTTAGTTTTTGTAAACTTCAATGACAAATATCTTTTGAGTAAGCTTGCATGTCATGAAATCTTGTCATCATCATTCTCCTTATCACCTTTGGCATTGTAATGATGGGCTTATCTCAAGCCTCTTTGATATAGGAGTTAAATGATTTAGACACATTATTGAGAAGAACATAACATTTTACCTTTGGATTGTGAGCATACTTGCACCACATTCTTGGCTCTAACTCTTTTAAACAATTATATGGATCTGAATTTATTTTTTGGATCTCCAGCATGAAATGGTCATGTTATTGTTGAGTATATGCTCTAGATGCATTCCACACATATTTTTAAAAACTTTCCGCTTGAATTCTTTTTTGAAGTTGTTGTAAAGATGCCATACATAGAATCTATGGTCTACATTAGGCATTATCTCTTTGAAAACTTCAAATAAACCCTGCATCATAATAGTTACATAGATAAAAATTAAAATAAGCCAATAATTGAAGTCTAAGATTGAACTTATATGTAGACAACCAAGTCAATATCCTTTGTTGTTTAGACATAATTGCCCAACCCATCTCTTTAATTAAGCCAATATTTTCTTGTAGTAATGTAAGAAATCACCTCCAAGAATCTTTATATTCTATCTCCATAATAGCCCAAGCAATTGGAAATGTATTATCATTGACATCCTTTGCCATAGCACAAAGCATTTACCTTGAAAATCTGCCCTCAAGATGGCATCCAACCACCCCTATGAGAGGTCTACATGCTGCAAGAAAGCCTTTCTTACATGCAACAACAACAACAAAACAGAGCCTTATCCACTAGGTAGGGTTGGCTATATGTGTCAAATAACACAATTGGGGCTTATCCAAAACAAAGTTGTCAGAAATTCCATTTATTTAAGTATCTCTTTTAATAACCTTTTTAAGTGTCTTGTTAGTATTCTTATACCTCTCTTCATTGGATAAAGCCTTTCCTATATGCATTTAAACAAATATAAATTCTTTGAAACACTTACCCTTTTGCTTGTACAAGCATATTGCTACTAGGATTAAGGCCTAAACAATAGCATAATACCTCCAAAGCTTTGAAAATTGCTTGTCTTCATTTCTATAAATTACTTTCTATGCTGCCTTCTTAGCAACATATGCCCTGTATAAAGAGATGTTAACTCCACATTTCCTTAACATCTTTAAATAAAGTTATTTCCCAATTAGGACTCCCTAATAAATTTCACGAATTTCTTTTCTACCCAATCAGATGTCACCTTCTTATTGTCATACCATCGACCACATTGATGGACTAATTGGAAAGACTTCACCTCAAAGGATAGTTGATTAGTAGAAGGTGAAGCATTCATTAACACACATTGTTGTCACCCTAAAAGACTCATTGCAAACAAATTTGTAATCACAACCACTTTGCACACTCCATTCAATAAGGGCTTTTCTAAGTGTGTTCACAACAACTTTGCCTTTTAAGTGTATGTTCTCATTAAACTCTTCGCACTTAGGCATGTCATCATTTTCAAATTTATCACATCCATTTATACTTCTAAGCTCTTCACTATTAGCATAATCAAACCATTGATCTTGATCTTGACAAATATTGTATCTTTTGTTGCTTTTTGAGTTTTGTCTGAAATCATAAATGCTCTCACTTTCATCCTTAGAGGGTGCCCCAAATTCAAAGCAAGCTTTACTTTTTGTCTCAATTTCAAAATCATAGTAAGATTCCTCTTCCTCACTATGTGGGAAAGATGGCATTGAGTAACTCATATCTCTAAATTGTCAAGTGACCAACCTTGCCATATAGAAGTTTCACATTGTCATCAATCAACCATAGAGCAATGGTGCAAAATGAAATGTCTATGCAAAAACAAAATCCAATTGCAAAAATCTTAATACATTCATGTGCACTAGTCTACTCATGGATTGCCAACAATATGGCTAGTCAATGTCAAATTAAAAAGAAAAAAACTTTAATGTAAGTATTGTGTTTAAGATACCATATTTTTTGTTCCAAAAGAAAAAGGAAAAGTAAAGCAAGAGTGATAGAATTGCATATAAAATACAACAAAGTAATTTTGTATGACATTGGACAGCAACAACTTTATATTGTGTTTCAATTCAACATGAATATTCAAAAGGCATTATCCAAAAATGTCTTGAAGGAAAAAAATTGTACAATGGTTGTAAGATTGGTCATAGTGATGTTGTGAGTCTTTTCTCTAGCTTCTCTTATTTCTTTGTTTCAAAAATTGGTTTGTAAGGGGAGGTTTCTAGTACTTTTAAGCACAAAACTCTAGATGCTTGACTAATTTTGAGAAAATTCATGTTTGAACATGTTGTAATTACTGGGACAAATATATATCATTTTATGGTTTTCAAAACAATTTCAAGCACCCAATACAGGCTTTTATCTTCATTAAAGATAGTCTTCTTGAATTGAGTAGAGATGATCATATGATCTAAAATAGATTAAGGGTGGAGTAGAGAAAACTTACTAGTTAAAAACTCTAAGAGATGATAAAGAAAATATGAGAAGGAATATTGCATGTATGTTTATGGATTGAAAGGAACCAAGCTTCTATGAGGGAATTGGTGGTGTGGTTGTGTGTTAAGGAACTCTTCCACTTCCTTCTTTTCCTTTTGTTCCTACCCAAAGTCTTATTTCATGTTTTTAGTTCATTTAACTAACCAATAAAAAAGTCATGTTTATTAATAGTCATAAGCAATTTACATATTGTAAACATTTAACAACATATGGAAGGAAGGGGTGTGTTGATACTATTTTAATAGTTAAAGGAATATATTTGTTGATTTTTAGAGTTAAGGAGGTGTTTTTACAATTGACTTAAAGTTGAAGGGATATGCATACCTTTTTCTCATATAGTATTTTATTATATGTTTATTTTATTTAAGAATTATACTTTTACTTACTTAGCTACTTTGATAAAAATATTGACATGGTGTTAAATTTTAATTTAAAAATGATATTTTATACTGAGTTATGAACTTAACAATATTTGTGATTGTGAAGGAAAAAATTCTTAATATAAATAAAGAGATATCTTGGATGAGTTTGGTAAGGTATATGATTGTGAAAATATTCAATATGCCTTTTGTTCTATTTAAATTCAAAGCTTTATTTTAACAATTAAAATTGAGTTAAATAATAGAAGATTTCACCAAATGTTTTATTAAATGATCACTAAACACAACTCAATATTTGTATGCATAGATTTTGAGATTATAGTAGTTTTTTAGAAATTTATTGTATTAAAATAACAAATATTAAAATTAAATAATTCTTATTCTTCTATAAACTCTAGCAAAATTATTGATAATATAATACAAAGGTGACATTATTTTTTTCTTTTTTAAATGTAGTTTTATTTGTGAAAATAAAAATTCAAGCTATAATAGAGACAGAGTATATTTAAAAATTTTAGAATTACATAACTTCTTAAACTTACTCCAATATTTGCCCTTTTTTATAGGGATAAAAATACTCTTATTGTTAGAGTCAAAAATTGTTAGGAAAGAGAAATGATAAAGAGAGAATATGAAAGTTTATAAAGTGAGAATGCATAGTTTTTATGTATACTTAACATTACTTTTTTAACAATAAAAAACTTTTTCCTCACAATCACATATAATTTTTAAGCCAACACTTACATTAAATGTGATTTTGGGTTCATCACAGAAAAAATGTGGGTTGGTTGAAATTCTAACATTACGTTAACATATTTTTAGTAAAATGAAATTCTGAGTAAAAAAATTTATTGTGTTTAATATAACTTATGTGAATATTATATTTGTATTTATATATTTTGTTAATTAAATTAAGTGATTGGGGTAGAATATAATTTTGAAAGAAAAATGAATTGGAGTGTTATATTTGAATATTTCAAAATAGGTAAGTGTAATTATTCTTTTATTTAAAATATCAAAATTTATTTAATATTAATCATTTTTCATCAACCCGTATAATATATTTATTAATTAAAAAATATTAATTCAATTTAACAGTTAAAAGATAAAATTAAAATATAAAAAAATAATATTAAAATTAAATAAATTAAAAAAACCAAAATAACAGTTTAGCCCAACTTTTTTATTTTTGACTGGTAGTTTAGCCCAACCTTAAATAATTACCCATAATTTATTGAAAGTTGACACATTATTTTAGTATAAAATTTCTTTTATTGTATTTATCCGCCCAGGTTCTTTCTTGTCAGCGCGTGTTTCTGGTGTGGGCGCGTGTACTTGCAATTTGCTACGCGAGCTGGGATCTCTAATAGAATCGAAGCGTCGCTCTGCTATTCCTGTTCAAGACGTAAACATCTCAAAAACCCGCTCGCATTCGTATGTCATAGGGTCTCTCAGATCGAGCGCACAATAGCAATCTCAGTCTTGGTGACTGCGTCTGCTATCATTCCCAAACCCTAATTAATTCCATAATAATCGTCCTCATCGTTTTTCTTGCAGTTACTGTTTGACAATTTTGAAGCCTTCATCAGCGAGTTGAAGCTGAAGCTTCAGCTTATTCAGTTATGTGGACAAATGTTTTCAAACTTGTAAGTCTTTTTGCTCTTTGTGAACTTGAAGCCAGTTCTGGACATGCCCATTTCATTACATGCAGATAGGATCACATAACTTAGGGGTAGAAGCTAATGTTTAAGTATCATGAAGCTGAATTTGTCCTTTTCAAGTGGAAAATTTCGTTGGCTGTAACAAAGGATGAAAGAATGAGCTGTAGACATTTGTAGAACAAGTAGAAGGAGGTTAGTTTGGAGTTCTAGGCCAACTAAAGATAGAATTTTTTATTTGCTTGACCACTTCAATTAGAGGCATAGATGTATATGTGCCTCATCCTAAAGCAATTCATCTGCCACATGATATACACTATGTAACTGAGACTTCAAAGTTCAAATTTACTGGTCTAGTGGGGGAGATCCTAAATCAATAGAAAAACCTGTTGATTTTGTGGGATATCTCATGTTCAAATTCACCTTCTCCCAAATCAACATCATTAGTAAAAGTGGGAACAAAAGCTTATAGCCTTAGGTCTTACTTTTTTATTAAACTCGCCTGTCTAAGTGACAAAAAGGGCTGCCTTTAGGTCCACTTTATAATCCAGTAAGTTTACGCAACATGAAGACTGGAAATAAAATCAGTATAAATTGTAGCTTGCTTTCTATAGTATTGATGAGGAGAAAATTTTTCCATATAAGACATGCTGGAAATGATTTGAGCTACTCCTTATAAACTTCAACAAATGGTTTTGTTATCCTTTGAACTGGTTAGAAGCTACTACATCTTTGTAATTCTTAATATAGTGGATTTGTATTTTTCTTCTCGTTTAATACTTTGTACCCTTCTAAGATGTGGTGAATTAATTTTTCTTGTATAACTTGCTTTTGTTTAAACTCCACCAAAGAGTGAATTCTATGTCTGTATGCTTGTGTTCACTTTTTTATGAATTAAAGATCAAATACTATCTGTAGAAAGATTTTAGATTTAACTTTTATATCTATACCTAACACAATCATATATGGATGTACCACTGTTCATTCATGTCTTTGTATATGTATATACAGGGTGGTCTACATCAAATATCGTGGTTTCAGTTTCTCCCTCATGAGCATGATCTGAATCCTCTGCCTGACAAAAGGTGGATTCCAGGACATTTTATCTCTTGTTCTTTTCATAGTAAAATGATTGTCTACTCAGATTATCATATGGTTTGTTGAATTCTTATGTTCATTTTTTTGATAGTATTAATTCTGTTAATACAGTCTAAAAGTTGACCAGAAAGATGCCGCAATGTTACTGGTGCTGTCATCGCATCTGCAGTTGCAAAAGGAAGGGTTCCTTAGTGCATGGACCAATTCATTTGTTGGACCGTGGGATCCATCTCAGGGTTTGCATAATCCGGGTAGAGATATCTGACCATTCGTGACAGATTAACCATATGCTATGTGCTATCTATTTTTAGAAGGAAAGGTTGGGAATGTCAACCCATTCTCTAGTTATTTTGTTATTGATTTATATATGCAGATGAAAAGATTAAACTGTGGCTTTTTCTTCCTGGACGCCATTCATCAGTTGTTGAGGCAGCTCAGCCTGCGGTATCCAGTTTGAGAGGTAGCTTGTGAAGCTGGCCTTTGTTGTGAATGTTCACCTGCTCTTCTTTTATAGTTGCATGTAACTCATTATTTGATCTCATTATAAACCATCCAATATAATATCCTATTATCCTTATTCTAGTGCATTTTTGTTGACAAAATTTTTAGTTGATGTTTTGCTGTGTGGAAGTTTACTTTGCCTACCTTTTTGGTTATCTAATTTTGCATGGAAAAAAATTGTTCTGTAAAAGTTGTTGCATCTGGGTTCTGGCTTTCTCCTGGAGATTCAGAAGAGGTGGCAGCTGCTCTCTCTCAGGCTTTAAGGAATTGTATAGAGAGGTGTCTAATATTTTATTTCCAAACTTTTCAGATTAAAATTAATCTTATTCATATCTAGACATCTATCTTTTTGAATTTGCAGAACACTGGTTGGTTTTTCCTACATGAGATATGGAGATTTATTTTCAAAGTATCATCATTGTCAAAGTGAAGAACTGTTCAGGTATGTTATAATTATATTTAGGATAAATAGTATTGTTTTAGTAAAATGATATCTTCTAGTGATAGACCAAACAAATGATGTAGTGTGAATTTGCGTTTCTTATTTGATAGCCACAGGCTTAGGACTGGAGTGAAGAAGATTGTGATAGAAACCCAGGCTAGAAACACAGAACTTAAATAACAGAGGTACTCAAATAGAAAAGGTTTTGGATTACAGAATTCTAATTCTGATACAGTCCCTCAAAGCAGTGAAGTTTTAGATAAAAGAACAGAAAGAACAAAAGACTGGCAATTCAAGGAGCCAACACCCTTCAGATTGTAATTAACTAGTTGATTCAACAACTTTGGTTTCTTTAAAAGTGAAAATTCCCAGAAAATTAGGACCCTGAATAGAAAAAAATGAGAAATATGCCTATAAAAAAGACGAAAGTGGCAAGGAAAATCCTTTAAGGAAAGGAATTCCTTACCAAAGTGTGCTTCCAAGACTAGATGTTTTGTATTGAATATGCATTTTTAAGCCAAACATATTATATAACTTAGACCAAAATGACTTTTCAAACTGGTATTTTGATCATATCAGGTCTCATTATGCATGAGATCTAGCATTCTAAGTGCAGTCTGACTCTGGCACTGTATCTGATGATCGTATTTTGTTTTTTCAATTTGCTTCTGGATGTTTTTGGCATCTACAGGAGAGGGCAACCTACAGTTGAGTTCGTCTTTGCTGCAAATGAGGAGGCTATTTTTGTACATGCCATAGTGTCTTCCAAGTATGTTAGTTTTAAACCTTTTACTTGGTCAACAGCCTCTTTTATACCAAACTATCCACATTTTGTTTCTGTCTTCTCTTTTGTTAGGCATATTAGGACACTTTCCACAGGTGATCTGGAAAAAGTATTAAAACATTCTATGGATGCCACATACAGACTTCCAGGTTGAAATGCTCTCTTCATGGATCTTTTGGTTCAAAATTAATTATTTGGACTGCTGTTCTTTATGTTCTATCTATCTGTATGTTGCTCTTCATTAGGTGATAAAATGTCTCTAAACAAAGCAAAGAAGTATCTTATCACTCAGGTTATGATAAATAAAAATTTCTAAGAGGTTTGTGGCTTCTGTTGCCCATAAAAAAATCTAATACAGAAAAAGTTTAATACAAGTTACAGTTTATGCTATTCTTGCTACGGTTTGGTGCATATGAAATCATGGATAGAGAGGAATGCTAGTATTTCAAATGATTGGATTATGGGGACTAATTTTCTTTGGGATAGCATGTGCATTTGGTATATCTTTGCTATTATGCTTAATGTGCTTGAAACAGGAGTAGTTTGAAAGGAAACTAACTCTTCCATGGGAACTTTATTGATCCACCGTGTATATGTACACCCATGGGATAGGGAATGGATAAGGAAAAAGAAAAATAATAACAAACAGAAAAAAAATTATCCTAACCCTAATTTGAACAGAAAGAAATATCTGCTTCCCTAACAAATTCAGCTACTCCTAACAGTGGAACATTTCCCCAACACTCGCCTTCAAGCTGGTGAATATAAATCCACCATTCCCAGCTTGCTTATGTTTGATTCAAATCCCAGTTTTGGTAAAGCTTTTGTGAAGACATCTGCCTCAGTTGATCTTGTAGGAAAATATAACAGACTGATTCCTCCACTTTCGATTTCTTGCTTAATAAAATTGGGATAGCTTCTTGAGTAATTGTTTGCAACCATTTTACATTTTTTCCAACTTTGACGGCAATACTAGTTTCCTGATTTTAACTTTTTTGCATCTTAACCAACAAGTTTCTGTAGGACTACTGAGTTCATCTCGGTTTCCTGGATCTTTCCTTGACACCTTTTTCAATTTTTTAATTTTTTATTATTATGTGCCAGTGATTGTTGCTCCTCATGGCATGCGTGGCAGCCTTATTGGTTGTTCTCCAAGTGATCTAGTCAAGCAAGGCTATTTCAGGTCCTTTTGCTCCCTTTTGTGTATGCATTTGATGTATGATGTATTCATCCATGACTGGATTTCATTTAATTCTTTGTACAGCAGTTCTACCAAGTTTAGGGCATCAAATGGAATTATAGGTCTCCCATATGCTTCCCAGGGATTTGGTTGCCAGTTGAGGGGGCAAAATTGTTATGTTGAAGTAAGTATTGGCTTTGCTAGATCCGGAAGTGACAGGGCATTGCAGCCAAACATAAGTAGCATCAGGAATTCATCCAAGCATCATCCTTTTGAATGTTCTACTGTGGGGAGAAGTGATCACAAGGGATCAACAGACCATTTAGCAGATTATGGGAAAACATTTCTATATCCAGCTGAGGCAGTGCTTGTACCAGTTCTTCAAACATCATTTGCTAGGTCATCTTTGAAAAGGTATTCTTGTGTATACATAGCAGGGGCTTCTTTGCTGTCTAATTTTCTTTATCCCTTTCTATGATTAAGTGCTTTTAGTGGTTGGTAGACTATCTGATCAAACTCATTGTCCTTCTTGGTTCTTTAGTTCATGTAATTATACATTCACATAAACAACAGGAAATGTAAGTTAGAACCTTTTGTTGCTGTAGGTGATTCTCTTCCTTCTTTTGCTCCTTCAGTTTTACATTTTCATGCACTTCAATCTGAGTGGTTGACAACAACCAAGCTGTTATACTTTCTAAATTTAATTTGAACATATTCCAAGGTGCAACCCTTACCTAGTGGTATAAAGCTTTGTTTATTGTTGTATATTCCAAGGTGCAATTAAATTAAATTTGGATAATTAGATTTTTTTTTTTTTATGATAGTTTTATTAAATATGATCACCTTGTAGGATATGGTTTCTCCCCCCTCCTTGCTTGAAATAGTTTGTTTATGTTTCTTAAGTATACAGGTGCTTTTCAATAAATTCATGTTTATTAAAGAAAAGCATGTACGTTTTTGTTGGTCCTGTCCTGTGCCATGAACTGTTGCTGTGCAATTACTGAAAGAAATTTATTTTATTTATTTATTCATTTATTTTGGCAATTGAAAGAGCTTTATGTGTTTTACTCTAAAATCTTTACAGATTTTGGCTGCAGAATTGGATGGGACCATCCTTGCCTGGTTCTTCTTTCTTCATTCACTGGTTGATCCTTCTCTCTCTGCATTTGTGAATTCTTTTCCCAAAGATATATGTATTATTATATATTTTTTATTAATGAGGTTAATTGTGAGCCTTTTATGCCTGAAGAATACATTAGATCTAGAGTTTATTTAGGCACAAGCCTTCTGTTACTTTAGTCTTGAAGAAAGACAGAAAATATAGAACAGAAAGAAGAATACTTTCTGATGATTATATTCAAATACAAAAGGCGTTTATATACACTTACAGGAAGACTAACTAAGGAAATAAATCAAAAAATTACCCTACAAATCTGCCCAATATAATCCCTACAAATCTGCTCATATAATCCCTACAAATCTGCCCCTATAATCATACTAGCTAATTTAGGAAAGTCAACTATACAGAAGATATACAGCAAATATACAGATTCTGTAACACTCCCCCTCAAGTTGGAGCATAAATATTGATCATGCCCAGCTTGTTACAAAGATAATCAACTCGGGTCCCATTTAAAGCCTTTGTGAATAAATCAGCTAATTGTTTTCCTGTCTTCACGTATCCAGTGGAAATCAAGTGCTCCTGAATCTTTTCACGAACAAAATGATAGTCAATCTTGATGTGTTTAGTTCTCTTATGATACACTGGATTCGAGGCAATGTGAAGAGCAACTTGATTATCACACCACAGTTTTGCTGGCATAGAATGCTTCATCCCAACTTCAGTCAGAAGATGATATATCCACATGATTTCACACGTAGACTGTGCCATAGCCCTATACTCAGATTCTGCACTCGATCGAGATACAACATTTTGCTTCTTATTCTTCCATGATACTAAGTTCCCTCCTACAAAGACGCAATAGCCGTAGTGGATTTCTTATCAGTCTTGGATTCAACCCAATCTGCATCCGTAAAACACTCAATGCGAGTATGCCCATGATTGCTATACAATGTACCAAGCCCAGGTGCTCCTTTTAAGTAACATAAGATTTGCTCCAAAGTTTCCCAATGTTTGACTGTAGGTACAGACATGAATTGACTAACAATGCTTACTGCAAAAGCAATGCCTCGTCGAGTCATCACAGTGAGATAATTTAATTTTCCCACTAGCCTCCTGTATCTCTCTGGATCATCAAAAGGATCACCATCATCTTTTGTTAGATGTACATTGGGAATCATTGGAGTATTGCAAGGCTTAGCTGCCAATTTTTCAGTTTTTGCAAGCAAATCAAGGACATACTTTCTCTGAGATAGAAAAATACCCTTCTTGCTTCTTGTTACTTCAACTCCCAAGAAGTATTTCAACTGGCCTAAGTCTTTCGTGTGAAATTTGGAATACAAGAAAGACTTGAGAGAAGAAATCCTTGCATCATCACTGTCTGTAATGACAATGTCATCTACATGTACGACAAGGAGAATAATGCCGGTTGCTGATTGTTTGTAAAAAACTGAATGATCACATTTGCTCTTCTTCAATCCAAACTCCTGAACTACCTCACTAAACTTACCAAACCAAGCACGAGGACTTTGCTTCAAACCATATAAAGATTTTTTTAAATAACAAACCTTCCCATACTCCCCCTGAGCAACAAAACTAGGTGGTTGCTCTATATACACTTCTTCTTGGAGGTCACCATGAAGAAAGGCATTCTTGATATCCAACTGGTGCAGGGGCCAATTTTGAGAGGTAGCCATAGAAATGAATAAGCGAACAAAAGTGAGCTTGGCAACTGGGGAGAAAGTATCAGAGTAATCCACTCCATAAGTCTGTGCATAGCCTTTAGCCACCAATTTGGCTTTAAGTCGAGCTATTGAGCCATCTGCATTACATTTAATTGCAAAGATCCATTTGCATCCCACAGCCTTCTTGCCTTTGGGTAAATCTACCAGGTACCATGTATGATTGTCATCAAGAGCTTTTATCTCTTCAATCATAGCATCATACCAACCAGGATGAGATAAGGCCTCTTTCACTGTCTTAGGAATTGAAACAGAGTTTAGAGAGGTAATCAAAGATCTAGATGAAGGAGATAAGTGATCATAGGAAACAAAATTAGCAATGGAATAATTAGTCTAGGAAGGGTGCATTGATGTGTACCTTTAGGAAGACTAATAGGTTTATCAAGGTCATTTGTTGAAGGATCAGATGACGAAGGAGCTGGTACAGGACATGTATCATTGGCCTCTTGCCTCCTGGAATAGACTTGAATAATTGGTGGTCTTGCTGGAGCTGGAGGTTCATCATCGACTGACTGCTTAATAGAAGACACTTCAACAATTGACTGCTCAGCTGGAGGTGCCACCTCTGATTGCTTATTTGGTGATGTGATTGTGTAGATTAGCCATTCTTCTTCCTCCCCCTATCTTGGAGGCGTGGTCAATGAGGAGAAAAATGGTGTTGTCTCAGAAAAGGCCACGTCAGTTGAGACCAAGTATTTGTTAAGTTCTGGAGAATAGCATCGATAACTTTTTTGGAGACGAGAGTATCCCAGGAATACACACTTTAATGCTTTGGGATCCAGTTTAGTAATGTGGGGTCGTACATCACGAACATAGCATGTGCTACCAAACACTCGTGGCTCGACTGGAAACAATGTTTTGTTAGGAAACAACATTATAGGGAATGTCTCCACCAAGGACTGTAGAAGGCATACGATTAATCAGAAAGCTGGCTGTAGAAACAGCATCTGCCCAAAATTGCTTAGGGACTTTTAGCTGGAACAACAAAGCACGAGCAGTCTCCAGAAGGTGCTTGTTCTTCCATTTTACCACTCCATTTTGTGCTGGTTTGTCAACACAGGAAAATTGATGAAGAATCCCTTGTTGAGTCATGTAATTTTGAAATGTTTTTGACATATATTCTTTAGCATTATCACTTAATATATGTATAGAAACATTGAACTGGGTCTTAATTTCAGCACAAAGTAGAAAAATGAGAAAACACCTCTAAACGATTCTTCATAAAATAAATCTAGATCATTCTAGAAAAATCATCTATAAAAGTAACAAATTATCTAAACCCTGTTTTAGACAAGACTGGACATGGACCCCAAATATTCGAATGAACTAATTCAAAAGCAAATTCAGTCCGTTTATTTATTCTAGGACTCAATGCACTACGATGATGTTTGGCAAAATGACAAGATTCACATTCCACTGAAGTTACATCATGAAATTGGGGCACAACTTCTTCAAAACAGGTAGCGAAGGATGTCTCAATTTACAATGTGCTCCAAACGGAGAGACGACACTAGAGCATGCAGCTAACTTAGGCACCCATTCATCAAGAACATAGAGACCATTCGATACATGTCCTTTACCAATAATCTGCTTCGTCATAAAATCCTGAAAAAGACAATGGTCAGGAAAAAATGAGATGTAGCAGTTTAAGTCTTTGGTAAGTTTACTCACATAAATTAAATTGAAGGCAAGACTGGGTAAACTTAGTACAGAGGACAAGGTAATGGATGAAGTAGGTTTAATAGTTCCAGACCCCTCAATGTTATAATTTGAGCCATTAGCTACAGTTATAGGAGATGGTGCTTTGTGAGACTGAAAGCTAGAAAAGAGTTTAGGATTACTTGTCATGTGATCTGTGGCATCAAAATCAATGACCTATTTGTTTGAGGAGGAAATTAGGCATTTTTTACCTGACTCGGCAAGAACAGCGACTGATAGGGATGCTTTCATTGATTTTTGATACTAGGAGAATTTGGCATACTCATCAGCTAAGATGGTGACAGTCTTCTCAGAAGAAGAGCTAGAAACTGCAGCAGCCACAGTAGCAATCTTAGTCCTTTGATTGCGATTCTGTAATTTCTTACAGTACCGCTTTGTATGCCCTGGTTCTTTGCAGTAATAGCAAACAATATCACTATTTCTTCCTCTGTTATTATTCCTTTTTCCAGCATCATTCCCCCCTCCTCTTTTAGCAACAAGAACACTGGACTGTTGATTGGATGGAGTATTCTTTGTGCGTAGTACTCGACTAAAGACCTCTTGAAGAGAGGTGACCTCAGAACTAGAAAGAATCTGAGATTTGGCAGTTTCAAATTTAGAGGGAGGGCCAGCCAAAAAACTTATTATTGCCATTTGTTCCCTCTGAGCCTGCTGCACCTTAATATCAGTACTAAATGGTAAGAGCATATTCAGTTCCTCATAAGTCTTTTTGAATCTCATAAAGTATGCTGTGAGAGACTTAGTTTCTTTCTCAGCACGATAAAAAGCCTTGCATACATCATAAATTCTAGACACATTTCCTTTATCAGAATATAAGAACTCCAAATATTCCATCAACTCCTTAACAAACTCACAGTGATTAACCAAACCAACAACTTCATTTTCAATTGAGTTTATAATTTGCAAGAACAACTTAGCATCATCTCTAAGCCAAGATTGTCTAGTATTGTCAATTGGGGGATCTTGAATCAAATGATCATCTTTTTCAACACTTCGTAGATAAATCCTAACAGTTCTACTCCACTCCAAATAATTAGTGCCGTTTAATTTATGCTCAGTGATTTTAGACATAATAGGAACTAGTTCAGCCTTAATATCACCCATATTAAAAAGGCTCTTCGAACAAAAGATGCAAAAAATTTCAAGTTGAAGGCTGATGCAATATTCTAAGTACTCAAACAAGCTTAACCATGCAAAATAGTAAACAATACCCGAACTGCTGAACCAACAAGAATAGGAGAACCCTCAAACTGATGCTGTATGACCACAACACCACTAGAATCAGACCGAAGATGATGGCATGTGAAGCCCACTCGCGAACAACCCAGTCACCGAACTTTGAGGACCGGCCGGAAATGAGCCTAAGGCTCTGATACCATGAAAAAAGACAGAAAATATAGAACAGAAAGAAGAATACTTTCCGATGATTATATTCAAATACAAAAGGCCTTTATATACACTTACAGGAAGACTAAGTAAGGAAATAAATCAAAAAATTACCCTACAAATCTGCCTACAAATCTGCCCAATATAATCCCTACAAATCTGCCCCTATAATCATACTAGCTAATTTAGGAAAGTCAACTATACAGAAGATATACAGCAAATATACAGATTCTGTAACAAGTCTCAAGCAAATTTTATTCCTGTATGTTATTGGTGAAATTTCATTGCAGTGTGGAAAGAAGCTGAAATATATTTGTTGTGGATTTAGTTAAAGAATCTACCTGCTTCTTAATCACTGTATGTTTGAACAGTTCAATGTTTATAAGCTACTTTTATGTTTATTCTCTCTTCTGCAGTGCTGGTAATGTGGATTCTATCGATGATCCGTGGACTGTGACCAATGGATCCCGGGCACAACATGGTTATGATAGTAGTAGCAATAGCAATAGTAGCAGTATCAGTAGCTTAAGTGGCAGCTCTAGTGATAGTGACTTTAAGCCTGCAGGGCCTAGTGAACTAGAGGCAGATGCTGATTCTTTAACATGTAGACAGTCTGTTGTATCTTCTGGTGATCAGATGGAGAATCATGGCTCCATATTGGTATGTGAAAAAGTAAAAGAAAGAGGTGCTATCTTTAGCAATTTCCTGGAATCCATTGTATTGAACACATATATGCTTGATTTTGATAGTCTAATTAGCCATTCAAGTGGTTGTATGAATGTGAAGATGGTTAAAGCATAGTTTTTAACATAGCAAGGGAACTATCGTTGATGTAGTCTTTTCATTGAAAGCTGTGAGATACCTGTGGACATTATTGAATGTAGGATTTTTTTTATTATATTGTTAGATTTCAGTATTTCACTAATGGCGCTAACTCATTTTAATTTCCCTGATTGCTAGTATTTTTTTTTTTTTTGGTATAATTGAGCATATCTGCAATTGTCATTTTCTGCAGGGTTCAAAGCGGTCTAGAACAGGGACGACAGATTCAATAAGTCAAGTGGGTACAGCTGCAAATGTTCCAGTGCGAGATGCATACATGTCTGATTTTGGTTCCATGGAAGTTAATGATTCAGCCATTACAGGAGTTGGAAATGAACAACCAGGATCTCACTGGGACTGGGATGATGATGATAGAGGCATGGAAATGGATATTCAAGCTCTTCTTTCAGAGTTTGGTGATTTTGGTGACTTCTTTGAAAATGATGTTTTGCCTTTTGGAGAGGTATTTGAATTCTGAGCATTAGATAAAGAGGGTTCCCTCTTATGTCCACTGTCCCCTCCCCACCCTGCGCTCCCCTACAGCAAACCCATATTTTAGTAAGAGTTAGTGAGTTGTAACTTCCCTTTTAGTTATACATCACGTCCAAACTCTATTAATTACCAAACCTATTTTCAATTGTTTACTAGCTACACTTAAGACAACTTGAATTTCCTAAACTACATGTTAAAAGTAAAACTTCTAACTTGGTCTAATTTATTTGTAGAATAAAATGTAAATGATATTTAGAAAAAATTATGTATGTGGTTGATTGTAGTTTTTTATAAATCGAAACAGGAATATGTAGTCCTATAAAAGAAAAATTTTGGTTGCACTATTATATGTTTGCTTTACTTCAACATTTCTTTGATTGTAATAGAGAACATCCCTTTCACTTGTGGAAAGGGATTGGAGAGCCTTACTGCACAGATGAGAATTATTATGCATGCTGTTTGAGTGTTTTCTGTGTAGTTATCTTTGCTTAGGAGGATATCTTTTCCTTCTTTTGTTGAACTTATGCAAAGGAAAGAACTTTATGTCATCTATGTTTTGGTGACTAATAAAGTTTGAATATAAGATAATAGATTGCATTATTATTTGCACAAAATTCTTGAGTTTCCTCATATTTTTTTTTTTTTGGTCCTAGGGCATGGATACTAGAATTGTATATATGTTCCTTCCATTTTTTGTTTCTTGATCCTTCTCTCTCTCTCTCTCCCCCCTTCCTTTTTTCTGTGATCTAATATGGTTTATGATTGTCTGGGAAAGCCCCCAGGAACTGCAGAATCTCAGGCACTCATGTTTTCTGCCCCGGATGGTGGAGATGTAAATAGTAGTCCTGTTGGAATGATGGATGTTTCAGATCAAATGCTTTTGCCGGTTGGATTTTCTTCCTTTGAGAGCTTTAACCCACCTGCTCCAGCATCCATAGAGGAGTGTCTCAGCAAAACTCAAGATAATATAAATAACACTATGTCACTGGGTCCAACAACTCAGACGCCAAACCCATCTACAGGGGAGTTTGATCATATTATAAAAGCTGAAGCAATGATGACATTTGCTCCTGAATTTGGAGCTGTTGAGACTCCTACTAGTGAGTTTTCGACAACATTATTCAAAAGCCCATATTTTCCAAAATCTCGAAATGTGGAGAGTTCAAATTCAAATTCAAGCAATTACTTGTATGGTGCAGCACCGCCATCTTCTCCCTGCACTGAAGGAACCGAGGGGAAGAATGTCATGACTTTTAATTCAAGAAAAAATTCTGGAAAAAATGATGCTAGTATAGGTGTTCACTCAAAAACTTACTATACTTATGTGGAAAATAGGAAAGAGGTAGATGATAAAAGATTGCTTACAGCTAATGATAACAGCATTGCTAAATCTGAGGTGATGGTGCCACCTCCATTCTCAACTATTGGTTCTAATGCTACTGTCAAGTCTGTCATAAAGATGACTGAAGTCACGACTGAAGCACAGCATTTACTTCTATCCGCAAAGACTTTATTGGCAACTGATGTTGCATGTGTTATGTTCCAGGCTTCCATGTGCAGGCTAAGACACGTTCTTCTATCTTCTAGTAACCTTATGCCTGTTAGTTTGAGTAGATCAACAGTGTTATTGAATCAGCTGCCTGTTGACCCAAGTACCACCACAGACAACATTTCTGGCAAGTATGAGGTGAAGAAGAAAGAAAATATACCAATTAGAATTGCAGGTGATATTGATGGAGGAATGCTTGATGGGCACCTCAATGCACCTGTAGGTGTTTGGCGCACTGTTGAAGTTTCGAAAAGTTCTCCAAGCATGGATGTTAGTCCATCCTTTTCTCATAATTCATTCAACGAAGAAGGTATCCTTTCTTATGGTCAAAGGCAACCTCTTCAGGAGCTCCTTGATGGCATTGCGTTGCTTGTCCAACAAGCTATTTCCTTTGTTGATGTAGCCTTGGATGCAGATTGTGGTGATGGTCCTTATGGTTGGCTTGCATTACAAGAACAATGGAGGCGTGGATTTTGTTGTGGGCCTTCCATGGTCCATGCTGGCTGTGGAGGAACTCTGTCTTCTTCTCATTCACTGGACATTGCTGGTGTGGAGTTAGTGGATCCACTTTCTGCTGATGTAAGCTTTTATAGTATGTTTTTTACAATGCTTCTCCTGATACTAAATTAAAAACCTCTCAACCGCTTGTCCCTCTCTCTTTAAGGAAAAGTGGTTAGGACTGGATTTTTGTTATAAAACCAATCTGTGGTGCTAATTGTAACATAATCTGGATGTTTTAAAGTCATCCTTGTTGAGATGTGTGGACATCTTCAAGTGATGGTCTGATGAAATTGTAACCCTAGGTGTAATGAGAATATCAATTGAGTGGTGCTAGATGTTTGTAATTGTTGAAATTTATAGTAAAACAGAAACTAAATAGAACAAAGGTCTTTATTAATGTGGCTTGAGAGCTTAATGGCTTTATTCATTCCTCTCTCTATTTATAGAGTACAGGACAGTAGTAACCTAATTAGACTGGACTGCCTAGACAATATGAAGATTGAAGATAATAGTAGTAGAAACTAACTTAAAATAGGCAACCTTTTTCTAGATTAACTAGAACACTAACTACTCAGCACCTAAGTATAGTAATAACACTTAAACTAAACTAACTACTTGTAGATACATGTAGGAAACATAAACAAACTCTATAACACTTCTTAACATTCTCCCTCAAGCTGGAAGGTTACTAAGCATTCAGCTTGTTACAAATTAAAATCCCAAACTCAACAAAACAAAACAAAAGAAAACAGGACTCAAGCCATCTCAGCGGCATCTAACAACTTCACACACCAAAAACCAACAAAACTTTGAAGTTGAACCATGACAATGTGTTGTTTCATTGGCTCCACAAAGTGCAACAAATATGGCAACACGCAGCTTGATAGGCTGTACAACCGCAACTTGTAATTGGTTTCAACAACAGCTCAATGAAATGCAATGAGCTCAGCAACGTGCAGCAAATAACTGCTTTACTGCTATGAACAACTTTAAACGAAACTACTTCAACTCGCAGCAGCAAATTAACAGCTTATAATGAACAACACTTATTGCAACACTTGCAACTGAAACTTTTAGGAACTTGCATCAAGAAACAACTTTTTAGTAAACAACTACAACTTTGCCCACAAAAGTTGAAACTTTTAGGAGCTAGACAACATGGCCAGCCCCTTTACCAACAATGGAAACTTTTAGGAACTAGGCACATGCACCACAGGCCAAACAGCCTTAGCCCCTACTCCTTTTTTAGCAACAAGCTTGGAGAACCACCTCGAACACCATATTGTCCAATTTCCATCAATAACTAAATGTAAAATATTTGTGATTTTCAACAACAGCAGCGTGTACAACAACAAACACCAACTTTGATCCATGTAACAGAGACACACAGCAGTGTAGCAGATCCAAACCAGCACCAAACAGCTACTGTCCTGCAATCAACACTCCTACAACGTCCAACAGCAATCAAGCAACAGCTCTTTCAGAGACTACTAGCAGATACAGCTACCAACAGTGGCCAAACTGCTGCCAACAAAGGCCAAACAGAACCAACAGCAAGCCGGATTGATGCCAAACACAACTTCCAGGCATAGATCTGAGCCAAAAATAAAGATTTACCACCAAAGACATGGAGACAATTGTATAGGGCATTTCTAGATGAGTAAATTGCTCCTCTCTGTCACAAAATACAGGTTTTCCGTGCACCAAGAACCTCTTTGAACCATACATACTCTGATGAGAGAACACAAATTCTGGGCAAAGATCTACCCTATATCAGCACCCAAAATCAATGACTAGGACCACCAATGACTTCAGAAGATCAAGAAGGCCTATCATAAGAATATTATTTTCGTTCTTTTCCATATGGACATACTAACATCCATAAATTATTTGTTTTAATCCTTTCCTTTCTTGTTATTATCATTATTTGTTACTACTTCTTTAAGTAGTCTTTGGGCGTACATTTTTAATGAAGATAAGAAATTGCTTCCTCTTTTGATATTTAATCTGTCACTGTATAATACTTATAATGGCAACATATTGAATTTTAGGTTCATGCGTCATCTGTGATAAGTTTGCTGCAGTCTGACATAAAAACAGCTTTAAAATCTGCATTTTCCAATTTGGAAGGGCCATTATATGTGACTGATTGGTGTAAAGGTCGCAATCAATCAGTTGATGCTGGAAGCATTGTGGACGGGGTTTCTACTGAGTCTAGCATTAGTGATTGTAGGGATTCTTCAGAGCCAATGAGTCCATCTCAGTCATCTGTTGGTGGATCATCCAGTCTTAAGGGTAACAATCTTCTTTGACTAGAGTGATGGGATGATCATTTTGTTCATTATACCAATATAATTTGACTTTTTACTGCAGTGTCCAGCATGATGGATGGTGCTAAGGTGGATGAGAGTTCTCAAAGGAAATCTGGCCAAGATATATGCAGTTCCGAGTCAGAGCAGCAGCCATGTTCACGGCTAAGACCTACCATTATTGCTCTTCCATTTCCTTCTCTACTTGTAGGGTACGAGCCCCTATCATCATTTGTGTCTGAAGACAGTAAACTTGGATTTATGGTTATCTAGGAATATGGATTTATGGTTATCTAGGAATATATCTCTTGTTCTCTTGGTGTTTTAAATGATTAATGCTGCTTATGATTGTACTTGTGTCTAGTCAAGATGAATACCTAGTGCTTGGGTGTGGCTTGACAGAACATGGATGCTTAAGCTTGGCTAATATAAATAGTTAAGACAACTGCAAGGCAACTTGGCTTTAGATTCAGAGAAGCTTGGGCCTGTCTAGCCTAGACTATAAAGCATTAAAAAGAAAGCTTCAACAAAAAAATGCAAACAATCTCAAAATTTTAAGAGAATCAAGATTGCAACTGAAGAGGGAAATCAATAGGCTGCTTGTTACAGCTGCAGCATCTTATTTGATGCTTATGGCACCTTTACTTGCAGTGGCATCTGAATAGAAAGGCACATGCTTTGATCATTGAAATACACAACTGACTTCTTGATGCAGGATGGTGGAGGCATTAGGATTTAGTAAGTTAAAATGGATTAACAAGAAAATAGGTAGATCGAAGTTTCATTGGATGATGAAAGTCTAAGGGATTTGAAAGCCACAGGTTGGGTTTTAAGGGTCAGATTGTGGCTGTTTGGGTGTTCTGAACAGTGATGTGAGATTAGGATTTTGGGTTTGATGGGTTTTAGGGCATAGTCAATAAAAGAACAATTAGTATTTTGATGGGATGAAAATTTAATGATGTCTTTCAAAGAAATCAGGTTTGAGCAGTTGATAACATTAAAGAAACGAGATTAGATGAAAAGAAGAAAAGAAACCTAGGCTTCACATTAGGGCCCCTTAGCCATCACACTTACCCTTTGTGTGGATCGGTTATTTTGAGTGTAAAGAATCTGGAGGGAATGTAAGTGAGAGAAGAATCCAATTTTCCTTTGTTTGGGACAATAAGAGTAAGCAGATGAAATGATATTTTGGAGAATATTTTCTCTTCATCTTTTGAAAAGCTTTTCTCTCCAAAACTGGGGTGAAAGTGGGGAGAAAGTTGACTAAAACTGAAATTGATGTGATTATCTCAGTTTAGACCACATTGTTCCCATTTTCTTTCCTCTCAATTAAATCTTATCCATACGAGAGGGTGGAAAGTTACATTTCTTCTAACTCTTGCTCCTTCCATTTTCATTTCTCACATTTTCAATCCTCCCACAATTTGTTCCTGAACAAAGGGCTACTATTTGACTGCTTCGCACAGCCAAGGGGAGCAAATTACTGCCATAATTTATATAATTCTTATTATCCATAAAGAGAGCATTTCAACAGTTAAAATGTACGTTCTTTTTCTTATTCCCTGAGTTAAAATCCTAATAATATATGGATTGAGATTTTCTATTGTGCTAAATTGGTCAAATAAACTTGGACATTAAAATATAATTCATTAATTCATTAACAGTTAGATAGATAAAACTCAAGCCTTTACAAGCCAAAACCAGAATGTACAAACATTACTTATACCCTTAGACTAAAAGGATTAGTTTAACTAAAAATGTGAACTTGACTAAATAGCTTTTATTCGTTATAGCTCTAAACAATTATGATTGAGTAATTTTATTGAATAATAAAAATCGTTCCCATATTGAAAACAATGATGACAGTATTACTTTCTTGTCTTATGGTTGTTGCTCCTCTTCACATGATTTCTTGGGAAGTTTTCTTGTAAGACATGCCAAGGTAAAAATAATAAGTTAGCTAACACGCCTGGCGTCTGGTAATGTAAAGTTTGGTTGTTAGTTACCACTCATTAGGATTAATACTAGCAACGTCTTACTGATGCAGAGGCCTCAGGACCCTTTCTCTTGATAGTTATGTTATGCCTTGAAATAGTTTCAAAACAAAGTCACCTCTTTCTTCATTGTGAGGTGGCTGGGAAACTTTGGAGAAAGTTGTTTGGGCTGTCTAAAGAATATTGGGATTGTCAGCCTAATTTGGAAATTTATTCTCTGATATAGGGGTTTTGGGAGTGGAAAGGATATTTAGGTGCGATAGAGTTTTTTTTTTTTTCCCTCCTCTCTGGAATGTGGTGCATCTGGCTTGATTTTGATTTCTGATTTTTTAGCCCATGATTTATTCCTCCAAACATTTGGTGGGGGCCGGGTTGCTTTGTTTTCTTCTTTGTGGGTTTGAGCTAATGGAAGTTTTAAGAGTTTTTCCTTGTCTGATATACAAATGGGACTCGTTTTGTTTTCTCTTTCCAGAGTTGATGTATGTTTCTCTTTTGTTCCTTTTTTTTTTTGTTGTGTCCTTCGTGCTTTATGATATTCCTGATCTTCTTGTTTAATACTCTTGTTATTTTGTAATGAATTCTTTTTTATGCTGAAATAAATAATAATATACCACATATGAAGTAATTAATCATATATGTATGTTTCTCTTTTGTTCCTTTTTTTTTTCTTTTGTTGTGTCCTTTGTGCTCTGTGATATTCCTGATCTTCTTGTTTTGTGCTCTTGTTATTTTGTAATGAATTCTTCTTTATGCTGAAATAAATAATAATATACCACTTATGAAGTAATTAATCATATATGTACAACAGGTATCAGGATGATTGGCTCAAAACATCAGCAAACTGTCTGCAGCACTGGGAAAAGGCTCCTCTAGAACCCTATGCTCTACCAAAACCTGTAAGTTCATGATAACCAAGTACTGCTGTTGTGTGTATTGTTGTATAGCTTTTATCCTGAACTTGTGTTATCTAAAGCATAATGAGGTCAAGAACTTGCTTTCATGTACTTGATTATTTGCATTAATATTGCAGATTACATATAATGTTGTATGTCCAGACATTGATCCCCTTACATCTGCTGCTGCTGACTTTTTTCAACAACTTGGAACAGGTGAGTACTGGGAACTATGCTTCAATTGAACCATGAAGGCTATATCTCAATGTTAACATTTTGCATATCTGAAACAAAGTATCTTTTTCCAGTTCCTTACAGAGAAAACATTGTAGTTCTGCATATTAATTATGATGGATGTTTTATCAACAATATAAAGGATTCTATCCCAATTAGACAAAGAAATAAAACAAACTAACTGTAACAGCGATTTTAGGATAGGCTGGAGAAAGTATAGGTACTTTTGTCTTTTTGAAAGGAAAAGTCATCATTTTCAATTCAGTGATTTGTTTATATATGTGCTTTAAGCAGGTAATGTTTCTGTACTTTTTTATGGGCCTTATGATTTGTAGCATTAGCTATACGCTATGCCAGAATAATAATTTTATATTTCTACACCATCCTGACAGCTGATAGAAGTTACATCTCATTATGTCTGTTGCCCTCCATTTGATTTTTATTTTAACTCATCCACTCAGTATTACTATCATTTTATTTTATTCATCTTTTCAGTCTATGAGACATGCAAGCTGGGAACTCATTCACCTCAAGGTTTGGGCAATCAGATGGAGATAGAGTCTGGGAAATTGTCATCCTGTGGTTTTGTTTTGCTTGATTCTCCTCAATCAATGAAAATTGAAAGCAGCCATGCATCCCTTGTTGGTTCAATAAGTGACTATTTTCTTTCTCTATCTAACGGCTGGGACCTGACTAGTTATCTTAAGTCCCTTTCAAAAGCTCTTAGAGCTTTGAAACTTAGTTCATGCTTTTCCACAAACCCAAATGAAGGAACTAATAGTTCATGTATGGTAAGTGTCTGCTTTCTTGGCTTAATTTAGTTGTTTGTAAGCTCATAATAGGTTGGTTTCTGTTAATTACTTTAGTTCAATATATACCAAGCTTCTGTAGTCCCATGTTTGTGAAAGCTTAGTGAATATTTAAATTCAATTATGAATGGCGTGATAAATTTTTACTCATTTGCATGTAGGTTCGACATTTCTAGATGGATTTGACTTGATCAATTTTTATTCATATTTGCATGTAGGTAATCTATGTGGTGTGCCCTTTTCCTGATCCAACAGCAATTCTGCAAACTGTAATTGAGTCTTCTGTTGCTCTTGGTTCAGTTATTCAACAATCAGACAGAGAGAGGAGATCTACATTGCATAGTCAGGTTGTGAAGGCACTAAATGGCTTAGTAACTGTTGATGAAGCTTCAGCATCCAATATCCTAGTGCTCTCTGGTTTTACTATCCCAAAACTGGTCCTGCAGATTGTGACAGTTGACGCAATTTTCAGAGTGACAAATCCATCAATGGGTGAGCTTGTTGTTTTGAAGGAGACTGCCTTTACTGTATACAGCAAGGCTCGTCGAATTTCCCGGGGATTGTCCATGGATTTGGCTCAAACAGCATTTTCAAGTAGATCTCATTCTGTTTTGACACAAATTTCTTCTCCCATTTCTGGGATGTGGAAGGACTGTGTTGGTCCTAGAATAACAGGACACTCTCTTCCACGAGAGGGTGACATAGATGCTAGCTTGAGGTCTGGTACCTGGGATAATTCTTGGCAACCAACGAGGACTGGAGGATTGAACTGTGATCCAAGTAGACCTGGGGAATATATTTTTCATGATGAAATTCATTACATGTTTGAACCCCTTTTTATTCTTGCAGAACCAGGTTCTCTAGATAATGGTATTTCAGTTATTAGTAGCCTCACTTCAGAATCTTCAAAGGTATTGGCAGATGATAACAGTGGGACCTACATGCAGAATACAAGTACAGCAGGAAGTGTAGATTCTGCATCATGCCTCGATGGATCTGAGCCTGATCAGAAGCCTCCTCCTAGCCTACATTGTTGCTATGGATGGACGGAAGACTGGCGTTGGCTTGTATGCATCTGGACAGATTCAAGGGGAGAATTGCTTGACAGCAACATTTTCCCCTTTGGTGGAATTAGCAGTAGGCAGGATACCAAGGGCCTGCAATGTGTTTTTGTTCAAGTTCTGCAGCAAGGATGTCAAATACTTCAAGCTTGTTCCTCTTCAGATAGTGGTATTGCTAAACCTCGAGATTTTGTAATAGCACGCATTGGAGGTTTCTATGAGCTTGAGTACCTTGGTAAGAGAAATATCATTCATTCTCCTCTGTTTCTCTCAGTCTCTCAATCCCTTTGGTCTTCCATACTATTTTTTACCATCCTATTAAGCAAGGACATGAGTATGGGACATCTCTATCTACCTTCTTAAGAAGCATTGGTACGGGAAAGGGACATGGAACTTTAAATTGCACAGACTAGCACATTTTAAATGTGATTAAATAGGATAAAATGTATGGTAGCATATACATAGATATATGAACATAGAAATATAGATGTTGCATAACCGATTTTGTAAAATATTCTGGTTGAATCTCTGAACTGAATGATTACTACTGAAACCAGTACAAGGACATATTACATAGGTGGCTTCCTTAAAAAACTTATTTCAAAAGGTTTATCCATTCTCAAGTGAATGAATGGCCTTTAAGAACTATGGAATGTCACTTTGAGTAACCACTGTTCCAAACCTATTAGCCTAACCAAGCTTATAACACTAAAGACCTTGATTATAATAATGAATCCAAGATCCGATGATCTAAATGGCAATTACAATGATTTACTGGATGATAGGGGAAGTACTGCCTTCAACTTTCCTAATTTTCATCACATTATAACATGCATATTATGTGAATACGTAGTTGTTTGCCTCAAGAAAGCAGAAAAGGAAAAACAGGGAAAATAAATGATATTATCACATTTTTTTATTCCAAATTTGCTATGTTACTATATTTTAATCTGTGCTATATTACTTCAAATGCTATAGTCTAGCATTTTTTGATACTTCAATATAATTTACTGATGGGTGATTAATAATATAGTGTATTAAAACAAACTCCTGTGCTTTCATTGCTTCACCAATAGTTGTGTAGGTATAATCCAATATGTATTTGAATGTTTCTATAGGCTTCGTTCAAGCTAGCCTAACCTTTATGTTGTTTATATTCTTTCACATGGGGATGCATGTGATGGAAATGAGTGGTCTTAGCAAAAGATAGTTGCTATTACTGAATTAACGAAAAATACAATAGAAGCTAGAGAACCAGTAACCTGGCCTCTTCCAGGGTAACCCCCTTGCTGAATGATAATAAATCCTTCAGCCCCAAGCCTAAGCCTGTACAACAACTGAATAAAATGCTCAATGCCCCATCACTCCCCCATGGTTTTCTTTTTTAACTCTTGCAATTACTCCTAAATAACTGCATTACAACTGCACCTAGGTAACTGCTAGTAACTACTCCTAAACAACAGTTGCCAAATAACTGCCTGTATACTCCTAGGTAACTGCTCTGAACTTCCTTCTAGTGTAAACCTTCCACTCACTTGGTTTAACCGTAGGTATAGATGCTGGGGTCCTAACAATACTCCCCTCGTGATCAGCAGCCTTGTCCTCAAGGCTGAAAGAGGGGTACTGGCCCTGGATCATCTCCTGATCTTCCCAAGTGGCCTCTTCAGGTGGTTTGGTAGCCCACTGAATTAAGACTTGGGGCACCCTCTCCCCATCTCTTGTAATTAGGCTGGTAGCTAATAATTTTTTAGGCATTAGGGAAGGTGTCTCGGACTCCAGGTCAGGTGGAAGAGTTGATTCAGCTCCAACAAATCCTCTTGCTGCTTTAAGCTGTGACACATGAAAAACTGGATGAATTCGGGATTCAGCTGGCAGCTTTAACCTATAGGCTACCATCCCTATCTTGCTTAAGATTTGATAAGGCCCATAATAGTGTGCTGACAATTTGCGGTGCACTCTTCTGGATACCGATTGCTGTCCGTGAGGCCATAGTTTAAGATATACCCAGTCCCCAGGTTCAAATTCAACATCCCTGCGCTTAGTGTTAGCAAAATTTGTCATTCTATTCTGGGCTCTCTGTAGATTATACTTCAATTGCCGTAAGATCTCGTCTCTGTCCATAAGTTCTTGTTCCACATCTTCAACTAAAGTCTCTCCAGGAAGATATCGATTCAATGAAGGAGGAGGCCTCCCATAAACCAGCTCAAATGGTGTAAACCCGGTAGCTCCATGGTATGAAGTATTATACCAGAATTCTGCCCATGGAAGCCAAGAGACCCACATGTGGGGCTGTTCAGAAGCAAAACACCGAAGGTATGTCTCCAGCCCCCTGTTTAACACTTCAGTCTGTCCATCAGATTCCGGATGATAGGCAGTACTCATCCTCAATTGAGTCCCTTGCAGCTTGAAAACTTCCCTCCAAAAGTTGCTGACAAAGATTGGGTCTTGATCACTGACTATGGATCTTGGAATCCCATGCAAACGAATGACTTCTCTGCAGAAAATCCCTGCCATTGTCTTGGCTGTGTAGGGATGCTTCAATGGTATGAAATGGCCATACTTCGAGAGGCGATCTACCACCACTAGTGTTGCATCATGCCCTCTTGACTTGGGCAAGCCGGTAATGAAGTCTAAGCTTATATCCTCCCAAATGGCCTTCGGAATTGGCAATGGTTGTAAGAGGCCAGCAGGAGATGTCGCCTGATACTTATTCTTCTGACATATTTCACAGTTAGCTACAAAATGAGTCACATCCCCCTTGATGCCTCTCCAATACAGATTTGATGACACCCTCTTGTAGGTTCTGTATACCCCAGAATGTCCTCCTGTTGGTGTAGAGTGGAATTCTTCTAAGAGTTTGGGTATCCATGAGGATTTAGCTGAGATTACCACCTTCCCCTTGTAGAACAGCTGGTCATGTTCTAGGGTGTAGTGCAGACAGGAATTAGGATCCACTTGGAGCTTGTGTCTGATCTTGATCAAGTCTGGATCTGAATTTGCTTCTTGAAATACTTCCTCCATGTCCATCCACTTTGGTTTAGACAACCCATGTAATTCCCCTTCTTCTTGGAAACGTGACAGAGCATTTGCTGCTTTATTCTCTTTTCCTGCCCTATATACTATCTCAAAATTGTATCCTAACAATTTTGCCATCCAATTTTGTTGGTCTTGTGTGACGATCCGTTGCTGCAAGAGAAGCTTTAAACTCTTCTGATCAGTGTGCACTGTAAACTGTTGTCCCAGAAGATATGGCCTCCAGTGTTGAATAGCTAACACTAGCGCCATGAGCTCTTTTTCGTAGGTAGACTCGGCCAAATTCCGTTCTGTTAATGCCTTACTGAAATACGCTATGGGTCTGGCCTCTTGCATTAAGACAGCTCCGATTCCTGATCCAGAAGCGTCACATTCCACTACGAATGATTTACTGAAATCCGGCATCCCCAATACAGGAGCTTCAGTCAGCAGCCTCTTGAGCTGAACAAAAGCCTCGTTTGCCTTGTCATTCCAAGAAAAACCCCCTTTTTTCAAAAGATCCGTCAAAGGTCTTGCTACTTTACCATAATCTTTGATTTAGGCCTAAGAACCCCCTCATTGCTTTTACTGACTTTGGAGTAGGCCACTCCATTACACTTTTAACCTTGGAAGGGTCAACAGCCACACCTTGACTAGATATCACATGACCTAGATACTCCATTGAGGTTCTCCCAAAATGGCATTTTTTCAAGTTAGCAAAGAACTGCTCTTGCTCCAATTTCTGCAACACCAACCCCACATGATGAAGATGCTCCCCCCAACTCTTGCTGTAAATTAAGATGTCGTCAAAGAACACAAGAACAAATTGCCTCAGATAGGGCTGGAAGGTGGAATTCATGACTGATTGAAAGGTTGCAGGGGTGTTCATCAGTCCAAAGGGCATAACTACAAACTCATAGTGCCCTTGATGAGTGCGGAAGGCTGTTTTGGGTATGTCATCAACTACCACCCTGATTTGATGATATCCTGACCTTAAGTCAATCTTGGAAAAGAACTTGGCTCCATGCAATTCGTCCAACAGTTCATCTATTACAGGGATGGGAAATTTATCCGGAATGGTAGCTTGGTTCAATGCCTTGTAATTCACACAAAACCTCCAGCTCCCATCTTTTTTTTTTTTTACCAAGATAACCGGACTGGAATAAGGACTTGAGCTTGGACGAATGACTCCTGTCATAAGCATCTCTCTTACCAGCTTTTCTATCTCATCCTTCTGGTAATGGGCATACCGATAGGGTCTTACATTGATAGGTTTAGTTCCCTCTCTCAAGGTAATTACATGATCCTTGTTCCGTTGAGGGGGAAGTCCTTTTGGTGTAGAAAATACCTGTAGATGCTGTTGCAGCACTTTGAGTATCTCTTGTCTCATTTCCTTATTCATACCTTCTTTTGAAACAGCAGCTCGCAACCTTACTTTTGAGTCCTTTGATTTGCTGTCTATGCTAACTGCCAGTGTTCCTGATGTTTCTTCTTTTTGCCCTATCCATAGCACCCCGCAGAACTCAATGTCTGCTACCCTAGACAAAGCCTTGGCCGTTATAGGAGACTTGTCAAGGCTAGGGTCGCCCTGAATTTTAACTGGTTTTCCACCAACTGAAAAAGTCATGGATAATTCACGCCAATCAGCCACCACTTTTCCCAGTGTCTCTAGCCAAGCAACCCCTAAGATCAAGTCGACCCCCCCTAGTTCGAACAAGTGAAAATTGGCTTCCAACCTCACTTCACCAAGCTGTACCCCCACTGCACTACACAAGCCGCGGGTTCCACTCCTTCGACCATCTCCAAGTCTTACCATGAAAGTTCCTTCCTTTTCTATTGGCAACCCCAGTGTATTGCAAAGCTGGATAGACATGAAGTTGTGGGAGGCTCCACTATCAATCAAAACAATGACTGGAGTTACCCCTACCTTCCCCATCAGTTTCATTGTTTGAGGTCCGGTGAAACCTCCAACTGCATAGCATGGTAAGTCGAGCATGCGACAATCACCCACCTCAACATCAGGAGCGCCACCTTTTCCTTCCCCGGTAGATTCTACCATCACAAATTCCTCTTCCCCCTCGGTCTCCTCCTCGTCCCCAAGTAAGACCGCCACCCGAAGTTGCTTCTCTGGACACTTATGGAGCGGGCTGAAATTTTGGCCACACTTGAAGCACTTTCCTTCTTCCTTCTGTCTGAGATACTCCTGGTATGGTAGATGTCGGACCCCCCGATCGTTGATTCCCACGAGTCTGCCATTGTTGGCCGTCGACGACAGACGAGAGGAGCAGTCCAACGTATTGCTCAAATTTTTCTCGCGCATTTGGAAGCTCGTTTGCCCCGGTCCTCCTACCTTGGGCCGTCCCACACTCGTTCCACTATAGCCCGGCCCAATTTTGCTAATCCCAGCTGGGGCATGCCGACTCGTACCTATCGACCCATGCACTGGTGATCTCACATTCAAACCAGGATATGTCCAAGAACCCAGAGCCGTGAACCCAACTCCAGTACGTTCCTCTTCAACCCCAAAATCTCCCAAGATAGCTTCTTCGATGTGTGATGCTAGCGACATGGCGTGGGACACTTCTCGTGGTTCTGTATTCTCACCCTCCGACGTATCTCGCCACACAAGCCGTTCAAGAAATACCCCAAGTCCTGGTCCTCTGGTAGTGTGGGAACTTGGGCAGCGAGTAGTTCAAATTCTTCAATGTAAGCTGCCACCCCGTCTGCTTGTTTCACGCCGGCTAATTGCTCGTATGGGTTGCTAGCCTTTCTCCCACCGTATCGTTTGATCATTTCTGAAGCTAACATCTCCCACTTGAGGTCTGGAATTTTGTTCCTCAAACAACGAAACCAATGCACGGCGCTACCCTCCATGCTGATAAAGGCGATATTCACCTTCGCCTCCGGCTTAGTGCCTTGTATCTCAAAATACTTCTCAGCCCTCACCAACCACCCCGCCGGGTCGGTTCCATCAAAGTTTGGGAGCTCTACCTTTTTTGCCGTTAGTTGGACCTCGGTTAACGCCACTGTGTCCTTGTCACTTGCTTGAGCTTCCAATGCTTGTTCCCCATTCTCAGACCCTTGTTCTTCATGAATTTTACTAGCGGAGGAATTGTTGGCCACTATGCCTTTCCCTTTGTCATGACGTTCACGTAACTGCCCCGCTATTGTGTTCATCATGGTTTTCATCTCCTCCAGACAGTCTAACTTTCTCTGTATCTCCTATATTCCACCAATTTTTTTCCTTAGTTCCCCCACGCCTTTCTCTAAAGACTCCACTCTTGCTTCCATCCTTGTCGAGGGCATCCAGCAGGTCGGGCCAATTTGATGGAAATGAGTGGTCTTAGCAAAAGATAGTTGCTATTACTAAATTAACGAAAAATACAATAGAAGCTAGAGAACCAGTAACCTGGCCTCTTCCAGGGTAACCCCCTTGCTGAATGATAATAAATCCTTCAGCCCCAAGCCTAAGCCTGTACAACAACTGAATAAAATGCTCAATGCCCCATCACTCCCCCCTGGTTTTCTTTTTTAACTCTTGCAACTACTCCTAAATAACTACATTACAACTGCACTTAGGTAACTGCTAGTAACTACTCCTAAACAACAGTTGCCAAATAACTGCCTGTATACTCCTAGGTAACTGCTCTGAACTTCCTTCTAGTGTAAACCTTCCACTCACTTGGTTTAACCGTAGGTATAGATGCTAGGGTCCTAACAGCATGTCTCATATGTGCATAATATGTTGAGGATACGTCTTTCCATCATGCCAACCTATCACTTGTGGAGTTATATTTGGGCCGTCTTGGGAAACATATTCCCTCGTTAAACAATCAATCAAAAATAATTGACACAAGTATATAATGTAGTTTGGCCTTTTATCTACGTCCACCTTTCACAAATCAAACTACTATGAAATTATTCAATTATTACAATCACTAATCAATAAAAACACTTTCCTAGCACAAATCCAATATACCCAATCTAATAATCCTCAAAAAAAAAAAAATAATAATTATGCATACCATAACACCTTTCCATATATTCACAATGGTAGTATCTTCACAAAACAAGCAATATATACATGCCACAAGTACCTATAGAACACTGAACACCTACACATATAGTGATCCCACAATCAATTGTTGCAAACACTGTCAATAATAAAATATACACTATAGGTACCCTTGATTCTTCTCCCATGGTGATTCTTATCAAACCTTTGGTACACACTAGGAGTGACCTTGTCCATTGTATGGAACACCCTCTTAACTCACAAACCTCACTATTTATTGTGTCATGTACTTTCCTTTTCCTACTCCTAGAGGTTTACCTTTTCTTACTCATATTAATCTTGTTTTTAAACATTTAATTCTCTTAATTGAGGCAATTGAGTTTGACACAAATAGTGCAACAATCTCCACCTTGTCCTGTATTTGTGTCATCACAGTCTTCATAAAATTTTCATCAGCTCCGCCTCAAAGCAATGTTCCACTATCTTCAAGAAAGTTTTCAATATGTACTAAATTGAATCGCAATCATTAGCTCTAAGGAGATGTTAATTAGGCACTACGACTTCTATTGGGAAAAAATATTTCTTCACACCATGCATAGTATCAAGAAGTGAAAGTAATTAAACAATTGATAAAAAATAAATTCACACAAGTATGTATTGCAGTATGGCCTCTTGCCTATATACACCATTCACAGATCCACTAAAATAACACCAAACTATTATGCATACCATTAACCCAGCATTAGCTTGTTTTATGTAGCTTTTTAGGGTTTATGCAAGCATAGGTTATGGGTTGGGCTTGATTACTTCTGATGCAATTAATCTATTTGCCTATTATACAGTACAAATAGAGTGATGTGTACCTGATTAAATTTAGTGGAACCCTTTTAAAGAGATATCTCCCCATTTCTCTCTATTATGTGTCTCTTCCTAATTTTTTGACACCTCATGCTTGTCATCAATAACATTCACATTGTCTTTGGTTATGGCAACTTGGTATTACAACTTTGCTTCTGTTGAGTTGTATATTTGTGCTTTCCTTATGCTTATAAATAGAGGGATAGGTAGCTGATGAAATTGAGTTAGTGGAACACTTTCGAAGAGATATCTCCCCATTTCTCTCTATTATGTTTCTCTCTCATATGTTTCTCTACCTAATTTTTTTTACGGGCCTCATGCTTGTCATCAATAACACTAAGATAGTCTTTGGTTATGGCAACTTGGCTTTATACCTTTGCTTTTGTTCAGTTGTATATTTGTGCTTTCCTTATGCTTAATCTAGTTGATGGTATCTCTGCTTTTCTAACTTATTTACCTTGCCATTTGATTTAAATAGAGTGGCAGAAAGCGATTTATTCAGTGGGGGGATCCGAGATGAAAAGATGGCCCCTCCAACTGAGGCGTTCTATGTCTGATGGGATGTCTGCTACTAGTAATGGTACTTCCTTGCAACAACCAGAAATGAGTTTGATTCCAGAAAGAGCTCTTCCTTCCTCACCTAGTCCTCTATATAGCCCTCATGCGAAAGCCTCTGGTTTTATGAAAGGTAGTTTAGGGCAACCTGCTGTGAGAAAGCAGCTTATGGGTAGTGGGCACTCTATAGCTGACAATTCAAAGGGTTTGCTTCATTGCGTGCAAAGCATTAGTTTTGTTGCAGTTTCTATGGACCACACGTTACAACTTGTTCTCCCAGCTGATTCATCTTCTCCTGGTGAGTTATCTGAAATAAGTTTCTTTCCGTATCTTTTAATTCCTTTTTTCATTAAGTGGCATTTAGTGCTATGGTGATTGCTTGGGAAAAAAATAACATAGGCTGTTGTTTCTGACCTTGGGGGACCTTGGGAGACTGATATGGCAGAAAATTAGTGTTTATTATGCTTCTCACACATTTGATGCTGTGAGCTCATTTATAAGGTGTTGCTCTAATACCCACTTTAACACCGGACAAAATAGCCATACTAATGGCTTGGTATTGTTCTGCTAAATGAATTAGGCCCTACTAGGTAGATGATTGTGGATTCCCCTTGGAAAAAGACAGTCCCTGAATTATCATCAATAGATTCAATACTTGAGGAAAACAGTCGCATTTTCCTGTTATATATAACAAACTTTTTATTAGGAAAAGAGTTGAATTTTTCTTTTACATATTAGGATTCTATTCCTACCTTGTTTGTGAGAGTAAGCCACTAAATAATCCATAAATATTATCTACAAGTATTACATAAAAATCGTCAGAAAATCTATATAATATAAGTTACCTTTGTTATTTTTGACAGTAGAAGAAAATTGATAGAAAAGTATCATATATTTGTGTATTTAATGTTAAGGTCAAGGGGGACATATTTTTTGCTATGATAGTCATGGATAAGAAGTACTTATTTTTATATTAGAGGCTTGGTTTGAAAACCGACTGACTTGAACTGATGTTCACCCCTACTTGGTGTGGTCTTATAAGGCATTGGGATTTCCCCGCTCAACATCTACCTTAATAAGGTGGGTTCTTCCAAATGCCTTGTAATGATGGTACAAATAATTAAGATCACGTTTCCCAATTGCAATTGTGCAGAGCAGCTGGTGATGTCTCTGCATCTTTAAAGGGGAGACTAGTTTGTTTAAAACCTTTGTTAAGAAACGATTCACCCATAGTTCACCTGGAACCCCATACAGTATAATCCTTAAGTAGCTACTTTATAATGCAAAAATAAGTGGACTACAGTTTCTGCACTAGAGGTCCACATAATACCCATATCAGGAGAAGGATCTGTTTGATGTCTAAGAATCTGGTACATGTCATTTGTATTAATTCTAGTCAGTACCACTTTCAAAACAGAAGACTTGTTCTTAAAGGACGCTTGGTTTTCCAATGGGCTTACCTTTGATGATTAAAGGAATGGGTGAGAAACTGAGAAAAATACTTACATGGAAAAGCTCACCGAAAAATACAAAGCCAAATTCTCCTCTCTGGGTTGGAAGTGAGATGAGCAGATTTAAGTAATAGCATAGGGAACTGTAACTAACTAGTTTCTCTTAAATTCCTGCAAAATTGAAGATTGCAAGGGTTAAAAATTATAAGGACTCTGGTTGAACAAACTTGTCGATGAGTTTATTAGAAAAGGTATGTTCCTAGCCTTAAGTCTTCCCATAACTTAATATGAGAACCACCATTTAATCCCAATGAAACTAAGATCTGAATAAATCATAACCCTAATTTTCCAGGGACTTACATGAGTTGCAATGATCAGAAAACTTTTACATATATTCGTTCTTCCAGTTCTGGAGCTATTCTTTCATAACCTTAATTGAAGTCAAGGGCAAAGTACGCATTCTGATTTTCCTTTGTTTATGTGTAAAGCAGTGATGTTGAGTCTCTAAAGTCCTTTTTGGTATGTTAAGATCCCCTCTTCAACCCAATAGGAAAAATGCCTTAATTTGGAAAGGAAGACAAACTTACGTAGGAAACTGGAAAACGATTGAAAGGATGCCACTAACACCATGAATAGAATTTCTTTCCCTTTTTTCTCTCTATAAAATTCTGTCTTCGAAAAAATAATACCATTAGTAGAAGTAATACACATGGGTAAGAGGGGAGTGGGGAAGGAGGTATATTTCTACAATAATAGAACCGTAAAGAGGTTTTATGGCTGTAGCATATTTTGCATTAAGTGCTTTTGAGTTAAGTGGGCTGGAGGAATTTTTCTTGTGCATACTGTGTTATGAAATCTAGCAACGTGGGTCTGTTTGATGAAAAGCTTACTGCTTCGATATCATTTAGAGTATATTTACATGTATACATCCTGTACAGTGAATTAGATAACTACATAACTCTAAGACTTATGTTTATTTTTATCTACTAAAATGTAACAAATATCCTATCTTTTTACTCTATAACTTAGTAGTCCGTTTCCTTTAGGAGATAATATTCTGATTCCTACATGTTATATCCGGTTTGATATCATTTTAAGCGTTTATTTGTTAATGATATTCACATGAGCACCCAGCAAGGGTTTATAACGATTATACATATGGAATTGCATGGTGTTAAGGACAATTGATAACTACAAACTTCAATGTTAATCATTCATGAGTGTACGTTGTTTTTGTATAAAAAAGTGATTGTTCTATATGCATAGCGGAAGAGAATGGATTTAGCAGTTTATAACTAGCCAGAACAAGTCAAGAATTTTTGAAATTCATGTGAGATTTATTCATGTTTGAAAATCCGAGCCTTAAAAACAAAAACATTTGCAGGGGGAAGTCAAAGCGGTAGTGGAATGTCAATTTTAGGTTACATAGAAGGTTTTACTCCAGTGAAGTCTCTTGGATCTACGTCTTCAGCATATATTCTAATTCCTTCTCCAAGTATGCGTTTTCTTCCTTCAACAGCTCTTCAGCTCCCCACATGCCTGACTGCAGAATCTCCACCACTTGCTCATCTGCTTCACAGCAAGGGCTTTGCGCTTCCGCTGTCAACTGGATTTGTGGTTTCAAAAGCTGTACCTTCCATGAGGAAGGACTATAGAAGCAACTTGAAAGAAGAATGGCCTTCTATACTTTCAGTGAGCCTCATTGATTACTATGGAGGCATTAACATCTCCCAAGAAAAAATTATCCGCGGAATTAGCAAACAAGGTGGTAGAAGTTCAAGCTGGGAAGCGAAAGATTTTGAAATTGAGACCCACTTGGTTCTTGAATCTCTTGCAGCCGAGCTCCATGCTCTGTCATGGATGACAGTGAGCCCAGCATACCTAGATAGACGTACAGCGCTTCCATTCCAGTGTGACATGGTTCTAAGACTAAGAAGACTACTTCATTTTGCTGATAAAGAGCTCTGCAAACAGTATGAGAAGTCTTGACTTCTGGTTAGATACAGAGGCAGCTAAAGTGAATAATGAATAGAATGTATCGTACTAGGTCCATTGCGATTCTATGTAAATTACATGTAAAGCCTGCATAATGCTGATGTGTTCCCAGAAGAAACTGATTCAACAAATGTAGATGAGTCGAAATTGTGCAGAATGCTCATGAACCTAACTTCCAGAAGCTGATTTAAACGCTGGGTAGCGTGGTTGGTAGAAGTTGTTAATTCTTCGAGCAAAGAATACTAGTGATGCAACAGTCCTCTTTCAGATAAGAATAGGAGCCCTAGATTTCATTTTTTCCATTGTAATTATATAGCCTATAATTTGCAAATGATTTATTACATAATTTTGACGTGCTCGCCATGATATTTTCTAATGCTCGATATGTAGTATGTTTGATTTGATAGTTTTCCAACGAAATCTTAAGTCATAGCAATTATTAAATTCTTAGTACTAGTTTTTATATGATATCCCTCTCATCTTTGTTTATAACATGAAATATGGTATCATAATTGTTAGGGATGGGTGTTTATGACGACAATGAGATTTGTTTCTCATGATTCCTCTTAAAAAATAAGTAGATGTATTATTTTCATAATTTTATTGTTATAAAATAAATTTAAATTATTAAATTTATTAAATGTTAAAAATTAACTCATGAGACTTATTTATTCTAATGGTTTATTTTATATTTCGTGTAAATTGTGTGAGAACTGTCTGAGAGAATTGTCTCAATCTTGTTCTGGGTGTTCCACTCGGAACAAACGTTCCAATCCGGATTTCTTATTATATTGTTTCATGAGAAATGGTTCACTAGAATGTTTAATATTTTCTTCTACTGGCTAAACATATGTTTTATATATTGTAATTTTTTCCGATGACGCCCAAAAATAACAATCCGATCAAGTTGAACAATGTATTAGTCAATGAAATGCTTTTAGGTAGGAGTTAAATGTAGGGAAAATTATGGATGTAGTCAACATATTTACTCTGAAAGTTATAAACAAAAGTATATTCATTTAGGGTCACAAGATGTCAATATATTCCAGCTACAAGCAGTATAATATCTAGCAATGAACTAAATTGCCCTTCTTTCATTTAACAAATTAAAATTGAGAAAGTGTCTTCGTCTTCCTCTTCTCCATCAAGGCTTCAGCTACCGCCACTTTCTCTCCCTCCTCACATGCATTCTCTATTGGCAAACTATGCCTATTCAGATGAAAATAACAAGACCAACCACAGAAACCAATCTCAACTTAAGCTTTTTCAAACCCAATTCAGAGCATGGGGAACCCACCTCTTCCAAATCCAACCTCCCATAGTTCTTTTAGGAAAATCAAGACAACTCGAAGATGAACGTGACGAATATGACAGAGAAGAAGAAGAAAATGGAAGGAGGAATTTGGAGTTTGTGACTTAAACCTCATTGGTAAAATCATTCTTATCCACTGGGGCCTTTCTGTAGCAAAGACAACAACTGGTTGCTGTTCATTTGCTGTTGACTTGTATAGTAGTGAAGTACAAATTCATTTTCCACTTTGATAAGTTTCTGCAATTCAGTAGCAATTTTAAACTGCACGAGTTTCACACATCCTAGGACTGCAAATCTGAGGGACTGTTCTAATATCCAAATAGGCAATATGAAAATAATGGGTTGATTATGCAGCAATAGCTTCTGTTTCTTATTTAAAAAAAAAGTCTACTCAATCTTCTATCTTGTAAATTTTCTTCTTCACTAATATGTTATGGATAAAAAAAGAATGAAAATATTTAAAATAGGAAGACAACTTTGTTATTGAATGTATATGTGTGAGTTTTATTTATGATTTATAAAGTAATTAAGTTTTTCAAACTGACTGAAAATGTAATTTTTCCTTAAATTTAAGTGCCAAAATTAAATTGAGTAAAGCATACAAAGATTTTGTGCATTAACACTATACTTGATTTGTAATTTCATAAAATTAAAGAGTAATTTTTATAAAAGTGTAAACTTAATAAACTTTAAAACTACAAAAAATAAAAATTAGTTATCAATTTTGTAAAAGTATAAATTAAGTGTACTTTTTAATACAAAATTTTTATACAAATAACATTAGCTAAAGCAAGCTTATAAGATCAGTTACTACAAAAGAATAAGTTGATTTTGTTAATGACAAAAAAAGTTGAGTACCCCAATAGTAGAAATACGAGGAGTCATGCTGCTTTGCTGCAAAATTAAGAATTTTGCATCATGGAGAATAGCAAGATTGTGGCTGCCAAGTGCCATAACAATTATTTGGAAACTTGTCTGCAAAATGAGAATCTCAACACAGCATAAGGTGAGCACAATCACCAGCTTATTTTTAAGCTCTCTTCCTACTTGTTGTAGTTGGCGTTCTATGAGGTTGGTGACATTCGTTCTGTTCTCATTGTCCTTTTCCTTTGGTTTCTCTTTTATGGGGCAAGTATGGTTTTGCATTAGGATGACGTTCCTGTGTATGGAATCATACGGAATTTTTCGCTTTTAAATATTATTCTTAAAATGATCCCTTGAGTCCTTTTCACCTCCCCCCCCCCCCCCTTCAAAATAATACTCAGCCATTGTTGGGCCGTGGTTGTCCCTAATTTTTATCAAATAAATATTTTTATTTTAGTATACATGTATCCTAATCTTCTATCTCGCTTTAATGTTCTATTCTCTCCTTAGTATTCATGGATAAATCTACTAAGGTTTTGTGGGTTAAAGCACATGTACATTTTTCTGTTCTCTTTTTACTCTAGTGTATTATCGTGCAGGAACATTCCCTGTAGGACCCAAGGCACATATTAGATTATGAGGTCCTTCTTAATCTATTTATTTAGCTAAATACAAAATGAGCCACAATTAATGTCTCTGTCCGTCAGCCATTTGGCATGAATATTATTTGTTGGGAGGAAAACTTGTTCATAGGAATCGAGGAAAAGAGAATTGATTTTCCTTACAATAACATGTCCCGATTTCCAATGCCCAGGGGCAAGTGCCTATATGTTAGCTCAGTTGGTGATAGGAAGACTTGGATATTTTGTTGCTGGATTCAAATATATCGCATGGATGGTTTGATTTGGTTATTTTTGAAATGTGAGAGATATATGGTGGGAGTTGGCATGCAAGCTATCTCAAGTCTCTTATATTAAAAGTTGGTAGTTAATGTTTTAAATTATGTTAAACAAGCTAGGTTCTTCATTATTTTAAAAGTTCGCACGTCACACTCAAAAAGGAAACGAAGTTGAAGCAGAATGTGGCCAACTACCACTCTCATTCAATGATGAAAATTAAAGGCCATTGACTAATGAATAAGCTCATTTTTTTTTTCAAATGGAATCATCATTCAAATAGACGAAAATAGCCTATGGTCAATTATGTTATTGTCATAAATTAAAAATAATGAATGTCTGTTGTGTGAGAATTTTATGTTGGATCTATGCAAACTTAAAATCACACAAATGAAAATAAATAGTCTAGAATCAAATATAAGATGTTTACTTTAATTCCATCACTACAGCTACATGGCACATGAACTCTTATCAAATAATTCCTACCAGAAGAAGAGATCTAAACATTAATAAACTTAAAAAGTAAACATAAAACTACGTGTAACTCATACACGTTGAGATTAGAGTTTTTTTTTCCTATTCCTTATCCACAAATATTGAATGATTTTAATGGAAAAGCCACCAATAGATAGATATTTATAGGATAGGAGAGGGGACTTAGCCTCATTATAAAAAACCCTAATTATGACCCACTCATCACAAGATATAATAACAGGCTCTACATACAATAAAATCTAAGCACATTCTTAATTAATAGGCCTAAGTTCAAAGGTGAAACAACCCACTGGATTACTTTTAATATAACAAGTATCAATTAATTGGGCTACATATTCAAGTTGTTTTAACAAAACAAAATTACAATCAATGGTAGCCCACAATTTAGAAATTTTCTTACATTCTCTCACTAGGGCAACATCAAATGCATTTTAAGTAATTTGAAACACTTTTGAAAATGACTCTTAGGTTGAATATCAACTGTGGCCACTAAACTAACATTGCCTAACTTAATCACCTTAAATACATGAGCTCATCTTATAACACAACTAACTTAGGACTATGGACTAGAATACACTTTTTTCAATATAGCTCTCTCATAATCACATAAACTAATCGCATATTAGACATGATCACAAGGATGTGGTGTATAGTTATACTTATATAGCACAGCTAAGTGATCCTCCTATACCACAGTGTAAAAGTTCTCATGGCCTTTCTCATGAAAGTAGCACATCTTCTTAAGAAGACCAATAACATTGCTTCTCATGAAGAAACACATTGTTTCATAACAAGAACACTATAGTAATTTAATCCAAGAGAAATAAATTCTTAACAAACATCTCTATAAGGAGACAACTATAGCAATCACAATGCTCTCTCTAAGAAAGCATCACATCTTGAGACAAACCGGCCAATCATCCACATGATCAAAGTTACAAGACATCAATCACATTAAAAATTTAACACAATGTGGACATAACAATAAGATGACTTAAAACACAAAGTCTATGATAATTTGCAATAATATAAAAGAAAACATACTTTTCAAACACTCCCACTAACCCAAAGAATTAAAAGAACTCACAACACTTACAATTTATACACATTTCTTAAAACACACCGTGGGGGTTTTTAGGTTAAGGGATCATCTATCATCTTTTAAGTATCAATGTGCTCAATGGGAGTATCAACATTCTTATCATATCCCTGATACCAAAATATTTTATCTCAATATTCTTTGGCCCACTGAAATTCTTGTTATTATTTGAGAACATTACTATTAATAGCTTACAAATGGAATTAATCACCATAAGCCTAGAGATAGAGTTTTTAACCACAGTCTCAATTGTTATACCATAATAGGCTACAAATTTAGTTTACATAGTGGAGGACACAATAAAAGTATTTCCCACTTTTCAAGATATGCCCCTCTAGCCAACATAAAACGTACGTTATCAGGACTTCGAGTAATTTGGACAACTACCAATGTCTTAGTCAAAATACCCAACCACCCGTAAGTGATCAACCTTTCTTGTAGACAAGCATACAATGCTTTGTCCATTTTACAAATCCTTAATTTCTCTTTAACAACAATCCAATAGTCTTAACGAGGACTTAAATAATGAGGACTTAAATATCAACCAAGGACGTTCACAATAAAAGACAAACCAAGCTTGGTGCAAACCTATGCATATATCAATCTTGTTATAGTATTAACATAAAGAACCAAAGACTTTGCACATGATAAAAACTAACGTGGTCTCAAAAATAGAGTGACATTGTTATTGGCAAGAAGAATCTCATTTACTTTTAGAACCAAGAAGATAAACTTACTCCCATTTAGCTCAACGTATATACATTGGTTTACCTTGTTATCAACAAAATCCATAGGAGTGACAAATTTTTCTAATTTTAAATTATTCTATCTTGATACTTGCTTAGACCAAATATTGACTTCTTTAGTTTTCATGATGTTGTCCATGTGCTTTGTCTCTAAATTGGCATGCTACCTTCTCATATGCAGCAAGCGTGTTTTCCAAACTCATTGTGCTCTTAGATGTATTATAATTATCTAAATCACCCTCTATAAATTTCACTATTATTTTCCAACTATATTCTTTTATGGGTACAATAAAAGAATTTGTAGTCTTTCAACCACTAAAATACCTAACAAGGTAACATGGTGGTTTTTAGTTGCTAATTTTGATGTCACAGGATTATAGAGTTTTACTTTTGCTGGATAACCCTATACCTTAGAATGGTGCAAACTTGACTTCCACCCCTCAAACAAACATGTCTTCATGAAGCTTACCATGGGTGAAAAGTATAGCGTTTTAAGCTTAACCTTGATATGAACAAGCTATTGAAATAATAAACACGTTTTAAAATCAAACAACTATGGGCTAAAAGATTTTCTAACTTGTACACTATTTCAAAAACTTCATGTTACTTAAACTAAAATACATAAGAACCCCTTGTGGGTGGGCTATTACATAAATTAATTTAAATGACAAGAACATTCCAAAAACTCACAATAGAAATTTTATTAGCATTGTGATAACAAATACTTACCCCAACAAATAAAATTTCCATTGGGGTATCTATAATCATTCTATAGGCAAATAAATGTAATTTAGTTAGCCTAACAGAGACATGCACTATCCTTCAGGTATAATCCCCAACACTACTACTTATTCTATCATACATTAATGAATTTATTCATTAATTGACCAATTTTGGCTTTACCAAAGAAACTTTGAGCATGTTCCCAATCAAGGTGAAGAAAATCTTGACATTGTGTGTATTAGAATAACTCAAACTAAGGTATAAAATTGACCTCATAACCATTAGTCTAAGCAATTGACCCTTTCCCACTTCGTGTAATGGCCTTACACACATCAATACTTTCATTATTCAAAACTAGTTGCCTATTATCATTGATAGCAAAATCCACATCTATCAAGGTAAGTTCTAGTTATACGTCCTCTTTCCATCTCTTATAATACGTCCAGTGAGGGTCTTAATAAATTATGCTTGGTTATTCAGGCAAAAAGTACAAGGATATGAAAAATGATTATAGCAATTTAATAACCAATATGGGCAATAATTTTAATATAGTATTCATAAAGGGATCCCTGGTATAACATTATATCATTATAAACTTCCTTGTGAGTGAAGAATATAACATATTTTAAGGTAATCCCTAAAATATTAGGTTGATAAAATAATATACAAGGTTAATATCCAACACCTATGGCTAGTAAGATAATTAACTCATCCATTATTTTTTTAAAACCCATGTCACTTAAATAATTTACATATTAATCACTTGTGAGTAGAATATTACAGAAATTAATTTAAGGTGATTCCCAAAATAACATGCCAATAAAAAAATAGATAAGATTAATATTCAACACTTATGGGCAATAAGATAATTAACTCATCAATCATTTTAAAAGCCCAATGCTTTTGAAATAATTTATATAATAATCACATGTGGGTAGAATATTATATAAATTAGCTTAGGTAACGTGAACATCCCTACTAATATTACCATAGAAATTTAACGAAATTTCCAATAGGGATAAAACATGGCCCATAAGCATTTTTAGCTCAACATTTGATCATAATGGTGATCCTAAAATATTGGGCAAATAAAATAATAGACAAGATTAATATCCAACACCTATAGATAGTAAAATAATTAACTCATTTACCATTTCAAAAGTCCCATGCTACCTAAACAATTTATATAATAATCACTTGTAGACAGAATACTACATAAATTAATTTAGCTAACATGAACATCTTTGTTAATGTTATCATAGAAATTTTAATAAAATTTTCAACATGGACAAAGTAAGACCTATTAATATATTTCTAAATATATCTTCAAAAAATTTTTAACAAGGGAGACACACAACAAAGGAAATAAAATTTCCTACAATATACATATTTATTTAAAATTATCCTTAAGACTAAAGTTCCTTTAAAATCATTTATAAAAAATATAACCAAATCTATGAGGTAATTTTAGTTATAATCTATGGCCTAAATAGTCAAAAGATTAGGCCTAAAGACAATATCCACGCCAAAATGTACTCAAAGGGTTAAAAACTTTAAGCCACTAAGGGCTCTATCACTTGTTCTAGTTGGGAAAAGTTTTCTATACCCACAAATATATTAATGCTTATTAATTATTTATTTGTTGTAAAATTAGGACAATGTGTGTCACAACATTAAAATTATCTAGTCCTTAACACAGGCCCAAAACTAGTCAAAGAGAAGAAGCCCACTACAATAATTGCTCTCCAATCCGCTTCTATTTATTTATTTAAATATTTACAAATAATAAAATAACCCTAATAAGATTTGTATATCTTAGCAAGTTCATGGAGTAATTTTTATTTTATTCCAAAACTCAAAAGAGACAAAACACCATGCCCAAAATAATATATCGGTTGTTGCCCAAAATGGGCTCAAAAACTACTAAGCCCAAAGCAAGAGTCCCCATCATATTTTGGCAAAGCTCCATAAATATATATATATATATATATACATATATTGGTATCAAATTATTCATAATCACGTCATTTTATTTATTTGGTTGCGAAACATATCACATGAGGATAAATCTATTACTCAGAGCCTAAACTTTGTTGTGAATCACATCATGCCCAATTGCCAAACCTTTTTTTTTTTTATTTCATTTGGGTCATATGACCCATGTTCCATACAACTCACCAACTCAATGAACTATGTTGCCCAACAATCCATATGGGTCATCTTCATCAAATCTGGGTTATGGCTTCTATACAACTCAAGAACAATTGTAATCTAATCTTGATGGTGTAGCGACATGGGTTCTCACTTGACCCATGTGTTTTCTACTTCTTTGTTAATTCAAGGAACAACCAAAGATTCTCTAGAATCTCTCCTAAATCCTATCCCTCACGAAGAGAACTCCTTCACAAATTTAAATTTTCAATCACAAAAGAAAAATATTCTTTCTTTCAATAATAACTAAAGGGATAAAGATTCTTTAGAAAATTTACATGTTAGCATCTCTATGAAAACTCTCATGGCAACATTTTTCACATAGAATATGGGAGAAAATTTACAACACACAATTTCATGTGGAGAAGAATAATTTCACATTATCAAAATAGATCACGCAATAAATTTGGGATTTTAGATTAAGCATAAACCAGGCTCTGGTGAGAATTTTATATTAGATCTATGCAACCTTAAAATCACATAAGTCAAATAAATAGTCTAGAATCAAGTATGACATGCCTACCTCAATTCCATCCTACAGCTACATGGCACACAAACTCTTACTAAACAATTCTCACTAGAAGAAGAGATCTAAGTATTAACAAAATTGAAAAGCAAACATAAAACTGTGTGTAACTCATACACATCTAGATCAGAGTCTTCCTCTCTTTTTCCTCATCACAAATATTGAATGAGCTTAATGAGGAAGCCACTAATAGGCAGATGTTTATAGAATAGAAGAGGAAACTCAATCTCATTATAAAAACCTTAATTGTGGCCCATCCATCACAAGATACAATAACAGGTAGATCCTTAATTAATAGGCCTAAGCCTAAAGGTGAAACAACCCATTTGATCACTTTTAACATAATAGGCATCTGTTAATTGGCATCAATTAATTGGACAATAAATTTAATCTATTTTAACAAAACAAAATTGCAATCAATGGCAACCCATAAATTTAGAGATTTTCTTGCATGTTGTGTTCTCATATTTTTGTTCCCACTTGACCTTGGGAAGAGGGTCCTTTAGGTGATGGCAGTGGTTTTTGAATTTAATAGTACTTTTGTTCCCTACCATTTTCATTGCCCCTAAAGAATTACTTTCATTGAATGTCTGTAGCTTTGCCTTTATTTTCTCATAGATCCTTTCCAAGCTTTGCATTGAAATGGAAACTAGTAGCAATTCTAGTAGTCTTTGAAGACCTAATTAACATGATTGTCTTCTTTTTGTTATGGATTCCTAATGCTGTGTTACAATGTACTTTGGCTTCTTGTTTTGGTAGCAATATGCCTATTACTTGAATAGGCAAATTGTAATATTGAAATTTGACATTTTTGATATGGTACCTCATCAAATATAAATGAAATGGTAACCTCAATCTTCTTTGGGAAGGGTCTTGGGGAGTTAATGGAGTCCTTTGTTGCAACATACCCGCTTGCTATATAAGAATTTATTTGTTGAAGGACTTAATGTTAGTTTACTATCCAAGGTGCAACAATAAGAAGTATGAATAGGAGCATTGGGAGAACATTTTTTTGTTGTATTAGTTGATTTGTCAATTTATAGTACGCTGATAAAGTAGTAGCTAGAGAATTATTGGTGTTTTCTTTCTTGTGGCTGAACAATCATTTGTGTGTTTTCAACACATAGTAATCCTTTTTCCCCTTCAATTAGAATGAAGGTCAAGGGAAATGGATGAAATTGAACAAAAAAGTGGTGTTTCAATTTATCTTCTATAGTAGTCCAATTTGGTTACCCATTAGAGAGGAAAAGAAGATGCTATCTAAACTGATACTTTTCCTTATGACACTGTTGCCATCTCTCTTGGCAAAGAAGAGAATATAGATTCTTTAGTCTTTCATTGTGTTTGTGTTAATGTCAATTTTAGTCAAGTCACAATAAATTTTTCTTGATGGTGCAATAGTGTACTCAATGGTTCAAAAACTTTATTAACTATTCAAAGATACTCTGACATTTCACACTTTACTGTGGATTGTTTCTTGCATATTGGATGCATTACATTGACTTATACTGTATGTGCTATTGGGTACAACTCTCATTAAGGGAAATATGTTATGCTCTAGTTGTTAGGTGGGGTAAGATCATTGTATGCCTAAGCTTCAGCATTTGTTGTTCCCTTAACATTAATTAGTAGCATGCTGCTTGTTTTCACTAATTATTGTTTGATTATATTTTTTTTCTGTTTTCTTATTTTTATCATATAAGTTTAGAATGACACTAAAACTAAGACCCAAAAGAATAAGACAAGAAACACAAAGTGAGAATGAGAATATGAGTGAAGGTTCTAAGAAGGCAAAATGGCACAAATATAGAAGCCTTCTTGAAAGCTTGTGTTGAGGAGATTGATGTTGGTAATAGGCCTCACACACTTGTTACTAAGGAGGGGTGGGACGATATAGCTAAAAAATTTAGTAAGAATATAGGTAACAATTATAAAAAAAATTGAAAAATAAATGGGATTCTCTAAAACAAGAATTTGGCATGTGGGTAAAGCTGACTGACAAGAAATAGGTCTTGGATGGGATCCAATAAAGAATACTATAATAGCACCTCTAGAGTGGTGGTCAGCCAAGGGTTTGTATTTATTTATTCTTGTTTTCATAATTGATATTCATATATGTTCATGATTTTTATTGTTCAATTTATATTAATTCACTTTTCACTTGGTATATAGGAGAATCGAAAATATTTGAATTGGAAGGAGAATGGTCCAAAATTCTTAGATTTGATGGAAAAGTGCTTTAAGGATGTGGTTTCTACCGATTATGCTACTTTTATACCAAGTCAGCATGTTTTAGATGATGAAGTAAATGATGATGAGGCATTTAATGATTGTACTCTAGAGGATGAAGGGGATATTAATGAGTATCCCATGGATAACACTAATGAAAGACCAAGTGCACAAAACAATGCTTCTAAAAAGAGAAAAAATGGGAGCCGAAAAGAGGCAAGGAGTATAGTAACTGAAAAATTGCAATGCTCACTTGATTGAATCCTTGATAGTATTGACCATATGTCATTACAACTGTTGATAATGCAAGATGATCATTTCAGTCTAGCTAAATGTCCTAGTATGCTAAAAGATGTTTTGGGTTTGGAGCCAAGTATTTAAATGTACATGTTGGCTTCTAGAATATTCCTCAACAAACAAGTTTGTTTATTACATGGAAAATGAACCTCAGTTTGCTCTAAACTGGTTGAATTTGTTTTCCATGGTAGATGTGCAACACTATAAGTGATTGATAATATGGTGTTAAGGGTTAACTTGTACTAGATTTCTATTTTATATAACTTCTTGTATGATGTTATGTTTGAAATTATCTTTTACATTATATACCTTATGTTTGAACTTATTGAATTGATGTTGTATTGGATTTTTATTTTATATAATTTTATGTATGAATTATGTTTGAACTTATTAAATCAGTGTTGTGTTTTACTTATTGTATCTCCTAGACTTGTGGTAATGATGGCATTCAATATAAGGTTGTGGTCATCATCAATTATTGCAAAGATATTTATTTGCACAAAATGACTAATAGTTTTGACACAGATTATATTGATATTTTGAACAAGAAAATCAAAATAGAACTATGACATTGAATAGCATTCAAAATGCAACAAAAGTACTTGCTATTATTATTGCAAGTAATCATTTGCAATATGTACATAAATAGAAAAATGAACATCATCGCTTTCAGGACATAGATAGATGGAAGAATTGAAGAGAGGAAATTATAGTATTTTTTTAAAGCAATTTCGGATGGAAAATCATATATTTGTGCATTTCATAAGTGACTTGACTCAAAAGTTTGCATAATGTGTTGGCATTGATGAGGTTGTGGGTATGTTTTTTGTATATGATTGCTCATAAAGCACCTTATAGGGATGCTCCAACACATTAAGGAGAGATTTCAACATTTTGGAGAGACCATATGGAGGCAATTTCATTGTGTATCTCAAAATTAGGACTTCAATTTATTAAACCTATTGATTATATGTTTAGGGATGCTCCAAGTTCAATAAAGATTATGCACATTATTGGCCATACTTTAAGGATTGTATATGAGTCATTGGTGGCATTCACATTGCTACTCTTGCTCCTAGTAATAAAAGGTTTCTTACACTAGTAGAAAGGGAATAATTACCACAAATGTTCTTGCTAACATGTGCTTTACATTTGCATTGGTGGGTTGGAAATGTTGTGTACATAACACAAAAGTTCTCATGGATACTCTTTGAAATCCTAAGCTATAGTTTCCTTTGCCACCTAAAGGTTGAATCGCATATTTAGTAATTTATTTTTAGTGTGACTAACTATTATGCAATTATTTCTAATATAATGAATTTTATTACGGGTAAATACTATCTTGTTGATGTTGTATATCCTACCATCAAAGGGTTTTTAAGATCATATAGAAACACAATATATCATCCTCCTCAATTTAGGTTGGCTCTAGCTTTTAGATCACAAAATGAAGTATACAACTATTGTCATTCAAGTTTAAGAAGTGTCATTGAAAAAAGTTTAGAAGTTTGTAAAGAAAGGTGAAGGATACTATAGAATTTGACCAACTTTAAGCTTGAAACTCGATTTGTTATCATACATGCATGTTTTACCCTCTATATTTATCTAAGAATAATGAATTTTTCTAATAAAGAAATTCTTAGAAGATTTGACAGTATCGATAATTTTGAAGGTAGTGATGATAATTATGTGGAATGTGATGTGAAGAGACGACTCTAGAATCTATTAGAAAAATGGAAGAAACAAGAGATGCTATTAAGCATTAATTGCTTGTTTAGGTGCATGATTAGCTATTAGGAAGTCATATTGAAATGATTAGTTGATATGTTTGTCCATTTTACTTTGCTAGTTCAAGTTGCTCATTTTGTGTGGATTATTACATCACTCTTAGAAGTTTGCCAATTATCGATGGATTCTTTTGTCCATAAAAATAAGAAATCTATTAGTAAAATGTATTATGATGGAATTATTGTGCGATTAAATTCCATGTATAATCACCATAGCTAATTTTTATTGTAGGATTTTTTTATGCATAAAAAATTTACTGACAGATTTTTGTCAATAAAATTTAAAAACCTCTTCAGTAAAAAGCAAGATTTTTGTACCAAAAAAAAAACAATTTACTAAGTTTTTTTCAATATTACCAATGGATAAATTCCTTGGTAAAATTTAAATTTGTAATTTTACTAAGGGATAAATTCCTAGGTAAAAAAGTATTAATAAAAATGTAATTTTTTATTCTTTTATCAAGGGATATATATCTATCTATCTCAATAAAAGCATAAAAATAGATATGAATGTCATAATTTTTTACTGAGGAATATGTATCCCTCAATAAAAAGTGTATTTTACTGAGGAATTTCAATCCCTTGATAAATCAAATTATATAAAGCATGTTACGATTTATTTTTACCAAGGGATACAAATCCCTTGATAAATAAAAAACATTTGCTTTTAAAAATTTTTAAAATCTTGCTAAACTAAAATATTTTTAAAATGTAGTATAATATTTTGTGGAAGAGGTCTACTCATTTTAGTGCTCTCAGTACCTCAAGAAAATTAGTCTTCACCTGCTGAGCAGAGGTTACTTTGGAGAGACCCAAAATGTAGTATAATAAAATAAAATAAATAAATAACTAAAATTAAATCATAATATGCTTATACAACTCAAGAAATCTACAATAAACAATCTAACTTAGTTACTTTAATTGACAAAGATAAAAAACTGTAACATAATTTAAAAACTCTAACTTAATTTAAGAACTCTAACATTACCTAGCTTACTTCATTAAGAAGTAAATACTTGAATTAAATTCTAACTTTAACATAAACTTAAAATTAAAACCTAATGAGATAAAGTTCATGACCATCTAATTATAAATAGGATTTAATATCAAACAACAAAACACATAATTTCAATTTAAAAAAATTTTGGTAGAGTCTCCCCTAAGGAATGGAGACCCTCTACCACAAAAAAAAGGATAAAATTTCAATACTCAACCACAACAGTCACAGTATGAATAGAAATTCATGTATATAGACAAAGAAAAAAATTTAAACTCATGTATATCCTTCACAACATAATCCATAACAATATATTTCTACATACATTGATATATATAAAATCATAAAAGCAAATAAATAGACAATCAAGACTCAGCCACAACAATCAACATAAGCCATAACAATATTAAGTCATCTATCCTAATGCCACATACAATAATTTTAACATAAATTGTAAGGTAAGGTGGTACTAACCTTGAAAGAAATTAAAAACTTGCCATTGCCTTCTACATCCATCTTCTTGCCCATTACCTCCTTTCAGCATCATCTTCGTCCATCTTCTTACTATGCTACTACCTCTCTTCTTGGCGCCATTGCCTCCTCTTCTTGGCGTTGTCGCTGCTGTCTCCCTGCTTCTGTTCAAGTGTATTTCTATTCTCTTATCACTTGTTTAGGGTACATTAGAATTGATTTGGGTTTGGTTACAGGTCACTCTTTGGGATTTGAAAATCTTTATAATCAAAGAGGATCTCAAATTTTAACCCAAAAAAAAAAAAAATAGAGTATATCAATTGGATAGAGATTATTTCATGTCTTGGTTGTTCAAGCTTTTTCAGTGAGCTAAGAGAAAGTTCTTTTTGGATTATTGTCAGGATTCCTTGATTCCTGAAATAAAGGAAATTTTGATTGGGTACTGGGTATTGGTATTGGGTTAGTGCTTATCTGTGTTAGTGATCAGACATTGGAAGAATCCTGAAAGTGGAATGTGTTGATATTGCTCCTTCTTTCAGCAAGTTTCTAGCTTTTGTTCGGCGTCTTTCCCCGAGTTTTATACCAATATCCTTAGTCCTTGCATACCTTTGAATTTTCATCAATCCTTTGTTTTTCCACTTTGTCTTTAATAGAAGTACTTTGAGTCACATTCATATGCAATACAGACATCCCCTTTCCAACATTTAACTACCTTTCTTATATTTAAGAAAGAGTATAACTTAATCTAAAGTCTTGATGAGGAAAGAGCAAGTGCTCTCGCATAATCTTATCATTAAACATAATTTTCAGTGTTTTTTATTTTGCTAAGTCAGTTGAGAAGTACACTAACTATATATTTATTAGATTGTGACTTGATTCTGTCACGATGTACGGTATAAATTGGTATAGATGATGGTGGGATCACATCATGTGACATAAATTATGTCATCTCGGTGCTATCGTTGCCCCATGATGAAGCCCTTCTGCTAAGGAGCCAACAAGACGATCAAAATGCAGAATCCATGCACCAAGTTGGCATTGGGATTATGTGACCCAAGGGGCATCTTCTTCAAGGGCTAGAGAAAGTAGTTAGGTGGGATAACAGTTGCAACTAGATGGGAATTGTGTAATAAACTCAGTGTATCCTTTAAATAATGAATTGAGTAAATAAGAAAGGTATCAAAATAGTTCAATCAAAACCTGTGTCTCTCTTTCTCTCTTCTTCTGGAAGTGTAGGGTAGCTCGGAGTGCCTTAACATTTGGTGCTTTCATCACTGAACTCCAGTAGCCATGGCGGAGGGTACCAGAAGCTTAGGAGCAAGAGTTCATGAGGAACTCGCATAGTGATTTTCATCCTATGATGATTAGTTGTTGGCATTAGGGACTTTGATAAAGGAAATGATGGTCTGGTTGGCAAACATGGAAGCTCAGTTTCAGCAAGATTGTCACAATAAAGAACATGAGCAGAGGTCCTATTTGATGGGTAGTAATCATCGTGACAATCGAGCGGCTCAGTTACTGATGACGCCGAAGTCGACCATTTTGAGCTTCGATGGAATGGATCCGGTAGGTTGGATCTTTCAAACGAAGCAATATTTCAATTTTCACGAAGTCTTAGCGAATCAGCATTTGGCGATCTCATCCTTCTAATTGGATGGAAGAGCATTGGCTTAGTTCCAATGGATGAAAAAGAACAACCAATTGCAATCGTGGCTATCCTTCCTTGATACTTTAAGGAAGTGGTTTGGTCCTTTAGAGTACCATGATGTGCAGGACAAGTTGGCGCAGTTGACACAGCAGAAAATAGTGGATGACTATTTGGATAAATTTGAAGAGTTATCTAATCAAGTCACAAGAGTTTCGGACTCTTTTTTGCAGAGTTGCTTTGAGTATGGCTTGAAACCAGAAATCCAAAGAGAAATTGGTGCATTTCATTCGCAGTCTATGAGCTACGAGGCTAGTTTGGCGAAGTTAGTGTAGGAGAAATGGATTGATGGAGAACTCATGAGTAAATCAAAAAGTCATGGGGGCAAACGATAAACTGGACTATTGCCTACACCTAAGGATGCATTGGAGTTGGGCAAAAGAAACATAGTGCCTATGACGGTAGAGGTGCCTAGGAAAACGATTCCTATAAAGAGATTGATAGCAGCTGAGATGCTTGAGAGGAGGGAGAAAGGATTGTGTTAAAATTGTGATGAACAATTTCACAAAGGTCACGTGTGTAAAAGTAAAATGTTTGCCTTGATGTTGGTGGAGGAAAGTGACAAAATGGGAAAAAGGGCCAAAACTGAGACGTGTATGGAGGAAGAGGTAATACCATAAATCCGTTACTATTCGTTGGAGGGGCAGGAATCACCTAGAACACTGAGAATTCAAGGGAGTCTTGGAAATAAACCAGTGCAAATTCTGATAGACGGTGGCTCAACCCATAATTTTATACAGGCAAGGTGAGCTCAAACTTTAAAATTGCTTCTCCAATCTTCTACAATCTTTCATGGTGGGAAGTGGTACCATTTTAGAATGCTTAAGCATATGTCCAAAATTGCCTATTAATCTGCAAGGCCATGAATTCCTGATTGATTGTTATGTACCCCAAATTCAAGGAGTTGAGATAGTTCTAGGAGTCCAATGGTTGTCAATATTGGGAAAGGTGATCACAGATTATAAAATATTAACTATGGAATTTTCTTGGGGTGATAAAAGAGTCACTTTCCAGAGGAGAAGAGTCCACCGGTTGAGCAAGCTCATGTTAATCATTTAAAGAAGTGGGGTTAGGTGGCATTATTGGCCAATTCCATCATTAACCACTATAAATCCACTTGTAGTCCATATATTTCACATGGAGTAGGGTGATGCTATGCCACATGAAATTAGTGTATTGTTGGATGAGTACCATGATTTGCTCAACCAAAATCTCTCCCTCAACAACGATCAGCCATCACATTTACTTAAAACTAGGAGTAGACCCAGTCAATGTGAGACCTTATAGGTACCCACACTTCCAAAAGACTGAAATAGAAAAATTGGTACAAGAAATGTTGACATCAAAAATGATCAGGCCGAGTAGAAGTGCATACTCTTCTCTAGTTTTATTAGTTAACAAGAAAGATGGTTCATGGAGATTCTGCATTGACTATAGGGCTCTTAATTAGATCACTGTGCCCAATAGATGTCCTATTCCCACAGTGGATGAACTCTTAGATAAACTTCATGGTGCTACCGTGTTCTCCAAACTGGACCTTAGAGCAGGTCATCACAAAATTAGAATGGCTGAAGAAGATATTTGTAAGACTGCATTTTGCACACATGATGCGCATTCTGAATTTGTAGTAATGCCCTTTGTATCGACTAATGCTCTAGCTACTTTCCAGGAAATGATGAACACCATATTAAAACCTTATTTGCAAGAATTTGCACAAGTATTTTTTGATGATATTTTGATCTGCAGTAGCAATGTGCGAGACCATGTGAACCATCTGACACTAGTCTGGAGGTGTTTGCATTCAAATCAATTTCTAGCTAAGCAAAGTAAGTGTGCATTTGCTTAGAAAAGGATTGAGTATCTGGGGCATGTAGGGGGGAATGTGTGGCCCCTTGACCCAACAAAAATCCAAGCAATTACAGATTGGCCCTTACTAACCAACATGAAGCAATTAAGAAGTTCTTTTGGTCTAGCGGGATACTATCGAAGGTTTGTTAAAGGATATGCAAGTATAGCAGCTCCCCTGACTACTTTCTTTTAAAGGATGCTTTTCAATGGTCAGATTAGGGAGAAATGGCTTTCCACCAGCTGAAATTAGCTTTAAAATCTGCTCCTAATTTGGCATTACCGGATTTCTAGCAATTTTTTGTAATAGAGACTGATGCTTTAGGTGTTGCTACTGGGCCATTATTGGTTCAAAATAATCATCCACTAGCTTTCTTTAGCAAGAAGTTGAGTTCACAAATGCAAAGACCTTCCATTATGTCAAGGAACTCTTTGCATCACAGAAGTAACTGCTAAATGGAGGAATATTTGCTTGGAAACAAATTTGTGATCAGGACAGACCAGAAGAGTGTTAGAGGACTGATGCAACAAATAGTGCAAACCCCAAAACAACAACATTTCTTGGTGAAATTATTGGGATTTGACTTTGATATTTGATATAATCCAGGTCCAAGTAATAGAGTTGCAAATCTCTCAAGGCCCGCAGGGAATTTGGAGGTGAAAGGGGTAATTCTGGCACTTGGGCGTAATGATGAACAAAATGTTGATTTGAAAGGAAAGCAGGTCCTTCATGTGACTTCTTTAAGCACTCTTACTAAGGCCACGTGTTCCCTCATGGAAGAATTAAGAAAGAAACTCCATGACTTACAGCACATGTGGCAGTCCATTGAGGCCTATACAAGTATCCAAAGCACGTGATTCTAGAAGGTTTAATATGGGTAAATGGCCAAATTCTTTCAAGTAAAGAGTCAAATCTCAAGATAACTATCCTACAGGAATTTCATTCTACACTAATAGCGGGCCACGAAGGTATAAGACGAATTCAGGCTCGGGTACAAGCCTAGTTCCATTGGCCGAAACTAAAGTTGAATATTAAGAGATTTGTTTTGTCTTGTCTAGTTTGCCAGATGGCAAAATATGAGACAAAGTGTCCTGCGGGCCTCTTACAACCCTTGCCACAGCTAGCGGCAGTATGGGAGGAGTTTACATTGGATTTTATAATTTGGCTGCCACCATCTCAAGGCAAGACTGTGATTTTTGTGGTGATGGACTGTTTTTCAAAGTATGGACATTTGTGGCCTTACCTGGGGGATTCCCAGCCACTTATGTGGCCCAAGTCTTTGTAGATAATATTGTCATATTACATGGTATTCTCAGAATGATTATTAGTGATAAAGACCCACTTTTTCTCAGTAAATTTTGGTAGGAGCTTTTTAGACTAAGTCAGACTCATCTGGGCCATAACTTTGTTCACCATCCCCAGACAAATGGGTCACAATGGTCACAAACAGGGGTCTTGAGCAGTATTTGCATTGCATTACTATAGACAACCCTTCATATTGGGTCTAGTTTCTCTCTTGGGCTAAGTTTTCTTATAATACTGTGTGGGGTTTCACTCTCTTTGAAGTTGTGTATGGGAGATCACCTCCAAGAATTAGTCTAGTGGAAGGTAAAATGACCCTAGTAGAAGCTATAGAAGCCACTTTAAGGGACCAAGATAAGGTTCTTGAGCAGTATTTGCATTGCATTACTATAGACAACCCTTCATGTTGGGTCTAGTTTCTCTCATGGGCTAAGTTTTCTAATAATACTGTGTGGGGTTTCACTCTCTTTGAAGTTGTGTATGGGAGATCACCTCCAAGTATTAGTCTAGTGGAAGGCAAAATGACCCTAGTAGAAACTATAGAAGCCACTTTAAGGGACCAAGATAAGGTTCTAAAGCAGCTAAAAGAAAACCTTGCACAGACATGGAACCATATGAAGCAAATCACAGACTAAAAACATAGAGATCTAGAGTTCCAGATCAATGACTTAGTGCTAGTCAAACTCCAACCAAATAGACAAACGTCACTGGCCTTGCAACCGTACTCTAAGCTAAACAAGCATTTTTACGGTCCTTTTCGAGTGCTGGCATAAGTGGGACTAGTTGCCTACAGATTGGATTTACCACCTTCGGCTAGAATACACAACGCATTCCATGTATCCTTGCTTTGATCCTTTCAACAGGAACCGGATCTACATCCCATGCAATTATCTGCCTTTTTTGTTAATAATCATCCAGTTGTTCAGCTCTTCACTATACTGTGGAGTCATGTGGTGGGTGCAGGCCAAATGAGGGAACCATAGCTGCTGATTCAATGGAAGGGTCTTCAATTGGAGGATGCAACATGGGTCCCCTATGTTGAGTTTTGTCAAACTTTCTCTGAGTTTGACCTTCAGGTAAGGTTGATTTCGATGAGTGGGGTAATGTCAGGGAGCCAACTAGATGATCAAAATGTAAAAAAGTTTTGAAAAAAAAAGTAGAAGAAAAGAAAATTTCTACAAAATGTCTTCCAAGTGCTATTTTTTTAATACCTTTAAAGTTTTACTAGGTTTAAATTCATTTGTGCATGGCATGGTGTAACATAAGTTGAATTTGCATTTCACATAACCTAACACAAATAAAAATGTTTTCCAAATGGTTGAAATTTTTTCAAAATCAAATGAACATAATTCAACTAATGGAAAATTAACTATATGGTATGTGTATGATATTTGAGTACATGTATGACAGTGTGCAAGTCAACATTGCTAAGTCCCAATCCTCTTCCATTTCTCAAAATTATAGCTACATACTTAGATTAGAAAGGTTTCTAAGTTATAAGTTAAAGGTTTTATGTTAGAAGTGGTACATTTTCCTTTTAGGTTTAGTTTGCCATTTTTCTCTTGTCTTTGGGGTAAATTGTCAACATTTTCCTTAGCCATTTTCTAGCCGACATTGGACATTCCTCTCATCCCTTTGCTACACCCCTTACTACATTTTCTTCTCCAGGCTTACACTTACCTCAAAGAGGCTAGGATTCAACAACAAAGTTTGATGCCATAAAGATATGTTCCACCTTTGAGCTAAGGTTCGTATCACTTGGTCCCATGCATTTTAGCTATAGATTCGAGTCAAATTTCAAACAATCTTGCTACTTAAGGTTGACATCCCAATGCTGACTAGATCAGCCATTTATTTGGTTTATGCTGCATGAGGCCATGTGGTGCATCCATATAGGCGTGCACTAGGATATTATTATTTAATTGTTCATTAATTAATTAATTAATCAAAGAGGATCACTTAAGCATAATTAATTAGAGGAATTCTAATGAAATTGAACACATTACTTGATTTATTTAAAAATATAATCTAACTAATTATCTTAATTAGTTTTAGTTTAAAATGACTTAATCCTAAGAGTAGTTTGGAATGTGTATGCTTGGAGGGCTTATAGCATATCCATAACCCCAAGAAGAGTAGTAACTATGTTCATGATCCAATATCTAGTAGCTGTGTTTGTAATCTGATAGCCAGTAGCTATGTCCATGTTGTGATTCCAATGGTAGCTATGTTGTCGAGTTCTTGATTGGTAGATCACAACAATAGTTCCTATACGTGAGTGAAAGGTATAAGTAGATTGTATAGCAAGTAAGATCTTAGTCTGTGGAAAAATTTAAGGAAAGATCTATTGCATGTAAATTTTTCCAACAATGGTATTAGAGCTCCTTTATGCTTATTTTCATCTTGTGTACCGTATGTGTGTTTTGTGTCATATATGATTTAAATTGCATAATTTTTAGCAATTTTTGTGTGTATTGGCAAGCTTACTTTCCAACTATTTTTGAGATAAATGGCACATTTTTTTTTGAAATCTTTATAAGGATTTGTTTTATGTAACAAAATTTTCAAAACGACATATTATTTGCATAAATTGAACAATGTATGTGAAAGCTATTGTCAACATGCGATGCAGAGCAGCGATCCAGGTTGATAAAAAATATAAATTTTGGTGGGATTTTAGAAAATGATAAAAAATGGAGTCGCCACTGACTTAGATTGAAGTGGTGAAGTCGGATACCGAATAGTATGGTCTATGTTATAGAAACATGGATTCGGGGGTTGGTTACATGCAAGAAAGGTATTAGCACCCCTACAATGCCCTTTTGGTACCACGTTGGTGTTTGCTACTTTTGATTTCAAAAATATACTTTGTCTATTGTCAAATAAATCTATTTTCACATGTAATCATGATTTAGGATTATTTTTAAATATATCGATGAAGTCATGCCAATTAACTAGCTAAACTCATGATGTAATTTCCCTCAGGATAGTTTGTAGCAGCCAATTGATTGACAACTATTTTTATCTGTCATCAGGATCTTTTTAAAAATGTGTTAATGAAACCATGCCAGTTAACTGATTAGGTTTGTAACATAACGCTCCTCAGGATAATTTGATAGCAGCCAGTTGGCTGGCAACCCTCTTTATCTATCGTCAACATCCTTTAATAAAAATAAATAATCAAAATAGTTGAAAAGAAACCACAAACACCTCCTTATAAGATGTTTGAATTACATATGTCACAAAAAAAGTCATCGCGACTCACAATCATCCAATAAAATAAGATATAAGCACAAAAACACTTATCCAACAAGAGAAAATTAAGTAATAGATGAAATCTTTATTTAGAGTGCTCAAATGGCAAAACCAAGGTCAAAAACGTGATCAGGACGTCAAAAAATACTAGGAAAGAGGTTCGAGTCAAAGTCAACATTCAGTCAATGATTAAAGTCAACATCTCGTCAACAGTCAAAGTCAGCAAGTCAATAATGATATGGCAAAGATGTGCTGATGTGGATATTTATGTGGCAAATGACTGGGTATGTTCTGATGATGTGTCGTACACGTGGCGGATGACTGTGCATGATTTGCTGACTCGTCAAGTGACATCGTATGCTGAGTAAGCAGGTGAGCTAACATGGAGATGACGTGTCATGATGATTGTGCAACTAGGGCTGCATGGCAAGTAGAAGGGACCTTTGAGTGTGTGGCACATGTGCAACACGCGCCTAGAGCCTTGTCGGTGCATGAGGGCGCGTGGAATATCTTTTGGTGAAGTTCTTCACGGTTCCTAAGGTTTTGGCACCTCCTGAGCATGATGGTGGGGTGCGTTTTTCAAGATTTGGACTGAAAATATGATTTTTAGGGGATGAACGAAAATAACTTTTTCTTGAATTTTCTAGTGAAATATGCAATCTCCGGCGCAATTGAGGCACGAATGACCCTCCAAAGGCTGAGTTAAGCTTCTCCAAGTCAACAAGGTGAGTTTGTTGAAGGAAAAATTAGAAGAATTGAGAAGAATCAAATTTTCTATTTGACCCCTTTCTTACTTCATGACTTTCTTTCTCTAACTTTCACTCCTTTTCTATGAAATTTCTCTCCCCTTTCTCTCTTGACTCTTTCCCTTATGCTTCTCTTTTCTTTGTGTGTTTTCTCTCCACCTCCCCTCTTTTGGTTCCCTTAGCTCTCTATTTTAAATCCTCCTTTCCCTAAGTGCATGATTTATGATTAAGTGCATTAGGATAAGGACATGATTTAATGAGGTGCATGATGAAATAAATTATGAGGAAGGTGGTGCATGATTTGATTAGGATAAAGAACATAATTTGATGAGGTGCCTAATGAAATGAATTATGAGGAAGGTGGTGCATGATCTGATTAGGATAAGGAACATGATTTGATGAGGTGCATGATGAAGTGAATTAGGATGATGGTGTTGCATGATTTGATAAGGATAAGGGACATGATTTGATGAGATGCATGATGATTAAGATAAGGAACATGATTTGATGAGGTGCCTAATGAAATGAATTAGGAAGATGGTGTTGCATGATTTGATAAGGATAAGGAATATGATTTGATGAGGTGCATGATGAAATGAATTATAAGGAAGGTGGTGCATGATTTGATTAGGATAAAGAGCATGATTTGATGAGGTGCCTAATGAAATGAATTAGGAAGATGGTGTTGCTTGATTTGATAAGGATAAGGAACATGATTTGATGAGGTACATGATGAAATGAATTATGAAAAAGGTGGTGCATGATTTGATTAGGACAAAGAACATGATTTGATAAGGTGCCTAATGAAATGAATTAGGAGAATGGTAGTGCATGATTTGATTAAGATAAGGAACATGATTTGATAAGGTGTGTGATGAAGTGAATTAGGATGATGGTGGTTCATGATTTGATTAGAATATGGAGTGTGATTTAATGAGGTGCCTAATGAAATAAATTAGGAGGATGATGGTTCATGATTTAGGAGGATTAGGAACATGATTTGATAAGGTGCATGATGAAGTGAAGTACGATGAAGGTGGTGCATGATTTGATTAGGATAAGGAGTATGATTTGATGAGGTGCCTAATAAAATAAATTAGGAGGATGATGGTGCATGATTTAGGAGGATTAGGAACATGATTTGATAAGGTGCATGATAAAGTGAATTAGATGATAGTGGTGCATGATTTGATTAGGATAAGGAGTATGATTTGATGAGGTGCCTAATGAAATAAATTAGGAGGATGGTGGTACATGATTTAGGAGGATTAGCCAACACTCTTCTTCTTTTTTCTTTTCTTTTTTTAAATTTTTTATTTTTAATTTTTAATTTTTTAATTTTTTAAATAATATTATTCGCATTTAGGATTTTAAAAATATCTTTAAATTTTTATTTTTATGCATTCAAGTAGAATAATTTTAGAACTTGTGCATGGGTTTATTTTGATTTTTCAATGGTCTGGATAAACGTGGATGTCTACAACTATGATTGCTAGAAGTTGGCTCCATGAAAACATGTTTTTTAAATTTTTTGAAAGCTTGGTGAACAGCCATCTTTGAACCATATTTTCAACACAAAAGTTTATGTTTTAGAAAATGATCTTGTATTGATTTATTTCGTGCAACAAAATCTTTTCAACATAACCAAAATTATCCCAATCAGAGCTCAGATGAGGGAGATACAAGGGCAAAAGGTAGGTTCAATGACATGTGCAAACCCAAAAATCTGGAACTAGAAGATGACCCCAATCATGTGCTGTGACTAAATAGGGAGATCCCTGTGCCGCTATATGTGGTTGTGATCATAGATTTCAAGGCATCATCAAAATATGGAGATTGCAGGGATTTTGATTGTGTACTAAGAATTTCAAATAGCACTTCTCCAAGATAGTGCATGGCTTATACACACCATCACCATGAGTGGGAATTCATCCAAGCAATAAAATTCTTACCCACACATGCATGTAGTGTGGGTGGGTGCATGACACATGTGCCTAGGCCATTTTTTGACCAAAGTTTTATTGCGAACTCCATTTTTGAGTACTTTTTGGCTATATGCTTAAGATTTTTGCAAAATTCTTGTATCATTTTTAAAAAATTATGCAAAGAGTAGTTAATTTTGGAGAAAATAACATCCTGGAAATTTTTTTCAAAAGTAAATTTTTGTATTAATCACACTTTCCAAAATCATGACACACTTCCCACAATTATTTAGTGTATTATTTTTCATTCATTTGTTAAATGATGAATTATCTTTGTATTATTTTTCATTTATGTGTATTGGTGCATTCATATTTTGTTGAATGCTCATGAAATCATGTGGCATTTATTTTCCTCAAAATATAGGAATATATATGAAGGTGATGCGACATCACTTCTTCAATCAAGTAGATTGATGTAATAAGAAATAATTCATATGTAATTATTTTTAGGGAAATGTATTTCACCATTAAAGGCCTTGTAAAGGTATACATTTGCACATCTACTTTGTATATATTTTTTAAGTTTTTGAACATGGGCACTAAAATATCAATAGAGTTTGTTGAACTCATTAATTAAATATGCGATATGTTTGCATTACCTTAGATAAATGTTCCAGTAGCTTTTATCATAAATTAAGTATGAGTTGTTCCTACTTAGGCTATATAAAACTAAATACTTATTTTCATCTATATTATAAGAGATAATTACTAGCACTTGTGAAATTCTTGATTAAGTAATATAGATGAAAATAAGTGGGTTAATTATAAATAGCAATAGGTAGATATGTGCCTATTAAACTTGTGCAATGATGTAGTGTAATGGCTTTCAAGATATTATCACTAAATTAACTAAGGGAGACAAGTGGAATGGTAAGAACGATGACATATGGTATTGAAAGCTTTAGTACCTTCTTAATGAGCAAGAGTTGCTTGACCATCTAACTAATGTCATGAACCCACCTATCAAGGGCAATAGTGCCTAGCATTTTTATGGCCAAGAAGCCTATAACACTTGTTTTAAAAGAGATAGGAGTGCACACTTAACATTGTTAAGCATGTATGGTGATCTCATTAGAGAGTTTGAGAACATTCCAATTGCCAAGGAAATGTGAGATTGGCTAAGGATCAAATATGGTGGAACCACTGCCACAAGGCTATGTGCTTTGACCTTGAGGTTCAGCCAATATATGATGGACCCAAAACATTCAATCACTAAACATTTAAGGGTAATGCTCACCATGATTAGAGAAATTAAATCAACTAGAAATGATCTCATAGATGAACAATGGGGCTTGACAGTCATCAGATCCCTCCTAGAGTCCTCTTAGGGACAATTGAAGCTTGTGCTTACACACAATAAGGGAATTAAACCCTTTGATGACATTTCCCTTCATTTAGAGGTTGAGGTAAACCATAGAGATGTAAACCATAGTGCTGCATTGGTGGCACAATCTAGATAGTGCAAGGGTAAGTGCTAGTGCACGAGAAAACAAGGGAAAAACCAAAACCAAGGACCAAAGTCTAATAATTTCACAAAGTGCCTTAGAGTCAAGTGTGCTAGTAAGAGCAATATATTCAAGCTCAAATGCTATAACTATGGCAAGAAGGGACATGTAAAACATCATGTAGAAGTATGTGCCTTCAAGCAAGCATATAACCTGCACATGGTTTGTTCGTGTTAGACATAGATGATAGTTTCAATAACATTGCCCATATTACTTCTACTTCCAATATGGTGCCTAATTTCATATTGTGATGTTTGAGATTATGACATATTAGCTAAGAAAGAATGGCTAGATTAACTTGAGGTAGGCTATGGGCCCTCTCACAAAAGTTAGTTTTCTGCATGTAAGCCTGGACTTGCAAGTAAAACTAGCAGAAAGCCTTTTGCTAAGGCTGAGAGGGCTTTTGAACATCTAGAGTTAATCCATACAAATATATATGGGCCCATGAATGTGAAGGCTATACATGGCGTGTCCTACTACATTGCTTTCATAGATGATTACTCATGATATGGCTCCCTTTTTTGTTGTCTCATTGTTATAAAGCTTTGGATTACTTCAAATGCTTCATAGCAAAGGTTGAGAATAGAAAAGAGAAGAGTATAAATACTCTTTGAACTAATAAGGGCCAAGAATACTTATTTGATTAGTTTAGAGAGTTCTATGAGTATAAAGGGATATGCAAATAGTTAATGATTCTAGGAACTCTAATCAAAATGGTGTTGTAGAGAGAAAGAATTGTATACTATTAGACATGGTTAGATTAATGATGGCTCAGGTTAACATCCCAATAAAGTTTTGAAAGGATTCACTTTTATAGCTGCATTCATTCTAAACTATGTGCCTTCAAATTTTGTTTCTACTACTTCATACAAGTTATGGAATTATATTAAGCCTAATCTAGAAGACTTACTATTGCAACATTGCAACACGAGAGTGGTGATCCAATGTAAAAGGACTTTTTTTTTGAGTTTTCTAAATTGAGGGACAGTGAATTAAAAAAAGTGAGTTGCACAACCAAAACTTTGGATGAATCAGAAACCTTGAAATAAAATAGTTGCGTTATCCAAAAATTGGGTTGAGGAGTTGGTTAGTGTAGGGAAGGTGTTAGTACCCCTACAATGCCCTTTAGGTGTTGCATTGGTTTTATGTTGTTGTCCCTATATTTTGTTCACTCTTTTTTTTCACTATTGCTTTTATTTATTATTCTACAAAAAGAAATGGATAAAATCTGGGATTAAGTTAGATTCTTCATTTATAAATATGTGTCAATAGGCTTAGAAGAAGTATTGACATAGGTCCTACCTCCTTAAGTGTAGATTTTTTCAATTTATAAGAGTAAATGCCCTTGCCTCTGCCCCTATAACTCTTCTTGAGAAGCTTATTAATTTTGAGATTAAAAAATATTAGTTGAAATACCTTAGACCAATAAACTTAGAAGAAGTATGGAAGCAGACCCTTCCTCATTAGGTTAAGACCTAATTGAACTACAAGATTGGATGCCTTTGCCTCCACTCCTATAAATTCTTCTTCACAAAGATTGTTGTGTATAAGATTTTTGGATGGAGATATTGTACTAACAAGCTTAAATAGAATGTTGAAATAAGCCCTTCCTTCTCAATTTGGAACCTAATCAGGTTGTAGGAATAAATGTCTTTTCCTTTATCCATACAACTCTTAGAAAGTTTTACAGCATGAGAAAAATGTTTAACATGTGATTACAATACTTTACTTTCCAAAATAGAAGGTCATTGGGACCTTGGGTTATTCCCTTTGACAACACTGGGGTCCTTGAAGCACTTTTATAGACAAAATGGGACTTTTGAATCCTTACTAAATGGCACATAGGTTTTGGAATCCTTTTGTTGAATAAATTGGACTGTTGAAGTCCTTTATTATGTGAGTAGAGGTCTTTGGAACCTTCTAAAATTGCTTTCGACTCTTGGAGTCCAATATTAAAACATTTACCCCCTACATCACAAAAGTAAATTAAGACTACAAATAAAATATGTTATAGTCATCTAAAAAAAATTAAACTAGCTAGTTGAACAAGAATAAATTAACCTACATCTCATATCAAATATGCATGCAAACAAAAATAAAAAAACTTAGCTTAAGTAATTAAATGGACAACACATACTAATACACATTTAGACTTGGTTTAATTTATTCAAAAATATTTCTTTATTGTATTATTATTGTAGAAGTAAAATTTAGGCTCAATTCAAGATTGACCCCATTGCTCTTGTGTAGGTAGCACCATGTAGCCTATTGTTCATATTTTTTTTGACTTTTAATAATTTTTTTAAACAAAAACATAGGTGGCGATGGTTTGGCCACATAGCCTAATCATGGTAACTTTTAGCAAAAATAAAATTTTTACCCTGTTTTAAAAGAAACTTAAAAGAATGAGAAACCTTATAGACAAAAGATACTCTTGAACTCTCCTACTCTTATCAATCAATTTTAAAAAATTCTATAATTATGTTGGAAAATTTTAGAACATAGTTAAGGATTAATTTTTATTTTTCTAAAAATATTCTTTTTTATTTAATTAAATTCAGGCAAGGAGAAGGTGCATCACACCCATAGGGGTTGTAGTGAACTCTTCCCCAACCTTTGCACTGCTTCAAGCACTTAGGCTCTAGGGCAACTTAGAGCCCACACTGCCTTATGGTAGCCTTTTCTGCCAATGGTGGTGTCATCAAAATTGGTGATATGATCCAAGAGAGACTATACCATTTCTCTCTTAGCCCACACACTTTCTCTCTAGAAACAAAAGGCAAATTCCACAGTTACAGCATTGTAGTTAGAGACCGAGAATTGGTCCATCCTTATACTACCTTTATCAGTAACAAAAACACAACATGTTTACAAATCAAACATGATTGTGGTCATACCAAAGAAGTAAAATGACTCAAGTCATTTCATGGGGAAGTGAGAAACGATAAACCCTACCTTTCAAGCCATTCATGTTTAAAGAAGAAAGCCAAATGAAATAGTCACCTAAAAAAGAAACTTGCAGAGATTCCCCAACCTTTCTAGCTTTCTACTATTCTAAATGAATAGTTACATGAACCATACTTAGAAAACAAGGCAAAGACTTACTAGTATGAGGCTTTAGGTAAGGCATGGAAACAATATATATGCCTAACTCATGAGCAAAGGCAACCTAAGTGAATGGTGCTTGATGGGAAGGGGTGTAAAGCTTTGGCGAAGATGGAGTGTGGGGAGTGCTTTCATTCCATCTCCATTTCTAGAGAGTGAGAAGTTCTAAAGAGTGAAGATGTGTTTACTTCTCCATGCCCCTTAGTGAGAGAGATTCTTCACTATATTGGAGAAATTTCCCATGTAGATAGGTGAGAAATTATGGTGTTCCTTTGTCACCTTTGCTGCATGTGGGTTCCTTGTTTGAATGAGTTCCTTGTGGAAGTGAATGAAATAATTACCGATTATAAGGGTAAACAGTAACACCCAACCATGAGAGACAACTCACTTAGACCAAAAAGGGTTGCTTAGTGGAGAAAATGGGTGGTATGATGGGTTTGTGATTTTTGGGAAGATTATGGATTGAAATGTAACTAAATTGTTTTTAAAAAAATTTAAAAAACTACTAAAACTCTCTTTTAAACCCAAAATTCACTACTCACATAATTTTCCTAGACCCTTTAATTTTCTAGATTCTTCACACTGCTTTTTTTCTCTTTTTTCATCTTTTCATCTATCCAATTTCAAAAAACCTTTTTTAAATTATTTTTAATTACAATTAAACTAAACTAAATAAATTTTTTTAAATACTTCCCTTCCTTTTTTAAAAAATCCTAAAGTGAGTGCTAGACAAATTTGGGTGTCTACAATCTTTTGTTTATCATTCTAGGGACTGGAAGATAAACAAATGTGGAAGGCACTAATATTTTGGGACCATCAACAGAATGAGATGAGGGGACCCACAACCAATGGGGTTAAGAAGAACAAAGTAGCAAAGCGTGGGAGAAATCCCAAATTCACCATCAAAGAGAAACAATGAGGATGACTTGAGGGTGGCTTATGTTTAACTAGCAAAGATAAAATGCATAACTACTTGGGGGTGTCCTAGGATTCACCATCAAAGATAAAAAAAGGCACTACCTAGTGTGGCCTAAGATTAACCTAAAAAAAAATGAAGTGACACTACCTAGGGGTGGCTTAGATTAATCAATAAGGTAATCAATGATATAAAGCCACGTCTTTGCTATTGGAGCTAAATCAATCAAAATTTTGAAAGCAACAACCAAGAGAGATCCACCATGGAAGTTTCACTGATGCTAACTCCATGCATTGTGGTTTTGTATAGGAGAATAGCAAGTCCTCGAAGGAAGGAGGGTTATGTAGTTGGGGTCCCCTCCCTTTAGAACAACATTCATGGCAATGATATCCATAAGAGCATAAATTAAAAAAGGGCCCTTTATACCTTTCCAACTTCCTTGCATTATTAAAATGTTGCCCTAGCTTGAATTGGCATTATTCACTTGTAGTGGGGAAAATAGTTTCTTGTATCGTGTTTACTAACTCTAAGTGTCATTTCTTGTACAATTCCATTATTAGAAAGTATATTCCACTCATCTTTGGGTTTCTCATGAGAAACTCTCTTGGTAAGAACAGGAATCTAGAAGGAAGTTGCAGCACTGAACATTATACCAAGAGGACTACTTGAATAATCCATACTCTTTTTGGTCATGACCATTATGTCATCACAACCTATTGTAGTAAGTGTTGTCCAAGCATGTGCTATAGAAGCACTATCACTAGTACAAAAGCTCATTTCCATTTTGTCTACTAGCTTCAGTATGATTTTCCTTCCCTAAGGACTGGTTATCACACCAAGGTCTCCAATTGGTATATTACTTGCCATTGAACTCATGAGACATTTGCATTGTCTATCTAATGTAACTACCAACCACTTGGCTTCAAAGGCAAGGATATAATTAACTAGAGGTCTGTATATATTATTTGCAACTCTATCAATAACTTGTACATGTTCAATCATGTAACCTTGGAGTAACCATTTGGCAATTTTTGAATTGTACAGCTAGATGTCTTTCATTTACTCCTTGAAATTGTACTAGGTGACAGGTTATTCAAGGAAGCATTAACAACTACTCATGTTCATTCATATGCTGCTTGCAATATCTTATGGAATAGTTCTCACAGGTAGGAATAAAGGGTGACGGTACTTGCAAGACACCACTGTAGTTTCCAGCTACTTCTATTGGTAACATTTGAAACTATACTAGAGACCATTATGGACCATTGGTTCACATCTATGGGAATATCAAAGTGGTTACTATTGTTCATTATTACAATAGAAGTCTCTCTTGAAGACTTGCCATTGAAGCCAAAAGTTTTAGATAAAATCCCCAAGGAAATGACATAATATGTTCATCTTCATTTATGAGGGAATTCCATCAAGAGTTGCCATCAAAAAGGCTTGCCTATTTGTGTTACTTTAACAAGTTCCACCACAATTGCACTTGTAAGCTTTATCAACTTGTAGACTTTGGTGGGTCCACGAATTATTCGAAGAAGATCCCCTACGCCATACAAATGCCACCAATGCCTAGTTAGCCACCAAAATCGCCAAACCCAATCTCCTAATGGATGTGGAGTAACTAAAAAGGGAAAACTAAAGGATAATTCACCATAGACTTTCCAATGTACTTGGTAGCAATGGCTAAAATCTGATGGTTGCATTTCCCTTATGGTTAGTTCACCACAATTAAGACAAGAAGCATTGCTAAAAGCTTCATAAGAGCTATGCAACTTATCACATCCCTTCTCTAATGTAGAGACCCAAAGTTCATTACCCCTCCTACTAGTAGCAAATGCAAACCTATCCAATAATTCACATGGGATCCAATCATCAATAAGAATAGGGATCCACTCAAAGACAATTCTCTACTTCACAAGGGAGCTCTAAGGTTGACACACGATGATTGGACATATAGAGGAAATTCCTTATCTGTAAAATGTGGTTCACCTCTTTAGAAAAGAGCTTGTTAAATAGCCAATATCACATACAGCATCAGCTAATTAATTTGTTTTTGTGTCTCAATTCTTGGTTTTCTAAACTCTCACAAAGGGAACCACATCAATTGTTGATTGATCTCTTTTTTCAAGGCAAGCATTGGCCCTTTGAAGAGTGATTAGACTAAAGATTATGTTGATTGCCCAAGTTACAAATAGGTCAACACCACACAATTCTAGGATAATATCCCTAGATATCTAAGGATTATTGACCTTCCCTCAGATTATTTGAGAGGATCAACACTTTTGTAGAGATCTCTCTCTTTCTTCTTACCATACCCTTTGTGTCATTTAAACTATCAAGTGCAATATTTGACATATCATAGCATCTCATATGCATCATGAACATGTCAGTCATAATAATGTTGCATTGGCAAACCATTTCTTCAACCCTTATGGTAACAAACTCAAGATTGATAAGTGTGATCTAATAGGAAATTTAAAATTATCAAGATAAAACCATGATCAAAAAAGAAATTCAAAATGATTGGGACCAAACCACAATTGAATAGTAAATTTAAAATGATCAGGACATAGATGTGACTTAACAAGAAAATTAAAATGATTAAGGCAACACCATAATCTGACAAGAAATCTTAAATGATTAGGCTGGAACTACAATGTGACATGAAATTTAAAATGATTAGGATAGAACCATGATCTACAAGAAATTAAAAATGATTGGGAGGGAACCATGATCGAAGAGGACATTTGAAATGATAGGGAAAGAACTACGATTTGACAAGAAATCTAAAATGATTTGGATGAAATTGTGGTTTGACAAGAAATTTTATACCATTGGGATGAAATTGCGATTTGATAGAAAATCAAAAATGATTGGGACAAAGCAGTAATTTCATAGAAAATTTTAAATCAAGATGGAATTGCGATCTAACAAGAAATCTAATGTGGTTGAGATGAAAACACAAACTAATAGGATTTTAAAATAATCAAGACATAACTATGATTTGATAGGAAGTCTTACATGATCAGGATGAAACTACAATCTAATAGGAAATTAAAATGATTAAGACAAAATTACAATTTGATAGGAATTAAAAATGATTGGGATAGGACCACAGTCAGACAAGAAAAGTAAAATGATTAGGATAGGACTATGATAGGACCAAAAGTTTAAAATGTTTGGGATGAAACTGCAATATGCAAAAAATCAAGTAAGGATAAGATGAGTCGAATGATTGGGCTTACACTCTTAAACAAAGAGCTCAATAACTTAAATGCAATGGCTAGCCATGCACTATAGAAGTAGACCTAACTTGAAAGTCATGAAGATAAAATGCATTGGTACAAGTTTTGAAACTTTTGAAATTATGCAAAATTTAAATTCTAATGAAAATGTTGAAAATTAAGTATGCAATGGTGTGCTTATGAAAAATGTGACAAAGAAAGATTTAATTTTTCCCAATTTGCTTCCAAATCCCTTTGGGGACACTTTAAGAGGCATAATCATAAGGAACAACATCAAGCACAATATCCTTTTAATGGATTTCAGTGAAGGCCAGATTGATTTGCCCAAGTGTCTTCTTAATCTTTGATCTTGTAGAAAGAGTTCATTTTACACAAGATAAAATTCATTCTCCAATGTTAGGTGAAAAAGATACTTCTTTAGGCAATATTCCCCACTCTTTAGAAGCAAATGAAACAATGCAAGAGTTACATTCTTCTATTGTACCACAATTCTTTAAGGTACCTATGCCTTATTACTGATACCTAAATAGGCTATCCTCTACTTAGGCTTATTTGTCTATCATAAATAACTTAACATGAAGATGCATATTGAAGAATAAAGAACAAGTAGGAGGGACAAAATTGGAAAAAGAATAGATGAAATCAAGATTTGAATCTTTGGGAGGTAATCAAAGAGGAGACTGATGTTAATCACCTTAGTTTTTCTTTAAAATGCCATTGAACAAAAGAAATGTTAAAGTTCATCCTATTGGATAATCTTTTTTTTTTTTTTTATGATTCAAAATGATGCCTAAAAGGATTGGACAAGGTGGATAACAATATGAAAATTAGCCAATCCTTGTGGAATCATGAGTATTGTATGGTTAAACAATTGTTTAAGTTCCATTTGTGCCATTGGATCACTCTCTAAGTGTTTAACACTCATGAATAAGTGTTTACTCTCATGGACATCCCATAAGCTGGTTTTTGGACAATGTAGACTATTTTATTTTCAAGGTGTCCAATCTCATCAAAATTTTAGGCCGGTGCTACTCTGTTTTATAAATCCACTTTCCCTCAATTTCCATAAATTGAAAGAAAATCTCTTTTTACCTTTGATTACCACTCCTGCATCACAATGTTCTAATAGTTTGGCAACTCCACTAGGGAGTGTTCAAGGGTTACACCAAACCAAATTGGTGTTTATTGTTATTTCATTCTATCCCTATGCTCAGATGTCTTGCCTGATTGTGTTCTAAAGTGCTTATCTTGTGTTTTCCTACGAGTTATTTTCCTATCATACTATCTATATACTATGGATTGGTTAGCTGGCTACTTGTTTTATAGGTTGTAGTGAGTGTGTTGATTCCCTACTCACACATACACTTGCACCATGCACTTTAGAAAGGGGAGATCATAACCCTTGAGCTTTAAACTCAAGCTCTAAGAAACCTTAAGGCTAGCAAGGCAAAGTAAATACTTAGCACCCCTACGTCATTCTTTCATACTGCAATGGTCTTATGTTGTTGTCCCAATTTTAGTTCATGTGTTGTTTTGCTCTTTCTTTTATTTATTATTTTCAAAAAGAAGTGGGTGAAATTTGGAATTGAGTTGGATTCTTCATTGAGAAAATATGTGTTAATAAGCTTAGAAGAAGTATTGAAATAGACCTCACCTCCTTAGATTTAGATCTATTCTAGTTATAAGAATAAATGCTTTTGTCTCTACCCTTATAACTCTTCTTGAGAAGCTTATTAATTTTAAGATGGAAAAATGATTGTTGAAATGCCTTATACCAATAAACTTAGAAGATGTATTGAAGGAGACCCTACCTCCTTAGGTTGGGACCTAATCAAAATACAAGATTGGATGCCTTTGCCTCCTTCTTCTTCAAAACATTATTGTGCGTAAGATTTTTTGGTGGAGATCTCTTACTAATAAGCCTAAAAATAATGTTGAAATAAAACTTTCCTCCCTAGGTGGGGATCTATTTAGGTTGTAGGAATAAATGCCTTTGCCTTTATCCATACAACTCTTCTTCAAAGACTTATTAGCATGAGAAAAATGTTTAAAATGTTATTATAATAATGTTTTCCAAAATAAAAGGTCATGAGACCTTGTGTTATTCCTTTTGACAACATTGGGATCCTTGGATTATTAGATGGATCCTTACTAAATGCTACATGGATCTTGGAACTCATTATTGAGTAAATTGGAATGTTGTAGTCCTTTATTATGTGAATAGAGGATTTTGGAACCTTCTAAATTTGCTTTGGATTTTTCAAGTCCAATCTTAAAACATTCATCCCATACATCACAAAAATAAACTAAGACTATAAATAAAATCTGTTACAGTCATCCAAAATAAAATCAAACTAGCTAAATGTACAAGAATAAATTAACCCACTTCTCATTAAAATATGCATGCAAACAAAAATAAAACACAAATTAGCTTAATTAATTAAATGTATAATACATACTAATCACACACGTAGACTCAAGTTTAATTTATTGAAAAAAAATTCTTTATTGTACCATTATTGCAAAAGTAAAATTTATGTTAGTTCTAGATTGAGCCCATTGTTCTTGAGCAGGGTACACCATGCAGTTCACTATTCATAATATTTTGACTTTTAATAAATTTTTTAGAAAAAAACATTGGTGGCCATAGTTTCGCCACATAGTCTAACCGTTGTAGGATTTAGTAAAAGTAAAATTTTTATCATTTTTTTAAAGAAACTTAAAATAAAGAGAAACCTTACACACAAAAGATTCTCTTAAATTCTCCTATTTTTATCAATCATAATTCTCAAAGCTTCCATAATTATGTAGGAAAAATTTAGAAGTTAGTTATGGACTAACTTTTAATTTTAAAAAAGTTCTTTTTTATTTAATTAAATTCATGCGAGGATAGTGTGCATCACCCTCATAGGGGGTGCAGTGCACCCTTCCCCAACCATGGTGCTTCAAGTGCCTAGAAGAAGGTATCTTAGATCCAACATGGGGTTGTGACAGCCTTTTTGCCACTAGTGCTGTTGAACAAAGAGAGACTAGCCCATTTCTCTCTCAACCCACTCTCTCTCTAAAGACAAAAACCAAATTCCATAGTTAGAGCACCATAGTTAGAGACCAAAAATTGCACCATCTGTATACTAGTTTTAATAGTTACAAAACCACAACATGTTTACAAATCAAACATGACCACACCCATACCAAGGAAACAAAATGGCCCAATTCATTTGACAATAGGAAGTGAGAAACCACAAACCATAACATTCAACCCATTCACATTTAAAGGGGAGAGCCAAATGAAATAGTCACCTTAAAAACAAACTTGCAAAGATTCCCTAAACTTCCTAGCTATCTACAACGTTTAAATGAGTAGTTGCACAAACCATGCTAAGAAAAAAAAGATAGAAGCTTATTGGTACAAGGCTCTAGGTAAGGTGTTGAAAGAAAATCTATGCTCAACTCATGAGCCAAGGCAACCTAAGTGAAAGGTGCATGATGGGAAGGGGTGTAAAGCTTTGGTGAAAATGGAGCATGGGGAGTGCTTTCATTCCATTTCTATTTCCAGAGAGTGAGAAGTTTTGAAGAGTGAAGATGGGTTGAATCCTCCATGTCCCTTAGTGAGAGAGAGGTTCTTCTATATGTTGGAGAAATTTACTTGAGTAGAAAGGTGAGAAATTATGGTGTTCCTTTATCACCTTTGTTGCAAGTGGGTTCCTTTTTTGAATGAGTTCCTTGTGGGAATGAATGAAATAATTATGCATCATATGGGCAAATAGTGGCACCCAACCGTGGGAGACAACTCACTCAGATAAGAAAGGGGCACTTAGTGGAGAAAATGGGGTGTATGATGATTTATGGGAAGAGAATGGACTGAAATGTAACATTTTTTTTAAAAAAAAAAAAATTTACAAACGTTTTAAAAGTTTTTTTATTTAAGCCCAAAATTAACTACTCACACAATTTTTCTTAGATCCTTTAATTTTCTAGATTCTTCAAAACCCTTTGTTTCTCTTTTCTCATCTTTTTGTCTATCACATTCCAAAAAGACCTCTTTTTTCTTATTATTTTTAACTACAATTAAACTAATCTAAATAAATTTTTTATATATTTCCCTCCTTTTTTAAAAAAAAAATCCTAAAGTGAGTGCTGGACAAATTTGGGTGTCTGTATTTACGTCCATGGGGATTAGTAGGATATGTTCACTTGCTTTCCATAAGTTTGGGAAGTTAGGTCCTAGAGCTAATAAATTGTTTTTATTAGATGCTCTAAAATCTTTAAGGGCTACATTATGTACAGTGAACATCTTGGTAGGGGACTTTGAGAGGCTGAATCCGATGATGTTGATTTTCTAGAATAAGATTTTCCTAATAATGGTGATGTAAAGAGAAATTTTGAAATCTATAAGTGAGAAATATGCAAGAATAGAATGCCATAATTTGTCGATATAGAAATGGATACACAACTTATCCCAAAGAATGTTGATGATATAGAAACGGGTGCATAGAAATACAAACCCCTTAAGATTCATACTTACGTCAAGGTGTGCATAAAAAATTTCCATGCAAGAACTTTGAAATAAAGGGAATGTCCCTCTTGAGCATTTTGTGGATGTTAGTGAACCCTCATCACTTGAAGAAGCTTATATTCACTAGATTTAGACAAATGGATGACTACGATATAAGAGGAAATCAATTCTTTGGCTAAGAACAATGTATGGGTAATGATCTCTCACATAGCTGCAAGACCATTGGAAATGAATGGGTCTTAAGAATAAAGTGTAAGGTAGATGGATCAATTCACAAATACAAAATTTGACTAGTGGAAAAAGGCTTCACCCAAAAAGAGGGAGTAGACTATGAAGAATCATTTTCTCCTATTATAAGATTTGTGTCTATTCGCCTAGTCCTAGCTATTATTGCACATCTAGTTAGAATTGTTCTAAATGGATGTGAAGATAGTGCTTCTCAATATAAAATTAGGTGAGAAAATTTATATGAATTAACTAGTTGGGTTTTAGGTCCAAGGATAGGAACACAAGGTATGTTGCTTGAAACATTCCATCTACAGCTTGAAATAATTGTTTAGAAAATGGTATATTTGCTTTCATCGATTGATCACCTTTGTGAGATTCTCAATGATAAAAGAAGACCATTGTATGTATGTCAAAAGAGACAAGAATATGATTTCAATTTTCTCATTTATGTGGATGACTTACTCTTAGCTGGGAATGACATCAAGTTGATATGAAGGACGTGGGGGAAGATTATATACTTGGGGTTAAAATCTCAAGGGATTGTTTAACTCTACTTATGGGAAGTCCTAGTTAAAATAGGTTTTCAACTATTGGTAAATATTTAAAAAATGAATGTGAGTGTAGAAAAAGACTACATAGTTAATAGAGCAAAACAAAATTTTTTCTAGTTTTAAACTCTCCTTACTCCCTCTAGAATCTTTTCCTAAAAGTACCATTTTACAACTTTGGAATTTGGAACATGTATGCATGGAGGGCTCTAGTAACATCTCCATAACTATGAGAAGAGCAATAGTTGTTTTTGTGATCTGATATCTAGTAGCCAAGTTTGTGATTTGATAGTTTGTAGCTATGTTTGTGCTAGGATTCCAATAGTAACGATGTTGCCAAGTTCATGATTGTATATTGTATTACTGGATTCCATATGTGAGTGAAAGGCATGAGTAGATCATAAAGCAAGCAAGATCTTGGTTTATGGGAAAATTGTATCAGAGCTTGCCCTGCTCTGGTCGGTGTGGGCCATGGATCCTAGTTCTCTGTACAAGGACGTATAGTCTAAAGAGGTCAGGAATGATGAAGTCCCACATTGGTTAGGCAGAGAGGTCTTGGGTGTTATATATATCAGTTTGAAACATCCCCTTACAAGCTACCTTTTGAGGTGGAGTTAGGTGAATTCATATCAAAAATCTAAGGTAAGACCCATTGTGTTTAAAATTTTTCTAATAGTTTGTGTAAGGAACATTGAAACTTGAATTGAAATCCCTTCGTTAATGACATGGCATGGTCTAGACTCTAAACTCTTCATTTTTGGGAAAAAGAATTCATCTTTGACTTTTCTAGACAACTGATCTACTCTAAAAAGGGGGACATCCTCTTAGCTAGGAATGACATAGAGTTGATAGTCATTTATTTTGAGTTAAAAGGGAAGTAGACCCAAAAGTCTTGGAACATTGCAAGACATATAACCATAAATCCTTAGATAAAGGACTATATCTTGGCAAGGAACAGTGTCTTAAATAGATGAAGTGAGGAGGGAAATGTAAAAAGTACCATGTACGATTATAGATAGAGGTTTGATGTATGCTATTATGTGTAATGGACTTGACATATGTTTTGTAGCAGGCATGGTTAGTAAATATTAAAGTAACCCTAGGATTACCTGTTGGGTTGCAGTCAAAATGATACCTAGATGTCTAAAAGTAAACACCAAATCTTGCTTTGTATTATCAAGGCAGGAGTCTAAACTTAGTTGGTTTTAGCGATGTTGATGGGCCAATAGACAGAGGCAGGTGTAAGTCCACATTAGGATACACATTCATACTTGGTTATGGGGCTATTTTTTAGAGTATCAAGAAGCATAAGTGTTTCTTTGTCCACTATGGAATTAGAATATGTGGCTTGCACCTTAACATTGTAAGAACCTTTATGGTTAAAGAGATTCCTATGTAGGTTAAGCATAGGAGGACACTCATGAGAGGTGGTCATAGTTTATTGTGACAATATAGTCACCTAACCTACACAAAAGATCCTAAGTACCATAAAAAGTATAAATACATTGAGTCTTGCTAAACATTTTATTAGAGACATCATTGCACAGAGGTTAGTTAAATTAAAGCTTATTCCCACCAATGATAAACTCGCTAATCCTTTTACTAAATCCATTGCCAAATGTGCTTTTCGTAACCACATTAAGGGTTTAGGGTTATTAAAGATCTGATATGCTTTTTGTATTCATTTTTATACATTAATAAAAGAGCCTCCCTTTTATTTAAGTATAATTGGTTAGTATAATTGATGGCACATATCTAAGTTGTCACCATGTTTAAAAGATTTTCTCTCTTACACAAGAAAATTGCCCTAGTGCTGAAGTAGCAAATGTGATTAGACTTAAATGATCATTGGTACCATGATGTGGATGATCCCCTTTTTGCTTTTGTAGCAAAAAAGGTTTATATTGAAAATAGTCACCTTAGCATATGGCTAAGATGAGACTCTATGAGTTGACATGTAGGGATTATTGACTCCACAAAGCCTTATAGAAGCTAGATTCAAATTTAAGGTGATTCAAGTTAGTCTCTTTGTGATTTGACAATTGTATTCCATATAGTGTTTATAGAGCATGACAAACCCTAAGTGGGAGCTCCACCATAGCATGCAATTCATATTGCATGTGCATAAGTTGACCAAAAATGGGAGTAATTGAATAGATCCATCTTTCATCACTATGTAAGCCCCATATCCTAAGAACCCTTGTAACTTGGGTCTAGGTCATAAAATTTAGGTTTTGTGTTGCCACTTTAGCATGCACTCCAAGGGTCAAGAACGAAATGGTCCAATTGAACATGTCTTGGAAAGTAGTTAAATCTAGATAAATTGGCAAGAGTATTTAAGGAATAATCATTTTTATATGCACTTACAATTTGTGACTCATTGCTAGGGCAGTCATGCTTACTTTAGTGGCTAGCATAACTAGGAATACAAATGCATAAAGTGGTCTTTGCATGGCCTTATGGGATTAGAGATACAAAATATTTAGTGTGAGAATGAAATGATTTAGGATGTAATGAGATGTTGAGTGATGTTATGTTAGTTTGATGATAGCTTAATATAATAATCACTCATTGGAACCTTTTCTTGTGTGGTCCCACGTTCTGTTTTCTATGTGGCTAGATATATATTCTATGAGATTGTATTTTATTTGGCATGTCCAATGTATACAAGTGGGAGACATTGCAAGGGGACATATGGTGCATCTGCATGGATATGCAATAAGATGAAATTAATTAATTATTCATTAATTAATTAAATAAAGAATATCTCTTAAGGATAACTAATTAAATGAAGATAAATTAGTTAATTTGTTCAAAAATATAATCTAACTAATAAGTTTGAATTTAAACTGACTTAATCCTACAATATAAGATTCTTAGCTAGAGTTCAACTCTAACTACAAGGAGTGCTAGTTAAAATAGGCTTTTAACTAGTGGTAAATATTTAAAAAAGGAATGTGCAGAAAAAAAACTACACACTTAATAGAGAAAAATTTCATGTACAAGACTTTTCTAGCTCTCAGCTCTCCCTACTCTTTAGAATATTTTTTTGAAGGTACCATCTTACACCTTTGGGAATTGGAATGCATATGATTAGAGATCTCTAGTAGCATTTCCCTAATCATGAGAAGAGTAGTAGTTATGTTCATGATCCAATATCTAGTAGCTGTGTTCATGATCTGATAGCTAGTAGTTGTGTTTGTATTGTGATTCCAATAGTCATTGTGTTGCTGAGTTCAGATTGGTAGATCATAGTAGTAGATCCTATACATGAGTGAAAGGCATGAGTAGATCGTAAAGCAAGCAAGAACTTGGTCTTTGGCAAAATTTAAGATAAGACCCACTACATGTAAAATTTTCCAACAGTTTGCATAAGGAGCATCAAAACGTGAATTGAAAACCCCTTGTTCCATAACATGGCATGGTCTGCACTCTAAGCTCTTCATTTGTGGGAAAAAATGAATTTTTCTCTTACTTTTTTGGATAGTAAGATTCTCTAAAAGGGGGACATCCTTTCATCTTCTTTTACATGCAGCTAAGAAGCTTTAAGTGGAACCCCATGGCCATCCAACCCTAGGAGAGCTCTACATACACTTAGGCACTCACTCTCTAATTCTTGCCAAGCCTACATGCCCCTCACTCCAATATCTCTCAAATCATCCCTTGTAGCTCTCTTTCACCTCTATAGACATACTTCAAAGGGACAGACCATCATTGGAGCTAGGTATCATTCCATTTTCCAAATCTTCATAACTCTTTACTTCATAATTGCTTTCCATTTCTCTAACCAAGTAGTTTTGCTTATGTGTTGAGCTTAGGACTAACCACCATCACTCTTCTAACTTTGTTTTGTAGTGAATATCTTATGAGACTTCACAAGAGGGAGATTTGCTAGAAGAAAGGACCTTTGCATTTAAGGTAAAATATTTCTCTTTGTTCTTGCATGAGATCTCCCTCATTTCTTAGAGTTTTTACTTGACCTTGAGCTTGTTACTTGAATTTTGAGTTCTCTATAACTTTTGTATTAAGATGTTTTGCTAAAGATGCCTACAAAATGCTCAAAATGTAGCATGTTAAGGTGGGATTCAAGTTATGGCAAGAGAACTTTTTGCTTTTATGTTTGGCATATATCTTTTCTAGTTTTATGAGTTCTAACATGATTTTTGTCTTTTGAGTTTTTAGTTAGGTTTGCTATAACTTTGATGCTGACATTTTCTGCTAAATTGGGAAGTGACTTTAAATCTCATAAATGTTAGCACTACCCAAATAAAGCTTGAACCTCAAACTCAATTTCTAGAGTGTATATATCTATTAGAATCTACTTCATTATTAGGAGTTTCTAGATGATTTTGGTCTTGTTGGTTTTATTTTTGTACTATCTACAACTTTGATTTTGTGACTTTTTTTAGAAATGGATTAAAATCAAGATACATTGCTTACCATCAAGAAAAACCTTAGATGGAATTGTCTCAGTGTTTTGGGCATGTATTGTTGTGTATTTGGAGTTTTTATATGATTTGTATATTGTTTAAAGTTAAATTAGCTACAACTTTGTTGTTTACCATTTAGGGTAGCATGTGTGCAAGTGTCCTAAAACTCCACACAACAATATGCTGTCAAGGTGTATGCGAAATTGTTTATTTTAACCCAAATTAACTTGTATGATTTTTGCATGTTATATGAGTTCTAATTATTGAAAGTTTGGAGTTTAGGAATGTCTATTAATGTATTAAGATGTTCCCCAATTAATTTCATGACATTTAGATGTGATAGGTTATTTCTTTCATATTCTATACACCCATTATTGCCCTTTTTTTTTATCAATTGTAGCTTTATTTGAGCTTTATTCTAGGATGATTGTAATAAGATCAATTTTACTTGTAATTTTATTAGATGGACTCCAATGGTCCATGGTTCATTAAATAAAGGTTCCATTGACCCTCTCATAAAAGGGGAATTTATTGATGGTCTTCAAAAAATCTTGTCCCCTTAGTGCCCTTCCATTCCCTCTTAAATAATTTTACTCAAATGTAAAAAAAAAAGAAAAAAAAAAGTTATCTAAAATTCAACATTGGAATTGGAGGCATATGTATCCTTTTCCCTTAACTTGGAGTAATGGAATCAGTTTGGTATTTTCATAAAACCCATGATATTCCTTTATTTTCTAAAATTTCATTTCTTTTCAAATAACGAAAATGAAAAGTTTCCTAAAAAAAGTTACAGGAATTAGAGTTATACACATCATTTTCCTCTAACTTGGAGTAATGGAACCATTTGGTATTTTTACAAAACCCAACCTTGTTTTACAAAGTACAAAAATTAAACTTGCCTGAAATAGAAATTTGTAGCAATTGAAAGTCTATACAATCTTATCCAATAAATTTGATTTTTTGTTTCCTAAAAAATTGTCCTCCGAAGATGTATACATTCTTTTCCCATAACTTGGAGGGAATTCGCATTTCATAGGGCCCACTCTGAAATCTATTCTCATAAATCCTTTCTCTCTATCATATTTACAAATTCCTCCACCTCAAATCAAAATATTTTTTCTCACCAATTTAACCTCAAAAATAATGCTTTCAAAATCAACAAATAGTCATTTCAAAGTTCAATAACATTTCTTCTCTAAAGTGTACTTTTTCCTCATGGGAATTTGGTACAATCTTAATAAATATTTCCCATAAGAATGGCTCTAATTGGTACCCATTAATTGTCACCTTCAAGGTCCTTTGTAGGTTCTAATAGCTTCCATACACATTATCAACTCCCAAGATTATTTTTTGGAAATGCAAAACATTCTGTTGAAAATCTAATCCAATCTCACCAAATTCTAGATCATTGGTGATTCCTTTCCTCTCTTTCCAAAACTTCTTTTAACCTTTTTTCTAAACTCAATTATATTTTCTTTTGGATAGCCACTCTCACATTGCTATGTTGTGACAATAAGAACATGAACATGCTTGGATTATTGGTGCATTATTTGGTTGAGTTTGAACGTTGAGTCCATGGCTTAGTTTGTGGATTACCAAAAAGATTCTACATTTCTTGACTTGAGGAGAGTTTGGAGTGGTGTTAAATATGTGGATTCTAAATAGTCTAGGGCATGCAAATTCTAAATAGTCTAGGGCATGGTATAGAACACTTGTCATTAAGGGTTACTCTATCACCCCTTATGTGCAAATGTATTTGACATAGTAATCACTTAGGATTCAACAGACTCTTCTGAATGTGTGCACATATAGTCAAAGGAGAAGATAATTAAAAATATATTGTTTAGAAGGATGATTTGTAACCTAATAAAGAATAAGGTAATGTTCTATCACACACTTCTCCAAAGCATATTTAACTTAGTATATATAAAAAGAAATGCAATTGTTGTAAAATAGTTGTTGAAGAATGTATAGCAGTAATTAAATATGAACATTGGAGAATTAATGGCTCAATAAAAATTTCACTATTAGAAAATAAATTAGGTCATAAATGGATTTTCAAAACATAAACCTTTTGAAATAAATACACTTTATACAACAATCTGTCACTTATTTGGAAAGATAAATAAGATTCTAAAAATAAATTTGAGGAAAGCATTTACCAAATACTCTTCATGAAAGTGAATATATTGATCTAGTATTTTTTGAACTATCAACTAGACCTACATAAAATAGAACATGACTCTTAGAAATATTGGTGAAACACATGGCTTAAATAAACCAATAAATTTTGTCATAAGTTAGCAGTCTTAATTATCATATTACTCTTCTTGGGTATACTTTTGCTCAACCATGTAGTGTTACGCTAGTAGGCTATGTGCATGATTGGTATTTTATGAGTGCTCTAGAGATTCACTACTCCCTATAATAATGACCCCACTCCTGACTTATTTAGGTGATTCTATCAAGTGTTTGTTGTTGTTAATACACCTCTCATTTGAGATATAAAAATCATTAAAAACTTTTTCTCATCCTTTCCAATATTAGCAGTTAAGCACCATCATACACCATAGAATAGACTTAAATTTAGAGTTGTTGACCATAAAATTTTGGTTTTGGAGTTGCCACTAGCCTAAATTATTTAAGGTGAAATCAGACAACTAATTAAAAATGGTCTATGTTTTAGAGATTGAGTTTGGGGTTGGTTACATTTTAGGGAAGGTGTTAGCACCCTAAACGCCCTTTTGGTACCAAAAAATGATCTAATTAATTTATTTTGATTATTTTAAATTAGTTTAAAATATTTTTTGAAAATAATCCTTGTTCATTTCAGATTGGGATAAAAATAATTTTGAGAAAATCTCCTTTCTATTCTAGCCGGGGTTTTAAAAAATAATTTTAAGAAAACCTCCTTCTTATTTTAGTCCAGGGTTTTAAAAATAATTTTAATAAAATTTTTTTCCTATTCTAGTCTGGGGTTTTAAAAATAATTTATAGAAAAATTTCCTTTTTATTCCATATTGGGATTTAAAAAATAATTTGAGAAAATCTACCCTTATTTAACTAGCTTGACTAGCAAGTAGGATTAGGATTTAAGAGAAGTGACTTGCCTAGTGTGACTAAGTTAGAGCCAAAATTGCTTAGGACTAAAGACGAACTCAAGGGGGTGATACTAGAGTTTCTTAAGAGATAACCCTAATGCTAAAATTTCATGAAAAATCGATAAGAAATTAAATCAATGAATATGGAAAATCAACAAGAACATTGCCTAGGCTAAAATATGTGTAGAATCTTCAATACAAAACATGCAGAATTTTTAGTATATAAAAGCGACATGAAGATTCTATACAGAATGCAGAAACAAAACTAGAAAACAAAAATAGAATTGCTAAAATTGATTTTATGCAGAATTTATGAAACAAAATGCAGAAGTTGAATTGTAGTGTAGAATTTGTGGAAGACAGAAAGTGCAGAATGAAATAATGTGCATAATTTTCAAGGAGAAAATAGAGCAAAATTTTTAGTTCAAGATGTAGTACAAAACTATTTAAACAGAATGCCAAATCATGCAAAAATAGAAGCTTGAATGCTCAAAACAATATAAAATAGATTGTGTAGAAAATTAAAACACCATATGCAGAATTTAATCATGCATATGATTATGTAGAATTTAAGATGAAATTTATGCATGCTAATGGTGCAGAATACACAGAATTTTAACATGATTATATTTGCATGTAGAGACCCACAGTAAATCAAGATAAAAAACGGTGATAGAATGTGAAAATACATGCACGCCATGATTAATAAAAATGAAAGTTATGCAAACACTTTGGCAAAAACAATCCTAGCTATATTAGGATTAAAGTATGAGATCTACATGATTAAAATTGAACAACACATATGAACCTAAAAGAAAAGGGGAAGGGGGTTTACCTTGAGTGTCTTCCTTTGTCCCAAACAAAAGAAGAAGGAGATTTAAAAAAGGTGTATGCTTGTGGTGTGAAGAGTGTGCAATAGGCGTTTGAGAGAGTGGAGAAGAGTTTTTTTTTATGTTGGAGCAAGAGGTGGGTTGTTTTGATGGGGGTGCTTACTTTCTCTCCCTCTTTTTTAGTTGCTTGTGGAGGCCGAGTGGTGGAGTGCAGTTTTTTGGGTAAAAGTGCTGAAATTTTATCCTTTTTAAGACTCTCCTACATGAACCTCCCTTTTCTTGTAGGCTTTTTTTTGCTAAAATTTTTATGCTCTTTTCTTGTAAGCCGTGAAAAGCCCCCTTTTGTATGTAAGAATGGTTTTTTTTCCATTGTAAAATTAGAGTTTCTTTTTGAATCAAATTTTTATTTTGGTTGTATTTTATCTCTTTTTTTATCTTTTTTATTCTTTTATCTTTTAATCTTTTTATTTATCTTATTATATTTTAATTTTTGTCTTATTATCTTTATCTTTTTGTCTTATCTTTGGATATTCTTAATTTTCATTATCTTTTATCCTTTTTTTTTGTCTTTTATCTTTGTTATCTTTTATTTATCCTAATATCTTATCCTCTTATAATTTTAATTTTGAATTTATCTTGTATTATTATTCTTTAATTTTGATTATCTTATCTTTTATTTTTTGATTTTATTTTAGTTTTATTTTAAAATTTTATTTTTAGTTTTGGGCTTATTTATTTTAGTTTGAATTTGGGTTTGTAATTTTGGTTAAAGTTTTAAAATTGGGCTGGACAAAATTAGGTGTCTATAGATTGCCTGCCTTTGCTCATCTTTTAGGAACTAAGAGATAGGTTAAGGTTGAGAGACATTATTTTGTCCAGGTCAGTATATAATGCGAAGGGTTACTATCTACTCAACAGAGATCAAAAATGACCTTAGGATTTTCCTTTTTAATCCTAAGGTTGGAAGGGTTACCGTCCACCCAACAGGGACTAGGAGGGTTACCGTCTACACAATAGGGACAAAAAATGATATTAGGATTTTCTCTTTTAATCCTAAGCTCGGAAGGGTTACCGTTCACCCAACAGGGACTAGGAGGGCTATTGTCCACCCAACAAGGACCAAAAATGACCTTTAGATTTTCTCTTTTAATCCTAAGTTCGGAAAGGTTACTGTCTACCCAACAGGAACTAGGAGGGTTACCGTCCACCTAACAGGGACCAAAAACAATCTTAGGATTTCTTCTTTTAATCCTAAGCTCGGAAGGGTTATTGTCCACCCAATAGGGACTAGGAGGGTTACCGTCCACCCAACAGGGACGAAAAATGACCTTAGGATTTCCTCTTTTAATCCTAAGCTCGGAAGGGTTACCGTCCACCCAACAAGGACTAGAAGGGTTACCATCCACCCAACAAGGACCAAAAATGACCTTAGAATTTCCTCTTTTAATCCTAAGTTTGGAAGGGTTATCGTCCACCCAACAAGGACCAAAAATGACCTTAGGATTTCCTCTTTAAATCCTAAGCTCGGAAGGGTTACTATTCACCCAACAGGGACCAGAAGAGTTACTGTCCACCCAACAAGGACCAAAAACAACCATAGAATTTTCTCTTTTAATCCTAAGTTCAGAAGGGTTACCATCTACCTAACAGGGATAAGAAGGGTTACTGTCCACCCAACAAGGACCAAAAGCGACCTTAGGATTCAATGTGAATGGGTTCTTCCTTAATGATCTGATTTGACATGAATAAACTTTCCTTGATATAACCTGATTTGCTAAGGATGGGTTCTTCACAAAATGTTTTAGATTGATATAAGATGAGATGTTATGCTTGTGCATGTTTGACATGATAATGTAAAATCCCAATTTTTAATTTTAGGGACATGCTTGACTTGTGAAGGTTTTGATTTTCTTGAAAATTCAGGCGATAATGGTGTGCTTGTATGCAATGATGCAATATTATCTTATGATTATGCATGCTGACATATTTAAAAAAATGTTACTCCATGACCTTTGGGAGCTTTTGAGTTGACTTTGGCACTTTTTGGGTCTTCTGACTTGCTCTTTCAAGAAGGATTACCCTAGTGTCACTGAATTCTTAATACATTCCTTGTCATTGTTTGCTTTATTGCCCCTGTTTGCATATTTGAGGTAAACCCCTTTTGAATACTCCTTGTACATATCTTGTTTCTTTCTCTTCTAAAAGAAATTAAGGGTGTGATGTCCTCAACATTCACTCAAGACATTTTTCATTCATCATGTCTTGAAGTCATAGTTTAAAACTTTTCTTCTCTTATCATTGGAGTTTTGCCAATTTTCAATTCTTGTCTTGTCCATTTAGGCAATACCTTTTACTGGCACTTGACAATTTTTGCTTTGCATGAGAATGCATTTTAAGAAATAAGGATGGCTTACAAAGGATATGCAACTTGGTACTTTGGCCTTTTAAAAGAGAGATCAATGGATTGATCAATAACCCATTGCCCCAGTTTAAGTGGGTCAAAGTGTTGAAAACTTTGGGAGTAATACCTTTGGGGATCAAGCTTGATTCTTTTGATGGGTTAGCTCCATAGGAGAAGTTTCTTTATAACTTTGAGTCTCTCCTTTCTTTAAAGGTGGGTTATTTAGGTATGGGCTTTACCCTTAATTGCCCCCAATTTAGATTTTGACTATCCACAAGCAAAAGAATGTTGAAAAAGTTTTTCTTAACTGATTCTCTTTTATTATCGAAGTGATGCCTCAAGGGAATGCACATAATAACTATTCAATTTCCTAGAATTGAAAGTGCCCTGTTAAGCACTCTCTCTAATTCCTCTAGTATTTGTACTCTAGTCAAATGTTTATTCTAATCACTCTCAAGTGTTTGTACTCACAGATACCCCATAGGCTTGTTTTCGTGTCACTCTCTACTTTAGTTAGTTTACCATATTAGCCAAGATTACTAGGACTTTACTTAGCTTGTAATGCAAGGCCTAGGTAATGGGTATGAATAAAAGAGATAAGGATTTATCAAATAAGGAGAGTGTGAAGTATGATGTCTCATTTTTTACTTTTTCTTTTTTTGGAAAAGCTTGTGGCTCAAGGTGGAGTCTATTTCTCTTTACTAGTCTCTTTTTTTTTTTGGCTAGCCCCTTCTTTTTTGGTCTAGAACTTTTCTTTTTCATTTTCTTTCTCAATATTTTCTTCTTTTTTTTTTTCTTTTTCGCATAGTTTTGGAAGGATAATTTCAATCCTTTCACTTGAGCCTTAGATTGTTGCTCATAGCATTTTCCTTCTTTGATAGTAAGGATACTACTTTTGGCTCTCTTTTAGGGTAGAATAATAGTTTTTAAGTGTAGGTCTAAGGAAGGAAATTAGATGGTGGTCTTGCCAACCTTTTATAGGCTCAAATGGGTGACTATGAGAGTTTTGATATTAGGGTTTGGCTTGAAAGCTCAAACTATCCAAAGATGGCCTAGATCATTTCTTGAATAATACGGTGTCCAACAAAGCATTTAGACAAGTTCTAAGGCATTTGTTTTCCCACAATAAGTGCACTTTCACTATATGCTTTCCTTTTCATTTTTCTTTAATTAGAAGACACTCGATCATCCAAAAGAATTGAGTATTTAAGTAAACCTATTTTATCATCGGCAATTGGATTTATCAAGAATGAGATTAAGAAAAAAAATTTCTTCACTTATTAGCTCATGAGCATCAATATTTAGGATAAACCATATTACCCCAGTGTTAACTTAGTCTAATAGGCAAAAGAATTTGGAAGAAAAGAAATGCATTCATCATGCTAAGCATTTTATTGAATTAAAAGGTGTGTCATACAAACTCCTTGCTAAGGCCTTGGGCAGAGCCATTAGCAGGTGCCATAAAATGAAAACTTGAAAAGATGCAAAACAAATACGAAAGCAGGAACTAATGCAACTTGTAGTAGTTGGTATAAGAACATACCCGCCAATTGAAGCCAATTGGTTCACTCCGATCACAATATCTTAATTTTGCCCATGCCATTCTAATGTTGGGCAATGTTGTTAACATTTTGATTATCATGATTAGGCAAGGGATTGCCATGCACATTTGGTCCTAGTTGCTTAGGTTCAAAAGTTAACTACTTAGTGTCAATCAATCCCTGAACCCTCCTTTTAAATGCAAGACAGTTATTGACAGAGTAGCCCTTTGCCCTTGCATGGTAAGCACAAGTAAGTTGCTCATTGTACCATGGCGGATATGGGGGTTGAGAGGTAGGCAATGGAACCAAAGACACTAGATTGTTCTACAACAATTGGGGTAAGAGCTCAGAGTATGGTATTGGGATAGGACCAAAGTTTTCAACTTTCTTATTAAATTGCTGCCTAGGTTGATTCTACTTATACCATTAGGATTGTTGTTGAATGGGCTGAGAAACTTGAGGGATAGTGCTTGGAGAGTCGATGCAGAAATGTTCACAACAGGAGTATCACCTTTCCACTTTCCTTTTTTCTGGTATTCTACTGAGTGCACTCCTTCCTTTTTCTTATCATTCTGGAATTTCTTTTGGCTCTCAGCAATTGGCTTTCCCATCTTTCCTATTGTAACTCCTCTTTCTACCTTTTCACCAACAACAACTAAGTCAGCAAAATTAGTAGATGTGCATGCTGCTATTGTAGCATAATAAGGATCCTCTAGAGTTGTTCATAAAAAGAGTAATCATTTCTTTATCTGACACAGGTGGTTGTACTCGAATCGCTACATTTCTCTACCTTTGAGCATAATCCTTAAATGATTCTTTTTCTCCTTTTCTCATATCCTGTAGCTGAAACCTATCAAGGGCAATGTTCATATTGTATCTATACTTTCTCATAAAGGACTCAACCAAGTCCTTCCAAGTACAAATAGAATGGCGATCTAGGCTTAAATACCATTCTGCAACCTCATCAATCAGACTATCTTGGAAGACATGCATTAATATCTTTTCATCATTAGAATAAGCTACCATTTTCTAGATGTACATGAGAAGATAAGTCTTTGGACAAGATGTCCCAATATACTTGGTAAATTCAGGGACCTTGAACTCTGTGGCAAGATCACATTAGGAACTAGTCCCATTTCTGAGAGATCCAACACATCATCGTTGTCTAAGAATCCTTTGATTTCCTCATTCTAGCTTCCAAAATCTCATGCCTCTCTTAGACCTTAGCCTCATTAGCAGCCTTCCTTAGTTTCTCTTGTTTAGTTAGATCATCAAAGTTTGGGATGATCTCGCCTTCTGGGCCTTTTTCATGGTAAGAGTTTTGGGCTTGTTGATCCTTAGGTTGCTCTTGATTACAAGTATCTTTTGGTCCTCGATAGCTATTTTGAGCTTCTTGTTTTTGATTGTGGGGATCTTTTGGCCCTTGACAGATATTCTGAGCTTGTAGTTTCATCATTTCCATCATTTTGGCTAACTGACCCTTGAGTTGGTCGATCTCGCTCTGCATTTCCTTCATTGTCTTTTTTTGCCTAGGATTTTCCTAACCTAAGCCTTCCATCTGCCTACTTTAGGAACGTGTTATTGGAGTTGTGATTACTTGTTATCCTTTTGAATAAAAAATGCATTATTGGTATGTAAATGAGAATATATGCATATGAATATGATGCCATGCATGAAGCCGAAAGTGTGCAACTTATGCAAGTGTTAATGAAGAATGCATGTTCTTTTTTTTTTTTAGACCTATTTCAACCCATGTTGGTAAAGGTCTACATCTCCTAGGCAAATTCCTAAATTATTCCCTATTCTAATTTATCTTGTCAAAGAAAGAGTTTTAGAAATCTTAAAAGGTTATTCTTTTTTTTTTGTTTTTTTTTTTTTGCCCCCATCTATCCTAAATGTAAATAAATCTTAAACTTAGGGACTTCATGTATATAGAAATAACATGTATATGGTAGGAGAATTGTGCTAAAAACATAATCATAAACATGTGATGAGATAAAGGAAATGTTCCCCATTGTGCCTAATTTCAGGTAAGTCCTAGGTCCTTATTCACTCTCATGGGCTTACGTCAATGCTCTTTCTCACAAGGGATGGCTCTAAGGCTATTAATAATGCAAAGGTAAGTTCTATGTTTCCTACATCAGGTCCCCAAATTATCCTTGGAAGGATAAATTTGAGTGGAGTGTTTCAAGCGCCTGTGTGGAGACCGAAGGTCTCTCGAAGGCTAACCTTACTACACCCTTCTAACCTATAAGGTATCCTAAATGGCCCAGGTATAGGACACAAGGGTCATGACCTCCCCTTTATTCTAGTGCGTGGTGAGAGAGACACTATGTGTGAGGAATCATATCTCAAATCTATAAAAAAAAAAAAAGCAAATATATACATTTATAAAAATAAACAGGTACAAAATTTAAACACCCAAAAACACTAGAAGCTAGTAAGTGTACCTTTTATTTTGTCATCTCCACAAAAAATAAAATCAAACTAACAAATCAATCAAGAAATTAATAAGATCATTTTTAAATTGGCCTAACCCTCTAATGTCTCCAGTGGAGTCGCCAAGTTGTTGACCCTAAAATTTTGGTTTTGGAGTTGCCACTGATCTAAATTATTTAAGGTGAGATCAAACACCTAATTAAAAATGGTCTATGTTTTAGAGATTGAGTTCGGGGTTAGTTACATTTTAGGGAAGGTGTTAATACCCTAAATGCCCTTTTGGTACCAAAAAATGATCTAATTAATTTATTTTGATTATTTTGAATTGGTTTAAAATATTTTTTGAAAATAATCCCTACCTATTCTAGATTAGGATAAAAATGATTTTGAGAAAAATCTCCTTTCTATTCCCATTTAGGATTTTTAAAAAAATAATTTTGAGAAAATTCCCTTTCTATTCTAGGCTGGGGTTTTAAAAAATAATTTTAACAAAATCCCCTTCCTATTTCAATCTGTAGTTTTAAAAATAATTTTAATAAAATCTTTTTCCTATTCTAGTCTGGGGTTTTAAAAATAATTTATAGAAAAATACTCTTTTTATTCCAGTTTGGGATTTAAAAAATAATTTGAGAAAATCTCCCCTTATTTAACTAGCTTGACTAGCAACTAGGGTTAGGATTTAAGAGAAGTGACTTGCCTAATGTGACTAAGTTAGAGCCAAAATTGCTTGGGAATAAAGAGGAACTCAAGGTGGTGATACTAGAGTTTCTTAAGAGATAACCCTAATGCTAAAATTTCATGGAAAATCGATAAGAATTTAAATCAATGAATATGGAAGATCAACAAGAACATTGCCTAGGCTAAAATATGTGCAGAATCTTGAATACAAAACATGTAGAATTTTTAGTATATAAATGCCATATGAAGATTCTATACAGAATGCAGAAACAAAACTACAAAATAGAAATAGAATTGCTAAAATTTATTTTATGCAGAATTTATGAAACAAAATGCAGAAGTTGAATTGCAGTGTAGAAATTGTGGAAGACAGAAGTGCAGAATGAAATAATGTGTAGAATTTTCAAGCAGAAAACTTGAGCAAAATGTTTAATTCAAGATGCAATACAAAACTATTTAAATAGAATGCAAAATCATGCAAAAATAGAAGCTTGAATGCTCAAAACAATATAAAATAGATGTGTATAGAAAATTAAAACACCATATGCAGAATTTAATCATGCACATGATTATGCAGAATTTAATCATGTGCATGATTATGTAGAATTTAAGATGACATTTATGCATGCTAATGGTGCAAAATACACAGAATTTTGACATGATTATATTTGCATATAGAGACCCATAGTAAATCAAGATAAAAAAGGGTGATAGAATGTGAAAATACATGCACGCCATGATTAATAAAAATGAAAGTTATGCAAACACTATGGCAAAAACAATCCTAGCTATATCAGGATTAAAGTATGAGATCTACATGATTAAAATTGAACAACACATATGAATCTAAAAGAAAAGGGGAAGGGGGCTTACCTTGAGTGTCTTCCTTTGTCCCAAGCAAAAGGAGAAGGAGATTTGAAAAAGGTGTATACTTATGGTGTGAAGAGTGTGCAATAGGCGTTTGAGAGAGTGGAGAGGTGTTTTTTTTTTTTTTTTTGGGAGCAAGAGGTGGGCTGCTTTGATGAGGGTGCTTACTTTCTCTCCCTTTTTTTTAGTTGCTTGTGGAAGCCGAGTGGTGGAGTCCAATTTTTTGGGTAAAAGTGCTGAAATTTTCTCCTTTTTAAGGCTCTCTCCTACGTGAACCTCCCTTTTCTTGTAGGCTTTTTTTGCTAAAATTTTTAGGCTCTTTCTTGTAAGCCGTGAAAGCCCCCTTTTGTATTTGAGAATGGTTTTTTTATAATTGTAAAATTAGAGTTTCTTTTTGAATCAAATTCTTATTTTAGTTGTATTTTATCTGTTTTTTATCTTTTTTATTCTTTTATCTTTTAATCTTTTTATTTATCTTATTATATCTTAATTTTTGTCTTATTATGTTTATCATTTTGTCTTATCTTTGAATATTCTTAATTTTCATTATCTTTTATCCTTTCTTTTTGTCTTTTATCTTTATTATCTTTTATTTATCCTAATATCTTATCTTCTTATCATTTTATTTTGAATTTATCTTGTATTATTATTCTTTAATTTTGATTATCTTATCTTTTATTTTTTGATTTTATTTTAGTTTTATTTTAAAATTTTATTTTTTGATTTGGGCTTATGTATTTTAGTTTGAATTTGGGTTTGTAATTTAGGTTAAAGGTTTAAACTTGGGCGGGACAAAATTAGGTATCTACAAGAGTAAACTACTATTTTGGTCCCTCAACAATAGCATGCTATCAATTTGGTCTACCAAAGATTTTTCATCTCTATTGCATTATTCAAAGATCAACTTTACATAAATTTTATTCCTCCATTAAGATTTTTGTTAAATTTTGAATGCAAATGAGGATGTCGCAAATTGCATAATGATGTCACACAACCTAAATTCATAAAGTTGGCCCTGATCACCCATCCATGTGTATTGAAAAGTAATATTTTTCTCCTCTCAAATGTATACACTCTCTCTCCTTTCTTCTCTCATCTCAAATCTATTTGTCATTGATACGTACTTCAAAATGGAAAACCCTTTTCTATTAATGGCTTGGCTTTGGGAAAATTTTGGCAACAAGTATACTTTATATATTAGAAGAGAGAAAAAGAAATGTAAAAGCAATTGACAAATACAAAGACAAATAGTTTGTATTTAAGTGTTTGTCTTTAGCCACACAAGCATTCGACAATTGCCACCCTCTACCAAAGAGGCTACAACTTTACCCTTTTCCATCCTTCAATTTGTGTTTTCCTCTCTTGTTTGTCTATATCTTAATTATTTTTCCTCAAAAAGAACACATGCCTTCTCCATGAAGAATTTCTATTGACTTCAAACTTGTTAGGACTTCATAATAATTTGTGGTCACCACATACTAGGATTTCTGCTAATGTTTATGGAGAATTTAAAAGATTGAATCTAACCAAGTGTCTGAATTCTGATAGTCACTTTGTTGCTAATGGGTTGTGAACTAGCAAAAGGATGCATATTTAAGAAGAGAGAAGAGAAGAGAAAGAAAGTGTATAGATTTGAGAAGAGAAAAATATTACGTTTTAGTGCACATGTGTGGATGACTGATAAGGGTGCCATATCATCAAGCAATTTGCCATGTCATTACTTTAATTCATAATTTAATGGAAACCCAAATAGAGGACTAAAATTAATACAAAATTGATCTTTGAGTAATGCAATCATGATGAAAAATCTTTTAGCTAATCAAATTGATAAGGGTGCTATCTTTAAGGGACCAAAACAATAGTTTACTGCAAATTTTAGTTGTAGTGAATGCAGGATCAACAAGTGACTTGTTATTACTCATATGAACCTACTTTATGAGATCTCCAATCACATAGGTTTAGCTATCATCATTGTTAATTTCATTGTGTCACTGATCCCTTCCCTTCAATGTTTATAATTTTTGTCTCTTACCCACAAGTTTAATCAAGGATATAGTAAATCCACATTTGACTTCACACAATCTATCTTTTAGTATCTACTTTAGGACATATATTTCAATCAAGTATTTCAACTCTTAGCATTCAAAGATTTATTCTTTTAACATGCTACTTAGCAATCTCAAAATATATAGGGCATTATTTTTATACCCAAAGAATTATTTTGCAAAGAGATTTCTCAACTTAGCCTTACTACATGTCATCTCAAGAGTCACAAATTTTGACTTTGGTGGACTTTGCTATAGTAATATATTTGGATAATTTCTAAGTGACTATGCCAACTCTAAGGGTGAACTCATAACAACAAGTGAATTTCATCTCATCTAGATCAAAGTTCTAGCTAGCATCACCATATCCCTTTAATATAGTGAAAAATCACTTTACACAATGCCATAAATCATGTTACCTCTCAAATATTTAATAAGAAATTTAGAAGCTAAAAATTATTTAGTAACATGATATTTAAAAGACACCCCCACACAATCAAATATTTTAAGTTAAGAGCCTTCCACAAATAAGGTGTCTTACTAAGTAGGGATTTTATTTTGTGAATAGTACAAATAAAGATTCATGATTTTTTTATCATAAAACAATAATTTAGGAAATTCCCAATCCATATAGATGATTTAAATAAAACTTAACAAAATTCTTTTGGCACCATTGCACCTTCATGCACAATCGGAATACCTCTCTACATTTCAACATCAAGAGACTATAAATGATTGACACACAATCATCTTTGTGAAAGACTTATTAATTTTCACAACACCATTTAACAAAATTACAACTTGAATCATAAAACATATTTAATCCCAAAACAAAACATGTCAACAAGAAAATTGTATAGCAATTTCACAACACAGAAATGAACTAAGAATTCATATTATTCCTATTACACAAAATATCAACATGGGAAGATCTAACCTCTCGCAAAATATTGCTACATCTAATGAAAACTATTTTCACAAGCAATTAAATATGATAGACAAATAATGATGCAAAATTATTCTTATATAATTGACAAGAGTGTCATAACAAAAACTTTAGGTAAACTATGTCTAAAGTCTCATAATTTTTTCAGCACATATTTGATGCATTTTATTAGATGAACTAATCCCAAAAATTAAACCAACATTGCATCTATATATATATATATATATATATATATATATGTAAACCTTTTAAACACCCACAATAAAATTTCATTACATTTCAAATGAACAAGACACAAACCTTTGCAATCCATGAAGGAGGATTTTTCTTTTTTTAATGCAAGCCAAAATATCACAAGAACCCATTAAATAATAGACTTAATCATATAAGTAGAAGTAGAATCATACTCATACATGATAAAATAAATATTCAATACAAATAGTTCTTGATTACAGTAGCCCTTGCCCACAACACACATTATATTGTGTCATCACAAATTTATGAAATTTATGAGATCTTAACCCCACTTTTCCCAACCATGACATAGAAATTAAATTTTGGTCTAATGTTGGGAACTTGCAATACATTATTGGTAGATAATGTCATAACCGATGTGAGTTTCAAGTGGACATTACCTTTACCTAGTACTTTATAGCTTTGTAGTCTCCAAAGTATTGACCTTAAAATTTGTTTTGGATTTTTGGAGTCGCAATCAATCTAAATTATTTAAAGGTGAGATCGGACACCTAATTGAAAATGGTCTACATTTTAGAGATTGAGTTCGGGGGTTGGTTATGTTTTAGGGAAGGTATTAGCACCCTAAATGCCCTTTTGGTACCAAAAATAATCTTGTTAATTTATCTTAATTACATTATGTTGGTTTAAAATTTAAAAAAAAAGATTTTTGATAAATAATCCCTGCCCATTCCGGATCGAAATAAAAATAATTTTGAGAAAAATTCCCTTCCTATTCTAGTCTGGGGTTTTGAAAATAATTTTAAGAAAATCCCCTTCCTATTCTAGTCTAGGGTTTTAAAAATAATTTAAAGAAAATTCCCTTCTTATTCTAGTCTGGGGTTTTAAAAATAATTTTATAGAAAAATCTCCTTATTTAACTAGCTTGACTAGAAACTATGATTAAGATTTAAGAAAAGTGGCTTGCCTAGTGTGACTAAGTTAGAGGCAAAATTATTTAGGACTAAAGAAGAACTCAAGGTGATGATACTAGAGTTTTTTAAGAGATAATCCTAATGCTCAAATTTCATGAAAAATCAACAAGAAATTAAATCAATACATATGGAAGATCAACAAGAACATTGCCTAGGCTAAAATATGTGCAGAATCTTTAATACAAAACATGCAGAATTTTTAGTATGGAAAAGTCATATGAAGATTCTATACAGAACACAAAAAGAAAACTACAAAACAGAAATAGAATTGCTAAAACTTATTTTGTGCAGAATTTATGAAACAAAATGCAGAAGTTGAATTGCAGTATAGAATTTGTGGAAGACAAAAAGTGCAGAATGAAATAATGTACAAAATTTTCAAATAGAAAACAGTGCAGAATTTTAGTTTAAGATGCAGTACAAACTATTTAAATAGAATGCAAAATCATGCAAAAATAGAAGTTTGAATGTTCAAAACAGTATAAAATAGGTGTATGCAGAAAATTAAAACATCATATGCAGAATTTAATCATGCGCATGATTATGCAGAATTTAAGATAGAATCTATACATGCTAATAGTGCAGAATGTGCAGAATTTTGACATGATTTTATTTGCATGTAGAGACCCATAGTAAATCAAGATAAAAGTGGTGAAAGAATATGAAAATACATGCACACCTTGATTAATAAAAATGAAAGTAATGCAAACACTATAGCAAAAACAATCCTAACTATATTAGGATTAAAGTATGAGATCTACATGATTAAAATTGAACAACATATATGAATTTAAAAGAAAAAAAGGAAAGGGGCTTACCTTGAGTGTCTTCCTTTGTGTGATTTAAAAAAAGGGTGTATGCTTGTGGTGTGAAGAGTGTGCAGTTTTTTTTGTCTCTTTATGCGTAAATCTTGTCTCCTTCTTTATCACATGAAAGCCTTGCTTGTAGCCCTTTTTTTTTTTTTTTTTTTGCTGAAATTTTTAGGCTTTTTTCTTCCTTGTAAGCCGTAGCTTTCTTTTAAAAGGCTGTCCTCCCTCCTTTCTTTTGGCGTGAAAGCTCCCTTTTCTTGTGCATAAGTGCGTTTTTTTATAATTACTTAATTTAGAGTTTATTTTTTGGTTAAATTCTTATTTCCTAACTTTATCTTAACTCTTATCTTTTATCTTTTAATTTTTTCAATTCTAACATTTTATTTATCTTTTAGATTTCAGATTTTTATCTTTATCATCCTATTATTCTTGAATTATCTTAGTTTTCTTTTATTTATCCTCTTTTATCTTTTTTTTATCTCTTTATTATTTTTTGTCTTTATCTCTTTATCATTTTCTCTTCTATTTATCTTGTATTATCAATTTTAAATTTTGATTATCTTGTCTTTTATTTTTCTAATTTTATTTTAGTTTTATTTTAAATTTTTATTTTTTGGTTTGGGCTTGATTTATTTTTGGGCTTATTTATTTTATTTTGTTATTTTTTAATTTAATTTTGGGTTTGTAATTTATGTTAAAGTTTTGAGAAAGTGGGCCGGACAAAATTAGGTGTCTACACAAAGTAGACAAGTTCTTCTTCAACTCCTACTAATGAGTAGGAGGTGAAAGCATTTCTATTAGCACAAATGTGACTAATAACACTAGAGTCTACCACTTAATTTTTACATTGGTGACAAATTAATTTGACAAACAACCACAACAATTGTTTCATCTCCTTCAATCAAAATTTCATTTGCCTTTAGAGGATGTCATTTGTCACACTATTAAAAGTGGGATTATTGGCTTTAGGTTTGTAATCAAATTTATTTTGCGACAAAACTTTTGAGAAAATTATTCCAACCTCCCATCTATGTTGCTCTTCTACACAAACTCCGATCTATTCTTTAAGACCTACAATACCATTCCTTATATGTTATAAATATGCTATACATAAACCCAATGTCAACAACATTTAATTGTTGACTAACAACCTTCATCAGTCAAATGTCAATCATCCTAATTTGCTATGAATTGTTCAAAAAAACCTTAATTGAGTAGTAAATTTGCTACGACTTGTCAAAAATATCCTTAAGTTGAGTAATAAAATCTTCTCCTCTTAAAATCCATGTTTGTTCCTCCCTATAGAAATGGTTTCATGTGGATCCTTTTATAATTTATTTTTTCACAAAATGTAGAAAAAATTACAAAAAACATGTTTTGATTTTGAACATTTTACACAAAATGTTTTCTTTTTGTATAAAATTTCTTTAGTATTTTGCATAAAACATTTTTGAAATCATCCTTGAAGAGCTTCAAATGTGCTTTTAGTAGTCATCCTTGAAAGTAAGGGAGTTGGAAAGTCCCGTGGTTACATTCTTGGAGGATCTTGTGTTACTTCATTCTTCTCTTGTAGCCCAATTTACTCATTTTCTTCACTTAAAAGATGTTGGACATATTTTGCATTGAAAATAACATCTATATGAATGATTAGCTTCTTAAATTGAGGAAAAGTTTGGGTTAGGTTAGTCTTGCAGGTTACAATGGTATAAACTAAAGGTATCTATGGACAATGTATGTTAGATTGGGTTTAAGGTTATTGAACCCATGGTTACCAAATCCCATCAACACAGTGCCATGTAACTTTTCATTTTTATTACCCTTACTAAAAATGGTGTCATTTAGCCTTCAGATACTCAAAGTCCATCTAAAATCTTTGATCAGTACTTGATCTTTGGCCTTAATTCCTAAAATCCTCCTCTCACTTTTAACCCCAATATTCTTTAGTGCCTTCATAACATCTACCTTTGAACCTGCTTTGCCTAAGTAGCTGTCCTTGCTAGCGCTCACCCAAAGTTCCATTAAGAGGTAAGAACATCACCTGAAGCAATGGAGCTCAAGAATTTTAAAACTTCTATGATTTTTGGAGAAGGTTTCAATATGGATCTCCATTTTGGGAATTAGTATAGGGTGTGTGAAATTGGATGAGGAGATGAAGGGGGATTTAGTGATTCTACTCTTTTTTGGAGGGTGAGGCAATGATGTTGTCTATGTGGATTATAGTTAAGAGACTAAGTGAAGTCACAAAGGCACGTAGCCTCAATGAGTCCTCCTTTGAGAACTAGCATTCAAACAAAGGTGTCCATGTGTAAGGTAAAGCTTGAATGGTGCAATGAAGTTAAGGCTATTATGATTTAGGCATTTCTTTGCAACTGTAAGTTATGTCTATTTCAAATTTAAACAATTCACACTTCATGACTTTAATAGTATAGATTTGACCATGGTTTTTTAGATTTGTGTTGTAATCATGTGATTTTAAAGTTGGGAGAACTCAAAATTGTGTGGTGGCTCCACTATGAGCCTTCAATGCCAAAATAGTGAGTTTCCATCACTAATGACTCTAACTACCCAACCTGAGCAACTACTCAAAATTTAAGCAACCTAAGTAACCTACTTTAGAATTAGTTGATTTCTTCCACTTCAACCATGGCATGGTTACTCTATGGTCCAAACTAGATTGATACCCAACCCTAAGGTTGATGATATAGCTACCACCTTAGTTCAAAAGCATTTGAAAGCATTTTTTTTATTTAACATACTTCTAGCTATTTCTACTATTGTTTGAATCTTCCTTTTAGTAACTCTATACTACTCCAGTGTTCATCTTAGAGCTAGCTGAGTATAATTTTTTTGTAAAAACCTGAAATTTTTGAAACTCTGAAAAAACTTCTTATTTCTAAACAAGATAAAACACCCAACTCATCCAAGTAATGTGATTAGTAAACAATAAAAAATATTTACTCTTGTTCAAGGTTAAAAGCCATGATTAGTAGGCCCAAACCCATATTAGTAAAGGATCTAAGAGGATTCAAGGGATTAACCAACTTCTACTTGAGGTTCATTGTTGGGTATGGCATTAGCTCCTAACCCTTGACAAACTTACTTAAAGAGAATGCATTCAAGTGGTACTAAGCTGATGACAAATCCTTCCTTTAGTTCAAGGATGCCGTGATCATGGCTCTAGTTCCAAAAATTCCAAATTTAGTATAATTCAAAACCTCCAAAGTGGGAATTACAGCATCCCTTATGCACAATTAATAGCAAATAAGTTAATTTAGTACCAATCTTAGAAGTAGACATCTATCCCTTTCAATTTACAAAAATGAATTAGTGGTTTTATTTAATTGTAGTACAAAAGTCATGCTGCTGCTTGTTAGGTGTTGGAAAAACAATGCAAATTCTAAATAGTCTAAGGCATGATGTGAAATACTTATCCTTAAGGATTATTCTGCTACTCCTCAGATGCAAAAGTGTTTTATGTGTCACTCCCATAGGATTTTACTGACTCTTATAATTGTGTGCTCTTGTGGTCAAGAGACAAATCCAATGGAAATTGTGTAATAATATTTTGGAGTCATAGTCCAACAATAAGAGGAGGATAGATTCACACATCACTCTTGTACTCTTTTCTAACACTACACTTGAAATAGCTTCCGTAGAAGAAAGGAGTTTGCTTTAACAAAACAATGCTTCTTCACACTATTACCCACATGTTGTATAGATTTTATAGAAGTAAAGAATTACTTGTTAGGAAATATAAGAACAGTTGTAGCATTAATAAGAAAGATGACAACATTAGTAAGTAAAAGAATAAGTTATAATTGTTGTAATATATAAGCATGTGGCTATTAAAAATGAGTGTGCCATGGCAATCAATGAGATGGTTGTTAAAAAATATGGAAAATGTCATTAGCAATAAGCTAGTAAGTGTGAACTCAATTGTGGCTTTTATAAAGGAATAAAGAATAAATATAAATATGGTTGTTATAACAATTAATGTAAAAGGTTACTATTTGTAAGAAATAAATAAAGATAAATACATAATACCTAAATAAATTGTCAAGTAAGGTAGGAAAATATTTTGAATACACAAGAATAATTATAGACAACAATATGAAACCTTCAAAAATATTTCCACATAATACAACTGTCCCCACCATTTAAAAAGGTTGCATGATTTGACAATTTTGAGAAAAACATTTGCTAGGTATTTCTCATAAAATAAATATATCAACTTGGTGTCCTTTATCTAGACAAATTGATGCTTGACTCAAAAATAATGGTGAAACATACAGCTTCTATGAACCAATTAATATTGCTGTAAATCAAAGGCCTCACTTGTGATATTATACTTCTTAGACATATTTCTACTGAATAATGTGGTTTTACACAAATAGGCCACATGTGCACTTGGTAATTCATGAATGCTCTAGATATTCATAGCTATCTCATTGGAATGACCTCACTCCATACTCATATAGGTGATTCTATTAAGAATATACTATTGTTAAGATGCCACCCATATGGACTATGAAAGTCATTAAGAGATTTTTCTCATCCTTTTCATAACTAATTAAGTACTATCACATACCATAGAATGGACTTAAAATTTATCTATGTTTGTAGGCTTGCAGGATTAATAAAGGACTTGTGATTACCCATATGCACCTACTTCATGGGATCATCACATAAGTTGGGTTACCATCATTGTTAATCACATTTGGCATTAATTAGTCCCATCTCTTGATGTTTCAAACTTTTATCTTCCAAATATTTGTCTTGGCAAAATTCACTTTCACTTTACACAATCCATCTATCAATAGCTACTTTACCACAATCTATGTTTTAGTCAAATATTTTCCACTTGGTGATCTCAAAATATAGAGGATATTACTTTTATTCCCAAAGAAATATTTTGCTAAGAGATTTCTCAACTACTTAGCATCAATACCAACTATCTCAAGAATTACAAATTTTTGACTCTATGGTGGATACATATTTAGTTATTTTTAGTTGGACAATTTCCAAGTAAGCCCACACTTTTAAAATTGTAAAATTTAAGGGCATACATTTGCTGGATTATCATTTCTCACTCTCTTAAAAGTAGGATTAGTGTTATAGTCAATTTAATTTGTTCCAAAGAAAAAAAATGTATTTTACCTCTTGTTGTGTTGATTAACTTGCATCAAAATAATCTTTTAAGAAATCAATTTTGCATTTACAATGACAAAATTTTATTTGCTAGCACCTTTAGCAGTGTATTTTGTAATCATAGACTCCCAACATTAATTTTGATTCCTCGTATCTGTTATGAACATAAAACAAATCATTAGATAAAGTACTTAAAATAGTGTGGCTACAAACACATAACAAAACTTCAATAAGATAACTATTACGAAGAGACATAGATGGGTAAAATGTGTAGCATGAGTAGCAACAATAGTAATGGCTTCATTGTCAAGTATGGGGACAATGTTACCTTGAATTCACAGAGGCAAAATAATCTTTAAGATTACTAGAAAAAAATGAGGATTCTAAATAGTTTAAGGTGTGTTATGAAATACTTGTCCTAAAGGATTATTTTGATAGCCCTCAAGTGTAAAAATGTTGAACACATCAATCACCAGGATTCAATAGAGACTCTTTTGATTGTGTACACTCACAATCAAAAAACAATATATGCAAAAATAGTGTAATAATATATATGAGTAGTAGCCTAACAATAGAAGGAGGATGGATTCACACAACACTCTCATACTATTTTCTAACACTTCACTTGTATTAGCTTTTATAAAAGAAATGGAATTGCATTAACACAACAGAGCTTCTTGACACTACTCCCCACATGTCGAACAAATTTTGAACAAAACTAATATTTTGGTCCTCAAATGATACCTGCTTTATTTTTTTCTCAAAGTTGTCCTCGAAACTTCAACAAATGATCAATTTTGTCTAGCAATTAGTTTTTTCATAAAATTACAAATAGAATGCTATTGTGGATGGGGGATCCAAATGAGGTGGCCAATAATTGACCTAATATGGCCTTCTTTTAAGTTAGATAGCTAGGCAAAATTGATCATTTTTTGAACTTTCTAGGATGACTTTTAGAAAACAAATTTCAAGGATAAAATTGATAAAGTGAGATTATCTAATGACAAAAATTGTAGTTTTGTCTTATTAATCATAGGCAATGCTAAGTTGCATCATACCCATGAAGGGTATGTCGCACCCTTCAACATTCTGAACCTACAAGTGCAGAATGTCTATGTCTACGCACTAATGCAGTGCTCTTTAGTGCTACCATTGTTGCTAGCAAGTCCATGGCTCTGCCATGTTGGTAGTGCCATGAAGCAGTTGATGACTACATGGAGGGAGATAGAGACAAGATGCATAGCACCATTGGTTCTCCTATCTATTTCTTATGTACATAAAGTGGAGGCAGCTAGACATTTGTGGAGTTCTTCACATCCTATGGTGTGTAGATCTTTGATTTAGAAGTTTACACACCAACAAAAATGATGCAAAATGAGAAGGGACATATTGCTAAACTTTATGTTCTAAGGAAATGCTCTACAATCAATAAATTGATCACTGCAAAGGACCATGCCTCTTTTCAAATTAACATTGGGCATTTGAATAAAAATGGTGTCTACAATGGCCATTTCTCCACATTTGCCCAATGTGGCTTTGTTTGTGCATAGAGAGATGTAGATAGTGCATTAGATCATTTGTGGCAAAAGAAGAGGACTAAAGTTAAGCAATTGTAGAAGAGGAGCAAAGCGAGGGTTGTGATATAGTTTATTGAGTTCTACATTTTCCAAAGATAAAATTATTGGAGGAGTTTTATTAGTTTAGTTTTGAATGTAGCGACACTTGTTTTGTCCATTATTAATTAAATAAAAAATATTTTACAAAAAATAAAATTAACCCATGGTTAGGTTCTAAACTTTTTCAACAAAATTATGGCATTTTCTGGATTTAAGTTTGACAAAAAGTAGGAGTTTCTAAGAGTATTTTTTTAGTATAAGTTTTACTTTATTTATTAACTTAAAAAGAAAAAGTAAAAAGTAAATGTTTTTAACAAAACTACTATTTTGATCCTCAAAAGATACACAATTTATCAATCTCATCCTTGAAAGAGAGTAAGGGATAGTTGAGAAATTATCAGCCTTGTCAAATCAGCACAAAAGTTGATTAACTTATCAAAACTTTGTCCAACTTGGCATTCCATTTGAGAGTTAACAGTGTAGTTAATGAAGGGACTAAATTGATAATTTTTTGAACTTTTTAGGATGACTTTGAGAAAAAAAATCTTTCAAGGATGAGACTGATAAAACATGTATCTTTTGATGTTCAAAATAGTGGTTTTGTCTAGATTTTATTGAAGTATAGAACTAGCTATTAAGAAATATAATTAAGAATAGTTGTTTCATTAATAAGAAAGACAACAATCTTAGTAATTAAAATAATAAGTTATAATTGTCATAATAAAAAACAATGTGGCATTAAAAATATGAGCATATAGCTATTGCAATCATTATGATGGTTGTTAGAAAACAGTGAACTCAATTTTAGCTTTTATAAAATAAGAATAACATATTGATTTGATGAATAAATATACATATGGGTGTTATACCCATTAATGTAAAAGGTTACTATTTGTAGGAAATAAATAAAGACAAATATACATATAACACCTAAATTAATAAATTGTCAAGTAAAGTAGAAAAATATTTTCAAAACACAAGAATATGAAACCTTTTAAAATATTCCACAAAATTCAACACTAAGTAGGAACTTATTATTAAAGCAGATGAATGTTGTCTTAAGTATACATGGGAGCATATAATTGCAATGGAAGGGCAACAATAGTGGCTCATCAAACTCATAGGATATGATTTAAGGATGCCATTTAATCAAGTCAAACAAGGCATTGTCATCTTTTAAAATTAAAATGGGCTAAAATGAACAAAATCCTTGTGTACTTAGGAGGTTTACAAATAACCCTTCAATACTTTAAAATTTTCAATTAACCCTCTTAAACTCAAAAAAAAAAAAAAAATGCAATGTAAACCTTCTGTCCATTTTTCTGTCTAACCAATGACAAAAACCCTGAAAAATTAGTCAAACCTCAAATTGACCACTAAGAAAATCTTAAAATGCCACTATTAAGAAGCCTAATGGAGTAATTATAAAAAATGAGCTGAAGAACACTTATCTTATTGCCATGATCAAATGGTACCAATCGAGATAACAATGCAAATATGTCCTTTTACAACAAATTATGGTGCCTCTTAAGGGGCTTCAAATGAGTAGATCTTGGTAATTAGGGGATTGCTTTGTTTCCCAAATGGAAATAGTAAACATCGCACCATGAAAAGCTCGATTCAAGCACTCTAAATTGCATATCTCTGGTGGAGTCAAATATAGAAAAATACATGTCATGCAACTCTCCAAGATGTCCTTAAGTCCCAGACTAATGAATGAATTATTTCTTCCTAGGTTGGATAGCGAGGCCCCTATATTTTAGAATGTCCTTAAT